>JAEQBH010004238.1:0-673135 GCA_016808115.1 Tetrastigma voinierianum | reverse complement strand
TCTCTTATAATAAACTCCCACGGTTGTACCAATTGGGAGCTCTTACAAAACTTACACATCCCAGTCTCTCTCTCATGTCATTCTCTCAGTGTCATTCCATCTTTGAGCTATGTGTCGATTTTGACTTCTCTCAAAGCCTTGTTAAATCAAATCAATGGTTTCATCCCTCGGAATATGGAATCTCGAGGGTGGTGGAGTTGAGCTTAGGGTTTTAACACTAGGGGCGAGATGTGGGATTTGCTTTGTAAATCTTCTTTACTTGATTTGCAGACGGGATGAGGAGAAGATTCTCCACCTTGGCGCCCATCGGGGATCCCATGTTTTGTGGATGAGAGGTGGCGTTGTTTTGAGCCCAGTAAGAAATTGGTTTCCATTTCAATCAATGAAATCCGTAAGAGGATCGAACCCTTACTATAAATAGGCTTCGAGAAACATAATCAAATGAGAATTCTAGGGGATTAGAAAGAGTTCTACAAATCATTCTTTCAATCATAGAGAGTTGAAAGGATAGGTGTGAAACAGTCGGGGTTATCACAGAGAAGTGCGAAAGAAACATAGTGCTTCATAGAAGTCTTTGAGAGATAAAGTACAGGAAGAATTGTAAGCATATCCGAGTGTGTGACATCTTGGCACCGAGTTTCATTCCATAGTGGATTATTTTTAGGTAGTTATTTTCTTGAATTTTCCCGGGTGGAGGTTTCCTCATTAAAGGTTTTATCACATTATATCGGGTGTCATTATTATCTTCCCTTCTTATTCTCTGAAGATTGGTTTAGCCATCCATCTATACTTTCATTTCCCAAAGGTTGGCATAGCCACCCATCTGTTGCTTTTATTATGTGGATTTGCTCAACCTCCTAAATTGCTTATTCACATTTCAGTGGATTAGCACCCAACTGTTGTTTAATTTCTTGAAGGTTTAGCATTGCCACCCAATTCTTTGTTTTTATCACGTAGTTGGCCTTGCCTCCCAATTGCTAGCATTTACGGGTGGATTGGCAAAGCCACCCAAATGTTTTGTTGTGGCTATTCCACGAGGTCGCTCCGCGATCCCGACAAGCGGTATCGGAACGTGGTTACAGTTTGGGTGGTAATCATAGTAGTTATTTGGGTCCATGATTAAATTGATAACAACAAATTATTCATCATTATGAGTCCATGATGGAGGATCTCCTCGATTGTAAGGAATTTATATGATTCTTTAGGAGATATTTTGAGTCAAGTGGCATGGGAAGAAGTTGACGAAGAAAACATTGGGTGCCATTCACCAGTGGGTGGACATTAGTCTCTACAACCATGTTCCCAAAGAGATAGATCCCCACACTCTTTGGAAGAACTTAGAAAAACATGTATGATACAAAGAACGCACAAGCAAAGATTTCATGATGTAGGCCCGATGAATTTGAAGCTTAAGGAAGGCTAATCAATTCTTGACATCCCGAATGATTTCTAGGAATGATAGTGTAGTTATCGATTCGCGGGTCTCTCACTTGATGATGGGACCGACATGCTGCTACTCGACTCATTACCAGACGGTTGGGAACACTTTGGTGGTATCTCGGGAAATTCAGCCCGGAAAGGAAGAATCCACGTTGGCTATGGTTAGAAATAGCCTATTCAATGAAGATATTCGAAGGAAGGACTTTGTGGGCAATGACACACATGCCCTTGTCACTGAGAACAAGGGTTGAAGCAAAAGTAGAGGACCATCTGGGCATAACAAGTTAAGAGGCAGATCTAAGTTTAGAGGGAAAATAAAGTGTTATCATTGTGGCAAAATAGACCATATGAAAAGGAACTCTGAGATCCACGAGGTAGGAGGGGAGACAAAATCTGAGACGGGGAAAATGTGAAAATACTATTCTGGCCCCGAATTTTTGATAATGATGAGGTGAACTTACTTTGCAATCAAGAAGATTGTTGTCATGTAAGCGAGAACAAGATGTCGAGTTGGTAGTGGACTAGGAAGCATCATACCATTGCGTCCTAAAGGAATATTCCTCGACATCTGACGGGAGGCCGTGGGCGGTGAAGATGGGAAATAAAGTTTTTCCCGGATCGAGGATTAGTTAAATTTGCATACAAACAGAGTATGGGGTGCATTAACGTTGAAGATGTGTGACACATTCAAGCTTGCGTCCCGAACTTTGAGGATTTCTATGCATATCTTTGGATTAAAGGATGGATACAACCACTTTATCAATAGTGGCGATTGGAGCTCCTGCCAGGGATCATTGGTGGTGGCATGAGACGGATTATCTTGTTAGATTGTACGAAACACAAGAAAAAGGTGTGGAGGAACCTTCATCTGATTGGCTTGATGCTACCTCTCTCTAGATTTTGGCAGCAGCGACTGCACATATGAGCGAGAAAGGGGTTACAACTTTTGGCCAAGCAGGTCCCTTATTCCTGGCCAAGACAAATCCATAAGAGCCATGTGACTATTGCTTATTTGGAAGCAACACAAAGAATGTCATTCAAAAGAGCTCCACTCGAGAATTCAGAAATTGGAATTAGTATATCTTTGTGTTTACTTGGACCCATGGGAGGTAGTTCCACACAGGTGGTAACCGTGCTTTATTTACTTTCATGACGATGCTTCCATGAGACGTTTTGGCGGGTATACCTATTGCATACAAAAGGTCAGTGTGCTAGTATTTTCGAAATTCCATGCCATGAGTGAAGAGGGCGAGAAATCTACTGAGGCGACTTGAGCGGAATGTGGTGGAGAATGTCTCCGGGAAGTTGAATATTGCTCAGCATGGAGGCTCGGGCATGAGGAGACCTTGGTTCTTGAGTACGCCACAACATAACGGTGTTGCGAGGATGAATCGGACATTGTGGAAAAGTCCGGTGCATGTTGGGGTGGGTAAAACTTCTAAATAGTCATTTCGGGGTGAAATTTGATACAACACTACAATCCTACCTAATCAACAGATTGCCATGAGTTCTTTGGACTTTGATATTCCTCAAGAGTTTGGATAGGAAAAGATGTTCCATACTCTCACTTGAAGGTGTTTGGATGCAAAACATTCATGCATGTACCAAAGGAGCAAAGATCGAAGCTTGATGATAAAGCAACCCTGTGCATCTTCATTGGATATGGAGACAAGGAGTTCGACTACAGGCTATGGGATCCAAAGAAGAAAAAGACAGTAAGAAGTAGAGATGTCATGTTTCATGAACACGAAACCATTGAAGATATGGAGAAAAATGTGAGGGGCGCAAAACTCACATATGAAGGTGTTGCAGATCTGACACCTGGACAAACTTCATCATAAAGTGCTTGATGAAGCGAGAGATGTTTTGAATGAGAGACAAATGGAACTGAGAAAAACGGGTCATCGAGGAGGGAAGAAGAGTAATTTTTGATGATAGTGATATGGGAGGTGTTGATCAAGGGGAGAAAATCCCTCCACTAGAAGAAGGACCTCAGTTGAGACGGTCAACCAGAGAACTTCAACCATCTACAAGGTAACAAAGACTGTTGGATAAAAGCCATGTGAGAAGAGATGAATTCCATATGGAAAAAATGATACCTATGAGTTGACGGGCGCGAAAGGAAAACGCTCAGAATAGTAGGTGTTTAAGAAGCTAAGAGCCAATGACGAGAAGCTATTGAAGTACGAGGCTCGTCTAGTGGTGAAAGGGTTTTGGTCAAAATCAAAGGTATTAACTTTGATGAAATCTTTTCACTATTGTGAAAATGTGTTCAATTCAGAATTATAGTTCGGGTTGACCAGGTTAGTATGAATCTCAAATTGGAAGCAGCTTGATGTTAAGGCGCTCACTGCATGGTGATCTGGAAGAAAGGGTCTTTGTAGACAGCGAGAATGCTTCAAGTAAAGGGAAGGAGAACATGGTTTGCAAGTTAAAGAAAAGTCTATACGGACTTACATAGGCGCCATGACAATGGTGTAAGAAATTTGACTCTTTCATGATGAGTCAGGAGTATAAAAGGACATTTGCAGATCCTTGTGTTCATGTTCGGAAATCCCTGATGATAAATTCATCATTCTCCTTTTATATGTTGATGATATCTTGATTGTGAATTCGAATGCAGTATGATCTAGAAATTTAAAAATGGAATTACGAGCGTTTGACATGAAGGATTTGGAAGCGCGGTGCAAAAGTATCTTGAGACCCAGAGATTCTACGAGAATGGAAGCAGAGTATTGTGGTTGTCACGGGAAAGATATATTGAACAAGAAGGTTCAATATAAGAAAAATTCAAAGCAGGTTTAGGCACCATAGCCATTTCAAGCTGGTAAGAGACTGCTGTCCATCTAGGAGAGACAAAAGACGAAATCCTTCAGTCATTCCTTGCTCATCGACGGAGTTGGATGTCGAGTACTTGTATATAGTGTATCTACAAATATATCTCATGCGGAGTTGGAGTTATGTGATTCACAACAGAATCTGGTAAAGTACTTTGGGGGCGTGAAATGGATCTTTAGATATCTCAGAGGCACCTCAAAGGTATGTTTAAGCTTTTGGGGGGATCGGAGCCATCTCTTGAAGGTTATCACAATTTTGATATGGTTGGAGACTGGGTGTAGAAAATCTACTTAAGATTGCTTATTTACATTTGCGAGGGAGCTTCTATATCATGGTAGTCATAGCTACAAAAGTGTGTTTCACTTTCTACTACAGAAGCAGAGTATATTGCAGCTCACGAAGCTGAAAGAATCTTGTATGGATGAAGTGGTTTCTTGAAGCTGGATTTAAAGCGAGAGAGTATTACATGGTACATTGCGATAGTCGAATCACGATGGAAATAGTGCGATAGACTTAGCGAGGAACACTTTATGTATCATGCATGGATGAAACACATAGATGTGAGATATCGTGGATCAGGAGGCTGTTGAACAAATTTGTTTCCAAATAAAAGAAAGATCCACAGATGGAATCTTTGCGATATGATGGCGAGGTCATTACAAAAGAAAAGCGGCACGATGTATATTCAGAACACGGGCATGAGCTCCAAATAAGGAGTCAAGAAGACTCCCACCTCCATTTGTTTGTTGCATGGGTTTGGAGGGAGATTTGTGAGATCGACCCATAAATATTCTTCTTGGGTTGTAGAAATTTAGATGAGAGAAGAATCCTTTACCTCGATCTTGTATCGAGATGCAAGTTTGTGGATGAGAATTGGTTGTTGTTTTGACCACGTGAGGTGGTTTCCATTTCAACAAATGAAATCATCCAATGATCAAACCACTTGCCTATAAATAGGCTTGAGGGAATATAATCAAATGGAATTCAAGAGATTAGAAAGAGTTCAAAAGATCATTCTTTTAATCGCCCAGAGATGAAAGGATAGGAGTGAAGCAGGTTGGGGTTATCACCTTGGGAATTAATGAAAACATAAGTACTTCACAGAGAGAGGGTAAGGAGAGATAAAATTGAAGGATTGTAAAGTATCATGGGTGTGTGACATCTTGTACAGGTTCATCTCATGATGGATTATTTTCTCGGATTGCCCAGTACAGGTTTCTCTCTCATTATGAGGGTTTTACCATGTTATATCGAGTGTCATTATTATATTCCCTTCTTATTATCTGAAGATTGACTTAGCCATTCATCTATACTTTCATTTCTCGAAGGTTGGTATAGCCACCCATCTGTTGCTTTTATTATGTGGATTGGCTCGACCTCTAAGCCTTATTTACATTTATGTGGATTAGCCTTGCCTCTATTGCTAACATTTCACAGTGGATTGGCAAAGCCACCAAAATATTACTTGTTGTAATATTCCACATGTCACTCACAATCTCAACACGAGATACCTCCTCAGCTCCTAAATTTGAATAGGTTAGAAACTTTGGATCTCTCTTTTAATAGATTATCAGGTTCCATTCCTTGGCCTGGCCATGGCCATAAGTGGAAATCCGAATTGATTTGTCTCACCCAATCATTTGAAGGGTCATGCACCTTTGGAATCCCGGACTATTCCACGATTACGAGATAGTAGAGGGTTCGGAATTATCACCTTTGTAATTAGTCTCTTTCTTCTACCACCTTGTTTCTTACATTGTAATTGCGGGGTTTCTTTTCCTTTGGAGAAGAGAAGAAGATTAATTTCCTCAATTCTTTCCCTTGGTTATCTGAAGAAAGAGAATTCAGCAGAGGCAACAACAGCGAAGAATGGTGATTTGTTTTCAATATGGGGATTTTATGGTAGGGATTGCTTCTGAGGGCATAGTGGAAACCCACGAGGAAGGATTTAGACATCAAATGCCTACGTAGGTACTAGAAGCTATGGCCGGTGTATACAAAGGCACGGTTGCTTGACATAAAAGTAGTATATGTGAAGAAACTTCATGGGATGGAAAGTCATGAAGAGCCTACAACATGCATGAAAAGCTTTAAGAATGAGGTACAAAATTTGAAAAAATTAAGGCATAGGAACATTGTGAAAATTCATGGCTATTGTCTCCATAAGAGGTGTGTGTTCTTAATTTGCAAGTATTTGGAAAGGGGAAGCTTGTATTGTATGTTGAGAGACAAAGCTAAAGCTAGGGAGTTGGATTAGGGGAAAAATGGTGAATGATATGATCAAAGCATTGCCCATGCCTTATCCTACATAGGAGCCGTGATTGTACTTTACCAATCATTTCTGGGGATGTATCAAAAGCAAGAAAACATTCTCTTGAATTCAAAACTTGAAGCTTTGTATCAAATTTAAACGCGACTAGATTCCTGGAATCCTAATTCTTCCAATAAGCGCTTTGTGTAGGCATTTTTTGGCTATATTGCACTAGGTAAATGATCAACTCTTTAGTTAGTTTAGACTTATAAAGGCTTTTTACAAACTCTTCTCGTGATCGATCTCCATTTTATGAGCATTGCACAGTTGCTTCTAAATTTTCCATTTTTGATCCTTTTAGTCATTTCATTAATATAGGATTAAGAGACTGCTTTATCATGTTTACTGGTTTGTTTTTCATCTTTATATTTGACAGAACTTCCCTACACCATGAAGGTAACTGAGAAATTTGATGTTTATAGTTTTGGGATTGTAGCGCTAGAGATAATGATGGGAAAACATCCAAGTGAATTGCTCATTTCATTGTCATCTTTGTCAAGCCAAGATCTAATGTTAAGGGATGTGTTAGATCCATGTATCGTACTTGATGAATATCTTAAATACTCATTTTATCCCCATGTTTTTCTTAGGTTTTAGTTGTTTTATGAGATAAATAAGTGCCCTAATGCTCTCTTTTTTCAATTGTGATTAGGCACGACTATTGGCGGAAACGGCGAAATTGAAGAAAAATTGGCAAAGTCATCATGCAGTTGCAGCATGTGATCATTTCTCCTGTGTGATGTCCTTCTATGGCACCCTCATTGGCATGGGCAGATTCTAGACTTCAAGGGCATTCTGTAGACACCAAGATCACATGATTCAGAGTCTGAATGAGCAAGATACGACATCACGAAGTGAAGGAGCGAAATTCTGAGTTAAACATGAGTTGCTCATGCTATAGCATTAGTTGCTCATGAATTAGCATGAGTTCACTCACGCTATGGCTTGAGAACAAGCTATAGATTGAGCTTCTCACGCCTCAGTGTGGTTTGTCCTTCACTCCTCTAGTAGCTTCCCATTTTGCCCGCGCGATTAACCAAATTGACACGCTATATGGCGTGATCAGAGCTAATGTTTTTGGTGAAGCCCATATCTTATGTTCTTGGTCTTTTTGGCCATAAAGGAAGTGGGGCAGGGGAGTTCGGGAGAAAGGAGTTCGGCCAGAGCAAGGAGGAGGGATTCCCTCTTAGAGTGCAAGAAGGAAGCCCATAGGGTTTCTAAACCTAGAGAGGCCAGCTCTTGCTAGGAAAGAAGGGAAGATTTGAAGAGGAGATTGAGCATTCATCTTCCATATAGGCTATTTCTTCTCCTCTTTATGTTTTCTCTCTTTTCTTTTGTTGTATTTCCCTTCTCCATGAGCTAATCTCATTTTCTAGGGTTTTGATGTAGTCTAAACAATGAACTATGGTGTTTATCTTTGATTTGTAATCTTTGATGTTTATATATATATATATATATATATATATATATATATATATATATATATATATATATATATATATATATATATATATATATATATATATTGAATGTTCTATTCAATTTCCCATGCTTGTGATATGATTGATCACCATTAACATGATTAATGACCTAATTTGAGGGCGAGAAACAATAATTAGGTTAGACCGTAGATGGAATATCATGTTTCTGCATAGAATAGAGATATTTGTGGGTTACATGTGGCTTTGTTGGATTTCAGTGCAAAGCACCCACCCTTGGTTATGACCAGTTTGAGGTAGGAGATACATTAGAACCATTTCAAGGGAGTGAATTATTCAATAACGAAAAGAATAACATGTGTAGATTGAAATTCACCATTAGTATATAATTTAAAGGCATCATTGGGAACAAGTAGAATCTCACCATAGGAATTTGTTGGATGGGAAATCAAAATCCTAGGCTTTCTTGTAATTACATTTTCCCTTTGCATAATTAGACATCTTAGTTTAGGGTTTATTTGGTTTAGTTTGTTTCATTTAACTCCCTCCTTTGTGTTAATCCAAATAAATATATGACTATTCTAATTTTTTGGTAATTAGTAACCCAATCCTCATGGGGCCCGATACTTATACTTTTATGTTATTACTTGGTGGCGGCGCTTGCTGCCTATAGACGTATACATTTTGCTTAGCACATTTTAAACATCGGTATTACACGAAGATCGAGGTTGATAAGATATCGTCTTTGTGATGTTTTTGGCACTCAAATGCATCCATTTAAAGCGCGGTGCCATCCAGCAATGCAACAATTATCGTATAGTCTTCTTATTGATATACCATTCCCCATGTCACCCTTTTAACATTTAAGATTAAAGCCAGTTGAAGAATCAAGAAATTTAATTTGAACCATCTGTAGCATTATATATCAAGTATTGATTTTATCATGCGTGGAATTAAATATGAATCAATGATCTATGTGCTTTATATCTTTCTTTTGAATGCTATAATGACATATCATTAACAGAAATATTGTATTACAATTTTGTAACTTATTAATGCATCGTTGTGGTTTCAAAGTTATGGTATGAATCCGTAACTTTTTGTTCATAATAGCAGCTATCAACATAGCCTCTATCGTCTTATTTTTGTAACTAATATTGTTCTTGATGCGATTCAAGACATTTGCTTTTTGCATGGTTTTGATTTCAATCTTAAATCAAAAGTTCATTCTTGCAAATGCTTACCCAAAATCCAAAAGTGAGAAATAAAAGTATATATCATTAGGAGCCTATTTGGGATAGCATATACAAAATTATTGGATCTTAATTAATCATATTCTTTCCCTACAAAATTTACTAAGGATGTAACTCTTGATGCTAATTTGGATCATTGTGAATGCTTCAGATATGATATCACTCAAAATTACTTTGAAATCCAATTAGTGGATTTCATACTCATTTTATTGATATTCTACACTTGATATTTTGTAGTTTTCAAGGTTTTTTATGAGTATTTTGATGTTTTTATAATTGCGGAAGCTTTGATATAGGAGAATATGAATTCAAGAACACAAAAATGAAGAAATCAATGTAAAGATGTACCTGGAACTGTCACGGTCGGCCAATTAATAATACACATATCACAAATAGAGAATGTTTCTTATTCTTGAAAACACTTAAGAGAACAAAGATCGAATGTTAAAGTATTAGATGGTAAGAAAAATCGTAAAAAATGCTAAAAGTAACGGGATGCATAATCTGAGAAATATCTGTGAAAACTACCCGATATCTGTTTCTTCTGTCTCTGGCATATGGAATAGGCTTTACAAGTCTCTCTCTCTCATAACTTTTTTCTCCCCATGACCTAAAGTATTTATAGAGATATTCTTAAAAATTTTTCTTATTCTATAAGAAAACATAATATAACAACAAAGAATTATCTTATAAAATATTCATTACAAAAATGAATTAATACAAATTAGAAATTTGAAACATATTATAATATATGCATTTCATTTTGATTTTGGTAGCTAGAACAATCTTGGAGAGCAATGACACAAAATGGAACAAAGAGGAGGCTGAAAGCATAAAACCTCAATCATGGACAGTAGCTAAGGAGCCCCAGCGCTTGACGCGAACTTAATGCCCATAAATTTTCGAATTTAGACCTTTTGGGCCCATACGAAGGAATATTATAAATAGAACATTTTAGGGTTTCAAAATGGGCTTTTTGGGTGGTTGGACACGGGACACCCAATGCTCTGTTTTTTGAGAGAGAAACAAGCTTGAGAAGAGAAGATTTCTACTATATCCTAGTTCTTTCTCTTCCTCTCATTATGACTCTCTTTACATTTATGTTTTTATTCAATTTTAGGACGTTTTAGAGTTTCTTTCTAGGGCTATGATGTAGCCAAATCATTAATGTTTGAATTTATCGAGTTTTAATGGATTTGATGTTTTATTTTTGTATCTATGTTAGTATTTCATTCTTCCTCTTAATTCTTGTGGTAATTGGTCATTATTTATATGATTTATGATTCAATTTGAGACTGAGTAAGTGATGATTGGAGTTAGACCATGAATGAAATACCTGCATATATGATTATCATAGAATAGATATCTTTATGAGATTACATGTGGTCTTATGATTTCTTGTGCTTAATGAGTTCCATAGATTCATAGTTATCATAAAGATGCTAGCTTGTCTATTGGAATATGTTATTGATGCTTGAGAGAGATTAATAATTACATTTGAGAAATCCACCATCAATATAGGGAATAAACATTGATTAATTAAACTAAGTACTTGATTCAAATTGGATTGATTTGGGTGAAATCAGTATGCTACAGATTTTGTAAATTGGTTTTCATTTATTTTTTATAGTAGTGTTTCCATTTTATTTAATCAAAAATTTAAAATTTTCATTTCATTTTATTCAAATAAAATTGGAGTTAGTTTTAATTTACAGTATTTGATAAATACAATCTCTGTGAGACAATACTCATAGTCACTATTCTATTACTTTTAAACTATGCATGCACTTGTGCAGTAGTTCATTCAGATACACAACAAAATCCACTTAGGACTTTAATTTATTTAATTATTTTCAAATCTCCTTCACTTTCATGGATTTTTCAATTACCTCGAAATTTGAATTTATTTAGGAGGCGTTAACCACCTCAAAAACGCATTATTTGTAAAGGTAATAGGTAAAATTTTTGTTTTCAAACTCGGACAAATCCTCCCTAAAAATATTTTTTCAAAAGAAAAAAAAAAGAAAAGAATATATATATATATATATATATATATATATATATATATATATATATATATATATATATATATATATATGTGTGTGTGTCAAGAAAAATAAGAAAAAAGAAAAAGAATATATATACATATATATATATATATATATATATATATATATTAATTTGAGGGAGGGCCCACTCCACTCCATCAATTTAAGTCCATATCTTTGATATTTGGAGCCTGCCATAGTCATCTCTTAATGGTGAGCTTTGTACCCAACAGCAAAGGTTTTATGACCCAATTTTATTTTATAATGCTTAGTATTGTTGTTTTTTTTTTTCTTATAAATTCCATTTTTTAAGGAAGGTTTAGAGGATCTTTTGTCGCTTATAATCCTTCATTGTTTTGCTTCAAAAGCTAAGGTTAAATAACATTTTATTTGAATCTGAAAAGGTCCAAAAATGAAATGTTGACCCACAATTTTTCAATGTGGAAATTTTGTGTGATAGCTGAATTTTCCAAGTCTGCTTGAATACTTGCCAAAATTTTCCCTTGTGAACACATTGAATGGGTTTTGGAAAATGTTAGGCATGCCTCTATCAGAGTGAGATCCACGCCTTTAATCTATCCTATTCCATCCGTAACTTGTTCATCTCAGTCTAGCCAACTTTTCCATTCTTCATGGTGGGAGCAGTGAGTTACTATAAATTTAGTAGTGGGGATCAATACGATTCCAAGACTAGGAAATTAAGTTGGCAATAATTCAAAAAGGTGTATATATACATATGGACAGGAAGACTCAAAAAAGACTTGCTGTGCGTTGCAGGCACGGCACTCTTTAGCACCAATATCATCATATTATAAAACTGATTGCGAGATAAAAGAACAAAGACTATGAACAATGAAAAATATGAAGACAAATTTCATATTAATTATTAGTATTTTAGTGGTGGTGGTGATGGTGAAAACATTGTGTTCACACGCACTTGGTGCTAAAGTTCATCCATCTCCTCCTTCACAGGGTAACATAGAAGCTCAGGCGCTGCGGGATTCCGGTTGGTGGAGCGGGGAGATAGTGGATTCCGATCACTGCGACTTGTCCGGCATAACTTGCAACTTGGAAGGACATGTGACTGAGATAAGCCAGCCATTTCTCCACGGGGCCAGCGGTGATCTTAGCAAACTGAAGTTTTTCTTCATTTTGACCTCAAATCCATCAACCTTCGGGACGGTAGACTCAGTGGTAGAATCCCACACCAAATAGGTACTCTAACTAAACTCATCTTTCTTGACCTCTCACGAAATGAACTCAGTGGTAGTATCCCTGACCAAATAGCTGCTCTTTCTAAGCTCACCCGTCTTGATCTTTCTAGGAATGAAATTACGGGTAGCATCCCACCTCAAATAAGTACTCTTATTAACCTCAGCTATCTTGATCTTTCTGGTAACGACCTCACCGGTCCGATCCCGCAACAAATAGGTAGTCTTTGTTAAACAACTGATCTCTATAACAATAAGCTCAGTGGTATCATCCCAGACCAAATAGATGCTCTTGCTGAACTCAATTATCTCGATGTATCAAACAATATGCTTAATGGCAGCATTCGCATCAACTAGGTGCTCTCCGCTGAACTAACCTACTTTGATCTCTCTTGCTGGAATGAATTAACTGGTGTCATCCCTTCCCCTCTTTTGGTCATATGTCAAATTAATTTCACTCTACATCTCAGTAACCAATCAAATTACCGGCCCCATCCTGATGATATCGGAAACCCTAGAGTTGGTTGATTTGGACTTCAGTAGTAACTCAATCACTGGGAAGATACCATCCCAAATTGAAAATTTGAAGAAGTTGGAGAATTTGGATGTCCCTGTCCCATAATAAACTTTCAGGCGCCATTCCTCCATCCTCTTTACCTATGACTACAGGTGGACATCCATTGATTTGTCATACAATGATTTGGAGGGTCCGCACCACTGGGGTTGAGGGGTTGGAGTCTCCCCCGGGGGCATTTGAGCATAACAAAGATTTATGTGGAGAAATCAGACACTGGCCACACTGCAAAAAGGGACAAAAAATCACTCTAATCCTTGTTATTTCTCTAATTGCCACTTTGTGCATTGCATTTGCATTTATTAAATTTGTCTTCCTCCCAAGAAAGACAAGAAAAATGCAACATATGTCAGCAAGGACAGCAGGATTGATATCAACGAGGGGAGATTTGTTCTCAATATGGGATTATGATGGAACAATTGCTTACCAAGACATAATCCGATCAACGGAGGATTTCGACATCAAGTATTGCGTAGGAGTTGGAGGATATGGCAGTGTTTACAGGGCACAACTGCCTTGTGGGAAGGTTGTAGCCTTGAAGAAGCTTCATGGATGGGAAAGGGGAGGGCATGCTTGAAAAGTTTCAAAAAATGGGGGCGAAAATTTTGTCCAAGATACGACATCGAAACATCGTTAAGCTTCATGGCTTCTGTTTTACATAGAAGAAGCATGTTTTGGTTTGCAGTTCATGGAACGGAAGCTTATGTGTATGCTAAGCCATGAAGTAGAGGCTCAGGAATTGGATTGGCTGAGTGTTGTCAAAAGCATTACTTATGCTTTATCATATACATCATGACTGTTTCCCACCCATCATTCACAGGGACGTATCAAGCAATAATGTCCTCTTGAATTCACAGTTTGAAGGTTTTTTATCGGATTTTGGTACTGCTAGACTGCTAGATCCTGATTCATCCAATCACACGCTTCTTGTAGGAACCTATGGGTATATTGCACCGGGTAAGATTACACCACTAGCTCCCTATTTTAGTATTTTACTCATCTATCAAGATAAGGAATTGATACTCACTTACATGCATATATACATAATATATACATTTATACCTATACATACGTAACATGCATATATACGTACACACACATATATATATATATATATATATATATATATATATACCTATATATCCAACATATATTGATATTCACTGATATATATATATATATATATATATATATATATATATAAGTACAACGGTGACTTTGATCCTTTTTTAGTGTTCATTTCATTTTTCAATGAGTGATGTATTAACAAAGATTTTTTTTTTTTTTTTTTGGAATTTTACAGAGCTTGCTTATACAGCTGACTGTAACTAAAAAAATGTGACGTATATAGTTTTGGAGTGGGTGGCATGAGACAATGATTGGAAGAAACATCCCAGAGGAAGTTATTTCTTCATTTTTCATCCTCTTTGGGCCAAGATATAATGTTGAGGATATATTAGATCGTCTCTCACTTCCAGAAAATCAAATGTTGCTAAAGATGTAGTTTTGCTGTACTTTTGGCACTTAGGTGCATTCATCGGAAATCCACAATCGTCCAACAGTACACAGCTTAGATATCCTACAAGCTTCTTGATATTCCGTTTCCTAAATTGCCCTTTTATGCAATTTCACTTTATGGATTGTACAATGAAAGAAAACATGCTTTGATAAAGGTAGATTATATGTAAGGAGTTTGTACTTTTCTTTGTTTGTTATTTACCAAAGTGTGCTTGTTCTTTTGTTTGTGCTCGCTCCTTATCATATTTGGAAACTATGGGCATATTAGCATAAATTTAACAAAATATTGTGTAATTAATGATGCTAATTTGGATCATTGTGAAATGCTTAAACTATTGTTGTGTTACGTGAAACAAAATGAACACACACAACATGGTTCGGCGATTATTAATACATATCAAGCGGGACGGAGACTCAAACTTTCACTATATAGAAATAGAGTTACATAATATTTATAATAACAATGGATATGACCAATTTACTAAAATACTATACCCGTACCCTAACAAAGATGATATGCTTGAAGGAAAGAAATATAGGTCGCCCAACTCAACCCTATACTCGAGCTCAATATTTGCATGCTCTTTTACTCTCAATATAGTACATCTGTGACAACTATTATATCCCTCAAAACTACTTTGAGATCCATAGGACTTTGTTTATTTAATTATCTTTTAAAACTTCTTCACTTTTATGGGTTTGTTCAACACCTTATATTTAGATGTTGGACTTCCAAAGTTTTCCAATTTCTTGCCTGAATACTTGCCAAAATTTTTCCAAGTGAACACATTGAATGAGTTTTTGAACACATTTTGGCATAGCTCTCTCTCATGTCAATGTCAAAATCCTTTGGAGCCACCACGAAACATCTCTTGATAGTTAGTTTGTCCCCACCAATAAAGATCCTATCAACCTAATTAATTTTATAATGCATGCTTATGGTAGTGTTTGGTTGTTAGAGAGTATTAGGGAAAAATATATATAAAGGATTTTTATTATTCGTGTACTTAACCAAAATTTTTTAAAGAAAATTAAATGTAAAATAAAATCCATTTAAAAACGTGTACATTTTTAAATTAGTTAGTCTATGTATTGATAAGTTAAAATAAATAAATGAGTTTGAAGTAGTAAGTAAAAATAATATACCAAGTTTCACTTTTTTATTTTTTCATTTTTTCTATTTTTTCTCCATTTTGTTGTTTTTACATTTTCTCTCAAATTTCCTCGGAATCAAATACAACCTATGGATTTGTTACTTTCCTTTAGGAATTATAATGACTATAAATAGGTGGAGAAGAATGATATTCTCAAGGAAGGTTTAGAGGATCTTTTGTGGCTTATAATCCTTTATTATTTTAATCAGCGAATATACATTTTGAATCTAAGTGATAGCTAGAAGTCTTACATTATTTAGAGTAAATAATACGTTATTTGGAATCTTAAAGGTCCTGCCTGAAATATTGACTCACAATTTTCTAGGTGAAAATTTGTATGATGGCTAAAAGTCTTGTATAATTTAAGATTTAAGGGTCAATAACACGCTATTTGGAATGACAAAAGGTTCAAAAAGAAATGTTGATAACAAATGCATGCATAAAAATTAATGTTTCATTAATAATTTACTTACGACCTACTGTTTAATAAAAAATGCATTAATAAAAATTAATGCATAAATTAATGCATAAAAATTAATGTTTCTACATATTAATTTGTTTGAATAATACATAGATGTAACTAGGAAAGACAAAGGAACACAAGCCTCACAATATTGCTAGTTTGTCATGTAAGAGGGTTTTCCTTGAAAAAATAATTAACGGAAGAAGCTGATTTAGTTAAAAATAAATAAAAAATTATTGAAGGCATCAATTACTTTATTCATGGAATATTTGGAATCAATCATTTGTTATTGTTGGTGTTTTATAGTGAAACCAAGACTCAGGCAAGAGACAATATTCACCCGAAAGTCAAAGAAAAGACTCTCTTATTTATTCCCCAGATCTCTCATTATGCTTTAGCTAAGATCGAAAACCTAGCTGGTATTCTACAGAATTAGCCCTTACACCAACGTAATATCCTCGTTATTAACGACCGTAATTTAATATTTTTTGATTGATCGAATCACATGCTTTATTCCATTTTGAATCGCACCGCACGAGATAAAGCAGCCCGAAAAACAAGACGATGAACAACACCACGTCGATAAGATGACGATAAACCAAATGTCGATAAAATGACGACAAACCAAACGTCGATAAAATGATGACAAACCAAACGTAGATAAAACGATGGCGACCTGAAAAACAAATTAAACCTAAATCGCCGTGGAAGAACCACCTTTGTCGCGAAAATGAAATAAAAAGATTCAAAGGGGCGATTTCAGGCCAAGAATGACCAAAAAATCAACCCTCATCACCTGAGGAAAATAGGCTACAAGAGAAAAAGATGAGAGAAAATGAGAGAATGGCAGCTAGGGTTTTTTTGAATTTAGGTCTTTATTATGCATAGGTGGCTTGCTGTCGCTAATAGGAAGGTTAGAAAGGGTCTAACATTTTGGTAATTTCTATTGGGAGAGAACAAGTCAATAAGGAATAAAAATTGAATTAAATTATATCTCTTTATTTAAAATACATGTAAGTTAAATCTTGATTGTGATCAACAGTTACTAATTAAACTTTTTATGGGAACAATATTTGTTTCTTATTTGGTACATTACATAGCTTGCCTACACCATGGTTGTGACTGAAAAGTGTGATGCGTATAGCTTTGGAGTGGTGGCCTTAGAGACAATAATGGGAAAGCATCCCGGAGAACTTATCACCTCATTATCATCACCATTGTGTCATGATATAATGTTAAAGGATATATTTGATTCGCGTCTCTTACTTCTAGAAGATGTACAAGTAGCGAGAGATGTTGATGAGTGTCTAAAACGCTCATGTCATACCCGCGTCCTTACTACGTTTTAGCTCTATTTTATATCTTAATAAGTGCATTATTACCCAATATCTGATTTTTGGATCTTGTGTGCATTGCAGGTGAATAGGGTGGTCTTCAGCTTTTTGGGCGCAAAGAGAAGAAGAAGTGGAAACTAAGCGACAGCGTCCACGACGTTTGGAGTGGCCAGAAGAAAAAGTCGGAGCGACCCAGTCGCGGCGTTCAACGTGTGGCGTTCCCGCGATATCTGCTTCCATAATTAAAAGAAAGCCACGGGAGACCCTAATTTGGAGGGGATCGAAGAGCGTATGGACATAGTGTGGAAAGCGAAGCAGCAACAACGAGATTGAAGAGACTAGTTTTTGTATTCCTTTTCTCAAACTTATTCATGATTTATAGAACCATGCTTGTATTTAATCTGGATATGTTCTAGAATTATTTCTAGGGTTTTTGTTCGAACCTATTTCGGTTAATATGGATTAAGGCTTAAATCTTATATTATTACAGTTTATTCATGATTTATATCGATGTTCTACGTCGTGGTTTTATTTCATGGTGATGTTTGGCCAACATTGGCATGATCTTGCTGGGTATCCGAGATCGAGAGATAAGGACTCCCAGGGATATGAGTAGAGCAACCCTTGGTCAATCGGCGAATAGAGATATCTCGATTCCAAGTGTGGCAATTAGGGTTTGAGCATTTAAGCATGCGTTTGGTGTAGGGTCGGGCGGAGGATGCTTGACCCTACTAGCGAGATAAGGCCCGGATATACCTCAGGGGGTGCTCTCGTAAGAGCACGATCACCCGTCATCGAGAAATCATTAATAAACTGAATAGTAATTCCTCTAGGTAAACATCAAATCAAATGAGGCAGGGAAGCCAAAACCCTAGTTTTTCTCAAAAGTGATTTCACAAGTTAATTAGACTTAGTTTTTAATTTGTACACATTAGTTAGATATTCATTAAGAGTTTAAGTTCGGATAATATCCTTAAGGGCCAATTTCCCGGTAGTCAACTTTTCCTGTGGATCGATATCCGTACTTAGGTACACTATACAACTTGATACGTCTGTGCACTTGCGCTATAAGCGTTTACCTAACTTATACAAATCGCATCACGCGTCGACCTATCAAAGTTTTTGGGTCCGTTATCGAGGAGTAGTTTTCTTGTTGATATTGACAATAGCGCAATTAGATATTACTCTGGAATTTAATTTAATTTTAATTTTAATTTTGGCTATAAAAGTTCTTGTAATCCGGTCTTTGTGTTTTTGAGTGTGATTACAATAAAGGTTATTATTGTACGTGGGGGCAAGGTCGTGTTGAACTACCTCAGTTTGATTCTAAACTGAGGAAGACATGCACCGTTTATACGAGGAGGCAAGAAGCCTGACAAGAATCTGCAGCTGTCTGCAGAAGACGAAGGGCGCGATCGGGACCAGAACAAGCTGAGGCCACAAGGGGGTCTGATGGGAATAATGGCGGGGAATCATGCTCCCGAGTGTTGTTTATACGGATGATCCATTATGTTGCTAGAAGGTTCGCTGACCACCTAGTTATCCGTTACACTTTATCAAGACCACCCATTCAAACAAACAACTTAGTACAGTAGTGACCTTGTAGAGCTTAGTTGATACATTCCACGGATGCAAGTGAGAATCAAATATGCACCTAAACAACTTCATGCGTAGTATGCTGACACGATCAAATACAATGCAAGGGTGGTGAGAGGGGCTCTCGGGGCGAGATTGTTCAGCTCTCGCGCACTAGGTGATAGAGCTAAACACCGGTTGAAAAGTCGGCCACCACATTTCCGCTACTTCATGGAATGATTTAATTTTAAAAGAGATTGACGAGGAAGTTCTTTCCGCTGCGAAAGAATTTGCACAACTGGTACGAGATCAATACTTTTAGACAGGCGGGAGGAGAGAACTTAGCGAGCATGGGAGAGGTTTCATAGCCCCCTTTAAGAGGTGTGTCCACTGCAGGTTGACTAGATGGATGCAAGGGATTTCAATTTCCTTCTATAGCGGTTTGAGGATGCGACCGGAAACCGTGATAGATTGCTCTGTGAGGAGTGCATTAATGGGAAAACTACAGGACGAAGCATATGAAATCCTGGAGGATCTTTACTAACATAAGCTGTTGGCCTAGGGATAGGATTACCTCGGTAAAGGCTGTGGGAGGATTAGATAATGAGGTTCTCAGCAATCTGGTTACTCATGTCACACAACTCACTAAACATCTCACTAAACGGCAGGAATGCAGTAAATGGATTAGGACCCATTACATGGGGTTATGCGAATTTTGTGGAGGACAACACATCAGTAAGGAATGTTAGTCGAGATAGAAAATAGTAGAGCTTGCCCAGTATGTGTCGGTCGATTAGCCCTGGCAATGAGTCAATATGGACGACGGTGCCACGGAGACCGAGAATCGGGGCGAGGGTGGTGTATGTCGGGAGCCCAGTCGAGTGTGGATGGAGCAATCAGAACAACGCGCACCACCATGGTGGCGTTGGGCACACAGAGAAAAAGTGGACTTGGAACAAGCCCACTTGCCCAATACTTGCTTACTTCTCATACGCACATGAATGAGACAAGAGCAAATATAAAGCAGGGCCACTGATTAAACAATCGAGCGACACATTTGAGAAACTTTGGAGGTAGAAAAGTAAGAACCGAAATAAGCTATATCTCTTTTGAAGCGACCAAGGCTCCTTACTAAGCAATTTAGAGAAAAACCCTAGGGGCAATGGTAGGGAACATGTTAAGGCTATCACATTAAGAAGTGGTAGAGAGCTAGCTACACGAGGGTCACCACCAGTAGTAAGAGAAGAAGGAACTGAGGTAGTGATGAGTCTTAAACTCATTTATTTTTAATCCATTTTTCTTGTTTTGTATATTCAGATATGTTTTATTGCCAGAATTATGTGGATTATTTTCAAATTATGGATTGCCACGCTTTGTGTTTTACGGGTTTGTTCAAGGCAAATTCCGACCCAAGAAATGAGGAGGAGAAAAGAGCAATAGCCGGGAGTCTGTCGCGATAGGGGGTTAGGTGTGTCGCTAAAAACATCTAAACAAATGGCTAAGGAAATCTGTCCACGCAATATTTCCTCTGCTCCTTTCTGGGAGCGAGATATAGAAGAAGAGCTATGTCGTGACAAGATGGTAATGTGCGTGACAAAACATGGGAAGAATGTAACAAGTCGTGAGGAGACAAAGCAAAATTAATGTGCGGCAAAGACTTATCGGTGGATATCCAACACGGGAAAAGAACTGTCGCGACATAAAAGTTCTGTCGCGACATTGGAAACAAAGAAAGCGAGAAATACATGCGACAAAGTATCTTATGTAAGTGACAAGAAATTAAAGAGCTATATAAGAATAATACTGCGATAGATCAGTTTATGTTGCAGCATATTGAAAAATAGAGGCGAGAATCTATGTCGCGACAAAATGTATCTGTTGCGACCGCTTGATTATTTGAACTTGAAGAACTGACATTGGGGGACACAAAGTCTGCGAGAAGAAAAGGCGATACATCGCGACAAGACAAACTCTATGTTGCGACATTGAAAGACTAAGGTTTAGTCTGTGAGGAGGAGTAAAAGTCGCGACAAGATGCGGAAGCTTAATGGCGACGCATGGATTTGCAACAAAGAGTTCAAAATGTTCGACACACTTTGGCGAAGAAGTTTCGTTGTGTGACAATGAGGGACTTTAAAGTCGCGACATAGAAATAAACTGAACACAAATAAACAAGGTCGCGACAAACTTTTCCATAATGCGACAAAGATTCCACATAAGGAGAGAGTCTTGTCCACGAAAAAGCGAGGGAAGTGGAGTAGCGACATAAAGATGGTGAAGGCAAAAAAATTTTATCGCGAAATAAAGAAACTTTAGTCACAACGAATCTTGACAATACAAGAAATAGTGTTGCAATAAGACCAGCAGGAAAGTTTGTCGGAGCATAGCGGGTGTACGACACGGATCGAAGAAGTTACGCGAGAAACGATGTCGCTGACATACAGATTCTTGAATAATACGCAACATAGCTGTTCAATAAACACACGAAAGAGATGCATCGCGATAGAAACTTTGTTGTAGTGAGAATAAATATCTTTGAAAAAGAAACAAATGCATCGCGATAAGACTGCGCATCTTTACTGAGAGACTGCAACAAAGAATTAAAACTTTGTCGCAACAACACATTCAGGTCGTGACTGAGAATGCATTATGGGCCATAATTTTAGGGATTTACAATGTAACCTCGAATTTAGGGCCCGAGCTTTAGGGGCTCTATAGATAGAAACATTTGAGGAAAGCGAGGCAACCAGTCAGCGGAAAAACCAGAGCATCTGGGGAGCTGAGGACTCTTTTGTATTATATTTTTCCTTTATTTTATTTTTCTTTTCTTCGTAGATTAGATTTGACATAGGATTTCAATTTGTTTACTGGACTTGAAACAGTGAATTGTTTAGAATTTCTAAGTTGAGCTAAATTGTTGAAGATCAATTCCGATTAATGTTTGAATCTAATGAAGTCCTGAAAAAAGGAAATTTGAGATTAATTTCTTTCCCGGTTGGTGACGATTTACTTGGAAATTTCTTGAATCGATATTTCGGTGTTCATTGTGATTCGATTTTTGAAGCATCACAACTTCCGGTGAGAAAGATATGATGTAGTTATGGTCTCTGCACAATTAGAAGAGATTTCTTGAATTGATAATTTTAGGTTTTATTTGAAAATGGTGTTATTCATGAAGTGAATTGTTCCCGATATTATTTAGCATACCCGATTAAGGACTATCATCGACTTTGATTTCTAGGAGGCCCTGCGGTGACATAGAGTTGGATTCACGAGGCATAGATGCATTACTTGGGGGTATGCTAATTTAATATTGAAGGAACTAATGAGCTCGAGAAGTTACTTAAGATAAATCATCAATTTATATGGTTTGAGGTGAGTTGAGGGATACATCTGATTTAATCAATTAGAGATTTCTCCTTGGTCTTGAGGAATGATTTTGATCTTGTGTTAGCTTAGATCTAATCAAGGAAAAAGGGAACTCTTAAAGATCTCAAGGATGAGACATCATTTGTCTTGTAGAAATATGGCAATGGCCCTGTTTTGGGAAGCAAGAAATCTGAAGTCATAAGAAATGGGTGTAGTATTGGAAAGAGAAAAATACCGAGATCTTATAGAAAATCACGATTACAAGTAATTGGTTAAACACATGTTTCGAGAAATAGACATGAATCTCTAATCAATGAAATGTATGGTTGAAGGGGAGAAATCAAACTATACTACCTTGCTCTTATTGGGTCAGATTCAATTCATGATAGAATAGAAATTAGATTATGTTGCGAGGAATTGATGTTTCCTGACGGTGAGGAATTCTAACTGAGTATCTCTTACTTCCGGCAGCCATCCCGGTTCGATCCGGTTAGATCTAGGATTTTATTATCTTTCTTTATTTACAGATGTATAAATTTAGATAGTGAAATTCTTAGTTAGGTTCTGAAAATCTTATGAAATGGAAGTTCAAATAGTGTGTGGAACTTGGTAGTTAGGAGTAGTTGAACTGTGATTCTCTTTAATCTCTATGGGAATGATATTCGGACTTATAGGTCCACTTTTATTACTTGTACGGCCTGTGCACTTGTAGTAGTATGACCAAACTAAATTTTTAATAAAATTATTGACAAAACCATTTTTATTATTAGGAATACAAGTTCTATTTTGGTCAACAAGTTTTCAGTTACTTGTCTTGGGGATTAAGTAATAGTCCTTTTTACATGTGTTAGTAGAAATTTAATACATATATAAAGGCGGTCATGTGGTGGAACGGTTCGGCCGAATCGGGCCGAGGGCGGCCCCGAGGAGGAAGCCGGTGGGAGACACGAGGATGGGAAGAAAGAAGGCGAGAGCAGGAGTTACAAAGTGAGCCCAATGCTAGTACCATATTCGACGGTTGAGGGTAGAATAAACTAGATAGCAGGTTTGCTTTAAATTCATGGAAGTATTTACAAACGCATATCAACAATCCATTGATGGTCATTAAACAGAGAGGCCCGACTAAATCGAATTCATGAAAGATATACTCACAAGAAGAAAGAAGGTTATTAAATTTGAGGAACGTAAATCTTACGAGAGAGTGCGGTGCTGTAGCAGGAGAAGTGCTGCTTGAGTTGAAGGATCTCTTGAAATGAGCACAATTCCACTAAGATAGGGAACTTGATCTTTGAGAAACCATTTATGTGATTTGGGATCGTATTAACCTCAAGCCCTTATCCATTTTGAGGCAGGCTAGAGTTTGAAGTGAAGCTAGACCTACTACAGTCCTGCTTTACCAGTGACGATAGATCATTTGAAACATCCTCGAGGAGTGAGAGGATGTGCTAGTAAAAAGGTAGATAAGTTTATCTTCCGAGTAACGAAGTGTTAGACATGGAGAAAGATAGGGAATACCCATCTATCTTGGAAACGAGACCATTCCTAACTCAGTAGCGGGGCTATGATTGATGTCACGAGGAAAGGGAAATTGCGGGAAAACTAAAGTGCGGTGGTGATCAGTTAGCGTATTTAATGCGTGGTGGGGCATCTGCGAGAGAGTGGTACATGCTTCATGATAGAGCGCGGGTGGGGCTATGGTGCTGCTTGAGGAGTGGGTTCATTGACCCTTTGGAGGCTAGCCTTGTGCGAGTGCTAAAGGAAGAGGCCGAGTGAAGGGCCGAGAGAGTATGTGAGTGGATGGATTCTTTCATTCTTGGGGAGAAGTATTATGAGTTGTTGGGAGAACACGAGAGCCAATGCCTTTCGGTCGAAGCGACCCGCATGGTGGAGCAAAGCCTTCACGATCACTTGAGGTATGCATACCCAGGGGAATCCTCAACCCTACTAGTTATCATATCAGCATCTCTAACAGCAGTGGAAGAAGAGAAACTTTTGAGAGTGCTTTGAGATCACAAGAATGCTATCGGGTGGTCTCTAGCTGATTTAAAAGGGATCCGCCCCTCCATGTGTTTGCATCAGATCCTATTGGAGGATGGGCACAAACCATCAATAGAAGCTCAAAGGAGACTAAACCTGACATTAAAGGAAGTGATAAGAAAAGAGGTGTTGAAATGGTTCAGGAGTGATTTATCCCATCTTTGATAATTCGTGGGTAAGCCTAATACAAGTTGTCCCAAAAGGAGGGACCGCGTTGTCTGGAATTTGAGGCCGCGCCACTTTGCTACCTTCTTACTAACGATTCTGAGGGTGGAGGATTTGCATGAACTAGGAAGTTGAATAAGGCTACTAGAAAGATACTTCCCACTTCCATTCTGGATCGGATGCTAGGCCCAAGTGGCAAGGCATGAGTAATGCATTTTCTAAACGGTATTCGGGTTACAATCGGATCACTATATCAGGAGGACGAGAAAACAACATTCACGTGCCCTTATGAATCACGCACGTTTACTTTTAAGCCCAGAATGCCCTTTGGGAAACATGCTTGTATAGCATGTTTCAACGTTGCATGTTGACGCCATATTCTCGGACATAATTGAGAGAAATATTGAGTATTCATGGATGTTGATTTCTCACAGTACTTTGGAAATCTTTTGATGTTTCACGGAGAGCACGAGACAGGGTGTTGAGTCGGATGTGGGGAAACCAACCTTATCTTGAATTGGGAGAAGTGTCACTTCATAGTGAAAGGAAGGCATTATGTTAGGCATTGGATATGAGAAGAGGAATCGAGGTAGGTAGGCCAAGCTTGAAATAATAAGAAAACTCTTTATCTTCGAGTGAAAAGAGACTAAGGGCTTTCTAGGCCACGAGTTTCTCTAGAGATTCATAAAGTTTCTCGAAATATCTAGCCCACATCCGTCATGTTCGAGGAACGCCCTTCAAGTTTGTTGAGTGATTACTGCAAACGCATTCATTGTTTCTCAAACAAAAGTTGGTTTCAACACCTATTGTAGTAGCGTCGGATTGGAATCTTCCTTTTAAACTCATGTGTGATGCGAGTGACTACACAATCGGGGCAGTGTTAGGCCAAAAAAGGGACAGAACTTTTCAGGTTATCTATTATGCGAGTTGGACGTTGAATGATGCGCAACTCAATTATGCAACAACTGAAAAAGAACGTCTAGCTATTGTGTTTGCGTTTGACTGAAGTTTAGGCCGTGCCAATTGGTAACAAGGTCATAGTGCACAGGCCATTCATCCATAAAGTACGATGACCAAGAAGGACCTTCAAGCGAGGAGGAGAGGTGACCCGCAGTGGGTTTTACTACTCGAGTTCGCTTGGAAATTAAAGATAAGAATGGGCCCGAAATCTAGTGGCCCAGGCCACCTTCACGATTGGAGGAAATTTGAGTAAAAATTCAGATCAATAATGATTTCTCGACGGAGCAACTCTTGGCAATTGAAGACAAAAAGCCAGTACCGTGGTTTGCGGATTTGGTGAATTACCAGTAGCAAAATTGCTTCCTCTAGAATTTAGTTATCGTGAAGGGATTCTTTGCATAGGTGACTTTGCTCTTGTAGGAGGAACCCATCTGTATAAGCAATGTGACCAAATGATAGAAGACGTGTTCTAGAAGAGGGAAATGAAAGTATTACGGCGCCGTTTGTCACTTATTTGACACATGGGAGGCACTTTGGGGGAAATGGGACAACTGCAAAGGTGCTTTAATCGGGATTCTAGGCACCATCACCTAGTGCACTCTGGGCATATAGAACAACATTCAAGACGCCATTGGGAATGTCGCCATTCAGGCTAGTGTTCGGGAAAACGTGTCACTTATCGGTGGAATTGGAGCATAAAGCATACTGGGTAACTAGGTAGTTGAATATATGGATAGTAAGATGGTCGGCGAGAGCGCATGTGTGGCTTAGTGGGTGAAGGAGTTCCGCAGAATGGGGCATACGAGGCGAAAATATATAAGGAAGGGTGGCTTGCGACAAAGCACATCTCGGGGAAAGGGGTTTGGGGCGAGATTCGACAAGTCCACTACTGTTTAACTCTTGACTCAAACTTTTCCCAGGGAAATTAAAGTCACAGTGGTTGGGACCATTTACTATGACTCGGGTTTTCCCACATGGAGGAGCGGAAATTACGCACCTAGAGAAAGGAACCTTTAAAGTTAACATACAACGGTTGAAGCCATACTTTGGGGGCGAGTTTCATGCGAGCAAGCGGGGCCGTTCATACGAGAGCACGAGAAATAGTTAAAGTAAGGAGTATCAGATCCGGGATCTTAGGAACATTCAAGATCACGAGGAAGTCGAATACTACTGACAGTAAACAAGCGCTACTTGGGAGCAACGAGCTTTGATCAGCTGCTCTTTTCGGAGCGTAGTTTGAGTGTTTTTAGTTTTTTTGGCATGTTTTTTTTTTCTTTTAGTAATCAGATTTTCTTTTGTTTGCTTGTTTTTCGGGACCCAGGAGCCGAGCGGGTGGGCGGCGGAGGCTAGTTCGGGGAAGCTCATTCCAGCGAGTGCAGCCCAGGGTTGGAACTTCATTTAGGGGGTTTTCTCATAGTTAGAAAGTTTTCCAAAATTTTTGAATTTGACCCTCTCTATCGTCGCGACGTTGAAAGAAGCTAAAATCCCAAGCCTCTGTCACATCGCAATGTTGGATCCCAACGTCGCGATGTTAGCGACACTGTTTATACCCCTCTGCAGCGATCCACGGCGTTGGCCTCGGCGTCCACGGCGTCGATTCCGCTGCGCTTCGGGAACATCACAACGTTGGATTTCAACGTCGCGACCTTGGCTTAAAGGACTCTCGGGAATGTCGCGACGTTGGACCCGAATGTCGCAACATTTCCCCTGTTTTTATGAACAGAAAGTGTCATTCTTGTCTTCATTGTATTTCTTGAAAAAAAAAAAAAAAACCTTAGAGCACACCCGTTTTTTCATATACCTAGAACACATAGCTAGGCTTGTCCCAACCGGTCCTAGGAACCCCCACAAGCACTATGGCGAGTCCTCGATCCACCCAATTCACTGAACGCACCTTAGTTTGGGCGCCTCACTGTTCGGTACAAGTGAGTGAAGGCTCAGATTCACTTAATAGTGACTGATTTTCGTTCTTTGTGTCTTGTTTAGGGCTCATGAAGGCACCTTAGGAGTGGTTAGAGATAATGGCAGTCCTAGGTTAGAGTCATAAAGCCCATCTCCAAAGTGCACCCTAGGTGCTTGACCATTTGCCTAAGAGAGTTGTTGGGCAGCCTCACTTGGGCAAGTTGACCCCCCCAACTGGCGTCACCGTGCATTGCAGGAGGTCTAGAGGCCAAGGAGAGGTGATAAAATCTTTGGCCACTAGCTCATCTCGACCCTATAAGTGCCCATTGTCGAGTAAGATAAAATAATGACCGTAAAGAGAGGTCGGGCAAGTGAGGAGCCTGTGCATAGTTACGATCATGACTTAAGAGTTTGTCAATGAGGCGGTGAAGGAAGTTCGGCCATCTCCCGAACATGGGTCGTTTAGTAAGGGAGAAGGGGTTTCACCACCCAGGTGACTTCTTTCGCAAAGCGATTGAATAATAAGGGGATGTGAGCACTATGTCGACCTCGTAGCCAGTACTTACAGTAGTATAAGATTTTCACGCCAATCTGCATCCATGTATTGAAAGGTTAGGGTGCGCGGGGGTGTAGTAGACTTGGTCACCGAAGTCTATCAGCCGTACTATAACCTAGAACACGAGTTAACCTGAAGGGCCTTACTTATCGGCTCCATGAGCAACCCAATTACCTCGAGGTCCTTAGGATGTTGACCAATGGGCACGGTGAGTGGAAGATTAACAGTGAAGGGCACACGGTGCACTTCAGAGCTAAGCTTGTTGCTTCCACACATTCCTAAGGAAGTATGGCATCGCCTTCATCACATCGCGTCTCATTCCCAGCACGACTAATGTGTGAAGTGATGGCTAACGCTCTAACTCAACTATGCCATTATCGAGACATACCCTTTGATGACCAGCGGGGTTACAGAGAGATACAAATCTATAATAAAGATACCAAGATGAACCCTAGGGCACCCTTCCCTTATTCCTGACCTTTCAAGCAAGTAGGAGTGCCCTTGGAGGATAATGAGGCTTGGATAAACCGATTAAAGGCGATCATGGTTAAGAAGATAAAGCTAGGGTGTACCTGCAAGGTGGAGGAGGTGTCGACTTCGAGGAAATGAGCCCTCAATGAGAGGATGAGTTGAGACGTATCAGTTTAGGTTTTGGGCTCACGTAGGCACCCGGGGAGAGGTCGGGCGATCCTCCTCCCAGCCCGTCACTGACCATCCGGAGGAGGACGTCGATCCTTCCGCCACCCTAGAGGGACGGTGCGAGGACATCCTTTGCTCGTTTTTGATATGCAGGATAAGACCCAGAAGCACGGTCCTCATCAGCCGGGGATATGGATGCCCTCCACCGGCGTGTGTATTGTCATGCCGCAACCCGGGCGACCATCGTCATGTCCGGCGGCCCTCCCGGGGAGCAGTTGGCCCAGCTCCTCACCTTTCACCTGCCACCTCCACCGCCACCGCAGTGATTCGAGCGATCACCAATGAAGTTCACTACACCCTCTCTTGTTCTTTCATAGGCATTGAGGACCACTTTGTCACACTTGTTTGAGTGTGTTGGTTGTGTTTGTGTTTGGTTTTTTCTTATGTTTCATTATGTGTTTCACCTTTTTGTGTCTATTTCTATGCTTACTTATGTATCATGTTTAGGGTTTCTTCGGTGTTTAAGTCGTTAATACTTGGTTGTGTCTATTTGTGTTTTTATTTTTGTGTTTACATCTCTTGGGGTTCCACTAGCACCCAGTTTGTCTCAGGTCTTAGGGTAGTTTTAGGTAGTTGTGTGAGTGATGCCATGATTGCCAATCAAGGATCCCTTTTGACCACTTCAAACCTTTTTGGAAAAATACATAGTATAAATCAAGAAAGGATCTGTAGGTTGTTAGATTTAACTAAAGGAATTACATGGCTGTATGGAGTGGGAGGGATATAGTGAGTCACCTCTTGGGTATTCAAGAAACCAATTTTCAAGTAGTCTACCGCACCCACACACATATGATCTCCAGGGTATACCTAGGCTCTCAACCTAGCTTACTAAGGTTCCAGCAAGCCCTTGGGGGTTCTCAAGCACCAAAGTGATGGGACCTTTTAGCAGAAAAAGAGGATTGCTGTCGAGCTGATAAAAGTAAAAGCAAAACAAAAGTAAAGAAGTAAAGTAAAAGTATGAATAGAAAAGTGGGAGCTTCTAATTAGAAATCCGGGCACATTAGAGGGCTTTTCCAAAGCCCTAATGCCTTGAGCCAATTGGTTAGGAGCACGTGTGTGACTTCAGCACTTACGTTACATGGGACGGAGGATGGGATTTTTCCATATATTAGGACCCTTAGGTTTAGTTGAGTGTTAGGGTGAGTTCGAGGGGGAGTGAATGCACAGTGCCCTTAACCAGGCGGGTGAAGTCACCAACGAATCAGCTAGGACACTCAGCATAAACTTAAGGGCAGCGGTATTTCTTTCATGAGTAGGTAGGTTAGTTGAATAAAGGGTGCATTCTTATCCTTAGTAGTTAGACTCTCTCAAAATGGTAAGTTGAAACCAAGTTTGAGGGTACTAGAAGCTTGAGTTATATGCTAGAGATATTTTTGCAGGCACATAGACTCCTTGGGAAAGGCCAATATTTGAAAACTTAAGGAGGTTGAGTCCGTATCAGCGAGGCTGTGTTCCAGCTGAATTCTTTTGAAAGTCGAACAACCTTATGGATCCTCTAAACTTTGTAAAAAGGGGCAAGATTTGTGGTGAGTTTTTTGATCTTACAGCTTGTAGAATTTGACATCCACAATCATGTTGTGGAGTGTTAGTATGTTAGTTTCTTGTGTGTCTAGTTTAGAGTATGTTTCTTGCTTAGGGATAAGCAAGAAGCTAAGTTTGGGGGTGTGATGAGTGTATAAAACACTCATGTCATACCCACGTCCTTACTACGTTTTAGCTCTATTTTATATCTTAATAAGTGCATTATTGCCCGATATCTGATTTTTGGATCTTGTGTGCATTGCAGGTGAATAGGGTGGTCTTTAGAAGCTTTTTGGAACTGTAAAGAAGAAGAAGTGGAAAACTAGCGGCAATGTTGCGATGTGCCAATGTCGCGATGTCTGGTCAACAGAAGAAAAAGTCAAGGAGTGACCCAACGTTGCGACGTCCCAACGTCACGATGTTCTCGTAATTTATGCTTCAGAATTATAAAAAGCATGGGAGACCTAATTTTGGAGGGGATCGAAGAATGTACGGACGTAGTGCGGAAAACGAAGCAACAACAACCCGAGAGATAGAAGAGACTCTGTTTTTTATATTCCTTTTCTCAAACTTATTCATGATTTATAGAACCATGCCTGTATTTAATTCGGATATGTTCTAGAATTATTTCTAGGGTTTTGTTGAACCACATTTCGGAGTTCATATGGATTAAGGCTTAAATCTTATATTATTCAGTTTATTCATGATTTATATCGATTGTTCTACATCTTTGGTTTATTTTCATGGTGATGTTTGGCTAACATTGGCATGATCATGCTGTGGGTATCCGAGATCGAGAGATAAGGGACTCAGGATATAGTGGGAAGCGACCCTTGGTCAATTGGCGAATAGAGATATCCCGATTCCAAGTGTGGCAATTAGGGTTAGAGCATTTAAGCCTTTTGGAGTATAGGGTCGGGGTAGAGATGCGCATTTCTGCGGCAAGATAAGGCGGATATACCTCGAGAGAGAGGGTATCTACGTGAGCATTCACTGTCAATGAGAAATCATTAATAGGCGAGATAGTAATTCCTCAGAGTAAGCATCCATCGAATGAGGGGGCAGGGGCAAAACCACAGTTTTCTCAAAAGTGATTTCACGGGGTTCATTATACTTAGTTTTTAATTTGATGCACATTAGTTAGATATTCATTAAGAGTTTAAGTTCGGATAATATCTAGGGCCAATTTGATCAGCTAGAACTACTCCTGTGGATGGAAATATCCATACTTAGGTACCTTCTCTGACTTGATATGACCCAGCGTGCACTTGCGCACATAGCGTTACACAACCATACAAATCACATCACGCATTAAACCTACTCCAGGATGTAGTTTTGTGGTATTTTTAGCTCTCAAATGCATTCATTCAAATCAACAATCTCATCCAACAATGCAACAAGTATCATACAAACTTCTTGGTAACATACCATTTTCTAAGTCGCCTTATTATGCCATTTCCCTCCGTGAATTGAAGGATCAAGAAATATAATATCTCAAGGTGTAAATTGTGACACCCTAATTCCCGAGGGTAGAAATTTTAGACTTTTTATTTATTTATTTTTTTGCTACTGATCAACTGCATTAAATGAATGATTCCACATTGTGATAAAGCATCATGAGTGGTTTATCGCGACCAGTCCCTATCACACACATCGTAGCGTGGCCGCACGCTTGTTGCGATAGATCCTATCGGCATATTTTACGTAATGTAACACAAAGCCTTTCGGCCTTGACCACACCCTGTCGTGACACAAGCCACGGTCGCGACACAAGGTCAAAGGGACTTTTTCTCAAGACGGGAGAAAACCCCTGTGTCGGGACCACGGTCACGAGTCCGGAGTCCCCCAGCCCCCAGACTCGAATTCGTCACGCAAGAAAGTTTTGACCCCAGACAAGAGGCGAAGCAACCTCTATCGTGACAGAAAATTTTTTGTTGGGACAGAGGAGTTGTGGGCAGTCTGTCGCGATAGGCCTTTCGCCTCATCCGCGCCATGATGCACTGATCGTGGGGGAATCTTGGTAAAATGCGCCGCGCCTTTGCAGCGTGTCTCGTCTTGCGATGCTGCCCCACATGGCGTGCTAGCCGGCGTGCAGCGCCGATCTTGTTCGCTGGCAGCTACCCTACGTAAGGCACGGGGACCCGATCGCGACACAAAGATGAAAATGGGTAGTAGCCCACTCTAGCCTCCCTTCACTTCTAGGTTCTCTTTTCCTTCTTCCTTTCCATTCCAAAACACCATAATTTCAATTTAAATTAATCTTTTTATTACAAAGATAATAGGAAGCCTGGAAAACTTGCCAAACTGTATTAATCATACAAGAACGAGTTTAATTACAACTCCATGTTCTTTACACAATACAAAATCTAGGTTTTCTACCCAGATTTTACAAAATACAACACAAAGCCAAATCTTGCCTTTCCTCCTCCACTAAGGTCTAGGATGAGTTCGTCCCCCTGCGTACTTCTAGTACATGAAATTATTTCCTGCGACAGGGTGAGCAATGCCCAGTAGTTGAATTTTCCTACATGGGTTACTCCCCACCTAAATGCGCATGCAATGACACTCAAACATCCATTCACATCCCATACAATTGCAATTCTTACATGGAATGATCTTATGTCATGCACGAGATGTGACTCCTCATGCCCACAACCCGAGTCCCAACCGACTCCCTTATACTTGCAATGCCAAGTGTGAAAAACTAGTCATTGGTGTTTCACCCAATGACTTAATTAACTCATTGGACCGACCTCCAATACTCATTTGAATATCATCAAATTCCGTATGTTTATTTATTTATAGGCTACGTCATTTTTCGAGGTTTCACCACAGGATCGTCGTACGCGTTCCAACATTTTTACGGGCTTTCACCACCGGTGATCATGTCTAACCGTGTATAGATTTGGGTCTTTCACCTTGGGGGGCGGTGATTTGCTGACTTGCTATATACGACACACGTGTATTTTCTTTTCCATTTTTCATTTCATACCACCGTGAGTCTCAATTTGGACGCTGTCCGTTTTGAGCTCACCACACATTCACCAAAATGGTGAATTAACCATTTCTATGCACCCACACCCGACTCGATACGATGTGACCATGCATATGAATGCAATCATGCCATTTCATACATCTGACTTTCATGATTCATAAGCGATTGTATTTTTTTTACAATATAATTTCACATCATTCAACAATCATGTTAACATCATTTAAATGCATTAACCAAATAATTTTTTAACATAAACACATGTTATTCATTTGACAACACACACCAAGCATGCGCATGGGCGAGTTCGAAAAAAACTTTTTGTTTCATAATCCTTTGAGGAATTTTATCAGAAAGTAGTCGAAAATTTAGATTTAGTTTGTCGAAACATGCCTAGAATTTGAATCCACATGGTTTGTCCGAGGAGCAGTCAAATTTCGACATTCGATCCCAAACCTTTGGGAGGCGGGAAACACTGCCATTCCGGCCCCAAAACCCCAAAACCATTATATGGATTTTAAACGAGAATTAAACCAAGTAGGAGAAAAATCCCTACCCTGCCGAGGAGTTTATCAAAACTCCTGGAGTTGATATCTACTTGAAGTTTGTTGCATGAGGAAGGACTTTTTGCCTGCTTCGGCCGAACCGTCGGTCAATCGTGGAAATCTTGAGAGAAGGTAGAGCTTATCTCTATACTTCTTCTCCCTACTATCTCCTTCTTTCCTCTCCCCCACCAAATTTTGCCCAAGGTGGGTCAAGTAGGATGTCCTCATTGCCACATGTCAACACCCCATTGGCTATCTTGGATTTTCTCTTATTCACTTATCCATAGCATTAGATTTCTATCCAATCATGTGGTGACACATGCCCCATATGGGCCCTACTTAGACTTGTGTTTGACTTGTTCTCTACTTGACATGTGGCTCGTGTGGCCGTTTCAACCAATGTGCGAGTGTCACTCGTGATTCTCGGTGCCTCGAAAAATGTAAAATTCCGACTGTCTCAGAATTCAATGGGTTAACTAGATTTCGCGATACGATTCCAACGGTGAAGTCCGTTTTATCATCCAAGATTTAGAAAAATTTCGGATTTTCAATCGAAATTACCGTTTTACCATTTTTTAGAAAAATTGGCGGTGATGCGCGGTGCGAGTCATCAACCTTGGTATTGAAAGCTCTAGTCGACCTTGGCTGTGCTTGACCACGTCACTGAAACCCTCGTGAACTGAAGCGCTGACCTTTGAGCTTTTTAGAAGAGGCGAGCTCTCCTTCATCTTTGCTCCGGCACGCATCTGGGGATGCTCTATCAGTCACCTCTATCTCTCTCTCTCTCTATGGCCATAGCCGTCCTGACCATAGAGTCCATGTTCTGTAGGAGGAATCCCACAATCTTGCCCCAAATGGACAACTTCAGCCCATTCTCAAACTTTCTCACCTTAGCCATATCTATGGCCACGTAATTAAATCAATAAAGCTTGGCTAACTGCATACAGACTTAGCCCGCATTTGCTCATCACTATCATCGTTTCTTGCTTTAGCTCTAGGAACTCCTAGGCCTTTGCATGTCTAGCAGTGGCCAGAAAATATTTGCCCACGAAGAGCTCATGGAACTTTGCCCAAGTCATTGCCTCTAAGTCTCTAGAGGTCTTAACCCAGTCCCACCACACTTGGGACTCACCCTCTAGCTGGAAAGCAGCTAGTCTAATCTTGGTCGCATTAGAGGTGATCTCCATGGCCTCCAATATCTTCTCAATTTGCCGGAACCAATGGTCTACCACCATCGGATCCCCTTCCCCTGTGAATGTCGGAGGATGATGTGTCTTAAACTTGTGGAGGTTACTCGAACCTCCCTGACCCCTAGTTGCACTGGCCTATGGAATGACAATTGTTGTAGCCCCCACGGCCTCCATAAATGCCTGCTAGTAAAAAATAGGTGGTGCCTGGCTAGCACCTCGTGGACGACCTCTACGTCCCCATCCTCGACTTTCCATCTACACACGTCAAACGGAAATAGAGTTATTAAATTTACGATTTTTTTTTCATGTTCACTTTGTTTTCCGAACCCCTAAGGTCATGTTTTCTAACCCTAGTGTTCCACACACAATTTATCATGAAAAAGGTTCACACAATTCATGCACATACCACACACATGAATTCATCAAAATGCACAATGAATGTATGATTGAAACTCACGCCCCATCGAGGTCCCTAGGTATTCTCGCCTTACTAGGCTTTGATACCCATTTGCTTTGACAATTCAGGGTATTTTGGACTCTTTTTTTTTTTTTTTTGCTACTGATCAACTCTGTTGCGATAGAGGATTCCTGTCGCGATAGAAATGCACATGGAAGTGGTGCATCGGCGCTTCTAGCGTGTCCGCATCATCAGCGTTTGCCCGAGGCGATGGTGCAGCGGGTTAAGCGTCCTATCTTAACCTGATTTATGTGCCGACACAAGGCCTTCAGGCCTTGACCACACCTTGTGCGTGACCGCGAGGCCACGGGCTCGCGACATGGAGTGGAGGAGACTCCCATCGGGCTGGTCACGATCCCGACCGAACCACGTCGCGACACGAAGTCTGTCTCGACCGCGAGTTGCGGTTTATCATAGCGAAAAATTTTCTATCACGGCGGAGTTGTGGGCGGAGTTTGTTGTGACAAAGTTTTCTATCGCGACAGACATACGCCTTGTCACGCCGCATGCGCTTCGATCCATGCGCGCGATGCAACCAGCCTATCTCGTGCGTTGCCGTGTGCCACTACACCACTTTGTCGCGACATAGGGGACGAGTCGCGACCGCAAAGATGAAAATGGGCGTAGCCGCTCTACGACCCTCCCTTATTCCGGCTGCTTCCTTCTCCCTTTCCTTTCTAAAACACCATAATTTCAATGTAAATTAGTCTTTTTATTATAAAGACAACAGGAAGCTTGGAAAACTTTCCAAAATGTATTAATCATACAAGAACTAGTTTAATTACAACTCCATGTTCTTTACACAATACAAAATCTGGGTTTTCTACCCAGATTTTTACAAAATACAAAACAAAGCCAAATATGGCCTTTCCTCCTGCACTAAGGTCTCGAGGATGATACCATTTTCGTATTTTTCGGATGCTTGAATTCTGTGACAGGTGAAGCGTGCGGTGATTGAATTTTCCTCTGATGGGTTACTCACTGTAAATGCGCATGCAATGTCACTTTCGAACATCCATTCACATCCCACTCTGATTACAATTTTACATGGAATGATCTTATGTACGCTGACTTGCTAACACTGACACACGTGTTTTTCTTTCTTTTCGACTTCAAAATGGCTGGTAGTCTCAATTTTGGGCCTTCATCCATTTTGAGCTCACCACACATTCACCAAAATGGTAGATTAACGCATTTCTATACCGGTAGGCTACGTCACGATGTGACCATGCATATAGATACGTGCATACCAATTCATACATACAATTTACATGATTCATAAACAGTATATTTTTCTACAATATAATTTCACATCATTCAAGCAATCATGTTAACATCATTTGAGCATGCATTAACTAAATAATTTTTTTACATAAACACATGTTATTCATTTCGACAACACGAGACCAAAAGTGTACACATGGGCCAGTCGAAAAAAAAACGATTTCATCATCCAAGCTTGGGCTGAATAGAAAAGCGATCCGGAATTTGATTTCGGGCTGTCAAATAGCCCACGAATTTCGGTCCATGCTGGACTACTCCAGAGATAGTCAAATTTCGATCGGAGTCCCGAGCCTTTGGGACTAAAGCATTTAACCATTTTTCGACCCCAAAACCCCAAAACCATTTATATGGCTTTTAAACGAGAATTAAACCAAGTAGGAGAAAAAACCCTACATCTCGGAGTTTGTCGAAACTCCCCGATTTCGGTCTCTACTTGAAGCTCTTGCCCCGAGGAAGGACTTTGCTTCTTGCTCCGACCCGAATCGGGTCAGATCGCAGTGAGGAAATATGAGAGAGGGCTGGGGGTGCCTGCTGCTATCTTCTCCCCTACTTTCTCCTTCTTTCCTCTCTCCCCATAAGTTTGCTCTCCCCACCAAATTTTGTGGGTGGGTAAAGTGGGGATATTATCATTACCCCAGTGATCAGACACCCCATTGGCTCTCTTGGATTTTCTTTTATCCACTTATCCATAGCATTGGATTTTTATCCAATCCTGTGGTGACACATGCCCCATATGGGCCCCACTTGGACTTGTGTTTGACTTGTTCTCTACTTGACACGTGGCTCAATGTGAGCCACTCAACAAGTGCCAAGTATCACTCGTGACTCTCGGTGTCTCGAAAAACTTGAAATTCAGTATACGGAATTTGTGAGTCTCTAAGCTGAATTTCCGTGAGACGATTGATGGTGAAGTCCGTTTCGTCATTGAGATCTAGAAAAATTCTGGATTTTCAACCGAAATTACCGTTTTACCATTTTCCAGAAAATTGAATTTTCTTGGGTTTTACATAAATAATATAAGTTATTTCTTATTGTTTTCATAATACCAATATGGCTTGTTATTTTGTTGTTGTCAAATCTTTATTGTATGTGAAGACTATAATAAAAGAAAGATTATCACAAAAGGCATATTATTTTCATTATGTTAGGCAATTATCAATAATTCATGTTTTTTAATTTTTCTTTCAAAAATCATAAGGGTATAACATAACAAATATAATGCCTTTTAATTTTAGTTAGAAAATTAATCAACAATGTAATATTAATGCATCATTGGTAGCAAGGATATAAGATTTAGATGAACAAGTTCGCATCTTATCAAAATTGTTTTCAAATTTATATGGCTGCTATTTTGTTTCCAAAAAATGAACGAAAACCTACGGAAAATGAATCGATAAGAAAGAAAAATATAAGGAACTAAAAATAAAAGGGAGAAAGCTAACAATTAAGTTTAAATTTACAAGTATTTTGCATACTTCTTTAAACTTATTTTTGTTATTATATATTACATAAACTTTTAATGTCAAATAAATTAATATTTAAAGAAAGAGAATTTTTGCAGCAATAATACCTCCATAAAAAAGCAATATTCTTGTTGAATAGATATTATAAATTTTATCTAAATAACTTTGTATTTGTTTTATTTTTAATCATTTTCATGTTTGCATAGTAATTATTCAAAACATATCAAAAAAATCAAATGGAAACAACTCTAAAAAATTTAATTTATTTTTCTAAAAATATTAAGAAAAAATCCATTTTATGAGGCCATTAGAACTTTCTATCAGTTGGCTTTTTGTGACAAAGCTTCAAACACTTGAAATTCTAAAAACAGGTTGGTAATTATTTTGGGAGAGCTATAGAAAGAAATTATGGTGAATTTTCTGCAAGAGATTTTGAAAGAAATTACTTTGGTACTTCAATATTTTGGAAGATATTTATAAATATTTTTGTGTATATAAATTTTGTTTTCATATTAATAATTGAATTGGATTGTCTATCATATATATATTTTTTTAAATTGGACTTTTGATTATAGTTTTGCTTCCCATACTATTTTGGTAGATCAAGAATGTATTCATATTGTATAATTTTTTTTTCCAAACATCCTTAAATGAGAATTAAGGTTTTAAGAGGTTGATCAATATCAATTTTAGGGTTAGGTTTCAATCTCATGTTAACTATTTTTGGTGGTTAGTTTGCCCCCACCAATAAAATATCCTATAAACTAATTAAATTTATAATGCTTATAGTAGTGTTTGGTTGTTGGAAAGTATTAGGAAAATGATTTTTTTTTTATTGTGTAATAAAAATTTTCAAAGAAAATTAAATATAAATAAAGTCACTTAAAAAGTTTACATATTTTTAAATTAGTTAATCTTTGTATTGATAGGTTAAAATAAATAAAATGAGTTTGAAGCACTAAGTAAAAATAATATAGCAGGTTTCACTTTTTTTCTTCATTTTTTCCTTTCTTTTATTTTTTCACTATTTTCTTGCTTTTACATTTTCTCATAAGTTTCCTCGGAATCAAACACTAGATTGGCTACTTTCCTTTAGCAATTATAATGACTATAAATACATTGGGAGAAGGCAGTATTCTCAAGGAAGGAGTTTGGGGATCTTTGTGGCCATAACACTTACATATTTTACTCGAAAGCAATTAATAATGTAGATTTGGAAATTTAAGTGATCATAGCTAGAAGTCTTACATTATTTAGAGTAAATAAGAGTAAATGCATTATTACGAGTAAATGACACGCTATTTGGAATACTAAAATGTTCAAATTAAAGAGAAATGTTTACCAACAATTTTTTTGTCTTTGACATTGACAAGAAAAATGCATGCATAAAAATTATAAAAACAAGCTAATGAATATTTTGAAAGAGATATTTGAAAAAATTCTGATGAATTTTGTGGAAGAAATTAATTTTGGCTGATGAATAATTTGGATCAGGAAATTTTTAGGATGGCCCTTTAATGTATATAAATTTTATTTGCATATAGGCTATTTAAGTGAACCGTTTGTCATTTTTAATTGAACTTTTATAGGGGTTTTTTCCTTCACCTATTATGGTAGACCAAGAATGTATTCACATGGCATCAATAAAAAATTTCCCAAACATCCTTAAATGATAATTAAGATTTTAAGAGGCTCAAAAATTAACACTCATTAATTTCTACTTCTCCTTTCACTCAAAAAAAATTATTAAAGGCATCAACTTCAAAGTACTTAATTCATGGAATGCATGTAACAAGGTCATTTTGATATAATATACAGGTAAAAACAAATATTTGAAAGCCTTGATATCATTCTAAGAAAATATTGCTGCATTAATCTTTATCAACCCAATAATTACTCTAACTGGTTGCTTTAAAATATTATATAACAATCATTTATTGAATTTAAAATATTTTTTTTAATTTCTTTATTAATATTGATAATATTTCTTCAACCACAACAACAGGACCTACAATTGTCAATAACGCGTGCATTTCTAGGTAACAGAATTTCCTCACATAATTGCAATATGTTTATATTTATCATTAGTAAACCCATGAAAAACGTTCCCTAAATTTTCCACTTATTGCTTAATTCAGCAAATTGTTCATTTTTGGTCGTGGAAAGTGGAAACCTATGGCAATGAAAAGATATTATCGGTAAAGGTTGAATGTAAGCCAACACGTTACTTTGAAATTTTGAAGATATATCTAACAAATTGACCAATAAAGTTTCTACATGTGCCACACGGGTTTAGAAAATTCGTAGATATATCATTTATAATTTATTTGACCCACCTAATAACCATCCCTTCTTGTCTGAATCTTTATTGACCCGAGTTGACCTTCGCCACCTCCCAAACTAACCTCCATTCATACTAATAATCATCCCTTCTTGTCTGAATCTATACCTTCTTCAGTGGATCCAAATATTCACTCAACCTTAGGTATCCTCGGCTTTTGAACTGTAATATATATATATTATCAAACAATCCGTCACTAAAAACATAGATAATCACGATTACTCAACATGTGGGTGAGATAGTTAGGGTCTTAACATTAATAAAAATAATAGGTTACTTGAAATTTTGAAGATAGATCCAAAAATATTGACTTGTTAGTATGTACACATACTACATGGTTTAGAAATTTATTGTGTATACATATAGATATATTGATTTATGTTTTCAGAAAAAAAAAATGGAAGAAGACTTAGGTGGTGTTTGTTTTTTTTTACTTAATGCTGAATATGATTTTTTTTGAGCTTAATGCTAAATAGTACTTAATAGCATTAAGTATTAAGTTGTTTGTTTTTTAACATTGGATAGTGAGTAGGGATGACAACGGGAATTATTATTTTGGGTTCTCGCCCCATCCTGTCTTTAATGGGACGAGTTTGGTTTAATTATGTCGAGTTTTAATGAGTTGAGTTTATTTTTCACCAATCAGAGACGGGTTCGAGGTAGGTTCATTCGTATTATTCCCGTCCCGCCCTCGTCCACAGTTATATTTTAAAAATATTTTATTTTATACTTTAATATAAATAATAATAATAATTAGAATGTTTTTAATAAATAATTTATAAAAATTCATAATATTTTATTTTTTATGAGAAAAATATAGTAATTTTAATATAATAAAAAGATAAAAATAAAATATAAAAAAATAAAAACAAAATCAAATATACTTGAGGATGAGTTTGTGAATTTTAAATCCCTATCAACTGAGCGAAAGTCCCATTTAATTTTTAAATGGGACCAGGGTTTGCAATTGAAAAAATAAACGAGATGGAGTCGAGATCGAAGCCGCCATAGTCCCAAAACCGTTGTCATCCCTAGTAGTGAGTGTTCTTAGTTAACACCCTTGAGCAAGCGATGAAATTTTCTTATTTTAATGAAAGGTGACTTTTAAATAGAAAAACGAAATATTTTTTACTTTTTCAATTTTAAAAATTTAAAAGAAAATTTCAACTTAATAAATTACTTATTTGAAAAAACGAAACAAGCTGAATTATTTCATTTATGCTTCCAAGAATAGTATTAGACACCAATGTCACAGTATAAAGTGAGACAACAATGGTGAATGGATTTATGAAGTGAGAGACAAATATCAAATATTGTTGAAAATGGATGAGTGTACGGTATCTTGTGTTGTGATGGTGGTGGTGTTGATGCTGACTCATCATGTTGTTGTTTCAAATAATTCATCGCCAGTTGTGGCTGAGGCTGATGCTCTGCGAAAATTCGGTTGGTGGAAGTGGGAAGGAGCTACCTCTTCTAACCATTGCAATTGGTTGGGCATAACTTGTAATGAGGCCAGACATGTCATTAGGATAAGACTAGAAACTTATAGTGTATCCTTGTGTGATCAATTTAGTAGATTAAATCTTTCTTCACTTCCCAACCTCCATTTTCTCATCCTTTCTGGAATTGGAATAAGCGGTACCATTTTTGACCAAATAGGTACTCTTACTAATCTCATCCATCTTGATCTTTCTTTTAATCGATTAAACGGTAGTATCCCACATTAAATTAATAGTCTTACTAAACTCACATATCTTGATCTTTCTTTTAATCAATTAACTATACCCCTTGGATCTTTCAGCATATCCAATGTAATACCACCTAATGGTCCTTGGGTCTAGCTTCTTTTCTTGTGGGTTATAAATTCTCACTTCAAACGGGCATCCCCAAACGCGTATATCCAACATTTGAATAACTCAAAAGGCATCTTAGGGACATGTTTGATTGGAACTCGATTAAATATATACATTGTTGTCTTTAGAGCTTCAAACCACAAGTATTGAGGTAGTTTCATATTACTCATTATACTTCTTACCATGTCCATTAAAGTTCGATTTCTTCTTTTTGTCACACCATTTTGATCCAGAGAACCAGGTATAGTGTATTGGGCAACAATTCCATTTTCTTGAAGAAACTTTGCAAATGAACTAGAAGATTGTCCAATCTCTGTGTATTTACCATAGTACTCTTTACCTCTATCTGATCTCATGATCTTATTATGTTTTCCATATTGATTCTCTACTTCAGCCTTAAAAACTTCAAAGGCGCCTAAAACTTCATCTTTAGAACGAAGTAGAGATACATGTATCGTGACTAATCATCTATGAAGGTAATAAAGTATTTCGGACCATTTGCATCAAGAATATCAGGAACAACAAATATGCATGTGTATAATCTATAATAGGTTTGTGCTCCTCTTTGCACCATTTTTAAACTTGTTAATTTGTTTTCCCTTAATGCAATGCACACAAATCTCAAAATAGGCAAAATCCAAAGTACCAAGTACCCCTTCATTAACCAATTTCTTCATTCTTTCAATGAAGATGTGTCCCAATCTCGATCTTGCTTAACATGAAGGATTTCCTCATTCACAACACATCTTTTTAATCCAACAGTAACATGCATAGTAAGTAACATCATTTTCTAATTGAATATGGAAAAGACCATCAAACAATGTACCATAACCAATAACTTTATATTTATTGGATAAATTGAAACTAGAATTTGAAAAGTTAAAGAAAAATCCTAATGGTACAAGTCTTGAAATTGAAATCAAATTCTTAGAAAAACTTGAAACATAAAATGTCTTTTCAATTCTAAATGAAACATTTGCTTAAAACAAGATTGCAGAGTGTCAATAGCTTCCACATGTACTAAATGCTGCTTTGCACGAATAGATGTATTAATCACTCACTTCTTGCGGCTTCCTTAGGTTTTACATACGCATGGAGTATTTGAAACATGGATTGTGAGGCAGGAATCGATCCAGCGTATGTTATGATTAATAATGCAGTAGATTTATAACCAGGACAAAGCAAATTGAGTACCTTTCTAGTCAAGCTAGATCTTGAATTTTGCAAATTGAGTACCTTTCTTGTCAAGCTAGATCTTGAATTTTGAATGGTCCTTTTTCATGGAGACTCAGTCATGGAGTGAGGTCTTGCAGAAGAAATGCAAGGGTTAAAGAATGAGTGTTTTAAAAATATGGGAGTTTCAAATTTCCCAAAATTTAAAACTTTAAATATATGGACCATTTTAACAGAAATGTCAATATAAAGTAAAAGACCATTAATATTGAATGGATGTAATTAAGAAGCGAGAGAAATATCAAATAAAGTTAAAAATGGATGAGTGTATGGTATATTGGTCTAGTGTACTTGTGGTGGTGGTGCTGCTGATGCTTTCTCATCAAGCTGTCGCTGCTAATTCAACTCATTCATCGCAGGTTAATGGCTGAGTCTGAGCCCAACTACTTGTGGCGGGGGCATAACTTGTAATGAGGGCTGAACATGTCATTGGGGACTAAGACTAGGGTAGATGTGGGGATCAGTTTGGTGCTTGAAATCTTTCTTCACTTCCCAGCCTTGATTTTTCCTTTCTGGAACTGGAATCAGCGGTACCATTTCTGACAATGAAAATACCCTAACCAATATAATGTCATAATTTTTATTAAATTGTCAATTCAATCAAGGTGATTTTTGACATTTTTGAATATTAATATCTTTTTTCTTAATTTTCAAAAACTTAAGGTTAGTTGACTTGTTTCATAATTTTGAAGCCCAATTAAACCTGAAACATGATTTTCCTTTAAAAAAAATTACCGCATCCTTTATAATATATTTTTGGTCGGGCTTTCCACTTATTGATTTTTTTTAATAATATATTGATGTGATGCCATAAAAGAGTTGAATAAATGAGATTGAGATGGGAAATAAAAATAATGAAAAGTTGCTCTTTTCCACATGGTGTGGAAAAATGCACGTATAAAAAATAATGAGTAATTTATAATTTATCTGACCGAGCTCTCCACTTACTAATTTCTTCCAATAATATATTGATGCCGTGAAAGAGTTGAATAATGGATTTGACATAGGATCATAGGAGATAAAAACAAAATAATACCACATTAATTTCTTTTATTATTATTATTATTATTATTTTCCTTATTTTCAAAGAACGAAATATAACCTTAAAAAATTATAAACTCTTTTTAGGGGGGTTGCATCACTTGCTGTGCTTGGTAGAAGACTCTTCAAACCAGTGTTAAAAATAAAAGTGCTCGGAGCTATAAACCGAAACAATGGCGGATCCTTATGTCATAGCTGTTATCGCTGCCGTCTCTTTTCTTTTGATCAACTTGATTTTTGCAGTCTCCGTTGTTGGGTTTCATTTCCTTCGGAGAAAGAAAAGAAAAATTCAACCAGAAGCAGCAGCAAGAAGAAGTAAAAATGGGGATTTATTCTGTATATGGGAGTATGATGGTAGGATTGCTTATGAAGACATAATTCAAGCGACAGAAGATTTGACACGATAACAGCCGCACCACGATGCTTATATTGTGTCGGTACAGGGGGCTATGGCAGTGTTTACAAGGCTCAGTTGCCCAGTGGAAAAGTGGTAGCTGTGAAAAAACTTCACCGATCGGAGAGAGAGGAGCCAGCATACATGAAAAGCTTTAATACCGAGGTAAAGATGTTGACAAAAATAAGGCATAAGAATATCGTGAAACTTCATGGTTTTTGTCTACATAATCGGTGCATGTTTCTCGTTTATATGTACATGGAAAGGGGAAGCTTGTTTTATACGCTGAGCAACGAGCATGAGGCTATTCAATTGAATTGGATTAAGAGGGTGAATATTGTCAAAAATATCGCCCATGCCTTATCCTACATGCATCATGATTGTACTCCTCCAATCAGTCATCAGGACATATCAAGCAACAACATGCTCTTGAACTCAGAGCTCAAGGGTTTTGTTTCAGATTTTGGTACAGCGAGACTTTTAGATCCAGATTCGTCCAATCAAACTCTTCGTGTAGGCACTTATGTTTATATCGCACCAGGTAATTAAAATAGCCAGCTCCATGATATTTTACGTCTACTCATGATTCAACCAAAGGACATCACATCTAGTAAATAATAGGTCTATATAGTAGTGGAAAATCTTTTGGTTTGATTATTGAACACTCTTTAAAAATTTCTCATGCTTTTTCATCTACTCTATCTTCCAAAATTTCAAAACTTAATTTGATGAATTATAAATGATATTTTCTCTTCAACACCAACAGAAGGTAATATAATGTTGCACTCATACCTTACATCTCTATACTTTTATTTTAGTGAAGAATGTATTGATGAGTTAATTAATTTCTTATAAAATAATTATTTAATCTTATACTGCAGAGCTTGCATATACTATGGTTGTAACTGAAAAATGTGATGTATATAGTTTTGGGATAGTGGCACTTGAGACGATGATGGGAAAGCATCCAAGAGACGTTATCACCTCATTGTCATCCTCACCAGGTCAAGACATATTGTTGAGGGATATATTAGATCCACGTCTTTCACTTCTAGAAGATCCACAAGCCGCTGGAGATGTTGTTTTTGTAGTACTTTTAGCTCTCAAATGCATTCATTCAAATCCAGAATTTCGTCCAACAATGTAAAGTATCCTATGTTTAGTTAGGTTATACCATTCTCAGAGCTGGCCTTTTATGCAATTTCATTATTTGACCTGAAAAATCAAGAAAATATAATTTGATTAAAAGCAATAATATTCAAAGTTATTAGTTCTCTTTGTTCTTATAGTGCCAAGGTATGCTTGTCATTTTGATTCAATCTCTCCCTGTATTTGGGGATCATCATATGGAGCGTATCCTCACCATTTACCATGATCATCAATATTAATTCAGATCTTTATATTTTTCCATAGAAAGTTATAATAGCATACCATTAACAAAAACGTTGAATCTTAATTGCAATTTCTTATTAAATATAGGATGTAATTGTTGACGCTAATTTGATTATTGTGGATGTCAGCTTGCGATATCATTCATATATGCTCTAACACAATTAAATTTTATATCAATATGCTAGGGTTGGCATATATTCTCTTACCTTTAATTGGGCTGCAAGTTCTTCCTCAGCGCTCCCTAAAAAACGATAATCATTTTTTGATTGAACCTCAATCTATGTCGAAAGAAAACAAAAGAAAAAAAAAAAACACCACTATTTCGAATTATTGCATATTGTTGGAAGCATAGAGGGTTATGATTATAAATAAAAAAGAAAAGCAAACCTAAAATCCATAATCTAGACTTGATAAGAACTTCCACACTTGCCATGTTTCCAGGAAAAGCCTTCATGACTCCTATATTGCATTATAAAAATTGTAAGTCATTTGGAAATTTAGAAAGATATATTTATGTATCTTAGTAGTCATCAAAAAGTAATTTGTTTCTTGTTTGTTTTTGTGTTTTTCTCATCTTTTTCCTTTTGAAATGTATAACAAAGTAGACTTGCTCTGTTTTCGGGAAGAGTTGGCTTAGACAGTAATGTACTTGCATCATTAAAGGGTGATAGGTAAGATGCGTGAAGGAGACAAACATCAATGAAAAAAATGGAATGTTTGAAATCAATAAAATCCAAAAACTTTTGAAACATCACTAATAAACAATAAAACTATTGGCTTGTCTCTGTCCCATATATTTATTCTTTGGTGCCCACATGGTCATCCATTGATGTTTGAACACTAATCAGGATTATTATTTGTGAGATTCTTATGGTCTTGTATTATTGAGATATATAATACGTTAGTTTAAAATTTTGAAAATTCATATAAATAAATATGAACTTATTAAATTTTCTAGGCGTTGGTTAGCATCCCACTAACTGGCAGCATTCTCCATCAAAAAGGTACTCTTAGAAAGCTCAACGCCTTGATCTCTCTTTCACTGCCTCATAGGTTCCATATCTTCTATAGCCTTTCTCTCCGAGTTATTTTCATTGAACCTCCATGGGAATCAAATCAATGGATTCATCTCTCCAGAAATTGGTATGTTAAGGGCCTAGTCTATTTATACCTTGATAGTAATTTAATCAACGGAGATATACCTTTCTAGTTCCAAAATTTGAAGAGATTAAATTTTTATATCTCTAATTATCTCCAATAATAGTCTATTAGGCAAGATCCCGCCCTTTATCACCTGGCACAACATGCAAATGAGAACTGTTTTAATCCAAACAAATGATCACGGACCTTTATGGCCACCTTCCCTGCAATGGAGGACACAAAAATTGCACTCCGCGTTAAACCCTCTTTGATCCTCACCTCATTTTTTGAAACGAAACACTAGGGTTTGTTTTTTAGCTGTTTGTAAAGATACAGTAGCACAATTAGAGTCAACGACAAAAAAAAAAAAGGAATGTTTCTTCATATGAAAAAAATAGAGGAGCCAACCTACTTGATAAGTCAAGACCCGGAGTTTGATGTATGTCGAGAGAAACTAACCAAGACTCAAGATCTATGTGCTCTGAGACCATATTAGGGCTAACAATTTGACATAATAGTATAAGCACCTAAAATAAACTACCTTTTATACTATTCCCACAACTTCGATTCCTGAGAGATAGTCAAGAACTGACTTTTAAAGTGCCTCCCAAATGATTATCCATTCAAGCCCTTCTACTGCTTTATCCTCATTAACTTTTAGAGTTTCAAGGATAATAGCAGACACTAACCGACCGACTGACGCACAGTTATAAAAAAAAAGAAGTTACAAGAAAATTCCCACAACTTCTGTTATAAAAATAATAATAATAAGTCATGAAGTACTTAACCACTGAGCGAATACTTGCAAACTGTAGTTCAGATGGCAGGTAACTCAATCCTGGTCTTCGTAATATTTGGCAGATTTAATATTTATTTTTGTATAATTAATGGGTTAATAAGTCTTCTGAGAGCTCTTGACAAGTCAATCCAGAGGAAAACATGGTTGCAACCATTATCAAACCACAATGAGTCAATCAGAGTTACCTTAAAGACTGGATATAATTTTCCCACAAAAATCATTATCTATAAATTTATTGTTTTTCTTATACAACAAAAAAAAAGATATCAAACCCGTTTCGCGTTTCCTTATTCTTATCATTGTATAAAAAACACAAAACTAACAATATAGCCCAAGCTCTTATTTGTTTTTGCTCTTGCATTATTTATTTATTTATATTTAAAAAAATATCTCTTTAAAAATAATACCAGACTGTTTAGACTTGCTTGTTTCCAGGAAGAGTTGGCAGAGCAGATAAGTAAATGAATAATGGGTTGCCAAAATTTTCCCAGTGAACACATTGAATGGGTTTTGGAAAATTTTAGGCATGCCTCTATCAAGAAGTGTTCCATGGATCCCACCACAGTCACCCTGGTGATGAGCATGTCCCACCGGCTGGGTCACTGTGTTTACTAGCCACTATTTGCAATGCTATGGTTATGGTGGTTGTTGTTTTTCATTTTGGTATAATTTTTTCTGATTTATTCACTTTATATATCATAACAGAATAATCATTGCTCTTTGTGATAATACTTATAATCTTTATTATTTTACTTGAAAGCTACAGACGCCTGAAATTTTGATAGTATAATTAAAAAATCTCATATTATTGAGTAGAATAAATAACAATATATTGGAATTTTAAAAGTAAAGGAGAGCATGTTGACCCATAATTTTTCTTACACGAGATTTTTTTGTGAAAGCTAAAGTTTTTTTTTAAATAGGTAAGAACAAAATGTATATTAAAAGAGGCATCGCAAAAGAATAGCACACAAGAAGTATACAAAAATGCCAAAGTAACTCAACAAAAAGGGCCACAAATTAAAACATCTCTTAGAGGGGTCTACAACCATCTCACAAGATCAATTATGTTATGTACTGTTGAATCAACTGTTATGAATAAAATGAGTTCAAGCTCAAATATTAAACATTCCTTGATTATGATTGTTTTACCATTAAATATTCTTAAATTATTAAGATTTGGTCAACACGTTATATGGAATCCTAAAAGGTGATCAAAAGAGAAAATGTTGACTTAACAAAATTTTCTGTCTTTCAGCATGAGATGTAAAGAAATGTATGTATAAAAATATTTGGTCTCTTATAATTTATTTGACTTATCTTGCGCTTTCTACACATTAATTTGTAAAGGGTGTGGAGCTAAGAGCAGAAAAGTTGTCAAAATCTTCATTAATGTTGCTAATTTATCATATCAAAGGTTTTTCTTTAAAAAGAAGGGAATGGAAAACATAATTTATAATTCAAAAAATTGATTAAAGGCATCTGTTTTATTCATGGAATATAGATCATTACGAAATAGCGTATGACTACTCTCAATATTCAATTACTTATATAAAACTGCTGTATCTATCTTCCCATGAAGTCCTATATATTCAGCCTTTTGGTGCCCACGTTACACCCTCTGGTGTTTGAAACATTAAATCTGGTGAGTATTATTTGGTGAAATTTTTGTTGAAATATATTCATTATTGAGAGTAGTAATACATTATTTTGAAATTCTTGAAATTCATAAAAAAAAAAAAAAAATATGAACCTATAGATTTTCTACGCGTCTCTGATGGCTTAGAAAAAAATGCACATATCCATGCATGCTTTAGTTGATTTGACCTAGCAAACTTTTTCCTCCTTTATTTAAATGTTTATTGACTTGACTAAAACTAACCAATCAAATCGATCCACAAAACTATCCATGGTCTTGGCCTTTCTCAATATTAAATGGAGTCCAAATATTCAATCTCTATCCAATCTCTGACTATGGACCATCTATTATATGGGTTACAAAGTAATGAATATGGGAGGAACTCACCTTAAAAAAACTTGAGACCTAAATCTAGTCTTTAATATTATGTTAAATTATTAATTTGAATGAAAATATAAGCAGTTTTCAGGGTAGGGTCTAACATTAATAATGAAAGTAACACTTACTTGAAATTCTTGGAGATAGATCCAAAATATTGGACACTAGTAAGTCTGCAAGTTATACCACATGTGTTTAAGAAATTGGGTATATAGGATATATCATTCATACTTTATATTTTCCAAAAAAAAACCGAAGACGCGTTGAGTCGGTATGCCTGGTGAAGATTCAAGATGTATGTAAATGCGACAAGATAGCGAGAGCACTGTAGCGCGAATTTTACTGGGATGGGTTCGGTAATTAAGATCAAATAATGTTAAAATGGATGAGTGTATGGTATCTAGTGCACTTGTGGTGGTGGTGGTGTTGATGCTTTCTCATCACGTCATTATTGCTTAATTCAACTCATTCATCGTGTGTTATGGCCGAGGCCGACGCTCACGAACCCTAAGCAGAAGTGGGAAGAAGGAGCCACTTTCATTGCAATTGGCTGCATAACTGTAATGAGGCCAGACATGTCATTGGATAGACTAGGAGGATAAGGTGGGTGGTCATGAAATTCCTCCAAATCTTCTTCATTTCTAGCCCATTTCACTTTTCTTCTCGAACCTGAATCAATCTGTACCATTTCGACCATATCCAGATTTTACTAAACTCGCCATCTTGATCTTTCTCAGAATGAACTATCTCCCTCCCAGAGCATCCCAATACCAAATAGGTGGTCTTACTAAATTCACCTATCTTGATCTTTCTATTAATCAACTAACCGGTGGCATCCCACACCAAATAGGTAGTCTTACTAAACTCACCTATCTTGATATCTCTAATAATCAATTAACTAGTAGCATTCCACATCAAATAGGTACTCTTAGAGAGCTCCGCCAATCTCAATCTCTCTTTTCAATCACCCTGGGCGCATTCATCCTTCTTCATAGGCTTTCTCACTAAGTTAACTTCATCGAACCTCCGTAGGAATCGAATTAGCTGATCCATCCTCCGTAAACTCCGCATATTAAGGATTAATCTATTTGAAACTTGATAGTAATTAATCATGGGATACCTTCCTGCCTTCAAAATTCGGGCAAGAGATTGTAATTTGCTGATCTCTACACACACCATCGTGCAAGGTCCCGCCTTCTTATCACCCAATCGCAAATACTCAATTGATTTATCCAACAATGATCATTTAGCTATTTATACACCTTCCTCTTTGAAAATCTGAGGACACAAAACTGACTCAGCCTCTTTATACTTCACCTTGGTTTTTGTAACCTTCATATTATTGGGTTTGTTTTCGCTTGGTAGTTAAAGAAAGTTCAATCCAGAGTCAAATCTGCCAAAAAAGATGATTTTATTTTCCACACAGGTTTGAGGCAACTTTGTATTTGAAGACATCGCCTCAAGAACAAAGAATTTTGATATCGATATCAGATAGCGCTGGAGGCTGTGGCAATGTTTATAGAGCACGACTGCCATGTGGAAAAGTGGTTGCCGTGAAGAAACTCCAGTATGGATCGCAATAGAGAGCCAAATATACTGAGAAGTTTCGAATGAGGTACTATGTTAGAAACAAATAATGGCATCTGAATATTTGCGGAAACTTCATGGCTACTGCTTATACAACCCTGCATGTTCCGCTTCTACGAGCATGGAAAGGGGAAGCTTGTTTTATGTTGAGCAATGAAGATCGTAGGCTGTTGGATTGGATTGGAGTAAGAGGGGGAAACATTGTTAAAAATATCGCCATGCCTTATCCTACTTGCATCACATGATTGTACTCCCCAATCATCCATCTGATATCACAATACATTCTCCGAATTCAGAGCTTGACGGTTTTGTATCGATTTTGCATTGCTGTGATTACTAAACCGATTCATCGACCTGAACCCATAAGCCAAGTGAACCTATGGCTATATCGCACCCGGTAAGTGATTTTTACTTCATTTACATACATACGCACTATTAGTATTTAATCTATTTCCTTTCCTTTTCTCTTTTTTGTTATGAGAAATATTTTAATTAGAGAAGACTGAATATTTATTGAGAAACTAAGAAAATCATCATATTCTAAAACTAACTTCTAGCCGCGAATCATATTATAAAGAAACTCCTAAAATATTTTTATCATGTACATCATAGAAAGAAAAAGGTTTGAAAATATTATTGCAAATGTTGTAAATAATTTTTTGTACTCACAAATTTTAGTATAGAAGAAATGAATCTTGTCATATGTTAGATTGATACTCTGTATCAAATACTTTATAATTAAATTTATTTTCAAATTGACACCATTATTATGCATAAGTTGAATTTGGAATTAGAATATAAATACAAACTAAAAAATACATGTAAGTTAAATCTTGACTTCAGGGTTACTAATTTGACTTTTTTTTTTTTTATGGGAACGTACAATATATGTTTCTTACTTGGTACATTACAGAGCTTGCCACGTATGATTGTGACCAAAAATGTGATGTGTACAAATGGAGTGGTGGTATTAGAGACAATGACAGGAAAGCATCCTGAGAACTTATCACCTCATTATCATCACCATTGTGTCGGTATATAATGTTAAGGGATGTATTGATTCACGTCACTTCCTGAGGACTTGATGTTATAAAGATAGTTTTTGTGGTATTTTGCCTTTCAAATGCATCAATTCAAATCCAAAATTCTTGTCCAACAACGCAGAACAGAAGATTCATAAACTTTGCGGTAACATACCATTTAAATCATCTTATCATGCCATTTCCATTTAATCAAGGATCAAGAAATGTAATTTTTGAAGATGTATATATTATATAAAGTTATGTATTTGAAGACTAAAATAAAGAAAGAGAGGTTACAAAAAAACCATATTATTTTCGTTATGGATGATATCATTATATATTTGTTTGTAGAAAATTTTAAAGGTATAACATATCAAACATATTGCATTCTAGTTTTCCTTGGAAAATTAATTAACAATGTAATATTATTGCATTATCGGTGGCAAAGGATATAAGATTTCCGGGAAGAGTTGGCGGAGACACCAATGACACTCCTTGTTTCTGTAGTACTTTTACCTCTCAAATGCATTCATTCAAATCCACAATTTCGTCCAACAATGCAAAAAGTATCTTATAAGCTTCTTAATGATATACCATTCCCAGAGTTGGCCTTTTATGCAATTTCATTATGCGACCTGAAAAATCAAGAAAATGTAATTTGATTAATAAAAGCAATAATTTTCAAAGTTGTTAGTTCTCTTTGTTTTTATATCAATAGAGGCTAGGATTGGCATATATTCTCTACCTTTTAATTAAGGGAGAAAGCTTCTTTATAGGTTCCTGAAACAGGGGATAATAATTTTTTTGATTGAACCTCAATCTATGTCAAAAGAAAACAAAAGAAAAAACCCACTATTATTTCGAATTAATGCATATTGTTGTGCTTACAGGTTATGGCTATATATCAAAAGAAAAGCAAACCTAAAATCCATAATCTGGACTTGATAAGAAGTTCGACAAGTGTAGCCAAGAAGACTTGCTTGACCTGCTATGTTTCCGGGAAGAGTCTTCATGACTCCTCTATTGCATTATAAAAATTGCAAGTCATTTGGAAATTTGGAAAGATATATTTATGTATCTTAGTAGTCATCAAAAAGTAATTTGTTTTTTGTTTGTTTTTTGTTTTGTCTCATCTTTTCCTTTGAAAAGTATAATGCAGACTGCTTTGTTTCCAGGCAGAGTACTGACTAAGACAGCAATAAACCTTGCTATTATGGGTGCAGGTAGCATGCGTGATGGAGACAAACATAAATGAAAAATGGAATGTTTGAAATCAGTAAAATCACAATAAAATAAATTCCAGGCTACATGTATAATCCAATAACTTTTGAAACATCACTAATAAACAAGAAAGCTATTGGCTTGTCTCTGTCCAACAAAGTCCCATATGTTTATTCTTTGGTGCCCACATGACCACCCATTGATGTTAGAACGCTAATCAAGATTATTATTTCTGAAATTCTTGTCGTTTATAGTCTTGTATTATTGAAAGTATATAATACGTTCATTTGAAAATTTGAAAATTCATATAAAAAATTATGAACCTAGAAAATTTTCTATGCGTCTGTGATGGTTTAGAAAAACATGCACACATGCATCCATGTGATTTAACAAACTTTTTCCTCCTTTGTTTGAATGTTTAATGACTTGACTTAAAGTAACCAATCAAATCGACCCACAAAGCTATCCATGGTTTTGGCTCTATCAAATGCAATCCGAACATTCAGCCCAATATTCATTCTGTATCCGTGGTTTAGGGAACTGGGTATATTGATATATCAATCATAATTTATTTTTTTCGAAAAAATTAGAATATCGAAGAAGACTCGGTTGACTTGGTATGCTTACAGGAAGAGTCGGCATAGACACAAATGTTACAGTATAAAGTGAGAGCCCAATGCTGAATGGATGCATGAAGTGAGACAAATATCAAATGGAAAAAATGGAGTGTATCCTAAAAGGTTCAAATCAAAGAGAAATATTGACCAACTATTTTTCTGTGTCTTTGACATTGATAAGAAAAATGCATGCATAAAAATTATAAAAACAAGTTAATATTTTGAAAATTCTGGAAGAGATTTTAAAGAAATTAATTTTGGTTGTTGAATAATTTGGATCAAATTTTTGGATATTGTTATGTACATAAATTCTATTTGCATATTAGTTATTTAAAAGAACCATTTGTCAAATTTTTTTTTATTGAACTTTTATCGGATTTTTTTTTCCTCTTACCATTATGATAGACTAAAAATGTATTCTTATGGTATCAATAAAAAATTTCCCAAACATCCTTAAATGAGAATTAAGATTTTAAGAGGCTAAAAAATTAACACTCGTTAATTTCTACTTCTTCTCCCTTTCTCTTCCACCCTTGTTCTCCTTTCACTCTCATAAAATTATTAAAGGCATCAACTTCAAGTACTTAATTCATGGAATGCATAACAGGTCATTTGATATAATATACGTGTAAAACAAATATTTTAACTGCTATCATTCTAAGAAAATATTGCTGCATTAATCTTTATCCAACCCAATAATTACTCTAACCAATTTGGCTTTAAAATATTATATAAAAATCATTTATTGAATTTAAACTATTTTTTTACTTTCTTTATTAATATTGATAATATTTCTTCAACCACAACAACAGGACCTACAATTGTCAATAACGTGCATCTCGTGTAAACAATTTCATCGCATAATTGCAATATGTTTACATTTATCATTAGTAAACCCATGAAAAACGTTCCCTAAATTTTCTACTTATTGCTTAATTCAGCAAATTGGGTACTTTTTCTTTTTTGGTCGTGGAAAGTGGAAACCTATGGCAATGAAAAGATGTTATCATTAAAAGGTTGAATGTAAGTAACACGTTCCTTTGAAATTTTGAAGATATATCCAACAAATTGACTAATAAAGTTTCTACATGTGCCACACGAATTTAGAAAATTCGTAGATATATCATTTATAATTTAGTGGCCAACTAATAATCATCCCTTTTGTCTGAATCTTTATTGACCCGAGAGTTGACCTAAACACACTAGAAACTAATCTCCATTCATACTACTCTCTCTACCTTCTTCAGTGGATCCAAATATTCACTCAATCTTAATTTGTTATCTATCCTAAATTTCTTATCGATAATTGAGATACATGGATGGGCAAACCAAAATTGTTACAAAAATGGATATAGACTAACCTAGAGATCCTCCGTACTTTTTTTAACTATAATATATTATTAAATAATTAAATGAATTTGGCATAAATAATCGTGATTATTGAGCAATGTAGGTGAGATGGTTGTAATCGGCATTAATAAAAGTAACAGATTACTTAAAAATTTTGAAGATAGATACAAAAATATTGACTTAAGAAGTCTGTACATACTGTGTAGGAAATTGTGTGTGTATGTATATAGATATATTGATTTATTTTTTCCCCAAAAAAAAAACGGAAGAAGACTTAGTTGACTCCTATGCTTCCAAGAATAGTATTAGACACCAATGTCACAGTATAAAGTGAGACAGCAATGGTGAATGGATGAATGAAGTGAGACAAATATCAAATATTGTTGAAAATGGATGAGTGTATGGTATCTTGTGTACTTGTGGTGCTGTTGTTAGTGACTCATCATCATGCTACGGCTGATTCTGCTTCAACTAATTCATCGCGAGGTTATTATTTGGTGACCCCATTTCTGCGCAACTCCGGTTGGTGTGGATGTGGTCTTTACCCGATACCTCTAACCATTCTGGTGGTCGGGCATAACTTGTAATGAGGCCAGACATGTCATTGGGATAAGGCCCAGAAACTTAGGTGTATCAGGTGTTTGATCGATTTAGTAGATTCATCTTTCTTATTAAAATTTCAGATTTCTCATCCTTTAAGTTGAGGTTATAGGTGCCATTTACGATCATAATCGTGCTCTTACTAATCTCACCCATCTTGATCTTCTTCTAATCCCAACTAATCGGTGGTATCATGGCCAAAATAGGTAGTATACTTAAACTAAACTATCTTGATCTTTCTTTTAATAGACTAACCGGTAGTATCCCACACCAAATAGGTAGTCTTACTGAACTCACCTATCTTGATCTTCTTGGTAATATACTATCTGCTAGCATCCCACACCAAATAGGTACTCTCACTAAACTCACCTATCTTGATCTTTCTGCTAATGAACTAACTGGTAGCATCCCACACCAAATAGGTACTCTTAGAAAGCTCAATTACCTTGACCTCTCTTTCAATAACCTCATAGGTTCCATCCCTTTTTCTATAGGTTTTCTCACTGAGTTAACTTCATTGAGCCTCTATATGAATCAAATCAATGGATCCATCCCTCCAGAAATTGGGTATATGAAGAATCTAGTCTATTTGTATCTTCATAATAATTTAATCAGTCGAGAGATACCTTCCCAGCTCCAACGTTTGAAGAGATTACAAACTTTATATCTCTCGAATAATAATCTATCAGGCAAGGTCCCTTCCTTTATCACCCAAAATTGCAGGTGCTCAATTTATCTATCCAACAATGATCATTTGGAGGCTTATACACTTTCCCCTTGCAATGGAGGACACAAAATTGCTCTCCGCGTTAAAATCTCTTTGGTCCTCACCTTGGTTCTTGTGATCTTCTTGATATTGGGGTTTGTTTTTGGCCGTTTGTGGAAGAAAGGAAAAGTTCAACCAGAGTTGTGACAATGAAAGAATGGAATTTGATTTGCCATATGGGACTTTGATGGGGCTTTTGCATTCGAAGGCGACATCATCGGCAACGAAGATTTTTGATATTCGATCTTGTATAGGCTCACAGGCTATGGCGGTGTTTATGAGTACGACTACCCACGGAAAAGTGAAGTTGCCGTGAAAAACTTCATGGAGCGAAATAGAGCCCGATACTTGACAGTTTATGAATGAAATGCGGATGTTGGAACAAATCCGACATCGAAACGTGTGAAACTATGGTTATTGTCTACATAACCGATGCATGTTCCTCATATACATGTACATGGAAAGGGAAAGCTTGTTTTGTATGCTGAGCAATGAAGACGAGGCTATTGAATTGGATTGGAGTAAGAGGGTAAACATTGTTAAAAATATTGCCCATGCCTTATCCTACATGCATCATGATTGTACTCCCCCAATCATTCATCGGGACATATCAAGCAATAATATTCTCCTGAATTCAGAGCTTGAGGGTTTTGTCTCAGACTTTGGTATAGCGAGATTATTGGATCCAGATTCGTCCAATCGAACCCTTGTTGCAGGAACCTATGGCTATATCGCACCTGGTAAGTGAATTCATCCTTAATTAAATTTTCTAACTTAATCTACATACATATCCTTGTTCTAAGAATTGGTGAATAAGAGAAGACTAAAATTTTCAGAGACAAAAATCGTAATAGAAGCTAAAAACTAATTAACTACGGTAAATCATATTATAAACTCTCAAATATTTTTATCATATGCGTTATAGAAAAGAAAAGGAATGAGAATATCAATGTTAGAGATGCTTGTAAATAATGTATTTCTCATCATTTTTTAAAATATTTTTCTTAGCTCTTTATATGTTTAAGAAATACATGGAAAATAAAAGAAAAGTTTTTTAGAAGATATTCATATTTCTTACCATCTTTATTTTTTATTACAAATTTTAGATCTTCTAAGAAAGTGGTTTTGACTATGTCTCAACTTTTCCTATTCATAAATTTAATGAATAACTTACTTGAAGAAATAGAGTTGATTTGTATGTTAAACCAAACTCCCTTATTATCGTAGTTTATAATGAAATGAATATTTCATGTGTTCATTGATAATTTTGTATATTAATATTTTATAATTACATTTTATTTTCAATTTTACATATTTATTATGCATAGTTGACTTACTTGTTAAATTATATCTCTTTAACTAAAGAATACATGTAAAGTTAAATCTTGATCCACTTGATTACTAATTAAACTTTATTGCTTATGGGAACAATATTTGTTTCTTATTTGGTACAATACAGAGTTTGCCTACACAATGATTGTAGCGAAAAGTGTGGCGTGTATGAAAGCTTTGGAGTGGTGGCACTAGAGACAATGATGGGAAAAGCATGGAGAACTTATCAGCCTCATTATCATCACCATTGTGTCAAGATATAATGTAAGAGTTTATTGGATCGCGTCTCTCACTTCCGGAAGATGTACAAGTTGCTAAGTGTATTTTTGTGATATTTTTGGCTCTCAAATGCATCCATTCAAATCCACAATTTAATTAACAATGCAACAAGTATCATACAAACTTCTTAGCAACATTCCATTTCTAAATCGCGCTTTATTGTATTGTTTACTCTCTGAATTAAAGAATCCAAGAAATATAATTTATCCAAGGTGTATATAATATAATAAGTTATGTCTTTTATTTTCATACTACCAGTATGGGCTTGTTATTTCGTTGTAGTCAAATCTTCATTGTATTTGAAGACTATAATAAAAGAATTATCACAAAGGCATATTATTTTTCATTATGTTGGGCAATTATCAATAATTCATGTTTTTAATTTTTCTTTCGAAAATCATAATGGTATTGTCAAGACATAGAAACAACCTGCAAATGTATATAAGCTTTTACCCTTTGTAACATGAACTGTATGAAAAGAAAATCTGAAAAAACCACATACTCTGTTTTACCTTGTTTCAGTCTTCTTAAAGCTTTTCAGGTATAACAGAACAAATATAACGTATTTTAATTTTACTTAGAAAATTAATCAACAATGTAATATTAATGCATTATGGGTAGCAAGGATATAAGATTTAGATGAACAAGTTTGCATGCTTATCGAGAATTGTTTTTTCAAATTTTATATGGCTATTTTTGGTTCTCCAAAAAAATGAACGAAAATGAATTGGAGAAGAAAAATATAAGGAGATAAAAATAAAGGAAAATAATAATTAAGTTTAAAGTAACGAAAGTATTTTTGCATACTTCTTCAAACTTATTTTTGTTTTTGTTTTTCTGTTACATATACTTTTAATGTCAAATAATTAGTATTTAAAATAATAGAGTACATCAATAACCTCCATAAAAGCAATATTCTTGTTGAATAGATATTATAAAATTTTATCTAAATAACTTTAATAATTGTTTTTTTATTTTTAATCATTTTCATGTTTGCATAGTTATTATTCAAAACATATCAAAAAAAAAACTAAATGGAAAGAACTCTAAAAAAATTAAAATTTATTTTCTAAAACATATTAAAGAAAAGTAAATGTTTTCCATTTTGAGGCTATTAGAACTTTCTATCAGTTGGCTTTTTGTGACAGCTTCAAACATAAAAATTCTGAAAAAAATATTAATATCATATTTGGTTGAATCTTATGTTTGGGAACGCGAACAAAATATACCATACATAAGAAATGCAAAATCATAAATGATTCAGACATTCTACATCATATCAAGATTCACCTCCACTTTCATCTTATTTTAATTCATATTCTTATGTACCAAGCACAATTGACCAACTGAAAACTGAACTTGAAGCCATTTCGCATTTAACAATAACTCAATTACAAAAACTATACCAGATCAAGCACAATCTCTATATCCATATGATCATAATTGTACATTATATTAAACTTTTATAATTTGACAGTAGAAAAACTTGGACAGTTACACTAGGGTTTTCGTTACAAACTCAACAGTTAGATTCAAGAAGGTAGTTGTAAATCTTCAAGTTTCAATCCATGTCAAGGTCCCTACGATCAAGAATCTGCCAGGAAGTTCACCAGCCATTAGTTGCAAGGTACATGGTATTTCTCCCTGTAAGTATGGTTAAAATCAGTCATCGAATCAAATGAAACTGCCATTCCACAAAAGACAAATGCCAAAGTATAAATAGGATGATTAAAAACTAATTCTACCTGGATGTCCAATGTCAGTGACATAAATGAATCCAGCAACATTACTGCAAAACCAAAAATTATTAGAGTCAGCAAACACATTTTGTTGGAAGTGAGTGTTGGGAGGAGGCAGAGAGAGAGAGAGAAGGCAGGAAGCTTGGATCATTCCCTTGTGTTGAAAGAGCATGAGCTCATGGCATGCCAAGTAGGGTTGGGAATTCGTGTTCATGGGTCGTGTCAATAACAGGTTTTCTATAATAATCGACAGTCCGAACACGACACGAATAATAAGCGGGTCAGAAATAACAAATTGAGACGCAACTCAATTAATAATGGGGTAACACGTTGCGACACATACCAACATTTGTTAATTTGGTAATTTAAATTGTATAAATTATATAATTAATTAATCGATATTTAACACAAATAAAATATATGATGGAGTTAATCTAAGTTAAATATTAATTAACATAATATTTAAACGAGACAATTTAGGTATTTATGTGGATCAGCACAGATATAACCGTTATTAAACGGGTCATCTGATTAACATAAATTTGGCCAGCTTGTGATTATATTCGGCAGCGCACTTGGGGTAGTGTCGAGTTCGTGGCGTTTCACAAGTCATATCAAATTTTGCAGACCTAATGCTAGGTACAGTGGGAAAGCTGTTGGCTACGAGTGTAATGTCAATTATGACCTCTTTCACTTAACATCAGCTACATTCTTATTGTTTGGTTTATCATTCTTATTGTGGATGGTCAGGTTCTCATCCACTTCAAAAAACAGGTTAGTGGAAGTGCAAAACATAGAGGGTTGTTGGAAATTTGAAGTGTAGTGAAGTTACCTTGAAACAATTTGATCAGGTTCTTTAGCAAAAGAAACAGCAAGAACCACATAGACATATCCTATTGACATTCACACGGGAGCCAATCTCAAAGGATCTGCAGCAGGCTCTATGAGTTAAGCAAAGCTGAACGTGGTGCTTTGCGGTCCCACCACCAATACGATAGACAACTAAATCGCTGAAATTCAAATATTGGAGTATGGTGCAAGGTCATTTGCAAGGCCATAAAAGTATTCAGAGGAAAACATGCAGCATCAGCTAGCCTTCATCTCGAACTAATACCAGCAAAAAATGCAAAAAGATAGCATACTTTGATGAAGAATATAGTTTTGATAGATTGAAGGGGCGAGCAAGTTACATCAAGTAGCAGAAAGGATCAATTTGTGTATGCACCATGAAAACTAGCCTTCTCATCCCAGCTAATACAAGCAAAAAAAAAAGCTCAAAAGATAGTGTAGAGAGAAAAGGAAACATTGATTCTCATTAATTTACAAAATGAGGAAATATACATATTTATACTTTAGTGTTATGGCAAAGAGAGGCGAGTTAGAGTCTAATTAGGGCCCAAGAAAGAAGGAAAAGAATCTTAAATGGATTAGGAGGCCAAGCCATGCCTTTCACACTGAGTTGGAGCGCCTAGGTGCTTGGCCGAGCACATCGTATATCTTTTATCTAGAACATCCCAGAGACTTAGTGAAGATATTTGCTAGTTGGATGTGGGAGTTGACAAAACTAGTAGTCACATGCATCCCGATGCAATCTTTTCTCCTAATAAAATGGCAAATCCATGATGTGTTTGGTCCTCTCATAGGCTTGGGTTAGATGAAATATCACGAAGCGACTTAATTATCGCATATAATTTCATTTGTTCATCAACCACAAAATCTTACCTCTTGGAGGAGATGCTTCAATATGGTTTTTATGTTGCTGGGTCATAGCTCGATCTTTAGAGGCTTCGGCCTTTGGATTTAATTTCTTACATCTTGTTTCTTACTCTTCGAGGATATTAAGTTACCTTGATGAACACACAATGCCACGTTAGTGAGAGGCATTAATACGTGGGTGAGCTTGCAGTCTACATGCTTTGTAGACCAAGCAGACGCCGGTATGACTGCAATTACTCCTTACAACACCCGTGACACGGGTGTTCCTTTGATATAACGGAGAATACGAACTATAGCATCTCAGTAATGGCTATCACAAGGTGATTATAGGAATGGCCTTCGCTAACAAGAACGAGGATGTGGAGGTGTTGAGTGAAGATAGTTCGGTTTACCTGATGATCATCTCTCCTTGGATCTACGTGAAGCTACACAACCTGATATAAGTTTAACATTCGGATCCATAGGGTGTCTCTGAGACTTCTGAGTCCAACATACAGTGTTTGTGTCCAATATAAAGCAAGGTATACTTCCTCACAGAAATAACCCTCCGAGGTCAAATGGAACTACCTATTTTAGAAAATACTTGAGTTTCCCCGAGTCTTTTGTCACGAAGGTAATTTGAAAGAGGTGTTTGTTTGAGTTTCTGAATACCATCATGGTCACTTCCTGTAATGACAATGTCATCCACATAAACAATCAAGTAAATACACTGTCCAGTAGATGAATGGTGATAAAAAACGGAATGGTCTATTGCACTTCAAAACATGCCAAACTCTGAACCCGAGCTAAGCAGGCTAAGCGAAGCTCGAGGAGGCTGTTTCGAGACCATATACCTGAAACGGCGTGGTTGCATACTAAGCAGGACTCCTTAGGCAGCAAGGCCAAGTGGATTGCTCATCAACCTCACCGTGAGATCACCATGAAGTTGATATCAAGCGATAAACCATGAACGCATAACAACCATAGAAAGAAGCAAGCAAACAGAGGCAATCTTGGTCACCGGAGAAAAAGTATCATAATAGTCTGAGCCATATTGCTGAGTGTACCCCTTGGCAACCAAACGGGCCTTAAGCCGATCAATCCTTATGGGTCCCACCTTGTTTGTATATGGCCAGCAATGGCGAGGGAAACACTTTGGGAAGGCGACAAGTTCCCATGTGTCATTGGAGTAAAGAGCATCCATTTCCTCAGTCATTGCCTATTTCCAGCCGGATGAGAGAGAGCCTCACTAGTGCTTTTAGGGGTAGAGACAGAAGACAAGGTGGAAACAAAGACAAAGTAGGGTAAAGATAAACGATGAAAGCTAAGAAAATTATAAACAGGATGTGGGTTAGAAGTAGAGCAGGTACCTTTCTGAATGGCAATACATAGATCATCAAACGGTAGCGGAATCGAAGCAGGAGATGACTGCGGCATAAGAGATGAGTCAACACGAGGCCCTACAGGAGGACGAGGACGGCGAGAATAGACCTGAAGTGATCGAGTCACGACATCTGTAGGTAGAGAAGGGAAATCGGGAGATGGTAAAACAAGAGGAATAGATAAGACATCTGGAACAGAAGGACGCGTTGCATAGGAGAAGAAGGAGGAATCCTCAAAGAAGGTGACATCAGCAGAGATAAAGTAGCGATTAGTATCAGGAGAATAACAACAATAACCCCTCTCAAGGCGAGAATAACCCGAAGACACACTTCGTGGCTTTGGCGAAAGTTTGTCTTGCTTGAGTAAGAGTATGAACAAACAAACACAACCAAAGACACGGAGGGAGCTAAAATAGAGTAGATTAGGTAGTGTGAGATAGAATGAGGATGCGATCATGCAAACAAGGATGGTATCCCGATTAATCAAATATCAAGCGACTAAGATAGCATCCCCCAAGCGTTGAGGAACCTTATGAGGAGGAGAGAGTCAGAGTCTCCAGCTAAATGACGGTTCTTACGCTCGACCTCCGATACGGTTGAGGAGTGTAAGCCTGAGATGATTGGTGAAGAATCCCATGGGAAGACATAAAAGAAGATAATGGCGTAGAGAAATATTCCTTTGCATTATCACTTCTTAAAATACGAATAGAAGTATTGAATTCAGTGCGAATTTCAGCATGAAATTTTTGAAAGATAGAAAATAACCCAACTCGAGTTTTCATTAAAAATAACCAAGTACATAGAGAATAATCATCTATAAAGTAACAATGCTTGAAATCTAAAGTAGAGTGGAGCCTTGAGAAGGACTGAAACATCGGTGTGAACAAGCTCGAAATGAGACCTTGTCAGGATCTAAGCTCTTTGGGAACAAGACATGGTATGTTTCCCAGTTGGCGGGACTCACACTCAACGAAGATAAGCTAGAAAAAATGAAGACAGTTTAGAAACGAGGCACATGATGAGGCAGTGGTGGAAGGCTTAAGTGGAAAATCAAACAGTGGAACAAAGAAGCAGGCGAGGTGAAAGAGGCCTTGCTGAGCTCATGTCCGATGCCCAGGTGTCTTCCTGCCTCCAGTCCTCCAAGGTTCTGAGTTGTGTGAAAAGTAAGTACAATGAAATAAGATTAAGAAAATCAAGAACATAAAAAGTACAAGTGGGGAGCAGGAAGGGAGGGGACAAGCCGAGGCAATGCCTTTAGCTATGGTTTGAGAGACCATTATTTAAGGTAATTGTAGGTAAAGGAAGACGAGAAGAAAGGTAAGAAGAAAAAAGGTTTTATTGCAGAGATATGATCGAAGGCTCTGGTATCAAAGGATCGAGAGGTGCGGATGAATGTGTAAAAATGACGAGAGACATTACCGGTCACAAGCGAAAGAAGCAATGGAGGAAGATTTGCTTGCTTGGGTAAGCTTGAAGGTACTCCTCCTGTCGTCGGGTGTAAGAATGAACCCTGAGGTGTGAATGAGCTCCACTGAGGCGAGAACTTCCGAACATATTGAATGATCAGGCGAGCCAAATGAAGCGGTATGAGGTCGGCCATGTAGCCGTGGCATCGATCCACGGTGTGTCGAGCCTATGACAGTATGTGCATTGAGGACGTTGTCCTCTACCTCGGTTGCTACCGCGTCCACCTCTGGAATCACTTCGAGAATGAGATTGAGAAACCATCACAGAAGTGTCTGATGTAATCTCAGATCGCATGGATTGAGTGGTAGTGGAGGTGTGGCGAAGTAACCGAGCAAGGGCCTCATCAAAGTTTGGAATAACTGCTCTAGCGAGTGTCTATTCCCGGATGTTCTCAAAATCTAGCCCGAGGTTAAGCAGAAGAATGATCATAAAGACTCGATCCATCTTGGACAAGGAAGTCTCAATATTAGTAGACTTTGGAAAAATAGAGATAAGTTCATCCTTAAGAGCAGACATTCGTCCACCATAAGAAGATATATCCATACCGAGCTGTTTCAAATTGGCAATGGGATATTAGGTAGGAAGCGGCGGAATATCATTAGTGTCTGGTTCTTTACGATTCGGAAGAGTGGAGCAAGTTTTAAAGGCCCCCGATAATAAGTAAGTCTTGGCATCAATAGATTGTCGAAGAATATTGCTAAGTAAAGCATCAGTTTTTTTCCATTGAGTACGTTTATCTTGAAATACTTGTGTCCTTGATAGTAAGATGATCCTCATCATGCCAATAAACCAAGGGTCCACGAAGATGCGCCCGTGACTCATGAGCACTTTCCTCCTATGAGTTTATCGAGGTAATCATAATATTTTGGATACAAAAAGAATTAAAAGTCGACCTTTTTCAGCCATGAGACGTCTTTTGGCCATTAGAGATGAAATAAGTGAAATCAACATAAGCAACTCCCAGGTCACGAAGATGTCGTGTTGCTTCGAGAAAACACAAAAACAATGGAGATTCGAGACGACGGAAGCGAAAACGATTGACGAGAGAGCGAAGAAGGGCTTTTGGAGACGGCGTGGGTGGATGGATGGAGCATCGACGTAACCTTTTCTTTGGAGGCATGTCAAGCAATGTGTGCGCTAGGGATGTGACAAGCGTGAATTTGGCGCCAGACCAGAGATCTGGGCGTGTGGGCGCGAGGGAAGGTATTTTAAGCGAGGCTTCCAGGAAGGTAGATTTCGGAGGAGCGCTGTTGAGGTGTGCTCTTCGTAGGAATGGAGTCGCGGAAAATCTCACCGGTAAAAGTTGTCGGCGGCAAGGTGTTTCGACGATGGTTTGGCTTCTATGAGGTTTCGTGAAGACTGTAGCACGACCGAAGTGTGACACGGTCTTTAGATAGGTTGTCGGAATTGACCACACGACGAAACCCAAACCCGAGTATTCTCAAACTCTTTTATGCCTCTGATACCATGTTGAGAGAAAATGAACACGTTGATTCTCATTCATTTACAAATGGAGGAAACATACATATTTATACTCTAGTGTTAGGGCAGAAAAGGAAACAAAGTTAGAGTCTAATTAAGAGACTAAAGAGAGATGAAAAGAATCCTAAATGGATTAGGAGACTAAACCTTAACAGAGAGCATACTTTAATGAAGAAGATGTTTTTGATAGATTGAAGAGGCGGTGGGATTGCCCCATCAAGTAGGTATGAAAGGATCAGTGGTGTATACACCATGAAGCGAGATTAAATACCCTGGGACGAGTGAAAAGGCAAATATATTAACAAGGTTTGGCTTAAGCATGGGTTTGAAAATCAAAGGAAACAAATATCCTAAGAAAGAATTAATTCTACAATTTAAAAGTTTCAAAAGCTGGAGAATCTTAGATAAAACGACTAGATATTCTCTATAAATGCATGAGAAGCACATTGCAAACTAACTTTCTAGTTGTCTAAAACGATTAAACTTATTTGGATTTGAATGAAATTAATCATCCATTAATCTATTTCTTGAAGACCCTTATTATAACACTTTTCCCCCTCTTTTCTAAATGGACCATTTTTGCAAAATTCTTCATGTTCTCATGTGATGTTGCACCATCAAACTCAAAAACATGAATTCATCACACGTAATAGTCACGCATAGAAGAAACTTAGTGTAAATGCTACAATAACATTTCCCTCAAAATGCATCACAAAATCTTAAAGAAACACAATGATTAATATTTACCCTTATCCTGTAGCCCACTGGCCTTTAGCGATATTTTGCTCCCCTGGATACAACACCACCCGACTTTTGGAGTTTCACGACATCCACATTAGGTTTGTTCTTTAGCACATCTCTAAGCATGCTGCACAGTTTTTCCTGCAGATTTTATTTTAGATAGCATACAAACATTCCATCATCAACAAAGCCTTTACTAAAAACCATCCTCTTTAGTCTGAGAATGAATCAAGAGGGATCATTATCAGGTCCCAAATAAAATTTAAAAAGGTTTATGCTGGGGAAACCAAAATGTAAAAATTTGTAAACAAATATTGAAGAGATGCTACATATATTGAAATTAAGCATTTTGAAAAATTACTAACAACGTATTTTTTGCTGAAATTAAGAGCAACTAAGCACCTTTGGGATATAGCACAAGCGTTACAACAAGAAAACTAGAATAATCTCTATTCAATAGCTAAAACCTAATGAAGCCACCCCTTATCCAGGTAAAAATGTAGACTTTGGAGCCAGTTCCCTTGCCACGGGCAACGATGGCCTCTCCATAAGATCACCTCTGTTGCATAAGAGGGAGTCAGGTTCTCCAAGACATTTATCCATAAATTTGGTCAACATACTAAAATTTGCAGTCCAATTCACCAGATTTTTCAACTCTCATTTTCATATATCCAGATAAATCTGGAAATTCTAATCAGATAACTACGAACTGCATTTTCAACTGTCAAACTCATGATATTGCAGAGACACTGAAGGAAAAAAATCAGTAAAAGGTTTGACTGGACTTTAATTCACTGGTTAATTTGAACATCAGAAGCTTCTCCAATGAACCATATAAAACACAAAATAAACTGCAATCTATTTCAAAGTTTGAATTTGATGTATCACAAGTAGGAAAAAAAAAACACAACACAGATGTCTGACAAAAATATTGCAGACTGAACTTACTTCTTGTTGGTAAACAAAACAATAAACCTTGAAAGAAAAGCCACTTACTTGACCCAAAACCAAAACAACATTGGCATTGAATGTATCTATAGCATGGAGAATCAACTGCAATAAGGCATAAACCAGAAGGGAGCATTAAACAACAAATCACGTATATTCAGTAGTAACACAGCATAATCAGTGTGCTTATAAAAGCCTGAAAGCCTAGTCACCTCATAACCAACACCTTCTATCCATCCCATGGTATTGATCACCATGCCTGCAGCTTGAGATTCAGCATTTCCAGAGAACTGCCTCTCCAGTGTTTGAGCAAGCTCCTTCACAAGTACTTTGTATAACTCTACATTGACACTGTAAAACCAAACCCAAAACTTACCAGAAAAATTGAACACAAAATGACTTTATCTTAAACTAAACAGAAAGTGTCCGGGGCACATTCCTAGCTAAATGGAAATTAATATATGAAGGGGAAAGATGACATAACCATAACAAGTGTTAAACAATGCAAGTTACCTAGGACTCGTGTGGCCAAAAAAATGAACAAGAGGCATTTCAAGAGGAATTCCTTCCACTGGATCAATTGGCATTTCAATTGGGGTAGCAGCAATACATCCAGGAATTGTTATAGATCCTTATTGTCCAAGTCCACAAAGTAGGCTTCAACCCTGTAGCTGACCAACTGAGAAGCATTCTTGAAAGTGTACTTTTCAGAATCTACAGGTCAACAACAATCACCCTTGGGCCCTAGATACCAAAAGAGAGTATGACTTGGCATATCGCGCCAAATGATGCATGAGAACCACAATGAACTTATGTAAGGTATATTAATAAATGCACAGGGGTTATTTCCAAGCACAGAAAAAATCCACAGCAGCTTAGCTTGAATTATATGAATACAACTTAGAAACAACAATTCCAAGCTAATAATCTTGAAGAATTTCCTTCCTAAGAGCCACATCCAGATAGCAAAGAAATGTGACGCAAATAAGCGATGCACTACACCCCATTTGCTAAAGACCAGCCCAGGGATACTTCTTTGAAGCTAAAATCACCCTAACTACATGGATGAGTTCAAATGATTTCATCTGAAGATTTTCTTGAGACTACATTCCATACATTCCACAATTTACAGTAACATGTTATAGTTTCTAATAACTAAATCAGACAACCCCAAACTTTACCATGCATATTGCCTAGTAGGGCCCGTTTTGTTCTTGGATCCAACCTTTCAACTGAAAGCAAAACAATATGTTTGCAAGTGCGAAAAAACCTTTCTGAAATTTATTTTATGCCAGTTTATTTTATTTTTGAGAGAAGGAAGGCTTTTTTATATAAGAAACATGAAGAGTATTTTATAAGTTACACTAAGTACATCAGCTAAGGTTTTTAGAGGTCATTCAAATAGAGCACATTCTTTGATGAACTTTTGGTTTCTTGATACTTGGTATTTCCACAAGTCTGCAGCTTATGCCATCAAAACACTTTTAGGGTACACAACAGCCAATTCAAACCCTTCAAATATAGTTAATGCATGCCACTCATGTTATGTAGGTTCAAGATCAACAAAATCGTTATATTATCTTCTGACTGGCCAAAGAATGAAGTAAAAATAATTTCCCAATTATCTAGCATATATTCTGAGGGAAAAACCTAGCCAAAAGAATCCTATCACCAGTGTTATTATTATTTTTTTATAAAATATTGCAAAAACTGTCTTCACCGCATCGAGTGAAAGCTAAGCTGCATCTATGTATGTATGATGTTCAAATATTCACCCTTCAAAATGATTTATGCATTTAAAGAAAAGTAAAGAACAGTTTTAGGCCAATGTGTCATAAAAAAATATTAGGGTGAAAAGAAATACAAGAGGAAACTCATTTTGTAAATCAGGGCCCAGACAAAGAGGCTACCATGATGGAACCCTCTTTTTTATAGCAAATCAAACTACTGTTTCTTCCATGCTGTCAAAAGTGCACCAGAAAAGGGACATCTTGAACAGATTCCACAATGCGAAATAATAATGAGAATTCAAGTAATTTATAAATACATTTTTTTTCAGTATGCTAAGATAAGACAAAGAAATACCTGAGAAGCTTCATTATCACTAGATGCAGAGGCTTTGGCACGATTTCTTCGTCCTTCCAGAACAGCATGCACATTAACATAACTGATCATGGGTGTCTGAAATCAAGGAATGTGCTACCATCATCAATCCAAATTACTGGGCAGAAAAAAGGCGGGGGAAGGGGGGAATACCTCATCAGCAGTATAATCAGTTTCCGCAATACCATCCATTTCAATTGTGGCTCCATACCAAGTAAAAATAAAAATTCAGATATATCTCAATAGGAGAATGCAAGAAATCAGGGGATCAATTCATTTATAGAAGGGTTATTTCATTTGGATGCATGAAACTAGCCCTTAAGAATTCCTATTCCATGAAATTTGAAAATGTTATTATATATTGGTCAATTCAATTATAAATCCATAGCCAAATAGAAGCTGCAGAGTCGGAACTGGAGCATCCAAATTCCAAAATCGAGGACACGTTCCATGCAACCAACAGTAGCCTTGGCAATTTCATTCTTTCTTCTTTCCCATCATACAGTTCAGAGTGGTCTTTAATTCATTAACATCAATATCAAACCCCACGTACAACAAATCACATACTTTTTGCATACCATTTGAACCAGAAATTTCACACAATCAATACTGAAACTTTCACTTCAAAGCTCCACTAGGATACCAATGCAAATAAGAGGAAAATAAAGAAACCCAAAAATCAGAATCATTGACACTCATACAGTATCCTGCGAGCGGAGAAAAAAAGGCAAAAATCCCCATCTCCTTTCTCTTTTCCTTCCAATTTTGTAGAGAACTACTTAAATCAAAGAAGAACGAAAAGTTGAAATACAGTACTCACAGCGAACTTGAGTCTAGGAGGAAAAGAGAGCCAGATTTCGGGAGGAATCTCGGTGCCGAAAATCTCAGCCGTGCCGTTGAGAACCCGTAGACGGAGAGGAGCACTTTCACTGACTTCAACCCTGAGCTCGCACTCTTTGTCGAGGCTTGACCTGCCATGTCGCCGACGACGACGCCATCGTCGCCGTTATTGTTCCTCTCTTGACTGGCTTAGAGCCTAAGGAGATCACTAGCCGAGGACAAGGTGGCCATAACAGAACCGGAATTTATGTGGGCGCGAACCGAGTCGATGCGGTCCAAATGTCAAGAATCATAAAATACTAATTATTAAGAAAGAGAAAAAAAGTATAATTTTTTTTTTACATCAATTATCTTTGTATTACATTGTTTTTTTTTACGGAAGTAACTGAATCGAGTCGAGTTGAGTGAATACAAAGCTAAATTCGAGCTCGATAAAAAAAGCTCAAAGCTCAAACCCAATTGAGCTTTTTTTAGATGTTTGAAACTCGACTTGAAAAATAGTCGAGTCACTCAAACTTGACCTGATAAAATTCGAACTAATTAAAAATTAATAAATAATTATACTTGAACTCGACTCGAAATAAATTTGAGTTTGACTCGATTTATAAGATAATAAAGCTAAATTAAGTTTGCGAACAATTCGAGTCAAGTATTATGATACTCAACTCAACAAACTACTCGATTAATCACATTAACGGTTCGAGTCCCAATAGTAAATCACTTTTTAATACAACATGAAGTTGTGGAGGGAAATGAAAAAAGTGTAACGATCGCATTTTATGCATAAAGTTGGCCATTTAACTGCATCGCTTGAGACGTGTACCCAGCTTAGAACCACAAGTTTTTTCTTCATTGGTAACGACATGTTGTTTGTTTTTTGACTTATTGTTGAAAGCTGAATAGGCACCGGCGTTAAACTGTTTGTTTTAAAATTTTCATGATTTGTGCGAAATTTTAAAAAAAGTTATAATATGAAAAGTGAAAATATTTGTTTTACATTAAAAAAATTTATTTTATATCAAAATAAAAAAACTACATCATTGTACAATGACAAGGAAGAATTTAGCGATAATCATTTATTAGGGATGATAATTTGAGGGTTTAGGACTAGGTGATCATCGGCGATTCGTTTATTTTTCGATTAAGATACATACCGTTTAAAAAATTAAATGAGGCGGGGTGAGATGAAAAAGTGCCGAGCACGCCACGTTTATATTTGATTTTGTTTATATTTTTTTATTTTTATTATATTAAAATTAATAAATTTCATAAAAATAAAATATTATGAATTTTTATAAATTATTTATTATTAAAAACATTATAATTTTATTATTATTTATATTAAGAATAAATAAAATAATAATAAAATATTTTTAAAAAATATAATCGGCGTGATGGGAGTAGCAATCTTGAGCCACGCAGGTATCGGTTGAAAATAAAGCTGGCTTGGAGTTAAAAGCCGTTATTATAGGTAAAAGCCAAAGCGTCACCATTAAGAGTGAGGGGTAAAGATAGGCGAGAAATAATTCCATCACGTTGTATTACTTACTTCACCACGATATTAAAAATAAGCAATTGTTGTTGTTGGGTGATCGTTATCTGTTTAATCTTTAGTAGAATACTTATTTAGTATTGGTAAAAAAGTTATATTCAGCATTAAGTAAAATAAATAAATACTACTTAATACTCCAACCTTTCTCTTCTTATATCGGGCCATTTAACATGAATGACTCAACAAATTATTTAGGCTTAGATGTTTAACATTGTATTAAGAATTTTAAAGTGATAGCTTTCAAAAAAAAAAAAAAAATTTACATATAGACGAAGAAAAGAAAAATAAAGGTTCGAGGATGTCAAAAATAAAATATTATTTATATTACGTCCTCTATATAACTTCTTACATTTTATTCTAAGATCGAAACGACGTCGTGTTGAACAAAAACCCTAGCAAAGCCTCTCTGCAACAGAATAGGCCGCCGGAGTTGTGCCGAGCGCAGAGCAGTAGAGAATGGGGAAGACGACGTACATGAAGCTGAAGGGAAGCCAGAACCTCAGGCTTCGTCTTCTTCTCGCTACTCTTTCTGCGACGCCGGTGCTTATAGAAGACATCCGTCATGAAGATACATTGACCGGCCTCCGCTCCTACGAGGTCTCTCTTCTCCGTTTGTTCGAGGAGGTTTGCGACGACTGTGTCGTCGAAATCAACGATACCGGTGTGTTACCTAGGACTCTTTTAACATATGCAAAACTGGGGCTTAGAGTTGGGTTTTCTTTTATTTGCTTCACTGTTTGATGGTGGTTTATGGTTTTGAGGGCGAACGTGAGACTTTGAATTGTAATGTGTCTGAATTTGTTTAGGTTAGCCCTTAGCTGAAGACTTTGTATTGGCATCACTTTTGAGGGGTTTGATTTTTCAGACAAAACAACCGGGATGTTGAGGCATCTAAGATCTGTTTTTTGGTTGCTTTTGAGTTTATATTGATTTAGTTTATATGTGAGCACAAAATTGAAGTATAAGCCAGGCATTATAATGGGTGGGAGAAATCTTGTGCATGATTGTGGTGTTGACAGGTCCATTGGTTATTTCTTGGAGCCATTGATTGTGCTTGGTTTGTTTGGGAAGAAGCCCCTTTCGATCACACTCAAAGGTATATGTTTGCTTGTAATTTTTGCATTAATATACTCATTTGAAGCATTTCCTTTGTTTTTTTTGTTCAATACCTATTTAGAAGTACACAGTTGTTATCTATTTATCACTTAACAACTCTTCCATTTGCATCTTGCCCTTATGGTCCTGTCAACCTCCTTTTTATGGGTTCCTGCCTTTGTTTGTGTTTATTGATTGGGTGGGGTTTAGATATGGTTTGTTGTTGAAGATGTTTGTGTCTGTGTGCTCGGATGCATGCCCGTTTTGTTAAGCACTTTTTATATGAATATGGTACTGATTTGTCCATCATATATACTAAAATTACCATCTCATATTACCCTTGAAAAGAATCACTTTTGCTAATTTTGGGTTAAATTTGAGGGGAAATGTGAGGGAAAGAAAATATGAGGCAAAGTAGGAGGAAAGAAAGAGGGAGAAAATAAAAAATAGATTCAAGTCAATATATTACTTTCTATGTTACTTCCAACTCATTTATCTTATTTTAGGTCTTTTATAAAGATTGAATAATTTGAAAGAATATAAGCTTTTAACTAATGTTAATTAATTTGGTTTTCTTTGGTATTTCCTATAATACAACCAAACCTAAGTAAATCATTTTTTTTCTTTCCATAGTACCTTTTGGGAAACTAACATAAATCTAAGTTTTCCATCTTTAAAGAATATCTCATCCTTCTTTCTGGACTATTTTGTTCATTTCAATGGATTGTTATTCTGATTAAGAAAATCACTAAGTTTAAAGGAAGAGGAAATAGAGCTTGTCTGCCAGTCCCTACTCTTACTTTTGGGATGTATTACTTTATGAGATGGAATACTAATATACATGTTCCTCTCGCTCCAATTATGATGATGCCATGAAATTATCTTGGAAATATCTGCCCTCAAACATGATATTCTTATTGATGGCAATTTGATTTGTATTTGTTGTATAGCAAGCTATGTAGAGATACAAACTCTTGCAGTAAGAAGCTATCATTTTAGTATAACATCTTTATTTTTCAGGAATTACAAATGATTCCAAGGACCCGTCTGTTGATACTTTCCAGTCTACCACATTATCTATCTTAAAGCGTTTTGGAGTTCCTTCGGAAGGATTGAAGCTCACAATTAAGAATCGTGCACCTCCCCCCCTTGGTGGTGGAGAAGTTGAATTAAAGATTCCTGTTGTTCAAAATAGTTTAACAGTGAGTTTTCAAATCTAATGGTGGTTCATTTATTTTAGATCCTGTTTCACTTATGCATTTTTCTCAACAGGCAGTCTCATGGATTAGCCCAGGAATGGTTAAGAGGATTAGAGGACTGACATTCACATCCAGAGTGTCTTCTCAGTTTGAACATACCATGAGATATGCAGCTCGGGGAATCTTTAATCGGTTACTTCCAGATGTCCACATATCTACTTATCATTCATCAGCTGGAAAGTATGCCTTTTGTGTTAGTAAAATAAAGCAGCATATTGCCGACATGCAAATAGACAAACACATAAATTTTGTGCATAGTCTCTTACATTAGTGTATCTGGCATGATTTAGCTAATTCCTAGAATGATAACATGCCAGGTCACCGGGCTATGGAATATCACTGGTTGCAGAAACTACTTCAGGTTGCTTCATCTCTGCTGATACTGCAGTTTCTTACAGACGAGGGGATGAATTAGGTGAAGATAAAGATGACGAGAGTAATGAACTTATGCCTCCAGATGAAGTCGGCGTGCAAATTGCTTCTGTTCTGCTTGGGGAGATTGAGCAAGGAGGAGTTGTAGATTCAACCCACCAGGTTGGTGCTTTAAACAATTATTCGCCTCTTCCCCTAACTCATGCCCAGACATGCCCCCAAACTTCATTGCATTAGTAATAATCTTTTGAATTGCCTGTCTGTTCCAAAATGAGACAAGAAACAAGGCCAAATATAGAACAGTGGTTTTTAAATAGAGTTTCTCTTTCAAAATGCACTTTCCTCCATTTGTGTCATAAGCATACTTCAGTAACAGTTAGCATTCTATCATCTGATAATAATCAGTGCTCTGTTTTTGTTTGCAGGGTCTGCTGTTTCTCCTTTGTGCATTATGCCCACAAGATGTTTCAAAGGTTCGCGTAGGAAAGCTCTCACCAAACGGAATCGAAACACTACGAAACATCAGAGATTTTCTAGGTGTTAAATTTGTCATTAAGCCTGATCCATCCACCGGGACAGTCATCCTCAAATGTGTGGGATGTGGATTGAAGAACCTATCCAGAAAACTATCATGAAAAGCAACACTTTGGTAATTGGTTCTACCTACAAATATCAGAAGTTTTGAGTCTCATAGATCAGAAGGGCTTGACATGCATGAAGAGAGAGAAAAATTAGGAACAGGCTGATGCCCGGTCTCCAGATTCTCTCAGGTTGAAATTTTGATCCAACCATTGTATTTATGAAGAAAATATCTTACATCTTGGCACATTTTGAACCTTTGAAGGGACAATTTTCCATGAAAGTATACTATTAACCATGGAGGGCAACTTGCCATGCGTGTTTTCTTTGACATGATGGCCCCAATTGTTTAGGCTGTTTTTGAATTCCAAATGAACGTGCCCTTCCTTTTACCTTCCCTGCCTTTTTTCTGAGGTTTAATGTAATACAGAGAGCTTATGATTGATGTAGTAATTAAGGGGATATGGTACACAAATGTCTCTTATGTTTGGTCATGTTTAACTTAGTCCTTAAACCTTTTTTTCGATAGCTTAAATATGTCTTATTGCTAATGGAGTGAACAAATAGACAAACGGATGTCTAACATCGTTGATATGTCACCCATATGTGACATTATTTGTTGATTTGTCACATTGTTGACGAGTGTCATATTAGTAGTGTTAGACGCTCGTTTGTACATTTATTCACTCTATTGATGATAAGAGGATGTTTGAATTACAAAAAGAGCGTTAGGGGGAGAAGTGGATCCAAAAAAAAACCATAAGGGCCAAGAGCATTTGTTTATCTTAATATAAACTGAGGTTGTGTTTGTTTGAAATTTTTCTTTTGAGGAGTAATCTTTTATTAGTGGTTTTACCACGAAATAATGCTAAAGTACCAATCCCATTTGTCACTTTTACATCATTTTTATCAACCTTTTAGGAGGCAAGTAATATCCGAGGCCAATAAATGACATTATATTTTATCATATCTCAACATTACTTATTACATAATGTGATGATAAACTTATATAACATTGGCATATAGGACAATCAATTAATTAAATGCATGAAATGGGATATAAGTCATGGATTAAGGGTACAAATAAATAAGATCAAATTATAAAAGTATAAATAAATGAGATTAAAATATAAACAATGGTGCTTCAAATGAATACGTCATATCATTTAGTTCAATAGGTTAAAAAACAAAAAAGGTTGAAATGTTTAGTCTAAATAGGCTCCAATCTTATTGTTCATCAAAAAATAAGTTTATGTGACATATGCCACTCCAAGATAGTTTTTTTTATTAATCATTAATTATCATTGGATACATTTTGCACCCAAAACACTATTGTAGTGGAAACTTAGGAGAATAATTTGATTGGATGGAAGTTATTATTTTACATTAATAACAAGAATAGGTATTATATTTTGTATGTCCGGGTCTATAATTATAAAAAAAAAAAAGTAATAATAATAGACCTAGACATAAAAAAAAAAAAGAGTACATTATGAATTAATGGAAAGTAAAACAATAAAACTTTAGAAGTATTGGAATTGTTTTATTCCACGACAAATTTTAATAAATAACACATTTTCATTGTTCCTATTTTGATAACTATTCACTGCATATCATTATTTTGTTCTTATAAGGTTTCGAGTTTGAAACCTTATCTGCTACCTTTCACCTATTTACCATTTAAGTCACGTCTTAGAGCAACTCCAAAGGGAGTTTATATCCGAGGTGTTATCACCATAACCGCTAAAATGACACCTCAACGACAAAAAATCATGTTTCAATGGAAGTGGCATCAGAGGTGGCAAAATGTCATCCAAGGTTTTTAGGTGACATATTTGACAACTTTGGAGAGATAATTGAGAGGTTGCAAAATAGTTGTTGATAGCTATTTGTCATACCGATGGTTATATTCATCGTATATTTGTGAGTTTAATTATATTTTTAATAAAAGCGTTGAATTATTAAATGGCCAGCGCCGTTTTAGTGCCTATAGGTAGACAACGTTGTTGAGGGTGGCTAAACAACGTTCGAGGATGTGTGTTGTTGAGTTGGCAAAATGGTATTTATTGTGCCATTTTAACCTTCAGTGGAGTTGCTCTTAAGGGTTATCATCGTTATTATTATTACTTTTTGAAAATTTTCTTTTCGAACTTTAAAAATAAGGATGCAAGCCCAAGAACTTTAAATAACTCCTTATTAGGGTTAGATTGGTATAAGATACAAAAATGCCTTTATGTTGGGCCATATGTGACCCTTAAACTTGTTTGGGTTTAATGCACATTTGTTCCATAATTCAAATATGCTCCTATATTCAACAAACTGAATAGATGAACAAATAGATGTTTAACGCCATTGACATGACATAACGGGACGTAATTTGTTGATAGCCTTGAAGTAATTGTGCTTGAATTATATTAATTATTAGGCTATTTCATTTAATACATTTATTGGCTGTTGACAAATAAGGACATATTTGAGCTAATAAGCAACGTTAGAGTAGTATTAGACATAAAAAAAAAGTTTAAACCAGATTAAACGTATGAACAAAGCATCATAAACATTTGGTAATACCTTATCTGATTAAATTTGATTTAAGTTTTCTTAACTCCAAACTCAATTTATATTGAATTAGACCAAGATTGAAAGTTAAAAACAATCATATTCCAACCTAGAAAAACTCGTCCATAAGTCTAACTCAATTGATTAATGTTAAAATGGTTAGACATGGGAGGGAAGAGGTTCGGAGTCCCCAAGAATCCAATTTAGTGTGTTATATTAAAAAGTTAATAGGTTTTAAAAAAAAAAAAAAAAAACCTAGAAAAACTCCCCCTGACAGAATAACCAGGAGCTTTTGACTACTCCTTTAAATTGACTTAGAAGACTCCCAGAAAGCACCAGCGTGAGCTTCGTGGAAACCCCAGCCGTGAGTCCTCTCTCATTCTCATTTTCCTTTTCCGGAGCGTTCTGAGAAATTTCCAGCAAACTTCCAAACCCTAAAACCGTAGAAATCACAATTTCTTGACTATCTCCCAGTTGTTTCCTGGAAATCCTTCAAGTGATTCAAATATATACTAACACAAACAAATTGATCTTCCCACATCATCACTACTTCCTCACCATCTTCTTCTTCTTCTTCAGTTTCCGGCGTCTCCATTTACTGGGCAATGCTGAATAATAACCAGCGCGGAAGCATGGACGACCTCATGCCTTGCATTTCCTACTGTTTCTTGACCACCAACTGTATGAGCACAATCTACAAAGCCTACGTCCACGACGACTACGTCATGATCGCCTTCATCATCTACGTCTACATCGGCCTCTTCATTCTCGACCGATGCTTGACCGTCTTCCACCGCCTACCGCCGTGGGAGTCGTCCCCAAAGAAGACTTTTCTGAAATTCGTGATATGGTTCCTGACGTCGTCCATTCTTTTCGGGTTTGTTTGCGAATTTGCGCCGCTGTTTTCGGTGGCAGGGGGTGAGTGGAACTCTGTTACGTTGTGATGATTTGGGTGTTCGGGGCTTTTCTATGTGTATTTCTTCATGGAGTATAAGCCCGCCAGTGAAGAGACTGGTGGGAAGAAGAAGATGTTGTCTGGTTTGGAGCAAGTGTGAGCTCAGTGCCCACCATCTGTTTGATAAAAACACCCAAATGAAAATTGGAACATCTCCTCTCTCCTTTGTATTAGCTACTTCCCCTTGCACAGGAATTTCAATTCAAAAACCATCAATAGAAGTAATTAATTTATTTAAAATTTTAAAGAACATTATTTTTTCAAACATAAAATTTAATCACATTATTTTTTCAAACATAAAATTTAATCACATTAATCAACTAACTTGAGTTGCAATCCTTTTTATTGTTTCTTTTTAAAGGAATACTTTTATATTGTTAAATATGGGTTTTAATTAAATTGTCTTTCTGGGGCTCCGAGCAGGCAGCACATATAGTTCATGCAGGCTGGCTTGCAGGATCTCTTTTTCTTTTTATGTCTTATGGACGGACTAAAACCTGAGACTCTTTTTCTATGCCCTATGCCGATTGAAACAATGAACTCTCTACTACTTAATCATAACATGATGGGCATTGTTAAATATAGTTATAAAATACTAGTGTAACTTATTATATTTAGAATATGTCACATGATATTTATAAGAATGTTATTCATTGTATTACCGCATTGTTATCTTATGATTTTATTTTTAATAGTGAATATTATATATTAAGCTAATCTTTTTTTTTTTCTCTAACTTTGGGTGATTTTTTTTTTACTATTCTCAACTTGAAACCACTCATCCACACTTTTTTCTATCAATCTATTTTCTAAGAAAGTGGTTAATTACATAAATATGTGTTTTATTTTGTTTTTCGTGATTTTATCGTCTTATTATAACATTTGATTTTGTATTATTAGGTTATAATGTTTGGTTTTTCGTTATCTTGTTGCAATTTTATTTTTATATGAACAATTCGGACAAGCAAAGCATATCCGATAAGACAAAAACAACAAATCAGATTATGGTCATCTGTATGTTGTAAAACTTGAGTCATATGTATTATAAAATTTCTTATAAAATTATAAAATCTATAGTCTTTGAAGCGATTTATTATCTTATTAGCATGTCGTACATGATTTTAATAATTTAGTATATATTTTTATATCGATATATTGTTAACTTGAATCAATAAAATAATTTTATTTTCAAAAAAAAAAGATTTAACTTTTTTTTTACAAAAATAATAGTATGTGAAAAAGAAGTAAAAATGATACAATTTTAGGCAGTATAAAGTATTAAAAATTAAATAAAAACTTAGCATGGAAATAAAAAATTTAATTGGAGATGCGGGGTATCGATCCCCGTACCTCTCGCATGCTAAGCGAGCGCTCTACCATCTGAGCTACATCCCCACATGAAATGAAAACTTAGTTTTAAAAATTAGTTATTTTTATTTTCTAAACTCGTTAAATACAGTTATATTCGCGCCAAACGGGAAATTTTTATTTTGTGTTCTCAAATCTGAAGCTGCAAAAACATTAAGGAAGATGATGAGAAAATTACTGGTCCAGGCGTCGGCTCTTCGTCGTCTCTCCTCTGCTCATTCCCTCCCATCTTTTCTCACCTCTTCTTCTCGAAGATGTTCCTCTTCTTCTTTTTCTTCTGAGACGACGGCGGCTCAGCCTCCCATCACTTCCGTCGAATACTTGGATGACGAACCCAGTCGACCCACTTCCAAACTCTCCATCGACCGCTCCGCTCTGTACAACCCCCCGGGTAGCACCATCTCGTGATCCGTTTGGTTGCTCAGAAAATGTTGAATAAAGAGTTGGAATTGAGATATAGTGGGCATATTGAAAATGCGGGTCTTTTTTTCTTTTTCTTTTTGCTTGCTCAATCTGGATTTTGATTTTTGCAGAGCATTCCCATGAACCCTCCTCTAATTCCGAGCTCGTTAAGCATCTCAAAAGCATTATTAAGGTCGTGTGATTGGTGCTTTTTGTCTTCTTCAGCTATGCAGCTAGGATGTTTGTGAAAATGTCGTTGAAGTGGATTTTTGTTTTTACGTTTATAACGTGGATATTATATTATCAAACCCACAAAGCGAAACGAAACGTGATTCATTTTCTTTGTGGTGAATTGTTAAATGTTTGTCATTGGTGTTTGTTTGAGGCTTGAAATGATTTTGTTGGAGAATTCAGTAGGGAACTTTAGCATCAATAAGATAAAATGAACATGAGATGGTGAACTGATTGTAGAAATTGAAAAAAAATAAATTGGTTTTCAGTTCCGCGGTGGGCCAATCTCGGTAGCGGAGTACATGGAAGAAGTTTTGACAAATCCTAAGGCTGGATTCTATATTAATCGGGATGTGTTCGGAACAGAAGGTGATTTCATAACTTCTCCTGAAGTGAGCCAGATGTTTGGGGAGGTGAGTTGATTGTTGTTGAATGCTTAAGTGTTATACTCTTTTTTATTATTTGTGGGGTATATTGAAGGAGTAAGAGAAGATTTATTTATGCCAAGCATTTGGTATCCTGTTGCTTTGTTTCTCACTGCTTCAAGAGTTTTTATCACCAGCAAACTTTTTCATTTTCTTGCTGATTTCACTTTCAGATGATCGGCGTTTGGGTTATGTGCCTGTGGGAGCAAATGGGTCAACCAAGCAAAGTGAACTTAGTTGAGTTGGGTCCTGGACGAGGAACTCTCATGGCTGATCTTCTTCGTGTATGTTGCTCCGATTCTTATTGTCTATCTCCATTTGAATTTCTCCTCTTGTTTTCCTTGAACTTCAGAACCTTTGATTTTCTTATTCTTGTGAATAATGATTATATAGGAACAGTTCCAATTTTGATTGAAGCAGCATAGCTTCTACTTGCAGGGTACATCTAAGTTCAAAAACTTCACAGGATCATTGCAAATACATATGGTTGAATGCAGTCCAACATTACAGAAGCTTCAACACAAGAACTTAAAATGTGTGGATGAAGACAGTCACAATGGAAATGCGGAAAAAAGTACTATTAGCATGTTGGCTGGAACTCCTGTCTCATGGCATGCCGCATTGGAGCAGGTTCCATCTGGATGTATGGAGATCTTCTTTCTGAATCTTGCCCTTACATGCCCCTTATGTGCTTGAGTCATCCTTTTGTCTCATAACTTGCACCTTTTTGCTCTGTCTCCAGTGCCAACAATCATTATTGCCCATGAGTTTTATGATGCTCTACCAGTTCATCAATTTCAGGTTCGTTTGATAAATTTAAATAAATAATTTGATGACTGGGTTCTTGTGCTAATTGTTCTTTTATTGAAGTAGTGTTTGGTATTCTTAATTTTGCATTGGCCTATCCAAAAATGAATTATGCACTGTGAAAAATCCAGAGAACAATAAATGATTGAGCTTTCAGTCAAAGTCAATAGACCTTAATAAAATTCAAAAAGCTCCATCTTGTTCCCATTTATTATCTGCAGTGCCTTCTAACAATTATATGGGTTCTCAATTTTGTGCCATATGATTTTCTGGGATGTTCTATTTCTTCTTGGGAGTTCGCTCCTTTGAGAACAAACTTATAAAAGTAATGCTGAGCCATGTCATTGAGTAATGTATAATATTATTGGCAACAGTAGAGGAATTGATTAAAAGAATAGTCTATTGTGATGAAATTATGTATATTAATAATGACAGTATATATTAGCCATGTCAATATTGGAAATTGTTCAATGATTTGAGCCTTCAATAAATACTGAAACATATAAAAATGAGAAGTTCAGATGGGATTCGGTCTTGCAATCTATTCATAATTGTCTCTAGGTGTTAGTATGTCTGTACCCTTAACATTTTCTTATTATACATTCTGATTTCATCATTTTGATTGCAGAGGGCTTCTCGTGGTTGGTGTGAGAAAATGATTGATGTTGCAGAAGATTCATCGTAAACTTTCGGGACCTTAATCTGTCAGAATTTTTATTCTTGGCTTTAGAAAATTTTAATATCTGATAGTTTTCTTCTTACATATATTGGTTAGGTTTCATTTTGTTCTATCTCCGCAGCCCACACCTGCAAAACTCTATATGATGGAACGCTCCAAGTGGGCTGGGGCTGAAGAAATAGCAAAGCTTGATCAGATCGAGGTTTGCCCTAAAGCTATAGAGCTGACTCGTGCAATTGCTGAGAGAATAGGCTCTGATGGAGGTGGGGCACTTGTAATTGATTATGGCCTGAATGGAATTGTCTCAGATAGTCTTCAGGTCTGTTTTGTCTAGCTTTGTTAGTTTTGGTTTTTTAGTTATATTAGATTCCAGTCATGGTTTCTGTTGAGTCTCAATTTTCTCTTTACAGTGTAAAATTTATTGATTCAATTAGAGATCCTTCGGATGTGATTTGTTTTTATTAGCTTTTTTCTCATTCAGACCATAACGAAAAAGAAAGTTGTGAATACAAGCGCTTGAGAATTAATCAGAGATAAGGCACACTTTACTTTTTTGGGTACTACTATTTTCTGGTTCCGGAATGCTCTCCCTCTCTTTCTCTCTCTACCCTAGAAGAGCTTCATGGGCATGGTGGGTTGGGATGAGATTGGATTTAATTCTTCTCTATCTGTTTCCACATCTTGATTTTGGGATACGAAACTCCTTGGTCACCTATTGATGATATGTCATGTCACTATACAATCTCCACATGTGATATTATTGTCCAAAGTTCTTTTCCTTTTCCATAGAAGCCTTCTATAAACTTTAGCTGTGTTAGTTTTCTAGAGACTTTGCTAGGCATTTAATTGGTGTTTATGCTTCTGATGATCCTGCCTCTAACTTGTAAACTAATTTCTCAATTATCTATTTGGGTTTTTGTTTTCTTAATCAATATAAAATTCCATGCAGGCAATTCGGAAACATAAGTTTGTCGACATATTGGATAATCCTGGATCTGCTGATCTCAGTGCATATGTTGATTTCGCATCCATCAGGCATTCTGCTGAAGAAGCATCAGGTGCATATCCTTAAGTTCTTCGCATCCATCTCTCTCTCTCTCTGTGTTTGATGTTAATGAATATAGAGTCTGAAAGAGGAGAGAAGATTAATTCCATAATCTTGTGATGTTTACAGAGGATGTCACTGTCCATGGTCCCGTTACTCAGTCTCAGCTTCTTGGTTCTCTTGGGATAAATTTCCGGGTTGAAGCTCTACTAAAGAATTGCAGCGATGAACAAGCAGAGTCTCTGAGGACTGGGTACTGGCGTTTGGTTGGTGAAGGTGAAGCCCCATTCTGGGAGGGACCTGATGATCAGGTGCCTGTAGGGATGGGAACTCGGTATTTGGCCATGGCTATTGTGAACAAGAGACAAGGCATCCCAGTTTCATTTCAATAGAGTATGTGGAATTTCTCTCCATATTTTAGGCCTATCATGTAGATTTACTAATTTATTCTGCTGTGGAATAATCTTTCTGAGCTTGTGCTTTTCACTGAATGATGTTCAGTTTATTTTGGAATTTGGACCTTCTTATGGATTCCATGTCTGGGCAGCTCAGAATCATTAAGGTTCCGTTTGAAACCCAGAAAATAGTGAGGAAAATAGAGAGGAAATGTGGAAGAAAAGAGAATTTGGAGGAAAATAAAATATAGCTTTAAGTTTAATAAATTAATTTTATATGTTTTATTTAAACTTATTTTATTTGTTTATCTATTACATAAAGACTAAGAAATTAAGAAATATGTAAAATTTTGAAGAATTTTGATTATATTTTATTTTCTTTTATATTTTCCATCGTGGAACTAAATAGGAGAAAATCATTTTCTTAAACATTTTTTTCCTATCCCTAGTACTTTTCGGTTCCAAATGGGAGCCTAAGGGAATTTATTGGGCCATAGCAAAATTTGTGAGTGTTTTAGGGTGATGTGCTCCTATGCTTGGCTTATCTTTTGGGTCATGTTCATTGTTCTCCCTGTAAAAACCAAAGAATATTTAAATTTTTTTTTTATAAGTAATAAGATATATTAACAAAAGAGGCGTCGAAAAAGTGACCCTAGGGATTCAAAAAGACATGCTCACCCCGTTACAAAGAGAAACTACAAAAACATTTTCATATGCAAATCAATTGGCTCTCATGTGTCGATAAAAATGCATGGGGTTATTGGGATGATATAGCAACAGTGCCAAGCCAAGAAGAAGATGTACAAAAAAATGCTTTAACTTTTGTAAGGAAAAGGCTTCGTTCTTGAAAAAAATGTCATTTCTAGATCTCCAAACCGCCTAAAAAATGTACAGTGGGCTCGCTGAACAAACTCTTTTCTGATCTATCCCAACAAACGACCCTCTCCAACTCAAGAGTGTCTTGCACCGAGGAGGGAATGACCCAAGAGACTCAAAAGCCTTGACTTTCATGTATTTCTGAAACTAATGAAGAAGGAGATGATCAATGAACTCCTCCCACTCATGACAAAAAACATCTATTTGTAAAGGCGAAGCCTCTTCTCTGCTCTTCAATTGATCCAACGTTAAGATCTTTATGAGTACTTCGACGCGAAAAACATAACAGTTTGTGCACATTTCCTCCATATACATTTCCAAGGGAAAAGGATGGAGGGCTTTTGCTCCAACATCTTATACAAAGACTTGAACAAAGAATATTTAATTGAGCAACATGTTAATAATCTTTGTTTGGATATTTTGGTGGCTTCATTGGATTCCTTGAACCCATCATTATGCTGGAAATAGGTCAAACTGCAAATTGGATCATCCAAGTTGATTCCTTCAACTCTCTAGCTAGGATTCCACCTTCTAGGTGCTCTAAACCTTAAGACTTAGAAAACAATGCTTAAGCTTGCCTTTTGGAGTAGTTTCATGTGCTTTCATTGATGTCATACACCAAGTTTCTGATTCCAGCTATATCCATGCTAGGCTTGGTTGGTTATCATTCTTCCCTTCCCTTTTTTTGAATCAACTTGATTCTTGGTAGATTTCTTCCAAACTTGAACTTTCAGCCTTGTCCACATGTCCATTCCATTCCCTTACGTTGAAATCAATGGCACAATAGTAAAATACCAAAATAAAGAAAAACAATAAAATTTTACTTGAAAACCCTGGCGGAAAAAAACCACAGACAAAGAAGAAAGTTTCATTATAAATGTGAGAAAAATTGCAGAGTACAATGTAAAAGAAAATAAACACAAGTATGTTGATATGACAAAATTACCAGAGTAGGAAGGTCCATACCGCAGGGGCTTATGGGATCAGTTGTAGGCTACAAGGCTAGGCCGACCACAACATATCCCTTATTTTTTTTTCTCAAAACTTTGCTTTTAAAAAAAGAAATTAAGCATCGCGGACCTTCATGTTGGTCATAAACCATGAGTCGGGTGCAACAGCCTTGCTGGACATTTTTTTAAAATATTAGAAGGTTCCAACCCCATAACATTTTGAAGGTGCCTGTGGGCCAGTGGGATTTTGTTTTGCCTATCTTTTTTCTCGACCTTTGTCCCTTGGTGGGACCCTCTTGTATACCACTATATACCGTAGGTACCTTTGGGTGCTCTTTTGATGAATATGCAACCTTTTACTCATAAAAAAAAAACAGAAAAATTTTAAAGGTTCCCACCCCCCTCCTTTGCTCATAGTTTTCATTTTGATAAAAATGTGTCTGCTTCCTAATTACTATCCTTGCTATATGGATCCAATACTGCTGTTGAATTAAGTGAAAATTTGAATTCATGACTCCAATTCCTGCTGCATGAATCATATGCTGCTGTGGTAAAAAGAGATTGAAAAGGGTTTGATCTTTGTTGCCTACATTAGATTATGGTTTGATCAGGTTCCAAATTGATCAATGTTATAAGCCCTTTTTGAGAGATAAATGATGGAGAATGATGCTACCTTGAATAGAAACATAACCTTATGATTCTGTTCACACACACAGGGCACTTGAATAAGATATCATGGGAGCAGTAGGCACCAATAGAATGGTATGAGGTCACCTACCCATACCTCTTTGATGAGTTACTGAAGCAAGAGCACTTACTGTATGGATACAGAAGTAGTTGTCCCATGCTTGTGGCATGTCTCAACCATATGTAGCTGAAAAAATATCCATGAACATAATCATTCAATTCTCAAGAAAATAAAAATAAAAAATAAAAAAGAAAGAAATGAACCACTTTATGCGAAACACCGTCATGCTTGAATTATGTGGTAGGCGCAAATGTTTAACCCAGACGAGGACATAGAGTGGAGGGATCTTGGGTTGAGTCACGTGTGCTTCACTTTACTACATTGTAATTGAAGTATTTAGTTGTCAAAAAAAACAAAAAAAACCACTTTTCTGAAACACTTGTTCTACAGGAAAATATCAAAATCATTTTCGCCATGGATTCATCCTTGGTACCACTTCTACATGATTTCCTCAACAGTGGGCCTACTTGTGCAGTGAAATGAGTGGACATTGAACCTAGTTCAATTCCCGTATGGGTTTCATGAACCTCACTTATGGGAATCTTGAATTTGTCCTTCAAAGAAGAAAATGGTAAAACAAAGGCAAGTAATGGACTAATTTCCAAATTTAAGTTATTGTTAAAAGTTGGTTGTATAGAGGTGGAACTAAGAACTATTTAAAAAAAAAAAGTTTGCCACTTGCTTTCCACACTTGAATTTTTCTTACATCAATTAAGAGAAAGATGACTCATTACAATAACATTCAAGGAAGGTAAAGGTTTGTTTGGGCTGACTTTACATTGTGCATTCGAATCAAAGTAGTGTTTTTCTGGTTTATGAACAAAGATTTACTAGTGACACACTTTCTCAAAATTGGCTGTTACTTTAAATAGTGGAGTTTCATCAAGCCTTCAGTCATGGATATGGAAATGGAAATTCACACAGAAAAGGCAAGAATATTTCAGTGATGTTGGAATTCACAGCCATTTTACCTGTTTTTTTTATAGCCGATTTTAGTTTTAAAAAATAAACCACATTCAGGATTCTGGAATGGCAGAAGAAAATGCATGACCCACTCAAAGAACAAATGGTTCATGGAAAAAGAAGAAAATTTGATACAAAATATTATGCATCATCACAATGCACATGCACAAACAGACCCTTTTGGCCAAGTATCTTTCATAATGTGATCCAGAAACAGGCCAGCACTATTCTCATTTTCCACAAACAAAGTGCAGTCACTGCAAGCTTTATCCAACATGGGAGGTGGGATGAATTTTTTTTTCCCTTTTCTTGTAGTAAACTCCTCATTCTTCATATTGTCATAAGTTTGAATCTCATATAAAAGAAGGTAGAGAAGACTACACTTCCAGTTGTGAAGCACAACAATGGAGGAGGAGGAAAATGCTATTCCATCCGTTGAGTCTCCTGAAGTCATCGACTATAGAGGAGTTAAAGCCATGCCCTTCATCATTGGTAAGAAAGTGAGACCTATCTACTTCATTTTGAATCAGCCATCTTCTTGAATCACATTGTTTTCCAAACGTGTTGCAGGAAATGAGATCTTTGAGAAGCTTGGGACTATTGGGACTTCATCCAACCTCATGGTGTATCTCACATCTGTCTTCAACATGAAGAGTGTGACTGCTGCAACTCTCATCAACATCTTCAGTGGCACCACCAACATAGCACCATTGGTTGGAGCCTTCTTCTCGGATTCTTACTGCGGACGTTTCAAGACTTTGGCTTTCGCTTCCATCTGCTCCCTCTTGGTAATCTTCCATCCTCTAGAGTTCCTCATAACCATATGTATTCAATTTAAAGCCAATGGCTGACTGTATTCGCAGGGTGAGATCTTATATTGGACTTGAAAAAACTGTTTTTTGTTCTAAAAAACAAGGAGAACTGAGAGAAAAGAGCGTTCAACTACCAGTTTTTTGTTATGATAAAGCACTTAAAGAACATATAAACATAAATTTAGACAACGATAACAGTTTGAAAGCAGCGAATGTGCCGATGTTTTTGAAAATTCTGATGACCGGTTTCAAAATTAGTAACCAAACAGTCCCAAAGTTCCTAGCACTACATACATACATGGTTCCTCACAGCCATAAAGATTCATGGACTAGATTTATTTTGAAGCCATTGCAAAGAATCTTCCAAGAAAGAAACACTTTGAGATTATGTTTAACTACCAAGTTAACCTAAGTGACAAACAATCTTGTATATGATTCTAATTTTTATAACTATTGCAAAGCAGGAATAGCTTTTTTGGATTCTGCCACTGTGTCCAGCCAAGCTTTGGAATTGAGATTCCTTCAAATATTTGCTTGCTGGCTGCAAAACCTTGTTTTATCCTTTTTGCTTGAATACAAACTGAAAGGAAAGTTTTTCTGTTCAAACTTTTCCTTGAATAAAAAAGCACACAACTCTTTACACCTACTTTTATTGTACTATTGTGCAAGCCCTCTAGACTTTTCATTCATATTTTGAGTTCCATAGTTTCTGGCTTTACTTATTGACATGAAAATGACTTGTTTCTATTCAAGGGGATGACTGTAATGATGCTCACAGCAGCCATCTCCAAACTGCACCCTCCTCATTGTGGAACAAAGAGACTCATGAGCTGTGTAAAGGGGCCAACCACCTCACAGGTGGCCTTCTTGCTAACTGGTTTTGGTCCTAATAGCTTGGGCAAGGCGACATTAGGCCATGTAACCTTGCCTTTGGAGCAGATCAGTTCAATCCAGCAACTGAATCAGGCAAGAGGGGTATCAACAGCTTCTTTAATTGGTACTATTTCACCTTCACATTTGCTGTGATGATATCGGTCACGTTCATCGTCTATTTGCAAACTAATGTCAGCTGGGCTCTAGGGTTGGGCATTCCTCCATGCCTAATGTTCATCTCTTGTGTACTTTTCTTTGCGGGTTCTAAATCAATCAAAATAAGCCCAAAGAGATCCTGCTTGAGAGTCAGTACAAATGCTGTTGTCTTCAATCTCATTATGATCATCAGAACTTAGCCTTTTCAGCCATATTCCCACAAATTATATAAACTCCAAGCTTCCTCACACAGATCAATTCAGGTGAGCAGACAGTAGAATTCATAGATCTTGACATTTATCCTTAAAACATGATTCCCAACTCAATGTGAATTGTGACAGGTTCCTTGACAAATCAGCAATAATAACCATGGAAGACCAAATCAAAGCTGATGGATCTGCTTCAAACCCTTGGAGACTTTGCAGTATCCAGCAAGTTGAAGAAGTAAAATGCATAATGAGAGTGATTCCCATATGGGCATCCTCCATTATCTTCCATGTTGCAATTGTCCAACAGCATACTTATGCGGTCCTCCAAGCTCTTCAATCTGACCGGCATCTTGGCAGTTTTGAGGTGCCAGCAGCCTCTTACAGCATCTTCTCCATGCTAAGCCTCACCATCTGGATCCCCTTCTATGACCGGATAGTCATCCCCATTTCTCCAAAGCACACCGGAAAAGCAGACGGAATCACACTCACTCAAGAATGGGCACTGGGATTGTCCTCTCGAGTCATCACCATGCTTGTGTCTGCAGTATTTGAGCTGAAGAACTGTTGTTGCTCTTACTAGGGACAACCATAGGCACTACACCAAAGGGTGGCGCCATATCATCCATGTCCACCTCGCGGCGATCCCCAGCTCGTCTCACGGACTCTCCGAGGGGTTTAACTCAATAGGCCAGATCGAGTTCTACTACAAGCAGTTCCCGGAAAACATGAGAAGCATTGCAGGGTCTTTCTTCTTCTGTGGCTTAGCTGGTTCTAATTACCTAAGTGGCTTTCTAGTTTCAGTTGTTCATAAGATCACCGAAGACCAAGCCGGAGGCGACCAACTGCCGGAGGATCTGAACGATGGGAAGTTGGATTGGTTCTATTACATGATTGCAGCTTTGGGTGTTGTGAATTTTGTGTATTTTCTGATGTGTGCAAAGTGGTATAGGTACAAAGGTGCAGGTGACAGGGTGGAAGTTGCCATGGAAGCAAAGGGGTCCAGCAAGCATGTGGTTTGATGATAGTGGGATTGAGTTAGGAACTTGCTTGGATTCCTGGCTTATATTGGCATACACTAAGGTCCCTTTTGTTTTTTCACCATTTTTTTTTTTTTGACAAACTATGCACTGGATAAACAGAATAGTATATATCCGCTGAAACTCGAAAACTGGGGACCCCTTCCCCTTTATGCCCTGCCTCTTGTTTAACGTTGAGGCTCGACCACTTGAACCGATAAGACTTGTTTTTTTTTAAGCTAATCTTTAAATATAATTTTTATTAGAGACCTCAATAGAATTAAGCAATTCTTAGTTTGTTTTATAAAAAAAATCAATATTTTAGTTTTTTATTTAAATTTTGAAACAGAAGAATTTAAATTTAAATTTTAAAATATATATGTTTTTATTTAATTTGCATGAAATGAATCAGGAGAGTGTTAATTGGATGGAATAAAATTTTCTTATATTATAATATTTAGTTTTTTCTTAACAGAAAAACATTTGGACAAAGTATTAAGAAAAAACCAAAAAATTAAATATTTTGGTTTTTCTTATTCAACAAAAAATTTAAAAAATTTGGCAATAAATCATGAAAAAAAATCAAAAGACAAATAGGCTAAATACCGAAAGCAAATTGATTTAAGTAAAAAGCCAAAAAAAAACCAAAAACTACCTAAGGTGGCATTTGTTTTTGTACTTTATGCTGAATAGAACTTTTGTTTTTAATAGTGTTTAATAGAATTAAGTATTTAGTCGTTTATTTTCTCTAAAAAAGAGAATTAATTTTTTAATTTTATTTAAAGTTTGAAACAATAAAATTTTAAAAATATATATGATTTTATTTTATTAGCATGAAATGAATCACAGAGTTTAAATTTGATTATAAAGTATTATGAATTTTTTTATATTATACATTCTAGTTTTTTCTAATAGACAAAAATTGTGAAAACATTAGGAAAAAAGTAAAATCTTTTGGCCTTTTATTATCGAAAGTAAAAATTTCAAAATTCAATAAATCGCTTTAAAACGAAAAACAAACCGCTGGAACGCCGAAAGAAATTAACAAAGAAGCTCAAAAAGAACACCAACTAAGGCTGAGAAAAAGCAAGTCTTACAACTATTAAAAGCTGCTTCTTCCTGTTCTGTTTCAAGAATTATGAGCAGCTATGATTTATAAAGCTAATCTTCTGAATGAATATCCTATATTTTGTGGATTTGTATTCTCAAATATTTTTTAAGAAGGACTCAAGGTTTCATCCAATTGTGGTTGATTTATAGAGTTTTTCAAGTTATGAAGGATAACGAATACTTTATCCTTTAAAAAGTTTCCAAATTTAACACTCTTTTAATTCACTCATGAGCATTGAACTATTGTTATGAAAAACATAAAAAATACTAAATTCAAAAAACAAAGAAGGGATTTCAGATCTCATCATGCCTAACTCAAATAGTAAATGATCCACCTTTAAAACAGGTAAAAAGGCATAAGGGAGGAGATTTGCTGGTTTAATTGGATGTGGGCTTACTATCTGAATTATAGCCAGATAAAAAAAGTTTTGTATAATAATTTTTCAAGGTTTTTGTATTTAAAAAACGTTTTGCTAATAGTTTTCAAAAATATGAACCAATCAAGCTCTTTTTTTTAGTTTTTTTAATAAAAACATAAAAAACTAAAATTCACAATTTACGTATAATACCAAAACTATGCGCTGTTTTCGATTCTTATTTTCAAAACCGTTTTAAAATAGCCATGAATGGAAAATATCATTTTGTTATTTTTTAAAAACTGCTGCTTTCTAATTTAAATATTTATATTCTTTATTGTTTTTTAACAAAAAACAAGGAACTAACATGTTCTTTCTTTTTTTTTTCATTATTCTACTTGTTTTCCTATATTTTGTGTCTTTAGAAACTGTTGTTAAGAAGAGATTTAAAAAATAGAAACGAAACAGGCCAGTAAGGGGCATTACAGTAACTTCACCATGGAGACCCATATGAGCTGCTTTGGAAATATCGGAGCAAACCGTAACGGCAACACAAAAAGGCAGAAGCAACCTAGAAAAGCCCATGGAAACAAAATGAAAAGCACATAGAAAAACATCAAAATAAAAAGAAAAGAAAAAGAAAAAGCAGAAATGCTGACGACCTTGTTCATTATGTGTCGAATCTCTGCATGAAAAATCAAATGTTTAGTGCTTCTGTCAACTGCAAATCTCTACATCTGTTAAAAATGGCGTGACTGACGTGTCTCTGTGAGCAAAGAAGAAGCTTTGCTTCGCCTCATCCTCACCACTTTACCATTATTTTTTTTCTATAAATTGGGCCGTTGAGTTTCTTCATCTTCACACAGCTTGAGTTGAGAGAGAAAGGTTTCTCTATTTGGTATAATATATTTACATCTTCCCTTTTGTTTATGTGGATAAGTTTTTTGGATTAGAATTTGGTTTTGGTTATGGTTATGATGCTTTTTTTTTTTAAAGTTTTTGATGCTTCGAGTTTGTTTGATTGATATATGCTGTTCAGATTCTGCAGATGCTTGCAAGTAACAGATGTTTGTTTTTTTAATTGGTTTCTTGGGGATTTGTCCATGAAACTTCTAGGAATTTACTGCTTTATGAATCTGAGGCTCTATGTTTGGTAGGTGAGAAAAAAAAAAGAGTAGAGCTCTTGCACCCCGCTTGTCCTTATGGTATCATCCCAGGTTGATTTGAAGAAATCCATGGTTATTTTTAATGCCTTCTTGTGAAAAGTTCGACTTTACTCAGGTTACATGATGATTTCTATGGATTGTGACAGATTCAAGCTCATTTGAATCTACTTAATTCATTGATACTAATTAACTCGAATCAGGTCGGAAAAAAGATGGCTGATCACTTGGCAGTCTACTCTAACCGCCTCATCACGCCCCCCACATTAGAACTGATGCAGAAAAGACTAGCCGGAGAAGGCTCTTCCCAACAGAAACTTGAGCTCAACCCTAACTGGGCAGCCGACGGATTCAGCTTCTCCGACGAAAAAGACGGCTTCGGCATGAAATCTGAATGTCGGATTTGTCAAGAAGATGATCTTGTTCGAAACATGGAGACTTCGTGGTTGTAATGGTAGCTAGGTGAAAGATATTGTTCCATTCTGTTCTAATTACTTGTCACCAACGTTCTAATTCGATATCAGTCCATTAATGACATGTCATTTGGCTTAATAATTATTTCTAACATTGAATGACAATTGATGCTATGTCTTTTACAGTATGCCCACAGAAAATGCGTCCAGCGGTGGTGTAACGAAAAGAAAAGCATCGTCTGTGAAATATGCCAACAGGTATAAAGTGATGGCGGAAGCTTTAAACTAGATTATAATATTTCAAGAACAAAAAATATAAAGAATAACTTACACAAGCAAGAGGTTTTAAGGTGGTTCGGTCAACCATACTTACATCCATGGATGAGAGATAATTGGGTTTTTAAAACATCTCATGTTTTTCCATTCCTTATATCCATACCCTGAATCGCGAAGTGCCTCACTCCATTGAGTATTCCAGTTCTTCCTCACACTCACTTAGTGCAGCAAACTATTTGTAACTTTTTCTAAAGACGGCTAATATTTTTTTATCATATATTCGAGTGTATATATATGAAAACATGAAGAATAACATTTCATTGGGTTTTAATACTAATTTTGCGGCTGGTCCATTGCAGGCGTATAAACCGAATTACACCTGCCCGCCGCTCCCAACTCCAACTTCACGTCTCCGAAATCATGCCGCCATTAATATCAGGTGAGTGCATTCAGTCTTTGATATATTATAAATTCTTCCGCAGCTCCCAGATCTTAATTATCACAGTGTAATAATTCTTTGGCATTTGCAAATGTATTAATTAAGTGAGAAAGAAGAAAGTGATATTATTACAATGATCATGGTGGCGAAACGGGCATTAATGTATTGGAGCGGATTGGAAGGGCAGACGCCTGCATACTTCCCTATGCCAGACGCTTCTCCTGATTGTAAGTCCTAATATATAATCATATGTTAAGTTCTTTCTTTTTTAATGAAAATCTTTGAGGGATAGCTTGTTGATGATTGATCTATTTTATTTTAATGGCAGGTAACAGCTTCGATCCTGCTGGGAAATGCTGCTCCCTTCCCGGGACTTGTTCATGATGGACATGTCTCGTTTTCCACGAATGTAAAGTCTGTAAACTTATCATCTCTTTAATGGGAAATTTATAAACATATCCCTCTCACTCTGTTGCTATGATATTGTCCACTTTAGGTATGAGAACCTAGTGATTTTGTTTTTAGGTTTTCTCAAAAAGATCGTACAAATTGGATGTTGCTTATGCTTAATAGCTTATGATCCTTCCCGTTAAACCGCATATAAGATGTTGTTATAATAACTTCAGATTAACTTTAATGGCTGAACAGGGGTTTCTGGGGCGATTGATGCAGTTCCTCCTGCCTTCTTATGCTCTCATATGGACCATAAGCCTCCTAGTTTGGCTAAAACGGAGATTCGTGAGTACCTTACTACTGTGTTGTTGCATTATATATATATATATAACCATTTTTTTAATGTAAATTTAATTTAATACTATTTGCACTGTGTACCGTGAGGGAAGACTAATAGAAGGGAGGTTGCAGTCTGGTAGAAGGGAAGTGGAGCTGGTAGATATTGAAAATGGGAGTCTCCAACATATCTGAGGTTCATAACTCGTATTGATGGGCAATATATTTAAGGGGAAAAAAAGAAAAAAAGAAAAAAAAACTTCTCCGATATTATTTTTGGGAGCCTTGACATATCATAATGAGAGCAGCCAAAATGATACATCTGGCTCAATGTGTGGCTATTTGATTTCTTTGTAAAAAGAGCGACATGAGAGATATAGTTGAAGAACACAATAGTTTAATCATATTTCTCGTTTCTTGCTTCTGAATAAAGTTGCGAATTTCTAAGTAAGAGTACATCATTTTAGAAGTTAAAACTAGTGTTTGACTTTAACTTTTCATTTCTATTGCCATTTTATTGTTGCTTTGAATAGTTTTGAAGTTTCATGAAACTTGTTCACTATGAAGTTCAATGTATGGTTTCATTAATTGGCCTTATTGTTGGGTGTGTAATCACCCCTGCATCGGGTCAAAATAGGGAGGATCATGAACTGAAAATAATTAATGAACAATATAGGCGTAGGGAGTTTATCCCTTTACCATAAATATAAGAAAACTTTATTATGATCATATGTCACTATTGGTCTTTCTTTAAGTAGGCAAAATGCTTTTTCCTTTCAAAGAAAATAATCAAGTGATATGTTTAGTCTTTTTTTTTTGGATTTATATTCATTTTACATTATATTATTTTAGTATTATGTTTTTGGATTCAAACCTGAAATGTTACATAAACCTTGATTTGCTTTATAAGGTTCATCAATTCGAGTTTTTTATGACAACCCCGATGATTATTCGGTCTTTAACTTCTAAGGCCCATGATTTTAGCAAACACCTACAGTAATAAAATAAAAACTTAAATCAAGTCAGAGAATGATGCATGGCTGATCACTTGGCACTCTACTCTAACTGACCAAGAAGAATGGAAGGGGATGTCATTGAAAATGGAAGTATTCTGTCAATGTTTTCTTAAATTTATGCAAAACAATTATTCATAACCTAAGTAGTCCTGTAATTAAATTCTAGAAATTTATAATTTTGAAAAATTAAACAATCAAGAAAATATGAAACCAAATCTAAAATAGAGTTCCCATATTTCTAATATAAGTATGGTTACTTAGAAAACATCCTCATACCTGATTAAAAGACTTTAACAATTAATATTATTAATCATATTTTATCTTTTGAATTAAATAAAAGAAAATTAATCAACATTCTCCTGGATATATAAAATTATCATGGTCTAATGATATAACATAATATGCGTTGTATAAGGTAAATCCTTATTTACATTTTTATGCAAAAAAACGTTTACTACATTATGAATTACTACTAAGCAAAAACTAATAAGGATTATAGCGATTATATGTCATTATCTTGAAATAGTTCCTTCCATGTATCAAAATATTTTTAGTTTTCAAACTTAACATATTACATCCCACATCGGATAGTAGATAAATTTCCTGACACTATATAAGTATAGGTTCATTTCAACCTAATAGACGTGTTTTAAAACCGTGAGGGCCCTTTGGGCTCAAAGCGGACAATATCTACATGATTGGGGTGGGTCGTTACATCAAAGTCGATCCCTGACCCCGATGTGGGGTTATATTCCGTTTGACCCTGAGAATTTCGGGCGACATAAATGTTAATCGCTGCTCAGATGGCGCTAAGCCATTAGCATCTCATGACGGATATGGATAAACTTTTGGACACTATATAAATGAGTTTTTCTCAACCTAATAAACGGTTTTATAACTGAGTCTGGACTGGGGCTAATAAGATTCTGTAGATGTAGGCTTAAAGACGCGTACATAACATGACTTGTAATGAGGTATATTATAGTAGTCCAACAATAATATCTTCATTAAAAACAAATCATGTTAAGACTTACATAATTCATTCATGTATAATTGTATATACATACCAATGATAAGAAACAAGATATTTAAATAATAGAAACAACATTTAAATGAGCACAAAATGTTGAACATATATATATATATATATAAGTATAAATACTAATAACGCTTAATATCGGGTCATCTGCATATGTCTATAAAAATGATTAACACTAATCTTTTTATTAATGGATTGATCATAAGATTAGCACTAATATACTTAATCAACACTCTTTATTTCTTAACTTTTTCTATAACTACAAAGTATTTTATGTAAAATCCGAGTAAATTTGAATTTTTTTTCAAAAAATGGCAAAACGTTAAATTGACGCTACAATACAGGTTGCAAACTTAAAATTTTCTAGATATCGAATGATGAAACGTACCTCACCGTTAGATTTGCCTCACGAAATCTAGTTACCCAAAAGAATTTCGTTGAATTCTTAGATGGTCGGGTTTTTCATGATTTTGGGGACAGTGGGTGTCTATTTGACCTAAAACTGGACATTTTTAGAAAATCTGTTTTAAAATAATTTAAGTGAAGTTCATTTTAAAATAATTTGAACTTAAACCGACAAAATAAATTGTTTTTGAAAGTAAACTGACTCGCGGTGTCAGACACGTGGCGCGACGTGAGCCACTCACTTAAACTTAAGTGAGGGGCTTGGGACAAAAGATCCAATTTTGTTTTTCCTGCTAGAAACCATGAGAGAGGAGAAAGGGAGAGAAAAAAGAGAACTCCAAGCTTCTTGATTGTCTGTGAGAGTATAGACTAAACCACTCAATTTATCACTTATGCGTACTTTACAATTCTCCTCAAGATTCATGTCAAGTTGAATAGAGCTGTTTGATAATGAATAAACCGATTTTATGTTCTCGAATTAATAATGAGGTTTAGTCTATGACATAAAGAAAGTAAGAGGTCATTCAAGAGTAAAATTTGGTGCAAGTCCAGATATCATTCCCATAGATTGACTTGGATTCTCAAATCAACTACCCTAACTATTCAAGATCCATACTATCTGGACCTCAATGATAAGATTTATCAACTAGAAATTAAAAGAGAATCGTCCTAAAGAGTGACATCTACACTCCTAGAATATTAAAACAAGCTCAAGAATCATATTAACTAGAATGAATTGGACTGAATCAATTCTCTATAATGGACACTAGCAAGAAAATACCGTGAAACAGTCAATTTCTACATTGTATCCCATTTAAAACTCTATCCTAAATTTGGGTAGGGATTTGTCAAAGATGCCTACCTTTTACTTCACAAATTAGAAGACCCCCGTTTTCCCGGCTGACGGGTCTAACCAAATTACTTGTATTTTGGTGACACCTTCGTGGATCTGCAATTTTCTTTCAATACTATACCCATTTCAGACGCAGATTTCAACAACTCGATTGATGACTCACTCTTGAAATCTAATGAATATTTCTTCCCTTGATTAGATCACAATAACATGTGGTCAAGAGTTTTCCAAATCGCATTAAGGTGAAATATCCATTATTTAATCGATAAATATTCCCTCCAACATTAATTATGAGTGAATCGGGTATTTATCTAAGGAACTTTTAGAGCTCAATAGTTCTTCAATAATGGTCCAACATACCCACAACGCCAGAATGTCTAACTCTCGGGAATCGATATCTCTGTGTCACTCAAAGGGCCTCCTTGAAATAAGAGCAGGATACAATCCTCGACTCGCATTCAAACTACTATTGAGAAATGTATCATTACATGAAAACACATCAATCAAATAACCTCCCTAAATTCTGTGTACTTTCCAATTTATGCAGAGATCAGAACTAATAATAAATTCAAACTAGTGGAAGTCAGTGTTTTTTTTGAAACCCAGATTACAACCCGACAATGGAGAACATAAATTACAATCTAATCGAGTTGCAATAAACTGAGAAGAAATGATTTTCAGAAATAATCTTAGATATCATTCAAACTCGTGCAAGAAATTGAAATATTATCAATTTCTACATTCTAAATGCATCAACGTTCGACCAAAGAAATGGCAGTGGTGAAAAATCAATTTAAAATATACAAGTGAGTTTTCTTCTTCCCATTCTCGGTTTCCAAAAAGAAAACTACTTTACTAAAACTGGTAATGCCATTTAGACTTTAAATCGGGCCTCGATTCAGTTCAAGTGGGATTTCCCTAAAATCAATGGCCTAGCTCATTAGGTCGCGACCTCGAAGCTTGTCAGCGGCAGTAAAATCACAGTTTTGGTTTGTCAAGTATGTCGTGACCTCAGGAAACTGGTTGCAACCTTCTTTCTCTTGTTCTTGCAATTGCTGAGTTGCGACCTGATGTTTTATATCGCCTTTTCTTGAGTTCTGGAATTAATTGAGTGGTGGGTAGCATGATTTCTTTTCGTGACTATGTTAGTTGTCGGTAAATTAGTTTGTGACCTCATGCCTTGTTCCGGGGAATTGGTGTCGCGACCTCAATTCGATGTCGGGACCTCACTCTCTCTGCCTTTACTGCATTTCTATGTCACTACCTTGATTCGATGTCGCGACCTCTTTTCTATTGCGACTTCATTTAGTTGTCTTGAGCCTTCAAGCAGGTCGTGACTCAAAACTATTGATTTGCTTGTTTTCTTGTCGCGACGTGGAATTTAGGTCACGACCAAGTGTTTTCTTTAATCACTGCAATTCTTGTCGCGACCTCAAAAGTATGTCGTGACCATCCCTTCTTCCTATCTAGTGGCAACCTCATTTCTCAGTCTCAACAGTTCCCTTCAATTTTTCTATTTTAAGTTTAGCATTTGTATTGCGCTCTGTTTTTTGGAATATATGTCGCGACCTCGATTTGAGGTCGCGACATCAGTTCCTATTGCCAGTTATGTTGATCTTTGTTGCGACCATGTATTTATGACCCTTTAATAAATTCTATGTCACAACTTCAGTTCCATGTCGCGACCTGGCTGTATTGTTTTCTACTGTATTCTATGTCGTGACCTCAAAAGCATGTCGCGACCTCATTTCTGTTGTCAGCCACTGATCCTTGGTCACAGCTCCCTTTCTCATGTTGCGACTTAAAATTGTTTGTCTTTTCATTGTCTTGTCGCGACATGGGATTTAGGTTGCGACCTAATCGTTTCTTTCCTTGCTGAAATCTATGTTGTGACCTTAAAAGCGTGTCGCGACATCAATTCTGCCCATCCAGTCGCAACCTCACTTCTTAGTCACAACATTTTTAACTGTACAACTCATTCGTATTAATGGCGACATCAATTCAGTCACGACTGGGTGGTGTCCTAACACATTTATGTCGCAACATCTTTTGTTTGGCTTGCCATCACTTCTAGTTGTGACTTGCATTCTCTGTCGTGACTTCCAAACTAATGTGTTACTCAATCACTTGTCGCGACTTGAAAAATTTGTTGTAACGGACTTGTCACTCCTTAGTGTGCTTTGACCTCCAGTGTTATGCAACATAGAAATCCTTCATGAAGCCCTTCTTTCTTTGTCAACAATTTCTTCTAACTGTCCTTGACAGGTTTCATTAAGCTATAGACATGGCTTTCTGTTAGCAACCTCTCGATTCTAATCTGACCTCGCGTGGCCATTAATTTGTTTCATACGATCCTTCTTTGGAATTTTCATTTCTGCCAATTATTTCTGAAAAATAGAAATTTGGTATATAGTACACATATTGCATAAAAACAAGCAATACATTGTAAGAACAATCGAAAAATGGACTAAAAAATTAATGAGTTTTGACTATTCATAATTCACCCCAAACTTAAAATTTTGCTTGTCCCCAGCGAAGAAAAGAAAAGATTTGTTTGTCCTCAGAATTGCGTTATTTTGAAGGACATTTTACACATTTCCTCCCCGGCACAATCTTTTCTTATTTCCTCCTTGACTTGACCAAAGAAGATTGCGATTATCACTTCAAAATTTAGTTTTCAAGCGAGAAAAGGAATGTTTCAACCTCATTACAAATAAATGCTTTGAATCACGCATGAAAGCAGTTCGGTCGATAGATCTTAATTACGTGCGTGTGTGTAGGTATTCTTTTCTTTTCATCTTTTTTAATTGGACAATCTTACAGGATCTCCTTAGAACATTAGTCAAAATTCCCATAAGCTTGTTTTTCATATTGATCTCCACTAATGTAGGTAAATTTAACCTTCAAGATCAAATAGGTCTTTTAGGCTTATAATGTTAGGCTTGGGTAATTGGGTGGACAATTGGAAAATTTAGGCTACAATTACTCGAGATTCCATGTCCTTTGAGCCGATAAACTCCCTAGAAACTTGGCCTTGTACAATATCTTGGATGTTGTGGCACCTTTAGTTGCAACTTTCCAACTTACCTGGCTTCGGTTCCTTTTCTTTGGAACTCTTTTTAGTTTTCTCTTCATTGGCTTGGAGGAATTGCAGATAAGATTAATAATGTTTTGTCTTTTTAGGCTTTAACTGGCTCTTAGAGAACTTTGGGCTCTTGACTCCCATACCCAGTTGGTATTATGGTGCTAGGTGTTGAAACACCCCAACGAGCAATTGTTCAAGAGGATAGGCCACAAGACAAAACTTATTCCTTTTTCAACTTCATCTTCTTTTTCTCTAGTTCTTCAATTTATTTTTCCTCATACATCTTTGTAATCCAAAAGAAATATATTCTCCCAAACTTGTTCTTTTCTGCACTGTAAACATTCTTATTCTGAAAATTGAGTAATTTAGGGTTCTTTGCTGTAGGATTATTGTAAATGAGGATTTCGAGGTTTCCTAAATCTTTGCTATTTGAAGAAATTAGGCATTTTGGCTCTTGAGGGAATTAGAGTGTATGCCTTTGCATATAATGAGGGTAGGTTTGAAAAGGTTCAAACTTCTAAAGATGACCTCTATCACTTCCTGATAGTTGTTTTTACCTAAAATTTCGCCTTGACCAATAATCTAACAAGTTCTAGGACCTTGTACCCTTGATTGTGAATCACCCCAGAAGATGTCCCTAATCCCTCTCAAAGTTTGAAGAATTTTCTTGACCATGTGCATTGTTTTTCCAAGATTTGTATTGACTCACTGTCTATCACACAGCTTAAATCATCTTATTTGTTCTTTTAATTATGTATCGCTTCCAAATTCTATAGTTTAAACCTGATTCAAACTAAAACTGCAACTTCTTATTTCATATCACTAGAGCCTACTCTTATTTCTCTATTAATGTTGTTCTGGATTTAAACATTGGTCATTGTGTCATTGTACTAATAAGGCTTGAATATAGATCGACCTTCTGGGAATGAGCAATGAATGACACTAACAACACAATTCACTTAATCAGATTCATGCACCCAAAACAAATCACTTATTCAGCAATCATAGTCCAATCAAGCATTTCACCAATGTATAAGTTCTGATTGCAAACTTGTTGAAGCGACAACTCTATTCTGTTAATTCAAAAGAACACATCACAAGACATTTTGGTGGAACTTTTAAATTTATTTTGTGATGATGAAAAGTATAGTTAGGAAAAAAGAAAAGTATAATTGTGCTTTCTCACTTCTCCTTTCTTATAAATCTTTTGGGTATGATGTTGGGAGGATCTAGAATTAAAGCATAAGCATGGGGAAAATTGGGAAAGGTCATATCGGTCTTTTTCTTTTGAGAGGGTGTAGGTTCTACCTTGTTAGTGGAGATTAAATCATTTGTTAAATCCACAAATGCGATCAAGGTGTCTTGTTTGAGCCCATCGATTCTACGTTTTTCCATCGAGTACAACCTAGCATGTCGATAAATTTTGTTTTATCAAATCTAAACTCTCATGCCAGATTTTTCTTCTAAACATCATTATCTTGGCTCTTTATCTCTATCTTTCATCAATTTCTCAAACTCCTTGAACTGCTCCTTATACAAGTACTTGAAGGCTTGAATCTTTTTTATCATGTTACCCTCCATCCCAGCTTCTCCTTTCTTCAGAATGGCAAGCACTTCTTCATCTCTTCTAAACTGGTTGTTGTAAAAGGCTTCCAAACTGAATTTCATCTTTTCTCCTATTTCCTTTTCTCTTCTGCTCATCCCTTCTCTCCATTCTTCCTCTCTCTATCTTAGAGTATGCTCGAACAATTGTTCTTTCCTCTTAAATTTAGCTTCTAAGAGCTCTTCTCTGAATTGCTGCTGTTTTTCCCATTTCTTTTCTCTTTCTTCCATATCTTTTTTTATTGTCCTCAGCATTTCCATTATTTCAGTGTTCTCTTCTCCTCTTCTAGAGCTTTATGCCTGCTCAGGGAAATTCTCTGTCAAATTAAGATAGGAATGGCTCAATGGGCTCGTTAAGGCTGCCTCTTCTTCCTTGTTTGGAGGATTTTGCTTTGGAATAGCTTCCATCTCTCTGTGATCATTATCCTCAGCATGCTCTACTTCTACTTCCACCATCCTTTGTTGCCTTTTATTTCTAGGCCCCTTTGTCACCCTAGTAAGGGTTATAGGAGATACAGCAGGATGGGTTTCTTCATCCCATGATCCTCTCCACTGGCCAGTGCATAGTACGCTAATTGTTGTTGGGTGAGGATGGAGTCCTCTTTGTTGCTCAGTGGTATCCTCGATCGACCCTCGATTAAACCTCTAACATTCATTTTATAGCCCTTCAAAGGGCATATGAGATAATTGCACTCTAATTCTCTCAGCTGCAGAGATGTTTAGTTGGAAGGATCACCGAAGACAGGAAGTAGAACCAAACCTTAGCTTCCTCAGTGAGGGATCCTCTGTTTATAGCGTGGTGAGGGTTCTTCCTTGTGGCTTCCCACTTCCCTTGCCCAACAGTCAGGAGGTCGATAATCTTCTCATTATCAAGGTTTTCTACCAGCTTCTTAAATTTGGAACCGTGCTTGAGTTCCTTTAATTTGAACATCTCATTGATTCTCTTGTGCCCAGAGGTACTGAACTCCCCTCGCCGTAAATTCGTCTTCTCTCGTCCATTATTCATAGAATTCCACGGCGGACGGAGAATCCGAGGCCTGTGTGTGCCACGAGGCTCTCGACCTCTCTTTCTATAATTTCAAAAAAATGGGAGATTAACTTCCCAAAACCTCTTTCGTAGAGGAAGCCCTTGTCAGCCAGCACCTTAGTCCATATGTCCTTAGCTTCTGCAGAGACAAATTCTTTGTCTTCCTCTGATTCTCCTTCTTCCATTTGTTCTCCTACCCTCTGTCTTTTTGTGACCCTTTCCTCCTCAATTGGTTCCTCCATTTTTGATTGACTTTTAAGTTACGCAGTAAATCATAGTCTCGAGAATGGAGTTCCAGATGAACTCCTCCATTCCTTGGCAATGGTCACTCATAAGCTGTTTATTGATACATTAAGATGGGAACAAGCATTTGGTTGTTGCCATGGGTGAATTAGGAATTGGGATCTGTTTCTAGAGGTTTTGTGATCGAGAAGAAGGAGAATGGGAAGTTGGGGGAAGATGCAACTAGATTGGGTTACGGGTGAGAGTTGACTCAGTAAGTTTGATCTTTATAGTGAGTGGGCTCAAGGTCATCATTGTCTTATGGAATGTCGTGACATTAATGCCTACCTTCTCTTTTCAATTACTAACATAATGTCCCGATTAAAGTTGCGGCGCCCCGAATTAGATGGTTTAAACCTGATTTATTTGCATTTTAGACAATTCTGGTCGTGACCTAAATCCTGATGTTGCGACATGGAGCCTTATCTCAGTCTTTTAACACTAACACGTGTTGTTGCGACCAGAAATTAATGTTGCGACCTTCTTTTGGTCTTGACCAGAAAACTTATGTTGCGACTTGAAATTTTTCTAATTTTTCTTGTTTTCAATTCAAACCAGGGTCGCGACCTTAAGAGCATGTCGCGACATGAGAAATTTTCTGGTCTTCAGGAACAGTTCAAATTCATAAATGACTGAATCAATAAACCAATTAAAACAAACAAAAACAATCAACATTCATCATTCAAACATGCAACAAATCGACTCATGAAGCATCAGATTCAATATTAATTGGAAAATAAAATTCCCGGAGCTTTAATCATTCATTCTCCCAGAAACAAATAATATAAATCGGAAGGTATGGTAATTCCCTTGTAGTCTTGTGTGAACTCACTTTGTAGGCTACTTGGTACATACATTCTACATCTCTGTTCGTACTTCTTGTTTTGTAAGCACAAGTAGAAAAACATAATTAATATTTAACAATGAACAAAGCAGCTAAGAACTTTGGAATATATAGGGTGTTAATAAAACTTGAGAAAATTTTGATGAGGGTTACTGTAACATAGAAATATCTACTAGCAGTTTCGGACTTGTTTAAGGGTATATTATAAGCTAAATGGAATTTTTGAATAAAATAAGAGACCGAGGTAATAATGAAGTAAAGGGTAAATTAGTCATTTACCATAAGGACAAGTGTCATAGATGAATAGATTGGATGCAAAAATAGAAATTTCATAAGTTAAATTGAGAATAGAAGAGAAATGGGAGGACTAATAAGAAAATAAAGAAAGTTAACCAAAAAAAAAAAAAAGGGGTTTTTGGAAGGCCAAACAAGGCCTTAGCAAACATGGGATTTAAAGACCCAATTTGGTCTCATTTTGGAGACCAAAACCGTGAGAGAGAGAAGAGCAAAAAGAAAAAGAGGGAAGAAGAGAAGAGGAAGAAGGAGGAACCAAGATCAAGGTATGGAACTACATGGGTTTTAAAAGCTTTGAATGGTTTTCCATGCAATTGTATAGTTATTAGTTGTCTCCAAACCTAGGGTTTTTGCTAGGGTTTCATTCCTAAACCAATAATCATGGAAAGTAAAGTGAATAAAACCTTAAAAAGTACGAAGCAAAGTATAGAATCCTCCGCTTTGGGATGATTCATGGTTAATAGTAAGTAAATGAGTTAGGGTTTAGAACAAACCCTAACTAATCATCATGTTTGGTTGTGTATGGGTCATAACCCATATTAGAGTTGTGTTGGGGGAAATTCATGGAAGATTTTGAAGAAATATATGTAATTGAAGAGGATTTGAGTAGAAAAGTGATCATAAGATGAATTTGAAGTGGTCTTGAGGAAGTGTTTATGAGGTATAGAGTTGGGGGGGTTGAAACATATGGAAAATGGGAGAAAGCACAATTTATGACATTCGAATTTGACTTGTACCGGTACACTTTGAAAGTGTACCGGTACACTTTCGTTTCTGGTCATTTTTGGCCAAAGTGTACCGGTACACTTTAGGGGTGTACCGGTACACCTGCTGTTCTGTTTTCCAGTTTTGACCAGTTTTTGTATTTTGGCCATAACTTGCTCATTTCTTATCCGATTTGGAATTAAATTGTGGTAGGAAATGGAGGAGGGCGCTTCAAGGAAAACCATCCATATAGAAATAGACATCCTTAAATTATGACTCTAAGTGGCCCAAGAATCCCTCTAGAAATTGGGATGAGTGTGCAAACCAAATTCTGGTTTAAGTGTTGAACATAGAAAGTCGGGTTGTTTCGGACGTAACTTGAGTTCGATTAACAAGATTGGGTGATTCCAGTTGGAATAGAACCCTTAGCACCTTAACTTTAAATGATTATAAGGACATAGTGTCAAAATATGAAGTTAAGACCCCTGAAAAATAAGTAATACAAACTGTCACTAGAAAAATCGGTAAAATGACTAGTTGTAGAAAATGCCATAACTTTAATTTGGATGATCCGTTAGTTGATTCAATTCTAAGTAAAATAGATTCATAGAGAATAGAAAATATGAATGAGGTGTGATCTCATAGACATCATACTTCATAAGTATATGAAGTGCTATATGTAATAGCCATGAAACAAGAAAATATAGAAATACGATATGTATAGAATATGTTCATAAACATGAATATGATAAGATATGATAGGATATGTCATAGATAAGATGATCTAGAGCCTGGAAATTGATAGGCACATGAATATAAGATTATATGTTGTGAACATATGATTGTGTACATGAACAAATAGATGGGCATGATAGAAATATAGAAAGTATATGAGATAGATAAAGACATGAAACGAGGGAATATGTAAGTATTAGGAATATATGGTAGAACATAAGAAAGGAATAGATGGAGACATGCTAGGAACACATGGTGAAGGCATAAATGATAAAACAGACAGTAAAGATGACAAAGCATAGGAATGAGAACATTTGCATAAATGATAGGTACATATGAAAATGTGAATGAGTAAAAGCCTACATGATAGGAATATAGAAAGTCTGAGAATAAGCTAAAAACATGGTAAGAAATGTATAAACGATACTAAAGAAAAGATGGATATAGAAAGCTATATATGAATATATGAATATAAGGAAGTGCATAGATGCATTCATAAATATGATAGACAAAACAAATTGATAGAAAAGATATGACTATATGTAATATAGAGATATATGGCTAATCGAGTAAAGTAAGGATGGTATATATCATAAGCCAAATATGATAACAATAGTTATTCAATAGCATAGAGATATGTCTGAAAATGTAATAAAGTTGATTACATGCCTTAGGACTGGTAGAGGATAGATAGGCATGCTATGGGGAAGATACGATTCGCTGCAGCGTATTAATGACGAGATATGAGAGGCACGTTTGAATTGATGACATCGATCCGTTTAGATCGGGTGGCCACATAGTCACCTGATAAGAGCCAGAATCTTGCCTCGTACAGCTGTAAGTAGTACCTTCGGTGCGGTAGCATATGCCATAGGTCCTTTGTCTTGTACGGCTTGATGCCAATTATTAACAAACGAGAATCTTTGCCTTGGCTCCCGATGTAGTACTAGCCAGCGGGTACACATAGTTTCTCGTAGTAAAAAAAACTAGGTATTTGGAACATGAAACAAAAATGATATATACATAGAAGATATGACTTTGATACTAGAAGCATATATGTATGCGATGTGAAACAATTACAAGAACAAGTAGTAAATTATAAATTGATATGAAAATAAGTATATGAACAGAAAAAGTAATGAAAGGTATCTGAAAGCACAAAGTATATGATAGATAGAATATGAATGTACGTGATAGTACAAGTATGAATATGTATGTATGAAAAGTATAGATATAACATATGCAAAGACATAGAATAGAGACGACTTACAAGCATGAAAAGACTAGAGAGACGGGTAAAAGACATATGAAAGAGCGATATATGAAAATTAAAGAATGTAGATGGCAATGTGGGATGAGTATAGATAGGTTATATGAAAGTATCACGAGACATGAAAGCATAGGAAACTTGCAAAGAACATGATACAGAAATAAGATGAAATAGATCAAGTATACGTATAAATAGTATTGAGAAATGACAAAGTATTTGTGATAGATAAGGAATGATATGATATCGTAATAGTGCAATGAATACGATAAAAGACATAGAGCGAAGATGAAAAGAACACATGAGACCAAGAGACATTATAAAATGTAGGAATATGTAAAAATTACAAAGTAAATGCAGAAAAAGTATAGAAAGGATATGACAAAGTATAGAACATGTAATAGAAAGGATTTGGCATACGTAGGAATATAAGATTATAAGGATTTAAGTTATAGAAATATGTTTAGAGATATATATAATGCATATGTATAAACAACGGTCGCCATTGGTGGTTGTCCATGCTTATGTTCCCATAAGCGTAAACAGCCGCGGGTATTCAAACCAGATTATGATCTGAAGCGAGAAGACAAGGATAGAGAAAGGACATTCCACATCGTGAAGAAGGCCGACTTCGAAGATAGAGTGCTCTGGCCTTCTTATAATCACGATGTTTTTTGTAATAGAAAATTTTAAATGTATAGGTAAAATGGGACTCACGTATATGTGTATAGACTTTTATGGACACCACTCGGTGTAGTTCTTTTGTATATATATATATAAATGATTTTGTTATTACGAGAAATTGTTTTATACTCTGAGTGAGTCTGATTTCCCGAGAAAGAGCAATTCGATGAGTCAGTAAAATATATAAATATATGATATTCGCGCCCGGATGCGGTTCGGATCAGCGTCGAATCGGGCGGGATCGGGGCGTGACATTGCCTCCCCACTAAATTTGCTCGGTTTTGAGTCCTTAAATTAGTTGCTGCTATGACTTCTTGTTTCAACAATTTTCTTCCACCGAACTGGAATCAATCATATTTCTTCCATAATACTGCTTTAATCACTGACCATTCACTTTAAACTCTTCTCACTTACTGGTTTTCAATCTCACTGCCTCAAAGGTTGTACTTGACACTACTGTATAGGGGTCACTCCATTTTGATTTAAGTTTCCCTGGAAAAGCTTTAATCTGGAGTTAAATAACAGGACCTGATCTCCTGTCTTGAATTCCCTCCACGAAATCTTTTGATCATGCAATTTCTTTGTCTTGTCTTTGTAAATTTTGGCATTATCATAAGTTTCATTTCTCAGCTCTTCCAATTCATTCAGTTGGTGTAGTCTTTCTTCCTTAGTTGCTGTGAAGTTAAAATTCAACTTCTTGATGGCCTACATAGCTTTATATTCCAATTCAAGAGGTAGGTGATGTAACGCCCCAAAAATACCCTAAATTTTTTTTTTATTAGTATAAATTGAGCCAAACTTTGGTTAAGAAATGATTAAATGATAATTGATAAATGTTAAATGATATATGATTATATGGATAAATGTCAAGTGCAAATGAATATGTGGGTATATAATTAAATATTATATGCTAAATGAGAAATTGACCAAACCCGAAAATTAACTAATAGAAAAAGGGCAAAATGGGAATTTGGTAAAATGAGGACCTAAGGTCCTAATGAAATGGGCTTAAAGCCAAAGTGAATTAAATTCTGATTAAATGGTAAATGAGAAGATATAGGAGAGTTAAATGCAAAAAAATGAGAAATAGGATTTTAGAATAGCCAAACATGGCCTTGTGACTTAAAGACCCAAAAGTGGTCTAAGAAGACCACATTTGTGCTCACCAATTAACGTTTTGAGAGAGTGGAGGAAAACCTAGGATTGTGTGGAGATCAAACCTTTGGTGGGAGAATCACCCACATTTGAGCAAGAGGTACGCTAGAAGGAAGAAGGAAGAAGCTAGGGCTTGAAGAGCAAGAGATTCAAAGGTAAGAACACAAACCTAAATTTTATTTTAATGATGTTTGAGTTGGAAAACCTAAATCATCCATGGGATTTTGCTTGTGATTGGTTTAGGATGATATTAGGATGATATTGGGATGTTGTGGGAGTGATTGACATGAGATTTATTTTGAGTTTTGAGGTGTTTTGGAAAAAAATCACGAAGAGGAGATTATGGTGTTTCAAAGGAGATGCTGTCAAAATTTTTCCAAACCCGTGTTTTTGTTTTGGCCATAACTTGGTCATGTCTTATCCTAATTGAGTAATTCAAATTGCTAAGTACACTAGACTTATAGTAGAACAAACTCCCTGAAGTAAAGTGCAAATTTGGACCCAATTGGACCCAAAAATTCGTTGATGATGCTACCATTTTCGGATAAATTTCTGGTTCAATTAAAACAGGTTATGTGTTTGGAGTAGTTTTGGTACTTAGGCCATAAGTTGAGTTTCACTCATCCTAATTGAGTGATTCAAATTTCTGGATAAACTAGACTTCTAAGAGAATAGTTTACTTGAAGGAAGGGTATACAAATTGTAACCCCAAAGTGCCCAGAAATCCTTCAAAAGGGGAGCTATGTGCAAGAAAAAAAATCTGTATGTTTGGAATTAGAGTGATACGAATGTAAATTCCATAACTTGAGTTATATTGATCCAAATTGGATGATTCTAATTGGAGAATAAACCTTATAACCATAGATTCAAATGAGTAGAAGGGACCATTACCAATATATGGAGTTAAGACCCTGAAATTAGGAAAAAGCAGTAGGTAGCAAGTGAAGCCCGGGCATCACAGGCTAGTTTGACATTAAAATGTCGTAACTTGAGTTTGGATGATCCAAATGAGATGATTCCAATTCCTAATGAAAATAGACTCAAAGAGATATCATTTTTTTGAAGAAAGCATGAGCAAAATGTGGCTCAATTGTCCCCAGAAAATTTGGCAAGTGAGGTGTATTGGGTAGACATCAACCCTAACAAAAAATCCTACAAAACACAAATGATATTTCTTTGGTTATTCTTTGATTGTGAAATATGTGTGATGGATTAGGGGTTAACGAGGAGGAAAGTCGAGTTGAGGAGTCGAATTCGGACCCAGGAATTAAGGGCGACAATCTTTTTGGGTTTGTTCTATCTACTTCTATTCCTCGTTTCAAGTTTTTGCATGTTTGTTCTACCTTTTCTTATTCTGGTTTCAAAATTTGAAATGTTTGTTCTATCGACTTTTATTCCTCGTTTCAAATTTTTTCATATTTGTTCTACCTTTTCTTATTCTCGTTTCAATATTTGAAATGCTTGTTCTAAATTTATAAGAAAGATATATTGAATTGTTTTAAATGATTTGAAGAATTTTATTGTAAAATGTTTGCATATGAAAACTGCATGACTATTGAAAGTGAACTATTTATACAAATGTACATATTATCTTGTACTTTGCTATAAAGATTTGAACGCCCTTAATAGAGATGTTGCTTAGTTTGATTCAGTAGTAAGGATAGATTGGTATCTGCGATATGGGTCGAAAATAAGCGATCTTGCGAACGATTGTATTGATGTGTCACTCGGTCAGTAGCCATTGAGGAATGGATTTGTATAGAACCACACTAAATGAAAATGCTTAGGCGTATTCAGGCTACTGATGCGCGGTCAGAGTGATAGAGTGATCGGCGTTCCCAAGATCCAAGGGCGTCGAGTCATAAAGAAAGAAATTTAGGGTAATAGCGACATGTCATAATTCTATGTTTTCTTTTGGATATTGATATTTTGTATAAAAACAATTTAAACTTTAAACATCTATTTTTGTAAATCATTTTGAAAAGGCTTGAATGTCTTCATTGTAAATGTATTTTGTTAAATGTAAATGTTTATGGGCTTGCCCAAATTTTGAAATCGCTTCCGCAAAGATTGGATTTTGAGTGATTGAGTGATAACAGGGCATCTCGGTTTCGGAGGTTCAGGTCTGCCAAGCAGTCGAGTAGGGAAGGGTCCCACGGTTTAGTGGTATCGAGCCTAGGTTTAGGCGGTTCTGAATGATTTTGAAATTGTTTATCGTGATTTGAAATTTTTATGACATGCATTGTATACATATGAGGATGACGTGACTGTGTGGATCTTCTTTGGTCTTAATAGGATAAGCTGCAGGTGTTATAAGTCCCTTAGGTCGGGTGACGGGAGAGTGTGAGATTGTCCCCAGCAAAATACGAGAGTATGAATTTTTAGGAGATTTGATTGAGTTCCTTGTAATGTCGTTTGGTTGACAAATGCTTCAACGACTTTCATGGACCTAATGAATCGTGTTTTTCGACTGTATGTGGATCAATTTGTCGTAGTGTTCCTAGACGACATTCTTGTGTATTCAAAAGATTGGGAGAAAATCCTGACACACCTTCGGGTTGTATTTAGAGACTTTAGAAAAAGAGCGGAGTTGTATCTGGCCCGAGCGAGTGTGATTTTGGTTGAATGAAGTGTCCTTTCTTAGGCACATTGTATCGAAAGAAGGAATCCGAGTGGATCCAAAGAAAATAGAAGTGGTTGTTGAATGGAAGCCACCAAGAAATGTTCTGAAGTCATAGTTTCTGGGACTTGGAGTTCTGAAGATTAAGGGGACTTCGATGATCGCGTCTGATAAGCGAACCTCCCGAAAAATCATGAAATTTGAATGGGGTGAAGAATGTCAAAGAAGTTTTGATAAAGGCGAAAGCATTTTTAATCGAAGACTCAGGTTCTTACTCGGTCGACTGCGGTAAAGGAATGTGATCTTTAGTGGCTTCACTATAAATGGACTTGGATAATAATCTAATGTAAGGGTAAAGTGGTAGCACATGCTTGAGCAGTTAGCGCATGAAAGAACTACCCCATGATTTGGAGTGCGCATTGTATTTTAGCGGTGAATTTGGAGACATTATTTGTATGGAGAAAATGTTTCATCTACCGATCATAAGAGTCTTAAGTATTTGCCACTCTAGCGAGCTTAACGCGAGACAGCGTGATGGATGGGTTGATAAAGACTATGATTGCGTGGTTGACTATCACTCGGGAAGGCCCGATGTAGTGGCGATGCTTTGATAGAAAGACAATGCAAGCGCTTGGCGTTGAATGCTCATTGTTATTGACCAGACGATGGTACGTGTGAGGTGTCATGAGGCAGGTTTGTTGAATCAGTCTGAGAGCCTGAAAAGAAAGATGAGAAAATTGTTGTTATAGTAAGTCATATTGGAAATGGTAAAGAAATCGTGTTTACAGTAAATGAATATGGGGTTTTGTATTATAAAGATCGGGTTTGTGTACCCAATGATAATGATTTGAGGAAAGCCATACTTGAAGAGGCACATAGTGGATCTTTTGCTATCCATCTGGTACACAGATGTATCGAGATTTGAATGTCATTACGGGTGGTCAGAAATGAAAAGAGATGTATCAAAGTTTGTAACGAGTGTTTGGTTTGCCAAAGAGTAAAAATGAGCATCAAGTTCGCCGAATTATTACATTTATCCGAATCTTAGGGTAAATGTGAACTAATTACCATAGATTTTGTAGTTGGGTTACCATTAAAAGGGAGAAAGCATGACTCAGTTTGGGTCGTAGTGGGCCAGATTATTAAGTCGACTCACTTCTACCGTGAACCGACTATTCACTTAACAATAAGCGGTGTATATCAAGAAATAGTTCGGTTACATGGGATTCCTACATCCATTATTTCAGGCAGAGATAGTTTGCCGAATTTTAGGAAAATTGCGAAGGCCTTGGGCACTCGGCGAATTTGATGCGACGTTCCACCAGCGAGACCAGAGATGGGCCGGTCGAGAGAGTGATCCAGTTACGGAAGATATGCTAAGGGATTGTGTGATCGACTATGAGGGTAGTTGAGATAGACATTTCTTTAGTTGGTCGTGTACAACAACAGTTTCTGTCGAGTAATGCGGATGGCGCCTTCTGAGGCTTTATATGGAAAAAATGCCAGAACTCTTAGATTGTGTTGGACGAATTGGCGAAAAGAAAGTAATTGGCCAGACTTGATACAAGGCGAAGAAAGGTGAAAATGATTAGAGAGAGATTGAAAAATTATTAGCGATGAGCCCGGAAATCATATCTTGAACATGAAGAAAGATATTCATTATGAGATCGGGGAAAAAGTGTTTTTGAAAGTATCGCCTTGGAAGAAGGTGATGAGATTTGGGAAAAAGGGCAAGTTGAACCTTAGATTTATTGGCCCCTATGAAGTGATTGAAAAAGTGGGTCCAGTGGCATATAGATTAGCATTACCTCCGGACTTGGAGAAGATCCATAATGTATTTCATGTGTCCATGCTACGGAGGTACCGATCGGACCCATCACATGTAGTCTCACGAGCAATTTGGTGAGGCCGAGTTTGACATGAAGAAAGGCGAGTGAGATCTTGGCTCAGTAAAATTGTGGAGACGAGAAGATTCAGTTAGTGAAGTCTGGCTGGAGAAACCATAAGGCCAGGAGCCACTTGGGAAAGTGAAGAAGCGATCTGACAACAAATCATGAAATTTTCATCTAAGGTAATTTCGAGGACGAAATTTCTTAAGTGGGGGAGAGTTGTAACGCCCCAAAAATACCCTAAAATTTTTTTATTTTTATAATTAGTATAAATTGAGCCAAACTTTGGTTTTTAAGAAAATTAGAAATGATTAAATGATAATTGAGTAAAATGTTAAATGATATATGATTATATGGATAAATGTCAGGGAGTGCAAATGAATATGTGGGTATATAATTAAATATTATATGCTAAATGAGAAGTGACCAAACCAGAAAATTGTAACTAATAGAAAAATGGCAAAATGGAATTTGGTAAAATGAGGACCTAAGGGTCTAATGAAAATGGGCTTAAAAATAAGCGAATTAAATTCTAGATTAAATGGTAAATGAAGATATAGGAGTTAAATATAACAAAATGAAATGGGATTTTAGAATAGCCAAACATGGCCTTGTGACTTAGGAGCCAAAAGTGGTCTAAAGACCACATTTATTACAGCTATAGACAAAAAAAAAACGTTTGAGAGTGGAGGAGGAAAACCTAGGGTTGTGTGGAGATCAAACCTTTGAAGGTGGAGAATCACCCACATTTGAGCAAGAATTTGCTAGATGGAAGAAGGGAAGAAGCTGGGGCTTGAAGAACAAGAGATTCAAGTGAGAACACAAACCTAAGAATTTTTATTTTAATGATGTTTTGAGTTAGGAGAAACACAAATCAATCGTGGGATTTCTTGTGATTGGTTTAGGATGACATTAGGATGTTATTAGGAATTGATTGACATGATTTATTTTGAGTTTTGAGGTGTTTTGGAAGAAAATCACGAAGAGAGTATGGTGTTTCAAAGGAGATGCTGTCAAATTTTCGAGCAGTATTTTTGTTTAAGCGTACTTAGTGCATTTCTTATCTAATTGGTGATTGAAATTGGTAAGTACACTAGACTTATAGTATAACAAACTCCCTGAAGTAAGAATTTTAAATTTGGACCCAATTGGACCCATAAATTCGTTGAAGTGATCTTTCTGTTTCGGATAAATTTTCTGGTTCAGATGCGAAGCAGGTTATGTGTTTTGGAGTAGTTTTGGTACTTAGGCCATAAGTTGAGTTTCACTCATCCTAATTGAGTGATTCAAATTTCTGGGTAAACTAGACTTCAAGGAGAATAGTTTACTTGAAGGAATGGTATACAAATAGTAACCCCAAAGTGCCTAGAAATCCTTCAAAGGGGAGCTATGTGCAAGAAAAAAAATCTGCTTATGTTTTACAAATTAGAGTAGTCTAAATGTAAAATTTCATAACTTGAGTTTTTGTGATCCAAATTGGATGATTCCAATTGGAGGGGAAACCTAAGAACCATAGCTGAAAATTATTAGAATTAACCATTACCAATTTATGGATTTAAGACCCCTTCTGTCGAGAATATGATAGGTAACCAGTGAGTTGGGCATAAGGCCAATTTGACATTAAAATGTGCGTAGCAGGTTTGGATGATCCAAATGAGATGATTCAATTCCTAATGAAAGTAGACTCAAGGGATATCATTTTTTGGAAGGAAGCACAGGCAAAATGTGGCTCCAATTGTCCCCAGAAAATTTGGCAAGTGAGGTGTATTGGGTGAACATCAACCCTAACCAAAAATCCTAGAGGCACAAATAGTTTTTCTTTGGATTCTTTGATTGTGAAATATGTGGCGTGATTAGGGGTTAGGGGAGGGGCTTAGAGGTTGAGGTCAGATTCCGAGGACAATAATTGAAGGACGACAATCTTTTTGGGTTTGTTCTACCTTTTCTTATTCTCGTTTCAAAATTTGAAATGTTTGTTCTACCGACTTTTATTCCTTGTTTCAAATTTTTGCATATTTGTTCTATATTTTCTATTCTCATTTCAATATTTGAAATGCTTGTTCTAAATGCATAAGAAAGGTATATTGAATTGTTTTAAATGGTTGAAGAATTGATTGTAAAATGTTTGCATAGAAAATTGCATGACTATTGAAAGTGAACTATTTATACAAATGTACATATTGTACTGTACTTTGCTATAAAAGATTTGAATGCCTTAATAGAATATTAGCTAGTTTAGTTCGTATTGAAGGATAGATTGGTATACGATGGGGTCAAAATAGCGATCTTGCCAGATAGTTGTATTGATGTGTCACTCCCGTCGACCCGGCGGGGCAAATGTCGGTAGTGTTCACTATTTGATTGTTATAGCCCGGTCGGCGATGACGGGATCATGCATCGTTATAAAACCATTTTATCTGCGGCACAGGCCAAGCGGGATCATGCGAAGCGACTCTAATATCACGTATATATCGAAGACATAGGTTAAATTTATTAGAGCATAATTGAGATTGATTGGCGTAATTGAATTGAATTTTAAAAGCTGAATTGAATTTGTAGGCATATTTAGATGATTTGAGATTGTAAATATTAGTAGATATGAAAGTGTATTTTGGGATGATCAATGGGCATGACTTGAGTTATATATATAACAGTATATGTATTGTATTTACATTGATCATCCATGTAGTTGATTTAAGCAGAGCGAGGAATGGTTGTATAGAACCAGCATGAAAATGCTCGGCGTGTTTACCAATGCGCAGTCTTGAAAATGATAGATGACTGATCGACGGACCGAGATCCAAGGAGGCGTCGAGTCATAAAGAAAGAAATTTCGGAGTATGCTTCGACATGTGCATTAATTCCATGTTTTCTTTTGGATATTGATATTTTGTATAAAAACAATTTAAACTTTAAACATCTATTTTTGTAAATCATTTTGAAAAGGCTTGAATGTCTTCATTGTAAATGTATTTTGTTAAATGTAAATGCTTATGGGCTTTTGGAAATTTGAAATCGCTTCCCTTGAATTGGATTTTGAGTTATTGAGTGATAACAGGGCATCTCGGACTCGGTTCAAATTCCCCAAAACGGGTGGGGCCGGGAAGGGGTCCAGTATGAGTTTACCAAAAACAAGTCAAAATAATAGAGGACATTCAATGGGGTTTATATCTCGATCATGTAGGCCCACAATGCATCATTAAGCTTTAAAGACCAATCTTTTTTGCTGGAACTCGCAGTCTTTTTAAGAATTTTCTTTATCTCCCCTGTTGAAATTTATTGTCCATTTGTTTGGGGATGATGAATGGAAACTCATTATGTGTTTTATTCCATACACATTCTTGAGTTTCAGAACACCCTTGTTTGCAAAATGGCTCCCTCCATCACTAATAATAGTCTTGGGTGTCCCAAATCTACTCAAGATATTTCTTTGTAAGAATCCCACAACTGTATTAGCATCATTCTTGGGACAAGCTGTTGCTTCCACCCATTTGGATACATAATCCACAGCTATGAGCATGTATATATTTCCAAAAGAAGATGGAAAAGGCCCCATGAAGTATATTCCCCATACATCAAATAATTGCACCACTAGGATACCATGCAGGGGCATTTCATGTCTTTCTTGATATTCCCAATCCTTTGGCACGATCTGGTTCACCGGTACAAAACAGTCTTTGAAAATAGTAGGCGATAAAAAAACTTGATTAGAGATTTTTGTGGGTTGTTTTGTCTCCTACAAAGTGTCCTCCATAAGGTGATGCATGACATTCTTGTAAAATTTTTCCTTGTTCACTTTCTGGTACACACCTTCTGATGATCATATCAACTCCTCTTTTGAATAATAATGGGTCATCCCAGATGTAAAACCTGTTGTCAGTCCTTAACTTCTTCCTCTGTTGGTAGCTGAATTCTTGTGGCATCTCAAAAGCTAGGGTTACAATATCGACATACGAGTAATTGGAATGACAATGAAATAAGCGCTCATACGGAAAATTTTACGCTACTTCATTTCTTTTTCTTTCCGCAGTAGTCTTTCGACTCTTGGCCAGTGATCGGCTATCATTGTCACAACCTTTCTTATCCTTGATCTCGGATCAAATTCTATTAGTAACAACACCCATCTGATCAGTCTTGGCTTAGCTTCTTTCTTGGCCATTAAATATTTGATTGCAGCATGATCAGTATGGATGATGACATGGGACCCCAATATATATGGCCTGAACTTTTCACATGCAAATACCATAGCTAGCATCTCCTTTTTCGATGGTTGAGTAATTCCTTGAGCTTCATTGAAGGTTTCTTTGGAATAGTAGCATAATACTAAACATTTTTCGAAACTACGTCCCCCGTCTGACTCTGATGCATAGTCACGCTCACACATAATTTCAAATTCTTTGTTCCAATTTGGTTTGGCCATGATAGGAGGATTCGACTAATGCGGGTTGATCTCCACCAGATGAATATTAATTTGAACTCATCAAAAATTAAACTTGACATCCTTCTCGATGTCTGCATAATGGTCTTCTTATTTTTAGAAGTCTACAATAAATCATACATAAAAACTAATGTCCCACGAAAACTCTTATTCCCTTGATTGTTGTAGGTGGCGGAAGGTTTTATAATGGAAACTTTTGATTGGTCCACTTCCCGACCTGGCTGCGAAATTCTAATACTTAGTCTGATACTTATACATCACCATGAAATATTTTCCCAATTCAAAGCTAGGTTCTTGCCTTGGCACCTGTGAAGTACTGTCCCCAAATTTTGCAGGCAATGTTCATGGATCATATTGGCAAGTCATCCATGAATATCATAATATCTGCTAAATCGAGAACATTGACATCATACACCTTTGGAAAGTAGCGGAGCATTACGCCTTCAGTGGTGACTCGCCCAAGCAAAAAGTACCATGAAGGCATGACAGTTTTCTCTAGTCCTCGGGTGCATGTCAATTTGGTTATATCAGTATCATCAGCGAGTGAGGATGTCCTCTAGCTTTGTCCAACATTTTATCAATGAAGCGAGGGAAAATGATCTTTCACAGTTTGCATTATTTAATTTTAATAATCATACACACCCTCATATGTGGGTTCTGCCAAGGAATCAGTTCACTCCTTTCATTTCTGATCAAAGTGAATCCACCCTTCTTAGGAACCCACATGCTTGAGCTCACCCGAGAGGGGTCGTGTGCATAAATAAATCTTACATTTAGCCATTTCAGTACTTCCTTTCTTCCTACATCTTTCATCGCAGGGTTCAGCCTTCTTTGGTGTTCAACTGATGTTTTTGCATCATCATTAATGATTTTGTGCGTGCAAAATGGGAAGGATCGATACCACTAGATCTTGATTGAACGAGGCAATAGCTTCCTTGTATTCCCTTAGATACTGCAGTAGCCTTTGTTCTTCATTCTCAGTCAATTCAGCTAATATGATTACTGGTTCCCTTTGCAGTTTTAAGAAGCATATTTGGATGGTAGGCAGTTCTTTCAAAATTAACCCATACACTAGTCTGCTTGGTATCCTCTTGAAATTTTGCATAATTGGGCATTTGAGTGATTGCCTCTACAAAGGGAATGTTTATTTCTATTTTCTTGAAAATTTCAAAGAATTTAGAAAATTGTTCTTCCTTCTTTAACTACGAATCCTCTGTGGAAATGGGTTGGGGTGTAAACTTTAACCTTCTCATACATTTTACGCTCTTTGCTTTTCTCAAAGTGCTCATTGCGTCTTTGCTTTTTTTGTTTACCGTAGTCTTCTCTGTCTTGCTCCTTCATTATCTCCTCCGGTTGCTTTCTCTTCTTTTTATCGGTCTTTGCCTATATTACGCTCTATTGTTACTCATTTCTTTGCCAACTCTTTAGGTACGGGTATCATACAGTCTTTGGATTTTAAAGTGTCACTAGGGAATGCATTCTTGTTCTGGTTTTGCAAGGTCAAAGACAGTTGCCCAACCTGTGTTTCCAAGTTCTTTAGGGAAGCATTTGTGTTGGATTGAAATATTTGTGAGTTGGATTTAAGAGCTTCCAACTCAGCAAATTTCTGCTCATGGGTGTGAAGTAGCTTTTTGTTATCCCCCGTGAAGCTGCGGCATACGCTCCTCGAATGACTGGAGTCACTCTTCGACCTTAGTGTGTTGAACTCTTTGTCCTGCACACTCTTGTTGTTGCTCGAACCTTGGTGGATGATACCCTTCTTGGAAATTCTGCCCTATCTTTGACCTTGTGTGCTCCCCACCATATGAGAAGTTTCTCATGGTTCCTTAGTCTTTTAGTTGTAATGTGTGTCAGGCAGAGTTGGGATTTGGCAAGTAGTAGCTTCTGTTCATTGAATTAATTGACCTCCTCAACTGCATAAGGATCTTCTTCAGTAGGCCCCTCAGCCCTTCTTCTTATCCCATCTCTTTCCACTGCTCAAATTTCATGAGCAGAGTGTAGTCTTTTCTCCTGTTTATCCATCCTGTGCATTATAGCATCTAGCTTTACTTCCATGGCAGTCATCTTATTTAGCTCAATGACTCCACTCCCTCTTTCTTTGTTGTAGCTCCTTGTAAATTGAGTTGGGCTTTCTGTTTCGCATTTGGCTAGGTTTGTATCAAATCCTTGCCTCCTCTGCTTTCTCTTAAATGCCCTACAATGAAAGCATCTATGATACCCTTAGAGTATCATTCGAGAGTGATAAACCCGATATCCATTTGTGTGTGGATCTTATGCCATGCATAGGACCTCTTAATGACCTTTTGTACCTTTCGATTATACAAGCTTTCATCCTCCCTTGTTGAATCATGATTTCCCTTAACTGCTTTCGGTTGTGAGGAAAGGGGAAAAAATCGCCTAGGAATGCTTCCACCCGACTCTTCCCATGTCAGTGAACCATATGGTAATGAGTTAATAAATGTGAGCGCAATATCTCTTAAGGAAAAGGGAAGAGGTGTAGCTTTATCTATACGGTCTCACCATTCAACTTAGCGTGTTTGCCATCACGAGGAGTCTTCGAGGTGACATTAGATCTTAGGTTGGATGACGATGGCGGTGGCGAACCATGGTGATCAAGGTGATTTTAGCTCAAAGTTGTTAGCCTCTACCAATGGTGTACGATTCTTGAGTATTACCTTGGATAATGACCTCCGAATCCTCGTGTATATCTTGCATTTGGAAGTCTTTTCTGCATTGTTTATTGTTCAAGCGTCGTCGATTCTTTCATGCGCCTGGTTGCTTTTGCGCTTTCTGTGGCTTTCCTTAAGCTCTCGGTGTTCTTTCGATTCGATTGTCTACGAAATAGATCTTATTCTGGCTTCTTGTGCATTAATTATCTTCCTGAAATGGAGATATATTAAAATAAATTGGAATAGTGGTATCACTAATCATATATCTTTTAAGCTTTCAAAAAGTTGATGGCTTATCTCTGACCATAACATTTAAATTATTTTGTGTCTTCTTTTACATATATTCAGAAAAATGACCAAATTAGCATTTCTCTCTTTTGTCAGAATATTGATTTATTCAAATCCTTTCAATCCCCGGCAATAGCGCCATAAAACTTGATTGTTTGTGAGAGTATAGACTAAACCACTCAATTTAACACTTATACAGAAGCCTTACAATTCTCTTGCATCTATGTCAAGTTGAATAAAGTTGTTTGATAATGAATAAAACTAATTTTATGTTTTGGAATTAATAATGAGGTTTAGTCTATGACAACATAAGTCATAGATTCAGTAATATTAAATTTAGTACAAGTCAGATATCATTCCCATAGATTGCCTTGGATTCTCAAATCCAGCTACCACGACTACTCAGAATCTATACTATACGGATCTAATGATGAGACTTATCGCTCAAAAATTAAAATCGCGTCACAAGGGACATCTACACCTAGGATATTAAAAATAAGCTCGATAAATCATATTAACTGGAATGGGTGGGTGAATCAATTCTGCGCAAAAATGGACACTAACCGAAAATGCTATGAAACAATTGATTTGCGTTGTCCATTTAAAACTCTATCCTAAATTTGGGTAGGGATTTGTCAAAGATGCCTACCTTTTACTTCACAAATTAGAATACCCTGTTTCTCTGAAGAGAGCCGGGGGTCTAACCAACTACTTGTATTTGCATATTATGAGATCTGGGTATTTTCTTTCTCAATACTTCATACCCATTTCTTGGGGCTATGATTTCTTACTTCTGAGTGGAATTATGCATGAATTATTATTATAATTGATTGTTCATTGTGAAATCTATTGAATATATCTTTCCTTGATTAGATCGTAGCTAACAGGGTTCAAGGTTTCCAGTTGAGAGGTGTCTCGATTTATTCAGAGTGTTAATGTTGCAACATCAATTATGAGTGGGCCCAGGTATTTATCGAGTGAACTCTCAGCTCAGTAGTTATTTAATAATGGTCAAACATACCTGGTCCTGTAGAATGTTCACAACTCTAGGAGATATAGTCATCTCTGTGTCCCTTTCAAGGCCTCACCGGAAATTATAGCAGGATACAATCCTTGGACAGGTATTCGAAACTACTATTGGGAACAATCACATGAAAAACACATCAATCAAATAAATCCTCCCCAAATTCTAGGTACGTACTTCTAATTTATGCTGGAAAGATTGTAACCATAATAAATTCAAGCTTATGGGAGTTGGCCTTCTAAAAGCGCATTACGATCGACAATGGAGCATTGATAGAATTACACCTTTGTAGTTGCAATAAAAAGCTGAGAAAAGCGATTTCGAAAATCTTTAGATATCATCCAAACTCGGGCGATAAATTAAATATTACTTCAAGCTTCGACATTCTAACAGATCGTTGGTTCAGATCGAAATGAAAAGAAAAGAAAAGAAAAAAAATATGTTAAAATATACGTGAGTTTTCTTCTTCCCAGTTAAGGTTCCCGAAATAAAAGTACTTTTACTAAAGCGTGTGCGCTGTTATAACTTTCGGTAGAACGATTTCAGGAAACAGGGTGGTTCCACTAGATATCATTGGCCCGACTCAGCATTTTTAGGTCACGACCTCGAGAAGCTTGTGATGCCAAAATCTTGGTTTGGTTTGTCCAAATTGCATTGGTGACCCTTGAAGCTGATAAGTGAACCTTCTTTCTCTTGTTCTTGCAATTGTTGAGATACGACCTGATGTTTTTTGTCGCAACTTGTTTGTTCAATTACCAAATTAATTGAGTGATGCATAACATGAATTCTTTCATAGTATGTTAGTTATCATTAGTGAAAATTAAGTTTGCGACCTCATTTTTTCCACTGTTTCTGGTGAATTTGGTGATCGCGACCTCGATTACGATGTCGCGACCCTCACTCTCTTTGCTCTTTCTGCATTTTAAACAATCGCGACCTCGATTCGATGTAGTGGCCTCACTCCCCTGTGTAGACGTCATTCGAGTTTTCTTGAGCCCTTGGTAAATTCGTGACTTCCAGCTGGCTGATGCGCTTCATTTCTTATCCGCAGTGGAAATTTGATCGCGACAAGTATTTTCTTTAATCATTGCAATTCTTGTCCGCGACCTCGAGGTATGTCGCGACCATCCACTTCTTCTTTATCGGTCGCAACCTCATTTCTCGAATTCGGCGGTTCTTTCGGTTTTCTGGCTCTGATCGCGACTGACATTTCTACTACATTTTGGAATATATGTTGTGACCTCGATTTGATGTCGCGACATCAGTTCCTGCTGCCAGTTATGTTGATCTTTGTTGCGACCATGTTTTTATGGCGCCCGATAGAAATTCTCTATGTCCGACTTAGTTCCATGTCGCGACTAGCTATATTGTTTTCCTACGTGATACATGTCGCGACCTCAAGCATGTGTGACCTCATCTATTATTGACCATGATCCCTTGGTCCACGGCTCCCTTTCTCATCATTGTGGCAAAATTGTTTATCTTTTCATTGTCTTATCACGACATTAGGTTAGGTCTCGACCTGTCGTTTCTTTCCTTCTTTGAAATCTATGTCGCGACCTTAAAAAGTGTGTGTCTAACATGGTCGTATTATCGGTTAACTCACTTCTTAGTCTCAACATTTTTAACTGTACAGCTCATTCATATTATCGCTACATGAATTCCCGGTCGCGACCTAGATTGAATAATCCTAAACCATTCATGTATGACACTGTTTAGAAGCACATCTCATGATTGTGACCTACATTCTCTATTGTTACTTCCAAGCGTGTGTTACTCGATCTGCTTGGCCGACCTAAAAAATCTATTGTAATGGAACTTGTTCTCCTTTGGTGTCGTGACCTTGAGATAGTGTCGCGACCTTAGAATGGTCATGACGATCTCCATAAGCCCTTCTTTCTGTCTTAGCAACTTCTTCTTTAATGTGGCATTTTCATTGACATAGTAACATGACCCACGGGTCCACGAGCTGATTCTCTGTCGCGACGCCTGCGTGGCCGATGGCCCATTTTCACTTATGATCCTTGTTGGAATTTTCATTTCACTTGATTATTTACGCAAAATAGAAATTTGGTAAATGAGTACATATTCTGCATAAAAACAACAATTACATTGTAGAACAATCGGAAAATGGACTAAAAGTTCAATGAGTTTTATATAGCTCTCTTTGATCTACAATTTACGTGGTGTCTAAAACACTCATGTCATACCGCGTCTTACCCGCGTTTTGGATTCCTATTTTATATATAAATAAGTGCATTACTGATATCACGATTTTAGATCGTTTGTACGTGCGGGTGAATATGGTGGTTTTCAAAAGCTTTTTGGAAATATGAAGAAGAAGAAGTGAAGACCCAGTAGCAACGTCGCGACGTTCCAACGTCGTGACGTTTGACGTTTCCGCAATTCCTGCATCATAATTATAAAAAGCACGGGATACCTAATTTTCGAGGTATTGAGCGACATGCGGATGAGGAGCGGAACACGAAGCAGGAACGACTTGAGAGATTTTAAAAACTCGTGTCTTTATATTTCTTTTCTCAAAACTATCAATGATTTATAGAACTATACTTGTAATAATTTTCGTATGTTACAGATTTATTTCTAGGGTTTTGTTAGGATACTTTCTGATTATTATGGATTAGAGATTGATCTTATTTTGTTAGGTTTATTCATGAGTTATATCAAATTGCTTCTACGTATGTGGTTTATTTTCATGGTAATGTCGCGACATTGACGTGATCTTGGTATCCAAGATCGAGATAAGGACTCGAGGATGCGGTAGAGCGGCGCGGTGTGGCGAATAGAAATATCCAGGTTAAAAGTGTGGCGGTGGGTTCAAACATTGTTATTTACGGGTCGGGGTGGGGAGAGAGTTTGACCATATGCGGCGAAATAGGCGGATAACACCTCGAGAGGATATCTCATAGAGCACGATCACCTGTCGACAAAATTCATTAATGGCCGAATAATAATTCCTTTAGGCAATAATCCATCCAAATAATGGCGGGGGAGAAGCCAAACAGTTTTCAAAGTAATTTCCTGAGTTATTTAGATTTAGTTTTAATTTTATACATTAATTAGAAATTCATTAAGAGTTTAAATCCAAATAATATCGTAGGGCCAATTCGATAGTTACCTTGCTTCTCCTGTGGATCGATGTCGCGAGTACTTAGGTGCGCTATATTGCTTGATCTGTGACATTACACTTGCTCACATAGGCAAACTGCAATTTATACAAGTCACACATCACGCTTTGCATTATCAAGTTTCTATCGATTACGGTTTTGTTGAGGCGAAACCCAGAATTCATCCCACCTTGATGAAATTTCTGGCGTGGAGTACGAAAGAAGAGATTTCCGCGAAGATGGAGACCCGAGAGCGTGGGTCCTCATCGGCCCGAGAATATGGATGCACTGCGAGGCGAGCCTTAGTCATGCTGCTAGGTGAGCCATCCTCATGACAATGATCCGTCTGGGCGGCACGCCTGGCTCCTCGCCTTTCACATGCCACCCCCTCCACCGCATTTGTGGTGATCAGGGCGATCACGAGGGGTTCCTCCACCCTCTCTTCTTCATTCTATAGACCCGTGAGGACAATCGCTTCTTGTTTGGGGGTGTGGTGGTGAGTTGTTTTTGTGTTTATGTCGATTGTTTTTACGCTGGTATTAATACGTTTAGGCTTATTTATGTGCTTCTGTTTGCAGGGTTTCTTTGGTGTTTATGTCAGTTGTTGTTGTAATGCTGTTTTTGTGTTTTTATTTATGTGTTTTATGTTTGTGGGGTTCCTGTTTAGTTTGTCTCGAGGTTTTTAGGGTTGTGTTAAGGTAGTATATGTGAGTGATGCCATGATTGCTAATCAAGGATCCCTTTTGACCTCTTCAAATCTTTTCGGAAAAACACAGTATAAATCAAGAAAGGATCTGTGAGTTTTTAGATGCTTGGGAATTACATGTTGGATAGGTAGGGAGGCATAGTGAGTCACATCCTCGGTGTTCAAGAAACCAATTCCTGATTAGTCTACCACACCCACACACATGTGATCAGGGTATGCATGAGCTCAGAACTTGGCTTACTAATGTTCAACGAGCCTTGGGGTTTCTAAACACCTAAGTGATGAGACACCTTAGAAAAAAGGATTGCCGTGGCCGGATTAAAAAAAAAAAAAAAAAAACACGATAAAAAGAAGTATGAATTGAATAAGTGGGATCTTCTAGTGGAATCTGTACGTCAGAAGGCTTTGAAGCCCTAATGCCTAAGCCAATGGCGGGAAGCCATTGACTTCACTTGCCCATTACCTTCACAGGACAGATGATGGAGATTTCCCATAACTAGGGCCCTTAGGTTTAGTTGAGTGTTAGAGTGAGTTCGAGGGAACGAGAATGCCGGTGCCCTTAACCAACTAGTGGGGAGTCACGATGGATCCCAGCTAAACACTCAACATAAACTTACGAGCACTAGTATTTCTTTCATGAGTAGGTAGGTTAGTTTGAATAAAAAAGGTGCGTTCTTATCCTTCTGTAGTTAGACTCTCCCAAATAGGTCGATTGAATTCAAGTTTGGGGGTACCGGAACCGAGTTATATGCTAGAGATCATGTATCAAATGCACACAGACTTTTTGGGAAAGGCCATTGAAAACCTAGGAGATTGAGTCATATCTGGCTGACGAGTGTTGTGAATTCTTCGAAAGTCAGGACAGCCTTAAGGATCCTGCGGGAATTTGAAACGAGGTAGAGATTTGTAGTCGAGTTCATTTGATCCTTCCTTTTTGCAACATGCCATCACACTCGTGTCGTTGAGTTTAGTATATTTATGTTCTTGTGTGTCTGGTTTTTGAAATTACATTTCTTACTTGGGCGTGAGCCATCAAAATTTGAGTTGTGTTGATTTTTCAAAAAAACACTCATGTCATACCGCGTCTTCTATTTAGTTCTATTTTATATATTAATAAGTGCATTATTGCCCGAGATCTGATTTTTGGGTCATTTGTGCATTGCAGGTGAATATGGTGGTTTTCATAAGCTTTTTGGAAATGTGAAGACCTAGCAGCAACGTTGTGACGTGCCAATGTCGCGACGTTTAGTCAGCGCAAGTTAAAGTGAAGAATTAAACGCGTGCTTAGCGTTTGTGATTCTTGCATCGATTATAAAAGCACGGGGCACAATTTTTCGAGGTATCGACGTGTCTGAGACGAGGAGGCGAGCCGAAAGCGAGGAGGCGACAGAGGCGAAGTAAAAACTTCGTGTCTTTGTATTTCTCTTCTCAAAACTATCAATGATTTATAAAACTATGCTTGTAATAATTTTCATTATGTTCTGGAATTTATTTCTAGGGTTTGTTGAACCACACTACAATTGTATGGATTAGAGATTAATTCTATTTTGTTCGAGTTTATTCATGAGTTATATCTGGTGTTTACGTCTATGGTTTATTTTTCTACTTAGTGATAATACGGCCAACCTTTGAGCTGTCTTGCTAGGCCAAGGATCGAGAGATAAGGACTCCCAGGGATCTGAGTAGAGCGGCACTTGGTCAATCGGCGAATAGAAATATCCCGGTTCCGAGTGTGGCGATTAGGGTTTGAGCATTTAATTATTTCGGAGTCCAGGGTCGGGGGAGAGATGCGTCCAACCCTATTGGCGAAATAGGCGGATATACCTCGAGAGAGGATATCTCATAGGCACGATCACCACCCATCGTGAGAGTTCATTAATGGCGAATAATAATTCCTTTAGGCAATAATCCATCAAATGTGGCGGAGGCAAAACCCTAGTTTTTCAGAGTAATTTCACAAGTTATTTAGATTTAGTTTTAATTCTATACATTAATTAGAAATTCATTAAGAGTTTAAATCCAGATAATATCGTAGGGCCAATTCCAATAGTCAACGCACTTCTCCTTATGGATCGATATTCATACTTAGGTACACTATATTACTTGATACAACGCGTGCACTTGCGCACATAGGCGCTTTACCCAGTTTATGCAAGTCACACATCAAGCTTTTGCACTATCAAGTTCGTCGGTCTGGTTTCGTCAAGCCAAGGCTTAAAATTCATCGCCTCGACGAGGGCTACGCGTGGATACCAAAAAGAAGAGATTTCACTGAAGATCCAAAGGAGGATATTTCAGGAAATCAAAATTTTCAGGATTAGGAGGTGTTCTTGAGACCTCATTCAGTTCTACTACGCTCTAAGAGGTAGAGATTCTTCATACTTTGGTTTATTCCTACTTTTTGTGGATTAAAAATCTCCTTATGAGCTATTTGGACTGATGATCCGGTTTTGTAGTTCCTTAGGGGCTTGTTGGGGTTGCAAAATCAAGTTTTATGACTCCTTAGGGGCTGTTTGGACTGATAATTAGGTTTTATAGCTCCTTAGGGGTTGTTTGGGTTGAAGAATCAGGTTTTATGGCTCCTTAAGGACTGTTTGGACTGATAATCCGGTTTTATAGTTCCTTAGAGGTTATTTGGGTTGAAAAATCAGGTTTTATGGCTCCTTAGGGGCTGTTTGGACTGATAATCCGGTTTTATAGCTCCTTATGGCTATTTAGGTTGAAAAATCAGGTTTTATGGCTCCTCAGGGGCTGTTTGGATTGAAAATATGTTTTTATGGTAGTTTAAAGGCCTGTTTGGGGCCAATTTAAGGGGCTGTTTGAGAGTTATTTAAGGGGTCGTTTGGGGCTGTTTTGTGGGCATATTACATGCCACAATAGGCCTTAAGGTTAAGGGTGTTATTGCTTGAATTCTTTAGTAATGACATTCTTGATTGTTGTTGTTGATAAAATGTTTATATATGTGTTTTAATATATTGACATTTAGGATGAATGTTTGTTTTGAAGATTATATGTATGTATTATGATTGTCCATGATACATGGTAAAATGTATGGTTTATATTGTCCTTATGACATTCATTACTTATGTTGCATGATATTGACATTCAATGGCACATTACATTGCATATGCAAGAGAACATCGCATTTCATGGGTATGAGTGCATGGTTGAAATCCAACACCTCATTTTGTGTTTTATGGGTGGGCTCGGTACCGTTGGATGAAATCTAACATAGTCGCACAATTGCATGAAATGGAAAAGAAAACTTGTGTCAGGTAATAGTAAGAAGGGCTAGACACTCCCTCGGGTGAAAGACTTTGACTGGTCCAAACACTCCAACGATGAAAGTCCAAAAAGTGTTGAAAGGAATGCAAAGCCTACAGTGGGACCTCGAAAATACGCTGTCCCACAAAAGACACAGTTTTGTAAATGAAATGATCATTTGAGGTGTAACATCCAAAAAACTTTTGGTTTATAAACAAACGAATTTTGTTTGAAAATGATCATTGGATGTAATGTCCCATCAATGACCGGATTTTCCACACATGGCATTACATTGTGTGGTAAATTCATTAAAGAAGACTTCGGAATTATAGTGCATATGAATAAGTCTCATTTCATTTCATGGCATGACATGTAGAATTCCAACTTAAGATTACATATCTTGCTTTGAATTGTAATGTGAATGTGAAAATTGTTAAGTGTAAGCATTGCATGTGCACTTAGGTGTGGAGTAGCCTCTACAGGATTTACTCTACTGGGCGTGACTCACCTTATACGGGATAACATTTCAAGTGTGGGACTTGCGTCAGTGGACAGTTCTCATCCGAGGCTACAGGGTGAAGAAAACCGACATGTGACTTTTATAATGTTACTTTAGTGATAAAATTTGAACTCAGTCTTTTTGGCGTGTAATAATGTAAAGAGTTGTAAATGAAGCTCGCCTAAATTTTTTAATATAGTCTTCGTATTTTATATAGTATGGATAAATGGAGTCCGTTAGTCAATTTTTACTCGTAAATGGGCGCAGTGCGGTTGTGTGTGTTATATTGGGCCCCGGATGGGTCATGTTGTTGTATAATGGGTTAGAGATTGAATAAATCTCCTGTCTGAAGGAGACTACATTTGATTTTTTGTTAAATTATAGATAAGATGAATAGAACACGAAGGAATTATCGGGTTCTATTAATATCGCATGAGATTTACACGGATTGATGGGTGTCCAGCGGTGTGGATTTTTGGAAGGTCACGTTTTACTTCCATGTTTTTAATGCTTTTTTGGATACCTTTTTGTTTTTCATCCTTAAAGAGTTTGAATTTGAGTATCTAATCATTAAGAGGGTTAATGAGAATTATTGGTTACGTTTATTATATTATCTGTTCATGTCTATCATTAAAGGAGGAATCTTCCTTACTTAAGGTTTAATTAGTTTTCCTGTCCTCATAAAGAAGATATCTCTAAAAACCATTGGAGTTTTATGTTAATTGCTAGTGCAAAGAATGTCGACGACAATAATATCTCCATCCTGGTGAATTTTTGTTTACCAATTGTTAATTCATATACTTCCTTATAATTTATTCTTTAATTTTTGTATTTAAGTTTTTAACCACATCGTGACAAAAAAAAAATAATCCTAGCCTCCTTTTTATCTTATTATTTTTAACCCATTTATTTAAGTAAGATATCTGATTTTTTGTTATTATTGATCCAAATTGATTTTCATTATATGATATATTGTGATATGATATAGGGTATAGTCATATATATTTTAATCGTTAAAATTGCTCCGAATATGTATTTTAAATTTAAATTATTATGTTATTAATTTAAATATTATAGCTTTCTTTAAAATTTGTAACGAATTTGATTATATATTTTTCGAACGGGTAAAATAATTCTCGTTTCAGAAAAAAATAAAAAAAGAGTTTTTAAACACAGTAGCAAGCAACATGCTGGCAAAAGGGAAACACCGAGTCACCTTCATAGAGGTGGGTCCCTTACCCGACATCAGTAACATTCACGAAAACGGAAAATAATCGGTAATTATTGTATAAAAAATAATTAAAAACAAAAAAACAAAACAAAAGCCGCGGTATTTGAACGCTAAGGAGTTAGAAGAGAGACAGAGAGAAGGGAAAGAGGCGAAGGCAGCGGAGGAAATGGGATCTTTTTTCTCGAGTATAGCGGAAGGAGAAGCGTCTGCATCAGAATTAGAGGCATCTGGAATCAAAGTGTTTCACTCATCTGAGAGATGGTTGCTCCACTTCAATGAATTCAAACAATCCAACCAATTGGTAATTCCCCTAACCCTAATTTCATTCTTTTTATTTTTCATGATTTGGGGGTCTGATGTGTGATTTGATGATGATGGTGGGGGTGAAGATGGTGATTGATTTCGCCGCGTCCTGGTGCGGGCCTTGCAGATTCATGGAGCCTGCTGTCAAGACCATGGCTTCAACGTACACCGACGTCGGCTTCGTCAAGATCGATGTTGATGAGTTGCCCGTATGTCTCTACAAACTCCACATCTCTCTATCTATGCATTTCTTGATTACGATGATGATGATGATGATGATGTGTTTGGATTCTGAATTTTGATTCATTTCTTTGCGACTATAGGATGTGGCGCAGGAGTTCAAAGTGCAGGCAATGCCTACGTTTTTGTTGTTGAAGGAAGGGAAGGAAGTGGAAAGGGTGGTCGGGGCCAAGAAGGATGAACTCGAGAAGAAGATTCAGAAACACAGGGCAGTTTAGAATGCTTAAAAATTAATTTTTTCCCCCTTATTTGAAATAAGCTGTGAAATTTGAATTATCTATCCCTCATGAAGTGGCACAGATGAATGTCTTATGAATGTGATTCCTTAGATGAAAATCTTATGAATGTGATTGCATCTTTTGCATTTCTTCGTGTGTTTGCTTTTGATCATATGATTATATTGTTTTATGTTACTATTTTGTTTGGGATGGCCTAGATGCAGTTCTAATGGAGATAATTCTCGGTACCTCCAAAAAGAAGGATGAAAATTTGTGCATGTCTTCACAAGAGAACTGGGAAAAGTCTTGATAGACTGCAAGATTTTTTTTATATTTATTTTTACTTTTTAAATTCAATTGCGCATCCCAGTTGGGATTTAGTTCATCTTTTGGCCAGTTGAACACAAACCCTATAATGGAAGAAGCAGACAAGCAGAATGGTATTAAATCGTGTGATTCTGATTCCCCTCCCATTAATTTCATGCCAGTTTCAACATATATTCTCATTCATCGCTAATAAAAAACGAAAACAGAAAACAGAAAAAAAAAAAAAGACGAAAAAAGAGGAGTTTAGGGTCAAAATAACCCTTTTATTAAAAGAAATTATATATAGATTTTAAGCCATTTTTGAAATTATTGTTCAATACACTAGTTAGAAATAGTCTTCTAAATTAAATTTTAAAACTTAAAAAATATAAATTTCTCTCCTACATGTATAAGTTGCCTAAAATGAATATTATTATTATTATTTTATATAAGGGTCATTTTGAACCAAAACTCAAAAAAGAGACCACAGCTACAGCCTTTTGGCTTTCAGGCTAAGCCAAGAGACTTGATTATAATCAATGTCTAGCGCATATCTACTGATGTTAGATCCATTTAGATATATTCAAGTCATGCATTTCAAGACCTAAACGAAAACGAGTTTGAGTTTGCTCCCCAATGGTAAACAGTTCGAATCCTTTCAAGGCCATTAAAGATTTAATAAACATCCAAGGGGTTTCATGGGATGAGTCAAGGTGTACATAAGGCAATCTGAACACCCATGGTTATCAAAAAAGAGAGAAAAAAAATACCTGAACGTAAACGATCCTTAAGGCCCCATAGGAACACCAGTTTTATTTGGGAATAAGCATTGTGGGGGGGTTGAGGGAGGGAAGCCCTCCGAATTTATGAAAGCATGGTATAAATCAATATAAAGGGAAAAAAATACTTGTTTTAAAAGATGTAGGAAGGACAGACTAGTTGAGTTGTGTCACACAGTACATACATTAGGATGATAAGTTACAGATTTTACACAGCCCTAAGCAAATCATATGCACTTATCAAACTGTATATGCTTGCTGAATTGTGTCTATATCAAGGCCCTTCAGCCTCACCACCGATTCGACATGGCCCTTGAGTGTATGCAGTTCTCTCAGCCTGCAACAAACAAAGTTTAAAACAGAAACAAACATTTCAGAATGCATAAATGCCTGCTTCTAACCACTGTCTTGAAAAGGAGGAGTCAGTCAAAGACTCCTTACAAGCTGAATTCCTAGATAGAAATTTATGCGAACATAAGATGGAAATTTATTGGCTTTCTTGGCCACGGCACTTGAGATGATGGACTAAGATTTTCATGACATTTATGTATTCGGCCCTCATAGGCTAGGGGCGGAACCAAGATTCAATATTAGTGGGAGGCAAACTTAAGTAACACACGAGGCTTTGGTCTAATGGTTTAATATTTATAAATTCATAAATTTCAGTTGGGGCAGAGTGGAGTAACTCCGTCTGAATCACCTTACCTACAGAGGGATTTTTTTTTTCCAAAAAAATTTCAGTGAGAGCATTTGCCTTTCTGCCCCTGCCCGAGGGCCTAGGGTGGATGGTCACAGGGTTAGCTTCAAACAGTGGCAATGATCATGATATGTAATTTTATTTTCTATGGAGGTGCTCTACTTCCTTCCATGAAGTAGGTGGACATCATGTTTTACTTCAAGGGTAAGGTCTCCAAATTGAGTAAAATACAAATACCAACCTTGGATCCTCAGACCTAGAAAATTTAAGCAGAGGTTTCTTTGAAATAATCCGCACATAATCAATCTAAGTAATCCTTAATATAGTTTTATATGAGTTAAACCAAACATAAATGAGAACAAGGCCTTGCTATAGCCTAAAAAATTAAGTTTATAGGCTAAAGAAATAAAAAGATTTGTTACCTTGCAATATCAGCTCTACGTTTTGCCTCCTCGGCCATCTGATTAAGCTCTGTGACATTGTGGTCTGTAAACATCTTGGTATCAGGTGGGTGCAGACCATGGAGTGTCCTCTGTGCAAGTGCCCATTTAAGCTCGCGAGCTTCCTTTCCGAAATCCTTCTTCCTTGTGAATGCAATCTGCAGAAAAGAGTTCCATTATAAACAACAGTCAGCTTTCAGATCAACCAGCTAGATTATTTCTTTTCAACTATTCTCCCATTTCTTTCATACCCTTTGCTCAATAACAAGTTCCCAAGCTTTCCCACTCAAGGCATATCAGTAATAAACTTTATAAAATCGAGTGGGATGTAGCAGACGATGTTGTAAAGCCAAATGACACCAGCCCAACCCCATCCTATTCCTTCAATAGCAGCAAAGCTCCAGTTTGCATAGACAGCAATCAGGGTAGCAATCTGTTTGCAAAAAAGATAAGAAAGAAGGTTGAAGGATGTTTACTTGTATAACCAAAGTCGGTTTCGCAGAGTTGCTGCAGGATAAAATCAGGACACTCACCAGCTGTGCAATAACAAAAGCCACAACAAGTAGAAGGCCAGGACGCTCAACGAAAGACCAACTCCTGGCTCGTGTCACAAATATAAGGGCCTGACTAATGATACTCACTTGCAGATACACTGCTGAGGCAAGTTTTCTTATGTCATCCCTATCTTCTTTCTGAAGGCTTGAAACGTTAAACACGCGCTGGAAATTTATGTAGTTTTAGTTCCAGGAAATTTATGTAGTATTAGTTCCAGGGGGGTATATAGTATTAGTTCCAGAAACCGAATACAAGGTCAGTAGTACTGTCATTGTGAGGAAACTATCGCACCATTGATATAGAAGACAAATTCAACATCTAGCCTGGGCAAGGGAAAATGCATTCATATGAAACGTGAAATAGGAAAAATATCATATACCGCACGTACCATGAAAGCATATACAAATTCCCTAGTCTACTTATCTTTGCATTTTCAATAAAACCAAAACCAATTTACTGTATTGAGAAAAAAGGATGGATATGTTCTACGGTTGAAACGTGAAACAGGATACATGGAAATTAGAACATATAGAATTGTGGAACCAGGCTCATGAATCAACTGATTCAATATGCAAAGATAAAAGAGCACAGGCAGAGTAAATTTAGGAAGGACAAAGATAACATGGAAAGGTACAATTACATTGTAAGAACGAACAAACCATAGCTTGAAACACCCAATTGTTTTCTCTAGTATGTATGAAATGGTTCAAAAGGTGAGAAGGATAATGACATGGGGGTAAAGGCAGGAAAAGAGTTAAATACTTGGAATTTATATGGGAGATATCAGGATATATGGAGTGGAAAAGTGAAACAAGATCTTTACAGACAGTCCAACAATGGTGGACTGAAAGTGGATAATGAAGATTATGATAAAAACAAACAACAAAACTTAGCCTCAGAAAATCAAATTATGCACCCTTAAAAGACCCAGAAACCCGCAAAACCCAGCTAATGACTGAACAATCAAATACCTATCCTATGCCATTTGAAGGTTTGGTGATTTTCCGCTACAAAGATAAATTTTCTTACAGGAAAGAAGTCAGTCTTGTATGCTGCCCAAAAGAAAATGACTGTCATCATTGCCAAGTAACTTCCAAGAACAACTCCAGTTGTGAAAATCTCGGCCAGCTTCCAGCTGTCTGGTAGAGGAGATGGCCGCACCCTATCCTTTGATATTGTCATAATAGTACCTGGATGTCAAAGAGCTAGTAACTAGGAGCAAAAGTTTCTTGAGGTTGAGAGAAACAAAAAATGGAAATGAGTAATAAGATGAAATCTATGTTTAGCAAAGTGTACATATAATTCTTTCGGTTAAAGAAAATACAAACCATCATTAAGAATAGCAATGATCAGCACCATGAAGGGTGGAAAATCAAACCGCCAAATGAGGGCCAGCAACATAAAACCAAGCTGTCACATAACATATCAAGTGCTTAGATGGTAAAAAAAAAAACACAAGCCATGAGTAAATAGCTCAGCACATGAAGGGGCTACAATACAAACTTTTGCCTCAATTCCCCACCAACTTACCACTATACGAATTGTAATGGAAACTGCATAAATCTGCAACATAAAAATTGAAAATAAAATTAAGTATTTAATGTGAAGAAAACCTATTAAGAAGAACACCAATATTAGACACAATCTCTGAGGAATAAAATGTGCAGGCACTGGTGACAATAAAATGTCTTTGATGTTTCTTTGCAACCCTTCCCCACCTTTTCTCCAATTCTACCAACACACAAATAAGTCCAGAACTATAAGATGGAGCACTTTCTTCTGCATTAGGCATTAGAAGCATAGTAGCAATGCTCAGTTGGAAGATATTCAAGTGAATTTTTCTGGATTGTCTGTGTGCTTCAGGGTAGAAAGGAATGTCTACCATATTTCATGAAAGTAGAATTTTAAAAATAAATAAATAAATGAAAGTAGAATGTAGACTGACTGTGTAATTTTTCATCCTTTGGAAAATTGCACGGCTAGTTAATACAGCGCTAATGATAACGCTAAGGCCGGGTTCTGTCAGGACAATGTCAGAAGCACTTCGTGCAGCATCGGTTGCATCAGCAACAGCTATGCCAATGTCAGCCTTTTTAAGAGCAGGAGCATCGTTAACTCCATCGCCAGTCATCCCACACACATGTTTCCTAGCTTGCAAACGCTTCACAATTTCATACTTGTGCTCTGTACCAACAGAGGAACTAAGGCCAATCAAATACGAAGAACTGAAGAACATTCAACAGTAACAATTCAAAGAAAACAATTATGTGGAATCAGAATCCCAACAAATAAATTGGGTCGAATAGGTCTTGAGGCAGTGGTAATGAAAATACTTCATCCATAGAGGGGTTCAAGGGTCAAATGTTCTGCCATTGAGAAGCTTAAAGTGGTTGTCATGGGATCTTAGCCTCCGTTTCAAAGAGTAGAATTAAACACACCCCATGAAAAAGGAAGCCTAACTAAGAAATAGTACCAGGGAAAACACCAGCAAAACCATCAGCCTTTTCGATCAGCTCATCAACTGGCAATGCAGCAATGGACTCATCCTTGTTCTGTCCTAGCAAAGCAGACGAAGGATACATGTTGGTTCCCATTCCCAGACGGCGGCCCGTTTCCTTTCCTATGGCCAGTTGATCACCTAGTGGAAGTTGGCAAGGGACATTAGACAAATAGAATATCAAACAAATAATAAAAATAATCGTCAATTAAGAAAAATGAAATGTGAAGGGAGAAAACTTTGGAAGGAAAATAGTTAACAGTATTCCAGATATAGAGAATCCCAAAAAGAATTTGTAGATGCCATATAAGAATAGAAAGAGATGTACAAAAAGATAATCATGAGACAATGTAATGACCTTACATTGATGGGGCTCTTGAGTTCAATAAGATCTGAAATTTAATATAAAAAATAGAGGAAATAGCCATGGCAGCGTTTTAGAACCAACACAATCCATTCCCAATTAATACTTTAATATCCACTTACCCATTTATCAGGGGGGGGAACGAAAATCCTAAATCATTTCAGAAATGGTGGTAAATTCCATTATGAACTACACAATAATAATATAGCAGGCAAAAGGGAATGTGACTTACAGGCATCATCATCAATTGACAAAAGGTAAATGTAATAATACAATGAAAAATATGTGTTTTGCAATTAGTTAGAAATTAAAAAGGGATCGTTAGATAACTGTTCTTGGAAACAGTTTCTTATCATTCAAAACACATTCTTCTTAAAAAAAGACTGGATTGCTTTTATAGACTATTTTTTGTTTTTAAAAACACTGCCAAAAAAAAATCTAAAATTTTTGAAATATTTTGTGTTAGTTAAAACAATAAAAGTTTAGTATAAAGCACATTATAAAATGCTACCACCTAGTGGTTTGATAGGAGAACAGGAAACATAAAGGTGGTATCCTTGGAAAATATTCCTGGGCATTTGTCCTACTCCTTTCTATTATTGTGCTTCTTCCTAATTGTAAACCATTTTTCTAGCCATAACTTAAAAACTTCTAAGTTCTACTTTCTCCAAGACCACGTAAATTAAGAGTATTTAACAATGCTTTTAGAAAACATTAGCCATAAAAAAACATAAATAAATAAAGAATAATAAGGTGTTTAACAAAATTCAAAAAGCACTTTAAAAGGTTAAAAAAAATTACTAAAGAAACACTTAATAGGTGATTCTCTCAAAAACACATTTTGAGAAAGCAATTCAATTAAAAATACTTCAAGTAGAAATGCTCTCAAACATATTCTAAAAGCGTGTTTCAGTTCTTCTGTTTGAAATGTTTTCAATGATTTTTTTTCCTAAAAGTGTTTTTAGGATAATCACTAACCAAGTGTTTCCTCAAGAAGCATAAGAAGTAATTTTTCAATATCATACAAGTGATTTTCCAAATTTGTAACAGCGTTTTCCTAAATTTTGCCAAACACTTGATATTTTCTTTTTCAAAAAACTATTTTTAGACCAAATGCACTTTCTGTAATCATTGCCAAATAAACTCTAAGTCATCCCAAGTTGCACCCCATTTGAAAGCAATATTGTACCAATACATCCAAAAGTTAAGGTACTATATCATTAATAATAACATTCATCAAAAGGATGTCGTAGTCGAAAATTAAATGGAGAAAGTTAAGTTTTCTATCACATTCCTTCTAGCAGAGGCAATTCCATTTGTGTATAAGGATTGATAGCGAGTCTTCAACCACAAACTAATAACAGATGATACGATCGAGAGATGCAAACCTGTGATCATTTTCACATTAACCCCGAGATTCAGAGCCCTCCGTATTGTCTCTGCACTGTCATGTCTAGGTGGGTCAAAGAGAGGCATGAGACCAACAAATTTCCATAATCCTCCTGGACTCTCTTTCCTTCCATCGGGAACTTCCTATACAACAACATCAAAAAACCCGGAAATAAAATTGTTAAGTAGAGCACACATTGATTGAGTAAATTATAGAACCAGCAGAGAATAAGAATGAAAATATGATACCTGGTACGCCACTGCAAGAGATCGCAACCCCCTATCTGCAAACTTATCGATCACAGCATGAACTCTGCGTTCTATTTCTGACTTGTTATGCGCAAGATTCAGAATCTAATAATCATATCATATAAAAAATCATTAGAAAAAAAAAAAAAAAAAAAGACATAGAGATACCAAGACAGATGGTTAATGAAAATTGTACCTGCTCTGGTGCACCTTTACTGACCCGGTGCATTTTCCCTTGGCCATCAATATATGTAAGAGCTGTTCGCTTATCGGTGGGATTAAATGGAAGGAAGTGAACCTCTTGAATGCCAGCCCGTGCCTTTTGCGTGGGCCAGAAAAGAAACAAGGGAACAACAATGAATATAAGAATCAACATCAGAACATAACAAACAAGCGAAAATTCGTTATTATTCTTAGTGTCCTATCTCAAGCATTAGATATTAGTAAACAAGTATTCCTCAGATCCCCCAGGATAGGAATGAGAGAATGTTTTCATCAATTCATATACCTCCTTAGGATCGGCCAACATCCCCACTATAGCAGCGTCTATTGCATCTTGGTTTTCCAATCGTGAGGCTCGGGCAGCCATCAAAACAACGGTATCTGGATCTACTTCTTTAGCAAAAACCTATGTGGATGCATCGGAGACCAAGGTTGGCACAGGAATTGCATTTGGGAGGCTAGAAACACGATGATGAACCACAGTAACATGCAACTAACCTCAATAAGGCTCCGGTCAACTGTTAGTTTGTTCAATGTCAAAGTTCCGGTTTTGTCACTGCAAAGTACATCCATGCCTGCCATTTCTTCAATTGCTGTCATTCTTTTTGTGATAGCACCCTGAAAATAATTCTCAAAATATTATGATACTTAGAACACATAAGGTAGAATAATAGCATCAGAGCCTCGAGATAAGCCTGCGAGACAAGCGATGGGACCAATTGCCATCGTCACGGATAAAACTGTGGGCATTCCCACGATTCAGAATTCCTCCAATGAAGCACCAGGAGATTGTCAATTCACAGACCCGATATGGCTGGTGTTGAATTGGGAACATGACGATGATCTCTATTACCATACCCACAGCAATAGAACATATACAAAAATTTCCAATGGCAGTCAAGACCTGTTGATCAACGAGAAATAACACAGAACAGGTCGATCCAGTTTTGAGAAAGATGTATGAGTCAGACATATTGCTGAGGACATCAAGTAAACAAAAATGGAAATGATAAAACACACACAATGTAAATTCATTTCTCTATTGTCTCATCATTCTTACATTACCCAAAAATTTTAGAGTGCATTTCGATTACCCTTATCCTGTAATTTCCATAGTCCCGTTTTCCTTCTCCACCTATGGCGTTAAGCGAAGGAATTTTGTTTCATATTCCCTCACCTTTTGAAAATGCCCAATTTGATTTGTGGTGTCCACGAGATGAGCAGCCTTCCCAAAGAAAGTATGGACGCCTGTGGCAATGACCACTGCTTCAATCTCACCTTGTTTACATGTAGAACCTGAATAAACACCGTCTCCAGGACCTTTAGTCACTGGAAGAGATTCGCCTGTAAGTGCAGACTGCAGAACCCGAAAAGGAAAAGGATCCTTAGCAAAACAGCTCAAAGACCTGATCAAGAAAAAAGAAAAAGAATGGCTGCGAAGACCTGATCAATTTTCAATGGGTCACCATCAAGTAGACGAGCATCAGCAGGAACAATATCTCCGAGTTTAATACTGATTATATCACCAGGAACAAGAATGGATGCATCCTCCTCGCTCCACCTTCCATCACGAAGGACCTGCCATGATTTCATTTCAGATGACATCGAAATTGAAGATCGAAATCATAAAGTAAAACTCATCAATTAATCTCATAATCAAGGAATTGATTGCAGAACATGCAATGTCATGAATCCATATAGCAACACGTCAACCAAAACATCAAATTCCAATACAACCTCATACAGGCCTTGATCAAATACCTTAGCTTTGGGTGAGGTGAGCTATGAGCAGTGAGCATTACCGGCATTGTTCTCTTCTATAAAACTTATTGTTGAATTGATGACAAGCAAAGTAATAATTCCGACAAAGTCTTGCCAATCAGGAGGTTTTCCCTGGAAAAGCCAAATTCAGAACTAATGAAAAGCACAAAATCCTCCCCGAAAATTAGTTTGGTTGCAGAGAACACCATTGTTAAGGAACCAAATATTTAGTTTTGTTATTTTCTGAAAAGGATAACAAGGAAGAGCATTCAAGTAGTATTTTCTTTTCTTTTCTTATCGGAATTCTCAGCAACCAAACAGAGGAAAAATGAATAAGTTTCAGCACTAACTCCTCCATTGGCCAGCGCAATTGCCATGATAGCTGCAGCTTCCATGACCCATGAAAGAGGGTTCCACATAAACCCCAAAAACTTCAACACCTTGCTCTCCTGCAAAACCCAAATCCAACTCTAAACATCTCTGAGTCGCAGTCAGAATTAAGCAAAAACCTCAAAAGGTACTGTTCACTTCATTCAGAAACTGGTTTCTGGAAGAACATCGCGAGGAAAACAATATCATTCCAGAATCCGTACAAGAAACTTCATCGTAGAACTCTTAAAAGAAATTCATCTTGTCGTTTTCCAAAGGAAAAAAAAAAAATCATCCCGGAAAACAATTTTCCGTTAAACCAAACATAGTGACAAAACAAAAAGCTGAGAGTCGGAATCACGAGAGAGCAAGCACCTCCTTCTCCTCAAGCTTGTTGTAACCAAAAATGGCCAACCTCTCACTAGCAGCCTCCGCAGTGAGCCCATTGGCGTTACACCTCAAGTTCTGAAAAACCTCCTCTATGGGTATGTTCTCCTACAACAACCACCAACCCACAAAAAAAATCCAAATTCAGCACAGACCCAGAATCCAAAACACAAAAGCAACAACAGAAACACAAAAAAAAAAAAGTTTCGGTTTCAACCAAGTCCACCGCCTCTTTCAACACCGCCTCCAACACCTCTGTCTTGTCAGCCATATCTCAGTTGCTCTACTCTCTGAAAAAAAAAAAGGAAGGGGAAAGAACTAAGTACAGATTACAGTAGCCCAGAAACAAAATCAAAAAACAACACAGAGGAATCCAAGAACCGAACGGACGTACCAACCAAGTCAGACTGGAAAACACTTCCCAGCTTCCTTCTACTTTATCTGTCCACCAAAGTTTCTATGGCTTTTTTCTTCCTGGGCAAAAAACCAGCACGCGAACGGCGTTTTCTTAGGGCACAGAAGGGTGTCAGATTCCGAAATATCAGTCAGAGAAGATCATGTACTTGGCGGGTACGCTCTTTTTTTTTGTCTTTTTTTTTTTAATATAATGAAATGAAATGAAAATCATCCTTGCATTAATTTATACTCATTCTATTTTTAATATTTATGTTCATCATCATTGGTCTTTTTCTCTTTACAGCAAGGAAAGAGGCTCAAATTTTATTTACTCCCCCTGTTAGGGACAGAATTTGTTGCCTACTCGCCGCCTGCCTCTGGCCAGCCGGCCGAGCCTGCCCGTGAGCTAAACGAGTCGAAGCCGGTTCTCTTGACCAGCCGATAAATTTCGGCTCGGCTCGCTCTACGAAAAAAAGCTCCTGGCCACACGGACCCATCCGCTCACCTAACGAAGGCCCGCTCACGGCCTCCACAACGCGATCCGTCTTCAATCCACATCCCGACTCAGGCGCGCTAGAGTGAAATGTCCAGGTCATGTGTCCCGACACTGACGTAATCTGATCCTCGCCTCTGTGATCCAAATGATACAATTAAAACGCCAGCGCGATCCTCACGGTCGCGAAGGAGGCGCCGACGACGAAGACGGCCTGAGCTCGAAATAATCCCACGCCGTCTACCAGGATCAGACTCGGATCTCCAGATTCGCTTCAAGAATGGAATTCAGACCCACGATACGTAAGGTGTCAGTGCATTTCAGACGCCCAGCCATGATAATACAAGGCTGCCGACAGCGACGTTTGGGAAGGATACTGACGTTGTGCAGATGACCAACAGACGATCGGCCGATCCTAGTGTACAAGATTCGACATAACATGGCAGACGTGTACTTCCCGTAAACTATATACTACGACCATGAGCTTAAAGGTTTGCCGATCTCGAAGAAAGATCGGCGCGAAACGCGACGGACCCACCGATAATGACCAATTCACCACGAATACGATCCAATCTCAAATCTCGTGCAGACAGGCCCTTTGGATACCCAGACGACTTAACCCACAGATCGCGGTGGCATGGGTAAATAAGATCACACGATCGCGCTGGTTTCATGTATGAAACAAGGAGCCTAAGATCCGACTCACTTTAATGCATACGCGAAACTCCCGGAGTGCCACCGTCACTGGTATGAGTAATCTGCACCACCGGGCCCGACATGGTGGGCGTGATTCGGATCTCCAACCAGAGTGGCGAAGCCTTGAAATTAATCATGATCTCTAGGCCGTGAGTGGCATGGCTAACTTAACCATGTGCAACAAGATATTTCAAAATAGCTATTGCTACTAATGAAGCCATGGCAGATCTTATCGATATATTATTTCTTTATTTGGATAATCGATTAAAACCAATCATGCTTTATTCAACGATTTCACGATCTTATTTCTTCACTACGCAATTTACTGCTTTTAATTTATTTCATAATTTTTCAACAGAAATAAGCTAAAGAAAATAATTTAATCCCAAAAAGGGAAACAAATGTTGAAGGAAGTACTTTAACAACTTTAGGCATCAATTTCTAAATCAACTACGAAACAAACCCATGTAAAATTATTTCCTTAATCGATGACTATCGATCGACATAAAAAGTTAAAAGCATAGCTGACCGAAATTACACTGACACAATACAACCAGATAAATGGACGCTGGAAATGAAAGGTTCGAGCTCTGTTTCATATGGAAAACCAGCCTGAACGGCCTCGCCCAAGCTTTTTTTTTAAATCGCTCTAAAGTTCGAATCGATTTTGCTCTGCTCAAAAGCTCGGTTCTGCCCGAGCCCACCATAAATTAATGCTCCCAATGAAATGTTCAAAGCTCGGCTCTACGGCCACTCACCTACTCCCGGATAACTCTGTATGGCCATTTCTATCACCATATATTTCCTCTGTGTTCTTAAAACAATCAAATATATATATATATATATATATAAAATAAAATTTTCTGGTATAACCATAGCTGAACTTCCAATATAAAATATATATTCATTGAAGTACGAGATAAGCAAAGACTACACTTGTCGACAACCCATGGAAGAAAAAACAAGACATATCCAACAAATCAAATTAAGAGAAATTAACTTTATGTATTGTCGATAAAATATTTTATTTTTAAAAACGAAAAATATATCCGTTATAGGATTGTAAAACTATCCATTAAAAGATTTAAAAATTAAAAATAAAAGAGGGTTCTATTGAATTCTGTTCAAGCTTTGGACCATAGATTTCCATGGAAGTCAGCAAGAAGCGTCTTTTTCTTCTTTTGATCGTCCTTCTTTCTTCCTTTCTATTTCTGACTTCTTTAATTTTTCCAAGTTGAAAATATTAGTGGGCAAAGAGAAACGGCGTCGTTTCATGGAACACTGTCTTCATCCTCCCTCATTGTTTCGGTCAGTCTCATTTTCTTTGTTCACAAGTGATAACACGTCAGTTTTCATCATAAATAACCATTTTAATATTTTAATTTGATAATAAATATTAATAAATCCAGGAGAAATTTCATATAAATATTGCACAATAAATAAGACAATAAACAAGAAAAATAACAAAAACACAAATATTTAAGTTGTTTTGCCAATATGATTTATATTCATAAATAAGGAGACATTTTTATTGATTACGGCTTTAAAATATATAATCAAAAACACTAAGCACCCACATATAATATAAACCCTAATTCAAACCAGGACCCCGCACCCCCATGTTATGGTTCAAGCCTTGATGCCTTCACACTTCATTATCATCATAGATCTCACAAAAAATTATTTTTCAAATCATTTAACATATTTTTAAAGAGAATAAATTATATTTCAAATATTAAAAAATTGAATATATTTGAATTAATTGAAAACAAGATGATAAATAATAAATATGTGAGATTTTAGAATATACAGTACCATTCAACAAATATAAGTTTGATGGTTGAGTTAAGGTTGGAGATAGGGTGAAGAAAGCGTAAGTAGAGGAGACAAAGTTGATGTTCCAACTTCCAACTCACCTCTCCACCTTTATCTGTCTCCTGAGTTTCTGTTTAATTATTATTATTATTATTAATAAGCATTCTCACTTCTCATTAGTCATTTCTTACCAACGTTAGGGTCACCAAAACCCCCAGCCCTTTCCTATTTCCTTTTATATTTCAAAACCATCCATCTCTCTCTCTCTCTCTCTCTCTCTCTCTCTCTCTCTCTCTCTCTCTCTCTCTCTCTCTCTCTCTATATATATATATATATATATATATATATATATATATATATATATATATATTGCGGTATTGCGGTAGTTGAGTTGATCGACCTTAAGTTTACTCTTTATTTGAGTTCTTTAGGGTGATTGTAGTCTGAAAATTTACTCATTCGTTAAATTAAAAGCTTACACACTAGGTGCTGTCGCACGCAAATCCAAATTCAACACCCATAACCCTTTATTTCCTTTAAATTTCAAACGATTCATCTATATATATATATATATATATATATATATATATATATATATATATATATATATATAAAGTATATATATATATATAGCAAAGAGTTGCAGTTGATCGAATCTTAGGTTTATTTCTTTATTCGAAGTTCTTTTAAGGTAATTTAGCTTGAGCATTTACTGAATATTAAATTAAAAGAGCTATGAAATTAATAAAGATGCATGCAAACTGGTCCAACACCCACGACCCTCTCTATTTCCTTTTATATTTCAAAACCACCCATCTTCTATATTCCACATTTAAGTATGTTTTCAAGTCAATATATATATATATAGAGCCTTGGGGTTTATTCGATCATTATATTCAAAAGGCCATGAGATTGGTCGAGGTACATGCAAATTGGTCTAACACATCCATAGTTATATATATGGGTAATTTAATTAAAAGACATTTTGGAAATTTGATCATTTATTAATTTTTTTACTTGATTTTGATAAAAGTTTCTATTTTATTTTCTTGTAAAAATAATCATTTCTTTTAAATGACAATGTAAATATATGAAATAGAGAAAAACATTCATATTCAAAAATAGGTTATTTTATAAAAAAAAACAAGAATGCTGAATCTACAAATTATCATGCTGAGCAGATAGAAGATATGATATATATATATATATATATATAATATGTATGTATAAAAAAGGACACTCACACATTCTTTTTAATTTTATATTATATTAATTATAGTTAAAGTATCTATTATCGTCATTTAATTATAAGGAAAACCATCATTATATAGGTTAATATAACAAAAGTCAATTTGTTATGAAAGAATTAAAATAAATTAAAACTTAATAAAGAAAACAAAACTCGAAATAATAAGTTTATAAGTTTGGGTTGCTTTTATTATGAGAAATAAAGAAACGATTTTATATCATATATGATTAATTTTGTTTCTCAAATATAAATTGGTATCTTAGGACCTTGAAACTATAAATCAACTCCTGATATTAATATCTTTCACAAAAAAAAAAAAAAACTCTTGATATTAATAAATGAATCATTAAAACTTAACTCAATATAATTGATTTTCAAATATTTATGATGATATTAAAAAAAAATGTTACAAGAAGAAACGTGAAAGATTAGGAATCAAGTGACCACTCAAAAATCCTATCGGTCTTTTCTTTTCTAGCCCATTTTCTTTAAGTAATAAGGTTGATTTCTCAGTCATTTTTTTTAATCTTAAATCATCTATTTATATATATATATATATATATATATATATATATATATATTTTCAATAAAGCTGATTATTCCACAAAAATATTATTTTTAATTAATTAATTTTTCATATTTTTTTCATGGTCTTGTGTAGCATATTTTTATCGTGTCTTATACGATATATGGTTTATGTCATCTTAATACGATATAATGGTTTCATCGCTTGGTTTGCATTTTTTATCATACAGATTATTCAAATAAAAAAATATTCGACGTAATGCAGACATCAAATCAAATAAATGATAATCAATATGTAACGTTGCAGTGCTTTCACTTATTTATTACGTTATTAACTTATATATCAGATCATCTTTAATTTTTAATTTAATTCGACATGCTAGACGATAATTTAAAATTATTCATCAGAGCTTTTATAATTTAAATCAATGAACTTATTTTTTTTAAAAAGGGACCGAATCAAATAATGTGTGATTCATTTATGTGATGTCGAATTCGGAGTACGGTAAGAAAAAAAAAAAAAAAAACTATCAAATCGAGAAGAATTGATATTTGAAAAGATTAGAGGAGAGGACGTGAATGGAACATATCCCCCTTCCCACTTTTAGTCGTGGTGGCCACCTTTATATCTTCTTTAAAACAAATTATATTACTTGTCACTTTTCTAGCTCCTCTATCAAAATCATATTAAGAAATAATTTTATTTTATTTTTTTAATCTAAAGTTAAAGCAAATGACACATGTAATTACAAGAAAAATGCAGATTTCATGTTTGAAAAAGACAATAGAGCTAAAATAATACAATTTTCCCATGCTTTCTTGGAAATGGAATGTGGGGTTTGTGTTAGTCCAAGTACTCATTTGAAAATGAAAGATTGGAGATTTTTTGTTTTCCGTGATCTTCATTGGATTGATTCTTCTAATGGTTGGACTTTATTTTTTTAACAAAATTCATTGCCATTGTAACGTAAATTAATAACGCTATCAAAAAAATGATAAGTAGAATTATTGAAGTATTTAGGTTATACATCTTCTTATTTTCTGTTTAATTAAAAATATTTAAAAAAATTTCAAAGTAGAACTCTCTAAGTTTTCCGACAGTTTTTAAAAGACAAATTAATATTTACCCATCATTTAATTAACTTAAGGAGAGTAAAAGGATCCGCTCTAATGTAAATAAAGATACTATTTTGAAAACTACAGCAATAAAAAAGTATAAATTAATATTCATTAATCTTTAGGTAATTTAATGAAAGTTTTAATTTTTTTTGCTACTTAGTTTGATATTCCTTATTGAATCACTCTTTATTTCATCCTTCCCTCTGAAACACTATTTTTAGTTTAAATCTTTAAATTAGTTTGGAATTGCACATGAGAAATGGTGAGCACATCATGTTCATTATCGACTTTTTTTTAAAATAAACTTTAGTTGCAAGACAATAAATTGTTTCCAGTAAAACTCAAATCTAAGACCCTTTTCTTATGCTCTTTTACCTGTTTTTAATTGTGACATTCTTCCATTTAAGTTAGATGAATTATGTTCATAATTGATTTTTTGTAATAATCTTTAGTTTCAAGATAATAAACTGTTCCTTAGGAATCAAATCTTAAGACTCTATTCGTGAAAGTGAATTATGTTCACTATTGACTTATTTTTAACGAATTTAAAAAATAAAGTTTTTTATCTCAAAATTTATGATATTAAAAAATATATCAAAATGGGAACGCAATCCTAATTGTAATTATTAAAATGAAACCTAAAAATCATTCCAATGTTTCAAGATATATACTGCAAGCAAGAGTGGAAAGAAAAAGCTCGTAAAAGAAAGATAAAAAGGGGCAAATTCAAAAAGACGGAAATCTCAAAATCAAATGGCTCAATGGAGGCCGCTTTACGAAGGCTCTCTTCACATCAACAAATACCAACCATCTCCACTTGCCAGTCATAACCGGCGTCTCTGTATTATACCCTTTTTTTTTTGCTTTCTCACTGTCATGAAAATGGCGGAAAGAAAAAGAAAAAAAAACAGAGACTCTTTTATCAGGTTGAAGACAATCTCGAGAAGGGGCCCACAGTGGATACCAATCGATGAAAGTTTATCTAACATTTGATTTGATTTGATTTTGAGGAGTAGTCAGACCAGTTTAAAAGACTATGGCTGAATTTTGTGGGGACCCAGCCAAGAGCTTTATGGTGTTGAATAGGAATGGCAGACGTGGAAGGGTGGAAGGATATGAAGTGTGAATGTGAAAGCCACAATTTGTAATTTTGTACAATGAATAGACTCTGTCACGTTTAAATTAAATGATGTTTTCTTATGTTGTTTTGTTTTGTGACTATGCAAGTTTTGGCTGAGAGTGGGACCCACCTGCTTATTGTTTCTATATGAATTCTTATTCCACTGAGCCAGATATGTTTATCCAGAAAACAGTGCCACGCCTCTCTACTTCGTGTTTTTTTCTATCCTTTTGTTTATTCACGTGAGGAAGAGGTACTTCAATTTACTTGTGATGGAACAGTGGATACAAATAAAAATAGGGCGGAACAAAAGCCATGTTACATCAATCCAAGTCTAGTTATCTCATTTCGATTTTTTAATTGGTAACCTGTTTTTCAATGATTCTTTTAACTAAAAAACAATATTAATAATAAAATATTTACAGGGTGGTGATTCCTTTCATTTTGGTTAATCAATCTATCTTGAACTTGTTTTACATGTTTTAAAGAACATTTAATGGAATTCATCAATAAAAAAAACACTCTGCATTGATTATTATCATTAAAGGAGGTGGGTGAGATGCTTCCCACTCTTAGCGAATATTACGACAAAATAGACTATTCATGAGGCTGACACTACCCCTAGAGAGGGGCAATTAGAGAATGCAACTTCAAGCAACTTGACACTACCAATCTTACTAATGACTCTTTGCAACAACCTTTTCCTTTTTTTTGGTTGAGATTTTTTGAGCCGTTTCAAAATTTCCTTGTAGAGCAGTAGATCTTGTAATATTCTCTAGCTATGAATAGTTGCATATATGATTAGATGATCTATGGAACAACCAAAGAATGTGAAAAGGAAAGGAATGTTAGAAAAGGGAAGCACAGGTGGGGTTGGTTACTACTTCCCATTATTAACATTTGCATGCTTGTTGAAAGGCCAAAGGTTTACCAGGCGTTCCAGCACTGATGCGCTTTTGGAGAAGTAGCCTGAGAATCCCTGGGGCGTTGACGGTGGAGGAAAATCCTCTGCCGGCATGGCGAATGGGCGAATCATCGTCTCCATCTTCTCTAACGTGAGATACGATCCAACTTCTTGCAGCCTTTCAGGGCCATTGATCGGCAGCGTGTGTTCCTGATGCAATGAGGTAGCCTCAGGGTCATTCTTCTGCTAAAAAAAAACAGAAAGCAGATTAGAGTTTGTTAATAAAGTAAAGGTCATTCAAATAAATTAGTATAAAAACTGTGTTCAATAAGCAGATTTAAGGAACCAGTACTTCTATAAAATTTTTACACTAAGTAAAAATTAGAGACCACCATTGCATGACCTCCCAAAGATTCATAATGAATGATGGGGTAAACTTTCAATACGGTAACTTTCATCTATACAACTAACTATCAATAACTACTACTGTTCTTTTAATTGAACTTGTTTACCTCTAAGGGGGATAGATCTGCACCCCGACTAAAAGTCATCTCTATGCGGAATCTTTTCGGGTCTTCCAGAGCTACCTGCAGTTCTCAGGTATTAGCAAAAATAGCTTTATTTATACATAAACATTAGAAGAAAAAATTACTTTTGAAAGAGTGTGTATATAACTGAAACCTTAATGTCCAATTAGCATAACATGCCCCCTTCCCTACTAATTTGATTCATATCCAATCTTTAAAAGCATCAAAAGTGAAAAATTCAATACATGGAATATCTATTGACATCAAGAAAAATACCAACCTCTACGTTCTCAAACATCCTCAACACGATATAACTCATGTAGTCAAGCTCCTTGGTTTTATACAACCGCTCCAAAGCATTATCACAAACAAGGCTATCCTCTTCAAGAAGAGAATCATCCAGGTTACAGTAGCGGATAACATTCATTAGGGAATGGATGTGTGATTCCTGTTATCACAAAATAAAAAAAAATAAAAAAATCCAACTTAAATTTAATAAAATTGGCACCATGCAAATAATAAGGACCCCAAAAATGAACTGAAGAAAAAGAAAACCAGTGGCCTAAAATTTTTACATATATTCATTAGAATTGTATGAAACTCACTGATGTAAAATAAAGGCGTGTGCGCACATGGCGTTCTGGTGTCTTCACATTTGCATACCTGATTGAAAAGTAACAAGGAAATCTTAATATAAATATATCATGGTGTATAGGATTTAGACAAACTTAAGTGATTCACGTATTCACTTGGGATCCAAACGGTATTGGGTCTCTTTGTCATCATCGTCATCTTGATCCATTGACTTTTCACTAGTGGTACTAGTTCTTCTTGTGTCTTCATTCTTATTATGAGGCTTTGAATGGTGATCTACATCATCATTTCCAGATTTAGTAGACATTGAATCTTGGTCTTGATTACTCTTTAATTCAGCAACACTGAGCTTCTTCACGAGTGTTCCTCAGATCAATTAAAAGTTTACCCAACAAACGACGAGCAATCTGAGTTTCAACAAATACTAATTAGGTAAAGTAATTAATATGAAGATTTAGTAGGTGCTGCAAATAGAATTGCAATTACAAGATTAAACCAGAGACCATAAAAGGATTTAAGACATGAATTAATACATCACATCGTAAAAGGATTTGAAGAAAATTCATGTGCATTAAGAAAACTAGTAGCCATGTTGATGAAATCACAGATAATTGTCTACCAACAGTAACTGGACATTGATTTTAGACATAGCACACATTTATTAATGTTGTACCCACACTTGTTCGGACCTAAATGCACACAGACCCATTAAATCCATGTTTTGCCCAATAAAGCTTCATATCACCTTTCGAGATGGTCAGTACAAAGCTTTATTGGACTATCTTAAATGGAAAAATGAAGCTTCATAGAGAGAATTTTTAGGCGAGCTAGGGGTTGTTCAAGGATTGTGGAATGACTCCTGGTGCATTAGAGGGGATTTTATTGTTTCTAGGCTCCCCAATGAGCGGAGTTGTGGAGTCAAGATATATGCTTTTATAAGAAGATTCTCCAAGGTAATTGATGACTTGAACTTGAGAGATCTACCCCTATAGCGAGGCTATCTAATCTACACATATATGATGCTGAGAACATGTTTGAAGAATTTATAATCAATTTGTACTTTGGGTGGGATTTGGATGAGGGAGGGATAGCACTTCATCGAATTTTCCCTCTTCTGGGCTATACCTCTTGATGCTCCCTTTGTATACATCATGTGTACCTTGGTGTCTAGCTCTTTTCATTAATATACATATCTTATCATTGCTTAATCAATTGAAAAAAAAAAAGAACTAATAATCATTAGCCTGAGGACTGGATCTTTGCACTGTTGGATGCCATACAATTATGATCAAGTTTAAAACAAAAAATACATGGGTTACTTTGGCAATAAGAAATAGCAACCACACACTGATGTTCCAATATTAAATTCATGAAACTAAGTACTCTTGTGTTACAGTGATTTTTCTCTAGGATCATTGTAGAGTATGAATTTGCAAAAGAAACTTTTCACATTAAGGGCATCTTTTATCAGCAATTGAAAAGATAAGAAAAAGAAAATCCATGGATTAACAAAATTCTATGTTTGCTGTCCCCAAAAGAAGAGTTGATCCATAATTTACTATCATATTGGAGAGTAAAATAAGATGCCATGTTATAACAAAAAGTTTACCTTTGATCCAATCTTCAGCTTCTGCTTTGGGTTAATGCCATACTCATTTGGGATGACACCATCTGCAAGTAACTGCAGCAACAAAATGGGCAACCTTTAGTCTATATAAACAATCACAAACCTTGGCCTATAAAAATGGTCACAGCATTAAGCATATAAAAATGTTAACATAATGTAATTTGATCATTGATATGCCTTCCTAGGGAGGTCAATAAATGGGGCTCATTTCTGCTGCAATCCCCATAATTCAGGTTTCTTCATTTTACTGTCCACCATCTTTAATAGTAAGGCACCAAGCAAGAGAAAGCAGAATTTAAGGAATGCACAAAAGTGGGTTGCTGAGGAAATGAGTCATGAAAAGTGCATAGCTATGTGGATATAAAGCCACTTTCACTTGATATCATAGCATTAAGAAAAACTGTAGAGGAAGAAATGGTATTCATAAAAGGATTTGTTTTCTTTTCTAAATATATATTTTTTGATAAGAAAATAAGTATATTGGGAACAGATGCTAAAGTCGCAGCTTAAAAGAATACATAAGAAGATCAAAAAACCCCTCTATGCTGCATAAAAAACCCACACTACACAAATTTATTGTTGGTGTTGATTCCATTTGTACCTGAGCAACTTTGAAAAGCTCATCCAGACCTTCCAGATTAAGATGAGCATTGTGCAAGAGATCATACCTGTGAAATGGCAGGTCAACAATCAAAAGCACAGGCAATGTTAGTGAAGAACATAAAGGACTCATATAAGAGCAAGGAGCTTTTTTGTTAATAGAACACTGTTAATGCTAATTCAATGAGCCACAAACCATCAGCTTGACTTTCAATCTCAATACATCATGGAGTGAAGCAAGATAAGATAATTGATAAGTGAAGACAACAGGACCAAGCTGGCTTACTCTAAATAAAAATAACCATTAAAATATTTGCCCATGTTGTCACACCATATTTGTACACTTTTTATTCAAGGTAACATTGTTATACCTACATGGATGAATCATGCATGTACTAGTATGAGATATACTGCTAAAAAAGTTTGCTTTCCATCATATGCAAAACTAATCTCCCTCCCTTAGTGCAAAGACCATCTTGAAAGTCAAGCAATAAATTTCACAAAATTGGTACAAATTTGCATGATAGAAAGTTTGTGCATCAAGACAATTTTAAGGTGAAGAAATAAAAGGAGACAGAACTCATGTTCCATGTTTAGTCCAAGTGTGAGTTTCTTAATAGGGCGGTCATTAAGGTTCATCTCAAGGAGTTACTTTTAGCATTCATAGGTCAGTCAAGTAAGTGTGTTTGTGTGTATACTCATATGGAAACACAGCCCCATGGTAGAACTGTTAGGTAATGCTGCATCAATCATTAGTCAGTATTTGGCCAATATCAAATGTAAAATAACTCCAGTTGGACAGTGTCACATTGTAAGAGCACATGTCCTTTGAGTTAAAACAAAGACAGACCAGATACATCTTTCTAATTTTACAAGTCCAAAGGCATCTTCAGCACATGCATACATATAACCTAACACAAATGGAACCAAAACACGAACATATAGTGAGGCATCCCAACATATCCTCCATAATCCCCAAATAAAACCCAGCATAAAGCCAACAACCTCATCCCAAAGGCACTGCTCTAGAGGATTCTACAAAAACCTCTGGTGCAATAACCCAATGTGGAACTAAGCTATCCACTATCTCCTTTGTAGGCCTAGGGTTCTAAAAAACAAAGCAGCACCCCACTCTCTAGAGAGGTCAAATGATAATACAGAAACAACGTTCCAATTACCTTAGCCTCATCTTCTTGAAGACATTCAAGAAGATGATATACTTATCTGACACTATGTACAGCAGAATTTGATAAAGACATACAAGTGCAAATTGTGTTTGTAAGCGAGTTTATACTTATCTGACACTATGCATAGCAAGCATTTACATGTGCAGATTGTGTTGGTAAGTTCATTTTTAAGAGCCCCACCATAGATTCTTATATTTCTGGAAAGGGGTAAACTTCTGATTATTCTAGAGAGAGAGAGAGAGAGAGAGAACTAAGGGGCAATGAACTGTGGAAAGCTAGTAATGAACATCATGCTAACATAGTAAGGCCAGTACTTGGAAAATCATCAGGTAACATAAGATATTCCCAAGGTTAACAGCTCAAAGCCATCATCCTAATGTGATTTGAGATATAATTACTTTCAGATAATTTGCAAACCAATGGTAAAATCCAACTATGTGACTTACTTGCAAGAGTCATAAACATCTGGAATTTGTGTTATATCAAACCGACTGCAAGTAAATACAAAATGTCAGTGAAAACTCTCAGGACAATTTTAAAATATATAGCATTAAAATATGGCTTGAGAAATCATCCCATTCTGACCACAAAATCAGAATAAATTTCAGAACTTTCATTGATATACAGTAAATGATATCAAAGAGAAAAATTTATAAATATTGAGTAATAGTCAAGGTTTGAAACAGCTATTTAAAAAAAAAAAATTAAAGCAAACAGTAGAGAATCTTGGTTCCTCATAAAACCATACTGATACATGCAAAAAACTACAGAAGCTTACTCTTTGCGTTCATTGTATAAGTCTCTCTCAAGTTTTCTCCAGCGAGCATACATCAAAAGAAATCCCTCACTACCACATGGTAAACCAGCAGCAATACGGTCTACATCGATATTGGTCTTACCAAGTGCCTTTGCTTGGTCATATGGAAGAATCACATCATATGGACTTGTCTCTAAAAGATTCTCGTCTTCATCTTTAGCTAGGAGTCTTACTTGTTCAGTGACCTTCTTAGTCAATTTCACCTATCCAAGAGAAATTAAGAAACCAACAATCAGCATAAAAGCGGAACTAATTTAGATTTTCCAAGTGATTCTTGCTTGAGCAAGCTGATAAGTCGCCAGCCTGTGTATCACAAAATTTTCTACAAGAGAAATCCTATGTAACATATTAAACGAGAGGAGTTTGAGGCTTTGTTTCAATATGATACATAAGTGAGTTAAAGGCGGATGATTAATAAGATGAATTTGTTTGACCACATCTTATCTGGGGTCTTATTTGGGGCTGTGAGTGTGGACATAGAATATTATATCAACTGAAGGCCTTTTTCATGTTAATTTATATGATCAATTTGAATGAGCATATACAGTTGGTTGCTAACCTTTTGTAAAAATAAAACATTTAATCTGTCAAAATGGTCCCAAGGATCTATAACTTTAGTATGATATGAGAGCAGGAAGTTCAGTCAGGGTCCAAAACTTTAGTGTGATAAGACAGCAGGAAGTTCAATGATTGAATTAATGAATGATTTATTTTTTAGGTTCTTTTATTTTTTATTTCCATTTATCAATCCATCCATACTCTGTGCATACTTGGGTCGCACCCTATCAGCAGCAGATACAGATTTTATTGCTTATCAAAAAGAATAATGTAGTCTTTTCACTAGTTCTGTTAATGTCAAGATGAAAGAATGCTCAAAATCAAGTAACAACTGGCACTGATAAATTTCGAAAGTTTTGTTTCATGATACCACAAGTATCACCCAAGAAAAGATTCAATAAAAATAAATCAAATATTTTGAAGTTAATTTTCTATGCCCGTGACAAAAATGTGGACAAAAGACAATGAATTAAAATGAATTGGTTTTCAAAAACACAACGTTTTGTTTCAAAATATGAAACAATAAACCAATTCAGCACTTATTGTTTCAGTTAAAATGCAATTACCAATTTTGGTAGAAGTTCTGAAGCATTAGAAGGCAGTCCAGCACCATCAGTCATCCAAGGTTCATCAGATGATCCGTTGCCATGAACATTCTTTGCACCGGATGTTATAATCTCATTCAACCGAGCCTACAATAAGGAAAATAAATCATCATGTGGATCAGGAAATACTGTCATGGCACCTATAATTTCTGAAGATGCTGAAAACTGGAAAAGAAATATCATGCATGTGCAAACCATATTAGTCTGTCTTGGTACTTTTTTGTCCCCTGAAATTTCATTAGATGTTGGTTCATTAAATCACCAATTATCAGACTTTCCCAATATTTCACTTTAAGGACTTTATAGAGTATAACAATTTGAAATTACAGAAAGCCCACAGTCAAAAGTACCAGAAATGTGCTGAATTTACAATTCAAACTTTCAGTGTAATATATAGTAAATGCACTGGATTTATGAAATCTTAACATCTGCTACCCTGGTATTATGATTCACCAAGGCAATAAAAGTACTTCTAATTTTACTGCCATAAATTTTTTTATGTTCATAAGCATATTTTAGAGAAAATATATCTTGGTCTTTTAATTAATTCAGGATCTCTAGCATTCTCTCTTCCCAACTATAGTACCTTCCAGAAGGGCAAAATTAAATGAATTCTACTAAGGAAAGAGAAAAAACTAACTGCTTGACCAAGATGATCATACTCATATGAAACCAATTTTACCCCTGTTTTGAGACTATTAATAAGAAGCAATATTGAAATCAAAAGAAATTAATTTAATGTTACCACTTGGTTACAATTCAAAACAAATTTGGTTACAATCTAAGGCATATGTTTATAGATACAAATTCATCAAATTAAATAATTATACTGCCTGGTTAAGGTGATCAATAAAAAATTTGAATGGCAATATAAGATGCAAAACCACCATGCAGAAGTTGAAGAGAGAAGATAACCTTAGCTTCTTCCATCTCACTACTGGCATTGTCAAGTCCATCTAACATAGACGAGTCCTTGCTAACAAGGGAAACCTTAAAAACACAAACAAAGCGGTTTGTAACTTAGCACCAACAGCTGTTAAAACAAATCTTAGAGAAGGCTACAAACCAAGATTGGCGTTAATTGCCCTTCCAAGTCAAGAAGACCTTTAGCAAATGCTGCCGCTGACATCTGCCAACATATATAAATAATAAATAATGTAACTGATGAATGAAATGGAACCCAAGATCAAATGGCTGTAGTCAGTGTTAGCAATGGCGATTGCCTAGGTCGCCTGGGCCTCCAAGCAAGGGAGGCCTAATAGAAGTAACCTCTTGAAGACCCAGGCTATTGCTTTGTTTTTGCCCTTTTTTTTGATGAAGGGAAACTAAAAAGTTTTAAGCTTAGAAAGGCGATTAGATAAAGATCTGCAGTAATCTACAAAGCTATTATAAGTAACATCTTTAGGGAAGTTTGATAGCCAATTTTTTGTTTTTGCCTTTTGCCTTTTGCCTTAGGCTAAAAGAAGTCCTTTGTTTTGACATGGCCTTATGCTTTTGACAGAAATGGCTGTAGTGGTTTGATTATTTGGTAGGAAATTAGTTCTAATATTTTTTTATCAGAGAATTAGTTCTCATATTTGGCAATCCAGTCTAAAAAAATTGGAGCACAGGCAGGAAAAGTGGAGAACTGTGCCTTCCCACTGGCACACTTGGAAGGCAGAGAAACAACCAAGGATTATGCAGATGACTAAGGATATACCTGAACGCGACCCTCGTCTGAGCTGTAAATTTTTAGATCATGACGGTAAGTACTATGAAGACGAAGCAAGCCAGTGCCTTCACCTGTAATTACATACAAAAATACTTTCTTAAAAAAATCACCAAGAGAAGCAGAGGAAGACCACAGGTATTAATTCATCCACACAAAAGGGTTGGCCCTGCAAAACATAAATTTGGTTCATGCAAATTTTCCAATGTCCAAACCACTAATTAGCAAGTGACACAACTAGCAACAGAACTTCCCAGGGAAGGAATGACATCCATACAGTCATCTTGCAATGAGTTTGAAAGAAAAACATGGATACCAAGACAAACATTGTGATAAGAAATCCTTAAAAGTGCAAAAGTAACTGATCTATACACATAGACCTACATTAGTTTTGCACGAAAATGATAAAAAAAAGGCCAAATAAAGGTCGAGACAGCACAATGCCCAAAAGAGTGCTAATGCACTAACATATGTAGGAAATGAACCTAGGCATTATCTGTGGGATTGGAGGTCGGCTTGTGTCACAAGACAGAGATGTAGGGTTATGGGTTGAGAGGGTTCATTTACTATTGTTGCTCTGAAGCTTCAATTTGACGATTTCTTACTGGTTGGCTCATGTTGGATGAAGATTGGCGGCCTCATTGAAGATCATGGAGGTGACATCCTTTGATGCTTTTCCAAGGCAGAATGGTGCTGGTTTAGCCATCAAAACTAAGTCATTGATGTTTCAAAAGAGTTTGAAAATGAAAAGAGAGACGGATACCTCTAGTTTACGGTGGCAAATGAGCAGAGGGGACAAGGAAACAGAATCACAGCATGAAGATCTCATTAGAAGTTTGAGCTGTTCATTCATTTGGAAGCCTTAGTCAACAAATCAAGAACAATAGGTTGGTCAAGAGAGCATCCACCATCTCTGTGGTCAACTTTGTTGGGGACAAGATTTAGATTACCCCTCTGAGTTTTGATGGTATGTAGGATTTACATTTCAAAATTTAGATATGACTATCTCAAGAAGTTTTCAGTTGATATACATCCAGTATGGATTCATGTTTTCCACAAAATCACAGAAAAGCTATAATCCAGCTTTCTGCCAGCTAGTGATTGCCATAATAGTTCATTGATTCTGATTCACGTCCACCTTTAAAACTAACTACTACAGGATAGAAAACTAAACAACCTTATTTTCAAACAATCAGAACTTCCATAATGGGTTATCATAAATGCAAAGGGAAAAAGAAGGAAAAAAACCCCATAAAGCTATTGCAAATGACAGAGGAAAAAGAATGTATAACCTGGGTACATATTGTTTCGAAAATATCTACCAAGTTCTTCTGCCTGCGAGGAAAAGTAAGAAGTAAAAACAAAATACATAGATGGTAAATGGTTGAAAGACAAGCAAGGATACCCAACATGTATTATTGACAGGAATATCCATCATAATTTTGTACATACAAGAGTATTTGCATAAATATTGATGTAATTTTCAAAAGTAATCATCCAAATTCAAGGTTAAAATGCAATTACAAGTTAAAATACAAAAAACATCTGGAAGAGTCATTAATACTGGCACCTGCTTTCTGCCAGCATGTGTAAGAACACCACCATATTTAAGAACCATAAGAGCTTCAACAGGCCGTTCTTCTTCACATTCACCATTATTTTTTGGAACTTTGACCCACTTTAGAGGCTTTAGTTGAACCTTCCGATAAATACCAGAGAAATGCCCCCCCTGGATGGCAAACATTGACAACATCAAGAAAAAGAGAACAAATCTAGGGTAGCTTAACAATGTGGTAAAGGAATAAGAAGGATCTTTTGAATTTTAACATAAAAAGGACCTTAATGCTTCAACTTTTAGGCTCATTATCAATAGTTATCTATAACAGGATCTTATTAACCTTCAAATGATTAAAAAAAAATCTATCTTTAATAATGAGACCATTTCTATAACAGTTATTAGTAGGTTATGAAGATAGTCGATGATAGGCTTCCTACAATGAATTCTGCCCCCATTCCCATACACACATGCACAAAAACCTGTAAAACAGGGATCTTCACTTCTTTAAAACATGTATTTGGTTTATTAAGAGTCCTTCAAACCAAAAGGTGTCCACCCCTCACCTCCCAAAATAGCAGTATCTGTATTATGTTTGATCACTCATTGGCCTCAACTTGCACATTGCCATAACCAAAGTCGAGGCATTAACATTTGACTTCTCATGAAGCATGGTTCAGGTGGGAAAGGACTGGGGGTGGAGACAGGTAGGTTTGAAATCTGATTCCACACAACCCAAATAAAATAAAATATAAACAAATTCCAGAAAAGGGAAACATGAACCAAATTCCATAAGAAAACAACTCTTGTAACAACCAAAAATGATTGCTTTTCTTTGAAAAAGGATTAAAGTTTACAGAAAGCTCACCAGATCCATCAGGATTCAGTAAAATCCTCAAATTAAAAACATGACCTGTTACAGAACTAGGAGCAATGCATTGGTTGGAAGAAATAAGAATAAGGTCCACACTGAATTTTATAGTGTATGACCAGTTTTCTACTGGAAAAAAGCGTCACAAGTAGAAATGGGCAAACAAGGAACATGACCCAAGTAATAAGAAAACCACTCCTGTAACAAAAAATAAAAAATGATTGCTTTTCTTTCAGAAAAAGGATGACATTTACTGAAAGTTCACCAGATTCAACAAGTTTCAGTATACTCCTCAAACTAAAAACCATGACCTGTTATAGAACTTGGAGCAATGCATTGGTTGGAAGAAATAAGAACAAGGTACATACTGAATTTTGGTGTGTATGACCAGTTACTTGATAAAAAGTGTCACAGGTAGATAAGCACAAACGATTAACCACTTATCACTATGGATGAAAACAAGAATAGAGCAAAAAAAACACCTAATCAGTGTATATGGATATCTTCTAAAACAAAGGCATGATTTCAAGAGAAATTAAACAAGCGACCTCTTCAAGGACTGCTTTAACTTGACGAAGTTTTTCAGCATGCTCAATGTCTTCTGCTTCACTGTCACTTTCTCGACCAGGTCTAAATAATATAAAATCTTGTCATTAGTTCATGAACATTAATGCTATCCTAACATGAGAGTCAATATGCAAATTAAATGTCTGTTTGCCATTTTGAGTTACCGACATGAACCAAAGGGCACAACAAATTGTGTAAGGGTGTTTTGTATTTCAAGATATAATATGACCAGAAAGTGGACACAAAATTTGTAATGCTCTGAGGTTCATGTTCCTTTTACTTCTGAACTAATATATATTGGATGATGAACAGGATGCATGGGCACTCTACATTTGATGGAATGCTTGTTAAGATTCCAAATTGTTTTAACACAGTTTGATGCTCAATTAATAGCATTCAATTTCTTACTATTTTTTTCTTTTGGGGCCAAAATAAAAGATTTACAACGAGGCAAGCCTGTGAAGTAGCCATTCTATGATGTTCTCCAGCCATGTTCAGAACATTACTTAATTACTACTATTCTAGCTGCTGCATATGTCATGCTGGATAGCAAACCACCTCTTAAAGCATTGCCCAAAGTCCCTACTAGAGGATATGCATGTGACTCCACATGCACGACGGAGCCCAAAGTTAAAAAAACACTGGATCCTAAGATGGCGACAATGTACTCTTGGCTTTTTTAACTATGCAATAGGGCATCAGTAACAGCCATGTATTCAAGTAAGTCAAAATCTGGAAAATATATTTTTTTTTTTGGTTTCTTTTTTCTTTATTTATTTCGTTGGAGGGTAGGTGAAGGTTTGTAATTTTCCATTGGTGGAAAGGGGGGTAGGTCTGACTGAAAATGATTTGTATATGATGCAGCACTCCGCTGCTTTCACAGCCAAACCAGTAATCTTTTATATGTAGAGTTATACCTGGTGCGTGGTACAAGCATCCGCGTGGCATCTAACAAATCTTGCAACTGGATAGCACTCTTGAGTTTTGTCTACAAAAGAGATCGTCAACAAATGCACCATTGAATAAGTGATTACAAAAGTAAGAATACTGACAATAAAATAAAACAAAATGATATAAAGATGAAAGGGGAAATAAGCACCTCAGATCTCGGCCTCCCTCCATTGTATTTTAACATCAAATTTAATAGCTTCTCCTCTGTGACTTTCAATTTCACCTTCTGTTTGGGAGTCCTATCACCACTGCCCAAACAGAACACAACTAAAAGATGGAAGAGAAAAGTTATATCTTAATTTAAGTAAAGAAATGGGATGACAAAGATCTTACTGACGAATAACAGTAATGACACATCTTAGCTCCTCAGACTGTCCAAATGTACCAATGATCCCACTCCCTTGACGTGTCAATCCTTCTGAAGGCTGGAGGGGTTCATTGACCTTCCAAGGTAAAGTTGGTGGAATTGTTGAAGAAAGATGAGGGGCCTTTGCTTCTATAAACATCTTCCTCATTACACAAGCAGCGTCATCATAATACCTGTAGTTGGAAAGAGATACATGCACATTCACAAAATATGACAATTGAAATAATGGGATGAAATACGTCAAAGGCTATAATACATGCTATGCATGGGTATTGAAATGCACATAGATGCATAAAAGTTTTGGATTGTCCACATGCTTTTTCTGGGTAAAAGCACGAAGGGATGGTGACTAGAGGAAAATGCAGTGCTCCATCTATATCCAATCGGTATTTCTGAAATCGAATCAGTCATTTATTTTTATATTTTATTTTTTGATAAGCAAGAAAGAAAATATTATAAATAAAAGAGAAGGAAGCTGTACACCAACGCATGCTAGATGCATTCAAAGGGTGCCAAAAGACATTGCCATAAAAGAGAGAGGACCAAAAATAATTACTCCCTCTCCTATATAGAGCCACCAATCTTCAAAATCAAAGGCATTGAGCCTTCTCCTATGCACAAACTAACCCATGACCCAAAGCCGCCAGAAAAGTGTGTTTAAGAGTAACTGAAATCGAGCCAATGGGAAAAACTCTGTTCCCTATTCATTGGTTCAACCAGATGGCTTGTGATGCAAGAAAAAGATTTAGGGCAAAAAAAATGAAAAAGAAAAAGAAAAAGAAAGAATTCATAACAAATTTTAAATCTTAAGGATGTCATCAAATAATGAAACAAAGAGCTTATACTTATATAAGGTTAAGATATTTTATAACTCAACACGTTTGGGAAAAGACAAGGAGCTGTTTCACAATTCAATTATTTCAACAACATGATGGTATCGCTCTAAGAATATTGCACCCACCAAATCCGTGTGCAACAGTCATAAGCATAAAACACAATGCTAGAACTCATTTCTATGACTCTCAGATAACAATGAACCATTCATAATTATTCTTCATATCTTATAAGAATGTATGGATCACAATGTTTTTCTCCAAACTCCTATGCAACAATTTCTTTTTATGAAGTTTCATTGTCTACTAAAGTAAAAAATTTCCTTGCCTTCTAAAATTTTGATAATAATTTGATAAACTTGCATTCTATTTGACAAAGCAGAATAAATTTTCTATTCCCTTCTAAAATATGCTATGCTCCTTGAGAACACAAATACTTTTATTTCTATTTTTGGATTTAAAAAAAAAAGATCTTTCCCCTCTATTCATGGTATTAAAGATGCCCCCACACCACAGGGCTGACCCTTTTTCCCCCTGACCTCTTTTAGGCACAGAGGAAGAGAAATGAGGTTTGTCAGTAAGGACAAAAACTTAATTAGAAAAAGTAAGAATTTCAGAGGATAACAAATTTACAGGTACAAGGACCCATAGTATTGAGAATACAAAAAGCTACTCCCAGCCACCTCAATGCAAAAGCAAACCATATGCGGCAAAGAAAATGCAGATGAATAAATAAAGTACTAGCATTTAAAATGGAGAAACAATAAACAAATATTACTTGTGGGAGTTCTTCACAAAACTCCATCCATTCACATCACAAACATAAGAACGTCCCTCACAACGCAATAGATCAAACCCACAAACCTGCAAGCAAGAACAGAAATATTAATAGAATAAAGACATAACATTTAACAAACAACTATCTCGTTAAAGGAAGGATTTACAAATATAAGAATAGTTGTGTTTGCGTTAATGATCACAACTGGACCTTATGTTAATCATTTTAGGGAGCTACACAATTGGTTCATTAAAAGGGCCACCTAATTGATAAAGTAAGAACATATATATAATTATCTAAACATGTGTTAGTTATTACACCTGGGTAAGAGCTTATTGAAAAAAACACCTAGAAAGGAGGTCAGAAGCTAAGTGCACATGAAACATGAGCGAGATTATTGGTTCAACCATCTCATAAAACTCGTTAGTCTGTCATAATAATTAAATTAATTAATTCTAATCATAGAAGTATCATTAAATTATGATTAGCTACTTCAAAATTCAATATGCTAGTGTATCTTTTTTTCACATATGAATACCACTTCCGTATTTTGTCACTTTGTATTTTTTTACTTTTGTTATATATATTGAAATTTCACCAATTCTTTGTGAGTGCACATATGCATGTTTTCAGGGGAATTTACTAACAAAACCATCATATTTATTCAGAAACAATTAGCTGCAACCTAGTGGGAGGACTGGATCTCTTGCAAGGTTTTCAGTTTGTTACACTTCTTCTCAAACATGATGGAACGTATCAAAAGGAGGCAATGCATCTCCATTATCTGGAAACAGTTTGTGGCCCACTTATATTTGCAAGATATTATAAAACTAGATGGTTCACCGGAAAAATGTCACTCCAGCTCATGATACAAGTTGAACTAGATAAGGGGCTGGCCACTTGTTTGTGTTCCTATTGGCCAAACAGATCTAATAATGATAACAAACCACAAGCACAGGCGAAACATATGGAAAAAAAGACCCATCAACACCACCTAGTATAGGGCATTGATATTAAAGCACTTAGTAAATGCACATGGCCCCCCAATTTGACAAATACACCTGTGGCTTATTCACCCTTCGAATGCAAATCATGCATGGCAACCTCAGAGTGGTTAGATACGAAACTCAACCCATCCACATGAAGATTGTATGTACAAATATACCTTTTCTTCTTGCAGAGCACTATGAATCAAAATGGGAAGAGCTCCCGATGTTTGATCAACTTTGGACTAGGCATGCACAACATTAATGGGAGGAGCATATAATGTGGACTAGGTGAAACATGAACTAAGGTAAAAACTATTGGGAGGTATAAGATGGCAATTCTTCATGAGTAATTTCATCTCACAAACACATATTCCTGGTCAGAATGAGGCATGTTGTGACGCCCCAAAACCCGGGGGTCCGTTGACTACCCGTCAACCTGCGGAAAATCTATACATCTCGTATCACGAGACACATACCTGAGTAAAATAGCCTCTTGGGCCCACAAACCAATACTCAAAATAATTATGCCAACTATATTCTCATAGCTATGCCTCACGTACAAAAGATTTATACATATTTATAAAATATATACTCAAAGCCACATTTCTACCTTTCTCGTGCCTACCTCATCGCTGCATCATCTCCCCGGATAGCCCTTGCATCAGCGGTGGTCCCACGACGGTGAGCAGTTCCCGCAAAGTTTCCTATAAGGGTTACTTCTCACCTAAAATGCATATGCAATTAAGATATATAAATTACAATCACATTCCATATAATTATTCACTATTATAGTTAAATGTCTATATCATGTTTTAGATGCTTACTCCTCATGCTCACGACTCAGTCCCAACCGACTCCCTCACACCTCGAATGTCAAGTGTGAACAAAAACTCAACACACATCATGACTAAACCATCGTGAGACCCTCCAATTTTATTTATCAAATTCTTTTTCCTTATTTTGTGGGCCACTGATTCGGTTTAGCACCAGGACGCCTTCAGACGCCTTTTCAATATTTTCATGAACTTACATCGCTAATTCATGTCTAACCGTGAATAATATGTGGGACTTTCACCTGGGGATCTACCTAACTATTCTCACCAAAAAATACGTGAATTTATCATTTCATTATTTACACACTCGTGAATCTCTACCTTGACTTTCATTCCATTTTTTCCCCGAGTTCACGACCATTTACCAACACTGGTAAATAAACCATACCCTGCACCCACACCACTTGACGCGATGCGACCGTGCTTATATAACGCATGACAATGCATTTCCCTTCCTCATGTTACATGCATGAATGAGCACTACAGAAACATTTACAAACCATGGAAAATTATAATTTATAAGCATATAATCTACTCATGCAAACCATGTTAATACATTAAATAAAGACGATCAACATCACAATTTCCACACCGCATGTTATTCAAGCAAGCCATAACACCCAACTAGGGTCTCTAATTGACCATTCAACAGGCACTTCACCGTCTCCACAACATGAACCATTCCTGCTCCAAGCATCATTATCACAACAACAAAAACCGACAACACCCAGAAACTTTCGCTCTATTTAAAACCCCAATCTACGTCCGGCGGAAACCTCAGTCAAGAAATTCATACCCCTTAGTCCCAAAACTCGGAACTAATTTACATGGCCCCGCGCCTCCCACAAAGAACCCCTTACCATTATAAAGCCCTTTGCGCTAAAGTGTTCAGCAGAAAATATCCACTTCTTTGAGCTTGTTTGAACTCCAACTTCAGCGTCTACACGAATCCCACCGGCACCAACTTTAGTACTCGAACCGGTCGAACGCCGACCGCTCGAAACCTCGGGAAAATCTTCCTTTTCCCCTTCCTCCTTTCTCCTTTCCTCCTTTTCCCTCCCCAAGAACCGCTTTCCTTTTCCCTCCTTCATCTCTTTTCCTTCTTTTTGGCCTTTCTATTCCTTTTTCATTTCTCATCTCACATCTTTTCATTTTCTCTTCTTTCTCTTCTCCTCACATTTTTCTCTCCTCGAATCATTACAATCCGTATGAGTCAAAGGAGGCAATTTCTCCTCATTTCCTCTACCCATTTGTGTGGCTATCTCTTTCCATGCTTCTTTTCTTATTTCTTAATTCCTTATTATAACATCACAAGACTCCTGCCTTTACCATCGCGAGCCCATGATTCTTTCCACATGGCTAATCATGAGCCATGCTTGCTGACCACAGGCCTCGCTAAGTCACTCCTCTTTAGGATGCCATGTGGCATCCCCAACCTACATGAAAAGGTCATTCACACCCCACGCCTCGAAAAACGTAAAACTCGACCACCTGGAACCAACGGTAAATTCGACGTAGAAGCAATTCTCATGAGACGAAGTTCAACGGAAATAAACCGCTTTGTCATCCGAGATCTAGAAAATTCGATTTTTACCGAAATTGCTACCTTACCCTTTCCGAGAAAATTCAATTTTCTGGCTTTACACACGTTCTGTAGTTAAGTTTCGCATTTTTGGCGATAAATGCGTAAAGAAATCAATGATCTCATCAAAGATAACAAAGAAACACTAGGCTAAAGACACCACATAACCCACTCAAGCAAAGCCTACAAATAAAAATAATAATAATCCGGGGTGTATGAAATAAAGAAATGAGAAAATTCAAAAATGAAAATTTTTAACCATTGACCAACTCAATTTTAAGACCAGAATAGCCATCAGTAATGGGAAGCCTGAAAGCAAAGGAGTATGAGACAAAAGAACTGAATTCATAAGATTTCAGAATATACATTAGCAAATGCTAACAAATGGATAAAGCTTTGCTCATCCTGAGTATGAAAAGTCAGTAGTCATCCAATGAAAATTTTATGCTCATCATGATAGCATCATGGCATTATCAAACAAAGTATGTGGTAAAAAAAACATGAAAAACAGCAACTAAAATGAAATCAAGTCTACTCACAAACATGAAAAAATGGTAAAACTAGAGACAGCTATAAGAAATAATTTAGAGGTTATAACTTATAACAATGCACATAGTTTGTTATGATGGGATGCAGGTTACTTACTGCTTGCCTAAAGGCAAGGCAAACATCTCTTGCCATTTGCTTCTCAGTAGGAGTCAGCAATACAGGATACCTTACCTGTCAGTCAAAAAGTAAATATTTCAAACATGTTCCAAAAACCATTCTTTCAGTCCCCATGAAAAATGAGGACTATGCTGGAACTATCATTCATTCCCCTATTTCATTCTTCATTGTAATTTGATGTATCATTGTACAGGAAAATGTTTACCAAGAAAATAGCTAATCTTGCCAACTAATTGTACATTTACTTTATTATTTCTCTCCATGGAACAGTATAATCCTACTTCACCCAATCTAAAGTTCATCTACATGATTCCTGGCCATTTTTCTAAAGATTAAAAACCACCAAGGTATATCATGATTGTAAGGTTAGGCCAAATGTTCTTTCTAGCAGTTCAGCAGATGCAACCACCTCCATTTTCCAGGCAAGAAGATGTAGAAGCTTGGTTTTGTAACGTAGATATGAAATCTGTATTACTTACTTCTTTCCCATCGGGATTTCTCATAACAACACCATCAACCACAGGAGACTTCCTTGCCTCAGCATGTGCATATTCAGGGCCAACAGTATACACCTATTATAAATTGACAAGAAGCTTGATCAACTGATGAAAAAAGTCAAAAGTGGAAAATGAAAATCATGGAAAATCCAAAAGACTACCATAAGCATTGCATAGAATTTCCAAGTCAATGGTAAATATCAGAGATATAAACAATAAATATGCAACAGTGGCAAAACCAATCATTAACTTGAGATGATTAAGAGTAAGCAAGAAGGCCATAAACTTTTTTATGTATGAACATGCCAAGAACCAGATTTGTTGTGTACATGGGATGGCCTAGTTCTACATGTCCTACTCAATCTTTTTTTTTTTTTTGATAGATAAATAAAGTATTATATTAATGAAAAGCCCCAAGAGCTGCAAAGCATACAGGAATCATGCACTATAAACTCAATTCCAATCATGTTTTTTAAACACCACAGACATTCAGAAGAATACAGTCAATAAGAGGCAAGATGCCCCTAAAGCAGAATGATTTGAAAAGAAAACAAGATATGTTATAAAGTTCCTCCACACATAAAACTCATGCAGTTAAGTAATTAAAAGTCCAATAGCCCCAAAATAATAAAATAAACTTCCAATTCACAACTTATTTCCATTTTTCAAAATAATATAAAAGTTACTCCAACTTTTGGCATATATATATATATATATATATATATATATATATATATATATATATATATATATACACACACATATACACGTTAAGGCCCATGAAGAGTTTTTGCTTTTTGGATTTTAGTACACAAATTTCTCAGCAAAGAATCTCAACAAAGGAAACTGTGCGGTCAGCTCATCCATTAATGTGATCAAAACAAGCACAGATTTTACTCCAAGAAATATAATCAATAAACTGACAACCTTGACATCTGTTCCTCCAGTTGGCATAAATTCCTCATATATATAAGAGCCTTCACGCCTCACTCGTCTAACCTCTGGATGGAACTCACTTGAGCGGTTGCCAACCTGAAATAACAATAAAAATTATGTTTGTGTGAATCATGTTTTAGAAATAAAAAAATGTGAAAAAGGAGGCTTATCTTTGATAGCAGTTAAAATCTAAAGTTTAATTTGAGAATAACCTTGATGTTTATGCTATAGTCAGCCTTATATATTCCTTCTATCTAAAAATGAAAAAGAGTATATTTTACCTTCCTCTTTATTTTTCTGTGTGGCAGTGCCTGTGACCATAAAAAGCAAGGAAAAGAGAGGATGCAAAGACATAACATCAGCTTGTAGTGTTCTCTAAGGCCTGATTTGGTTTTCAAGTTTTTGGTTTTGAAGTTTGTTTGGGGTATGTCTCACCATTATTTAAGAACTGAATGTAGCAAGTGTTTACAAAATTTGGCTTTTCCAACATAGTTGTTTGGAAGTTTCTGCACATTTACTGAAAGAATTATTTAGTTATAGAAGCATGTTGATACACCACTTACATTTTCTCCCTGCAATTTTAATTCCTCAAGTTCCAGGTAGAAGAAACTATCAATGGCAGAGATATCAATGGCAGAGGAGGTGGGCTGTCAATTGCTAAGATTATGGCAGAAATTATGACTCAGATTTGAAGATCTAAATTACAGCCCATTGCTAAGATTATGGCAGAAATTATGGCTCAGATTTGAAGATCTAAATTACAGCCCATTGCTAAGATTATGGCAGAATTATACTCAGATTTGGAATATCTAAATCTGTGTGTTAATTGTCCTATAATTTGTGTATTAGCTGTATATATTCTTCCTAAAGTAGATTAGCAGTAATTGTGTAATTACTATAAATATTTTCTTGTCTAAAATAGGTTGTACAACAATTCTTATTTAAAGGAGAGATTATCAAAGAAACAGGCATTCAGCCATTTTCTCAAAATCTGTTATGGTATCAGAGCCATAGTTTTGAAATTCATAGCTGAATCTTCGAATCTCTATTTCATTCTTTTTGGAAGAATGTCTACAGAGACTTTGGCTATCAAATTTACAGGAAAGAATTATGCAGCATGGGAATTTCAGTTCAGAATGTTTCTGAAAGGGAGCTTTGGAATCACATTGACGGGTCTACTCTTGCTCCTAAAGAAGGTACAGAACTTAGTCAATGGGAGGCAAAGGATGCTCGAATCATCTCTTGGATTTTAGGTTCTATTGAAGCTCATATGGTGAACAATTTACGTTCCTTTAGTACAGCTAAGGAGATGTGGGATTATCTGCAACGCATATATCATCAAGATAACACTGCAAGACGATTTCAACTAGAACTTGAGATTGGTAACTTCAGTCAAGGTAATCTCTCTATTGAACAGTATTATTCTGGATTTATTAATCTGTGGAGCGAATATTCTGGTATTATCTATTCAAAGGTACCTAAAGAGGCCTTAGCCAGCCTTCAAGCGGTTCATGAAGATAGTAGGCGTGATCAGTTTTTGATGAAACTGAGGCCAGAATTTGAAGTTGCACGGGCTGGATTACTGAATAGAAATCCTGTCCCTTCCTTGGATATATGTCTTGGTGAATTGTTGCGTGAAGAACAAAGAATGGCTACACAAGCTGTTCTAGGTTCGTCCAAGGAGACATCTGAGGTTGTTAATGTTGCTTATGCTGCTCAAGGGAAGAACCGAGGGAAGGGACAAATGCAGTGCTATAGTTGCAAGGAGTTTGGGCATATTGCCCGCAATTGTGGTAAGAAATTCTGCAATTATTGTAAACAGAATGGACACATTATCAAGCAATGTCCTACACGCCCAGAAAACCGACAAGGCCAAGCTTTTCAGGCTGCTGTTTCAGACCCTACCACTATCAGTTCTACAGCCACAATTGCTGGCACAAATCAGTCTTTTGCTACTCCAGAAATGGTCCAACAGATGATCATCACAGCATTCTCTACCCTTGGACTTCATGGTCAAGGTAAGATTGTTTCTTCTCCTTGGTTTGTTGATTCTGGGGCATCAAATCATATGACTGGATCAACTGATTGGCTGCATAATCTTCGGAAGTATACTGGTAAACAAAATATTCAGATTGCTAATGGAAGTAATCTTCCAATTACAGCCATTGGTGATATTGGACCTTCCTTTCGTCATGTATTTGTCTCTCCTGGATTGTCTACGAGTTTAATTTCTGTTGGGCAGTTGGTGGATAATAACTGTGATGTAAGTTTCTCTCGTCATGGTTGTCTTGTGCAGGATCAGGGGTCGGGGAAGGTGATCGCGAGGGGGCCTAAAGTGGGCAGATTATTTCCATTGCAATTTATTCCTAGAACTTTGTCTTTGGCTTCTATTACTATTGAAAATAAGGCTAACGTTTGGCATAAACGATTGGGCCATCCAAATAATGTGATATTGTCTCATTTGATGAAGCATGGTTTTCTTGGCAACAACAATCAGTGTTCTTCTAATAGTTTATCTCTTGATTGCTCTGTTTGTAAACTAGGAAAGAGTAAAGTGTTACCTTTTCCTACTTATGGTACTGTATAATACATGTTTGAGATTATACATAGTGATGTTTGGGGTGTTATCTATCATTTCCCATATAAATATTTCGACATTCATAGATGATCATAGTTGTTTCATATGGATATATTTTCTGCATACTACATCATGTTAACTGTTTTCAGAAGTTTTGTGGCTTATATTGAGACTCAATTTTCTACCACCATTAAGGTTTTACAAATTCCGGGATAACGGCGCAGTATATGTCACATGATTTCCAAGCTTTCTTACAACAAAAAGGCATTATATCTCAACGATCATGCCCTTATACCCCTCAACACAATGGGGTGGCTGAACGGAAAAACCGTCACTTGCTGGATATGGTTCGCACTACTCTTAGAGGCATCGCCCCACCTAGATTGGGGTGGAAGCTCATTAACCGCAGTTTATCTGATTAATCGGCTACCTTCTCAACAATTGAATTTTGATTCTCCTTACTTTCGTCTGTTTGGTATGCAGCCTAATTATCATATGCTACACACTTTTGGATGTGTTTGCTTTGTCCATTTGCCTTCACATGAACGTCACAAGCTTACAGCTCAATCAGTAAGGTGTGCATTTATGGGATATAGCAATACTCACAAAGGATTTCTGTGTTATGATGCTGCCACTAATCGACTGCGTGTTTCTAGAAATGTGGTTTTCTTTGAACATGAGTACTATTTTCAGCAGAAGGATCTCCCTTCACATGGTGTTCTTCTTCCTAGCTTTGATGATATATTCTCCATCGAGCATTTTAAACTCCGGTTTTGTCTTATCGCCGATTTGATACTCTTATCATCGAAATCCTCGACCTTGATCCAAGGCCTACTCTGCCTTCACATCTAATCGTATCGCCGTCCCTCCCGATAGGTATGGTTTTTCGCTTATTTTGGCTGGGATATTGGCGCTTCCTACCTCTATTCTCAAGCCACAAACATGTATGTCGAGAAAGCTATGTTGAAGAACTTCAAGCTCTTTCAAGAGAACCATACTGGGATATTGTTCCTCGTCCTATTGGTGTTAAAACCATTGGTCAGAATGGGTCTATTCCATTAAGTCGGTATCCGATAGTCACTTGATCCCATACAAAGCAAGGTCGGGTGGCACTCGAAATCGACAAGAGTATGGAGTCGATTATGATGAGACATTTGCACCAAAGGGCAAAATGACGACTAAGGCGACTTGTTCTTGTATTGTCGCTTCCAAGGGTCGGCCACAACAGATGGATGTTAAGAATGCATTTTTACATGGGGATCTTAAGGAAGCAATTTATATGACTCCACCACCAGGGTTATTTTCTACACCCTCTTCTGATGTTTGTAAACTAAAAAAGTCACTCTATGGTTTAAAACAGCCCGCTGCTTGGTTTGATAAGTTTCGATCCACGTCTTATTAAATTTTCTTTTGTCCGCAGTCAATATGATTCCTCTTGTTTCTTCGCAAGAGTCATAAAGGAATTGTTTCGCTTCCTAGTATATGCCGATGATATCATTATTACGTGGATCGACTTTTGAATTGATTTCACTCTTCCATCAATACCAAAGCTCTTTTCATATGAAGGACCTAGGTCCTTTAAGCTACCCAGCCTCATGAACTCTACAATGGTCGGTATTTTCTTGAAATCAAAGATAAATATATTCGTGAGGATAATTATACCGTCACTTCAAGATGGTCGATCCGTTGATACTCCCTTAGAAGTGAATGTTAAATATCGCTGCGACGTGGTGAATTTTTGTTCGATCCTCCTTATATGCATTAGTGGGGAGCCTTAATTACTCCCCACTATTACTCTACGCGGACATTTCTTTTGTCATTCAACAAGAATAATTTATGCAGCCCCCGGCACCTTCACTATCATTGCTCGTCGCATTGTTCGCTATTTGCAAGGCACTCCTACTGAGGTCTTTTTCTTTCCGCGGATTCTCCCATTCACTCGGGTTGCATATGCTGATGCCGACTGGCCGGGTTCGCGCACCCGACGCTCGACATCGCCGTGCATGTCTACATTGGCAATCCTTTGCCTCTTTGGAAAGCAAGAAGCAAGATCTAAAGGTCAAATCCTCCACCGAGTCCAGTATCGCGGTTATGTCCTCTCGCGATGTTCCGAGATTGCTCGCTTCGAGGATTGGTTGGCCGAGCTTCGGGGTTTCCTCAATGAAACCTTACCCGCTTCATGCGGATAATACTAGTGCTATCCAAATTATCGGGCGTAACTCAGTTTCACGAGCACTAAGCACAGTAGTTAGGGACACACTCAACTGTGAAGCATATGATGCCCATGTCATTTCTCTACCTCACATCACCACTGATCAACAGACTGCTGATGTATTTACTAAAGCTCTCTCACGACAACGACATCATTTTCCGGTTACCAAATTGATGCTCGGGATCATCCAAAGATCAATTGAGGGGGATATCACGGCGTAGATGGTCATCGGCGAGGTAATACAATTGCTAAGATTATGGCGTAAAATTATGACTCAGATTTGAAGATCAAATTATAAGCCCATTGCTAAGATTATGGCGTAAATTATGGCTCGCATTTGAAGATTCAAATTACAAATTAATAGCGCAGATTATGGTAAATTACGGCTCGCATTTGAAGATCTAAATCAGGTGTTAATTGTCCTATAATTTGTGTATTAGTCAGATATATTCTTCCTAAAGTAGATTAGCAGTAATTGTGTACGCTATAAATATTTTCTTTGTCTAAAATAGGTTGTACAGCAATTCTTATTTAAAGGAGAGATTATCAAAGAAACAGGCATTCAGCCATTTTCTCAAAATCTGTTAGAAACTTGAGAAAACTTTGTGACTCATTGTTTCTAATATAGTGGACTACTGATTAGATTTGTCGTGTGAGCCTTCCCTCTTTATTGGAGGGTTTCCACTTAAAGATTGATGTTTTGCATTTGATCGTCTTAAAGAGCATTTCATATGCTACCTCTTACTTTTTGATGAATATTTATGAGCTTTGGGCTTTTGGCTTTAAAGATTGCAATTCGGGTACCTGAAATTTCCTTTAAGACCCAAATTTTTTTTTACAACAATTGAATTTGAATTTCTATTCAAATACTTCTATAAGAAAGAAGAGAACTCTACTACTCTCCTGTAAGAAAAGCATGAAAACATTCAATGGAATGAGGGGTATTAACTGTTAATCAGCTTTTTTAGTAACCAACTAAGTACGAGTATTTAGGGATGGAATAGAAGAAGAGATCAGAGCACCATACTGAATAAACAAAATCCAACATAAAAATATATACATCTCTCCATATCAGCAGCAATAAAGTATTAGGACCCGCCATGTGACGGGTCCAAATCACCACCCATAATTAGCTGAATTTAACTAACCTCAAGTCTAGCATGGACTAAAATGAGTTAGATTTGAGTCATGTTTCTAAAGCTGACTAACCTGAAAACAATCCTATTGTAGTTCTATGTTTTTTCATCCCCTTAGAATATCCTTTTTCAAAGAAAGATGAACCAGGTCTGAAGTATATCCTACATTACATAGTAAGAAGCAAAGCTGCATGTATAACATGCAAATCAATGAAAAACCAAACAAAGGAAGCGCACAAGCATGCTCACCTTCCTGAACAATTCCTTCATACCCCCACCTGCCGAGCTAGGGTAATAAATCATTATACTATGATCATCCCCTTCAGTAAACCATAAAAGGAGAGTCGTTAGAATACATGCAAATTAACAAATTAATATTCGCACATGGATAAAAATGGCAAAAGTAGTCAATGGTATACAATTCTATGGTTGCGAAAATGGAATAACTCTAGTTTATGTAATTAACCCATAAGGTTTCAGATAAGTTAGCAATTGAGCAAATTAACAGTTGTTAGGATAAAAAAGAGTAAGGTTGCATTAATCACACTCTGCATATACATGAGAAAATACATTCAACAAATGAATTTACAGAAGCTTGTGTGTTTGCTTAGGACCATTGTTATGTTTGTTAACGACTATTGGTCCCTTTTTTCATTTTTGTGAATTTCTGTCCCCCGTTAAGACTGGAACCTCCCATACACCACCTTCCCCAACCTTTTACCATCCCAGCCAAGCCTCAAGGGCACTAAGGACCCTTCATCTCTCCAACAGTATCTTCAATTTTCCTTTTTAAAACTCAATATTCATACGATTTGAAACAAAGACAATTGTTTAGGGAATCACTCAACATGATATTGTTTAAAATATAAAAAGGATTCTGAATTGAATACTTGAAAAGGGTGATCACACTACATTTTTTCCCAAGAAAGCCAGATTTTGATTGAAAATTCTTAGCTCCAAAATAAGGTTCATCACTTCACCTTGGTATTAACTCACAAGGAATTTTTTGCAACCAGTAATCTAGCGTAAGCAAGCATACTTCGAGTTATTTATTTACTCATTCTATCCCATGAACAATGTAAGTCGTGTCCATTCTATTAATTATAACCTAGTCAAACCTAGAAAGCTATATGCATATTTCCTTGGGACAAGTCAATGACATTGAGGAAAAAATAAGGTTTATAAGGTAAGATATACAAATTATTCACCCAAATAACTAGGAAAGACATCATAAGTAAAACTACTTATTGGTACAAATAAAGAACGAACTCACCATCAACAGGCTTCTCCACAAATGGTTTCCAGAAACGGTTTCCATGAACCTCAACAAAATCTTCTTCTTCAACAAAATAATCCAGCTCTTGACATGGTACTTCCCTATTCACAAGGGCATATCTTGGAACGGGAATACCATACCTTTCAAGACACTTGACTCCAAAAAAAGGGGTTAGTCTTTAATATTCAATTGCTAGAATGAAAAAGTAATATATCATAGGATTAACCCAGTCAATTGCTAGAATGAAAAAGCAATACATCAATTGCTAGAATGAAAAAGTAAATATATAATAATAATAATATATCACATAGGATTAACCCAGTCAAGTTTGAAAAATGATCAAGGTGCATTATGACCATAATGCATATTCCTCTTCAAGGAATATATCATAGTTTTTTCAGCTCATTCCTTTCTGTAATGCTTACAAGGATATTGCTCATAATAGTCAAGAAATTGGCAAGGATTCTTCCCTTGCTATAACTCAGCAATGGACATGTAGGATACTTCCTTGATACACATCACTATTGTTCACAAATTAGCAAACTAGTCCAACCCAGAAAAAAGCTTCACCACAAATTCTACCTCAGATCATGGATAAGATCTCAGAAAACTCAACAAAATTTTGCCAAATTTTCCACTTTCAAGTGCTACTGATATGATTTCAACAGCTGTTATTAATTGTCAAACATTTTGGCTTTTTTCTTTCTTTTTTGATAAGTAAACGAAAGCATATTAGAAAAGGAGCTAAAATAGTAACTTGGAAATTATAAGAAAGGGCAATCAGCCCCCTAAAATGGCACAAGAACTAGCTAGGATGTACAAAAAACAGCCCCTCCTCATTTACAACCCACTCCAATCAATAAACCCAGCTATAGTTGAAGGACCATCCAATATAGACACTTTGGTTGCCAAGCAAAGAATAAAAACAAAAGAAGTCTTCTCCCTCTATAGAAAAAATCTCATCCTAAAAGACGACCCAATTCCAAGCCTTCCATGCTGTTCAAAATAAGTATAAAAGACCCACTTGTCACACCTTTTTCCATTTTTTGCCTACCAAAAAACCTTTCTAACTCAACATGGTATCTCACACTGACCTCGGGTTCACCCATGTGACACCAAAAAGAGAGATAAGAAGCTCCCATAATAACTTTGTCTTTACACAATGAAAAAGAAGGTGGTCCACATTCTCCTCATTCTCATGACAAAGGTAACACCTGTTTGCAAGGGTAAAGTCCCTTTTCTGACGTGGGCCAATAGTTAAAAACTTTTCCTAGATAGCTTCCCAAGTGAAAGAACAAATTTTCGGTTGCACGCAAGACTTCCAAACCAATGGCCAAGGGGAAGACTCAGAGGTTATGGGCTTCAAAGCCTGATACATTCACTTGATTGAGAATACACCATCTTTTGTCTCCGTCCATCTTAGCTTGTCTTCCAACTAGTCAAACACTTGGCAATATATCACCCTTTTTGGTAAAAATCACATAAACATTGGTTAGAGGCTTTCCATAATGTGAAATGGCATTTATTGCAATAAATTGGTGATTAGCTGATTTATTCGTTATTTTTTATTGAAAAATTGACCAAATCTATATTTGTAATAAAACCTCATTGAGATTAAAACCATGTTCTCCGCCAATGAACAAAGATAAGCTCATTACCATACCAAGCCTTCACTTATTTTTAAATTGCCTCATATCATATATAGGGAATAACAAATAACTACATTGTTTACCTCCAAAACCAATTCAAGGAATCAAATTTTAAAAGTAAAATTTGTTGTACCGTGTAATCGATAAATATATCTCAATTATCTCCACTAATATTCCATTTGTGCGTTGCAAACATAAAAACCACCTAAGTAATCTATGTAGTTGATTTGTAAACAAAATTATAGATATTTTTTAAAACTACAATACCAAAAGATTTTTGAAAAATTACAATGCACATATCATTATAATGTCCTCAAGTACATTCAAATAATGGTATAAGTATAAGATAATGTATTTTTAAGTACTTAAAATTAATAAAATACAATATTAAACATTTACTTTGAAAAACCATATTCATTATTAGCACCTTTTTTTTTTATGGGTAAAAATCAGCATGTATTAACCACAAAAAGAATACAGCAGAGCTGCCCAAGAGTACATTGGGAGTCTACTAAAGAGGAACAACCAAAAAAGGGAGCTAACGGTCAGAAAAACCCAACAAAAAATCATCTATACCCTGTCCAAGTTAGAAAATCCAGCAAAGACCTGTCTCTATCCCCACTATACACGTTCGACCAAGACCAAAAATTACAAATAAACGAACTCTTTAATCTGTTCGTGGAAAAGGCCTCGTTATCAAAGGTCGTTCTATTTCTTTCACACCTCTAGCACATTTTGATCAATGCTATGTTCAAAACCCAAACCTCTTTTGCAAGATTTTAGAACCATCCGAAGATAAGGACTCACAAAAAGACAAGTAAACAATGCCACCAATCCTACCACCTCTTCCCACCAACCTTACAGGAGCCTTCAAACCCCAAACATATTTTGCAAGGTTTTGGAGGCATTTGAAGATAATGACTTGAAAAAAGACAAAGGAGATATACACCAACCCCTCACCACCATTAATTGCGCGTGCGCGCATGCACACACACACACATGTATATATGTATGTATAAACTGCACAAATAACATGATCTACAAAGGAAAAATTGAAAAATGAAAAATTGCAATTGATTCTTTCTCATAGGTTCAATGTCAAAAAATTTGTAGTGCTAAAACAAAGACAAAGTAAGATCAACAGTTTCTTAATGAGCAAAATCCAGAGAAAGTTAGCATTGATGATAAGTCAAGAGATGCCCATGCACAAACCAAAACAAATAAACCCATTAAAAAAAAGTACTTTGGACCTGAGGCCTGATTATAGAATGGAAGAATAAGAATGCATACCTCATATACTTTCCTTCGATCATGAAGAAGGTGTTGTTGTTCCAATTCATTGACAAGAAAAGGCCTGAATGGCAAAGGATAAATGCCTAAGCAACTTTTTTTGTCCCGGTAAAAAACGATTATATTGATCAAAGAACCCGAGAGGTTCCAAAGTACGAGAGTGAACAAGAAGGAACCGGATGGAGCTGCGAAGAACTACCCGACCCGACAAAGGCGCCAACCCTACCTACGCGACCAGGCAAAAATCCCTGGAATTAGTGTTAACAACTCTATCACGGATATGCCCAATTCCACAAATTGCTCGAGTTAGATTTAATTTTTTGGCGTTGAGACTAGGATCTCAAACACCACCCTATTTCTTTCCCGCCATAAAGTCCGAAAAAGGCATAAAGGAGTAGCCATCGAGTGCACTGTTTTTACCATAGGAGCTCCTTGCCAAGCTAAAGGGTATAGTTACAAGTGCGAAAAGATTAGCTAGTCCCAACTATCGTCAAAAAAAGGTCTCAAAGCATCTTGGCTATCTTGCAGTGAATTAACAGATGGTCTATTATGCAACATCTGTTCGCAAGGGCTCTTCCGCGACGTTTAAGCTGATCCCAAGTCATCACTTTTGGCTTTGGCGAAAAAGCGCTAATTTTGGAGGGACCCTGAGGTTCCAAAGCGGCGGAAAGGAAAATCAATTTCAGGCGAGAGGTTTAAGCCACTATACATGGTCCTGACTGAGAAATTACCATTACTGGATCCCTTCAGCAAAAGTTTGTCCTCAATCCAAGGTCTGATTTTCTTCCTGTGAATAGAGGAGAGGAATCTTTCCACCTCCTCCATCTCCTAATCATTAAAGGACCTTAGAAAGGTTGGAGACCAACCCTTCCTCCCTAAAACAGTTCCACAGATCTGCCACCATAGCATCTTTTGCATAGCAGAATAAACATCTGAGAACGAAGAACACAACGCCTCCTCACGCGCGAGCATCTTTCCAAGCTAATCCTCCTTCCGCCATACAAGGAAAGAAATTTGCATTTTGGAAGAGGTCATTCTTTTTTTATTTCCTTCCACAACCCAACACCAAAGCCAACTCTGATTTCACAAGTGTGCCAACCCCCAACAATCTCCCCAAATTTTCTACTCACAACCTTTCTCCAGAGGGCATTCCTCTCATTAGCAAACCTCCAGCTCCATTTGCATAAAAGAGCCTTGTTTACCCTGGAGAAGTTTCTCAATCCTAATTCCCCCTTTTTTCTTCTCTATACAAATTGTGGCCCATTTAATGAGATGGGAAAAGCTCATAAGTGCCCCACCCCTGAAGCGTCTTTGAATTCTCTCCGATTTGGTGCAAATCTTTTGTGACATACGAAAGAGGGATAAGTAATAAATTGGAAGGCTAGACAAAGTACTACAGATCAGCGTAATCCTTCCACCCTTAGAAATACACTGCATCTTCCATGAAATTGACCTCTTAGGAAACCTTTCTTCGACGAGTCCCAGACCCACAGGCCTTGTGGGGAGCTCCGGGGAGACCTAGATACGGTGGAAAGACCCAATCCTAGCCCAGGGCTCCAAAAATTTAACTGCGTCAACATTGTCCAACTGGCTACCCGAGGCGAATCTCACTCTTGCTTAAGTTAATTCTCAGCCCCGACATCTCTTCAAACCACATTAGAGTCCAGCTCATAAATTTTATTTCATCTTTGTTGGGTTCGCAGAATAGAAGGGTGTCATTTGCATAAAATAAATGGGAAATGACCTCCCCTCCCCTCCCCTGATTGCAACCCTGCTACCAGACAGGAAATTTCCTTCAACCGCACCTTTGTACCAACCTGCTGGGCTTCCTTACTTAATCGCTAAAAGGTAAAGAAATAGGATCTCGCTTTGTCTCAGCTCTCGGAGTGCGGAAGAAGCCGTGGGAAGCCAGAAAAGGGTGAGAGGCCGTGGAGACCTTTTACTTTATCGACTCAACCACGATTTCAAAGCCCATACTATCCATAACACATGTCTAATGAACTCAGATATTATGTAGGCACCAATATCGATTTGCAAACCAAACCACTCTCTCTTTCTTTTCAATATTGAGTCCACAACTTCATTGGAAATAAGGACCGCATCTAGGATCTGTCTTCCTTCAACAAAAGCAGATTGAGATTAGGAAATGATCTTACCCATGACTCTCTTTATCCTGTTGGTTAACACTTTTGTCAAAATCTTGTACAAACCTCCCACTAAGCTGATAGGTCTTAGGTCTTTGAAATCTTCAACATTCTGTTTCTTGGGAATTAAGACCAGGAAGGTGGCATTTAAACTTTTGACAAATCTACTCTGATCATGGAACTCCTTGAAGTAACCCAGCACCTCATCCTTAACAAAATCCCAATAGAAAGACCAGAAAGCTATGGGAAAGCCATCAGAACCATAAGCCTTGTCCCTATTAATCTCAGAAATTGCTACCCAGATTTCTTTCTCCGAGAAATCTTTCTCCAACTTGGAAGCTTCCTCAGGCCCAATCAAATTAAAAGGGAGCCCAAGGAGGGGTGGGCGCCAACAATCTGGGGCTGAGAATAGATTTTGAAATTCATTCACCAAACCTTCCTTTATCTCATCCCCCTTAGCTAACCTTCTTCCATTAATACTCAGATTTTGAAGAAAATTTCTTCTCCTGTGAGCATTTGCCATCCTGTGAAAGAACCTTGTGTTTTACCCGGCTGCTCGGCCCGGGTTTCTGAATTTGTCTCCGGAGATCTCCTCCATGAGAGCCCAACTCTTAAAATCATCTTTGGCCTTGGTTCTTTCCTCATGCTCCTCTAGGCCCAATTCCCTTTCCTTCTCAAGGTCATCCCAATAGGACTCTCCATAAAACCTCCAACTTATTGTACTCAACTCTACCAAAAACCTCTCTACTCCAGACTTTTAGGATGGCCTTTCAAAGCCTTCAATTTGGCCGACAAAATAAAGCTAAAGGAGCCATGAAAAACTAGACTTTGTCACCACCCTTTCAAGATTTCTTTGAACCCCTCATACTTTAACCACATTAGTTCAAACCAGAAAAGAGAGGGGCCTATCCTAATCCCATCGCTATCCAACAGGATGGGTGAATGGTCAAAAGTAGGCCTAGGCAAGCATCTCTGAATAGACTTACTGAACTTGCTTTCCCAATTGGCTGAAACCAAAAATCTATCCAACCGGGACATGGCTCTACTGTTTCGGCCACCCCTCCAGGTATAAGGTCCCCCCTGAAGCGGCATATCTCGAAGACCCAGCTCATTTAGAATTTCTGAAAACCTTCTCATAGCTAGGGAGATCCTTCCACCACTGGATCTCTCATTCGGAGAAAGGATCTCGTTCAAATCCCCTCCTAAGCACCAGGGACCATTCCACATTCCTCTGATCGAGCCAAGCTCTTCCCAAAAGAATTCTTTAAAACACCTCTCTACAGGACCGTACACTCCGGTGAACATCCACTAAAAATCATCCTTCACCATTCTGAACAAGCAAGAAAAAGAAAAGCTACCATACTCTGACTCCACCAAAGATAATCTTCTTTTATCCCAAAACAAAAGGATGCCCCTGCGGTCCCTCCGCATCAGGCTTTCCGAGTCGAGAACTGCCACACGTCGCGTGAACAAAAGCTTTATTCATCCCCTGAATCTTGGTTTCTTAACGACAAACCAAATCAACCTTGTGAGTCCTAATAAAATTCCTAATGACCTTCCTTTTTTCAGGGTCATTCACACCTCTAACATTTCAAGAAAGGATTTTTACCTTCATTTCAACTTTAGTAAGAGATTACCCGTCTCTACCTCCTTTAAATTTATCCCTCCCATTATAATTAATAAAGCTTACCAACTTCTTTAGTTCCCGCTCGCATTTGGTAACTGTCACAACCCCCTGTCTTTGCCTAAGCAACTTTTACATCCATATAAATGCAAAGTATGGGTTAAACAGCCCCACAATCTTCTAAGTTACATAGTAAAGATAGAAGAAAAAAAATCAAAGACAAAAAATCCCAAGATCATGCACCTATAAGGATGACAACCCTCCAAGATACTAAGTCATGCAGTAAATCAAATAAATAAAAAACGAAGAGCACTTTTTCCCTCATATCCTGTTTATCCTTTTTATATAAATGAATTGGTTATTCATATTTAAAAAATAATTAAATAAGGAAATATTTTGGAAAGAAGAACAAAATCATTTAGACCAAGCTCCTTTATGGGCGAATAGCAAGTTGGTATCTTACAAGTTCAATAAGAAATGCAAGCATAAAATACATAAAAGTGTACTTAAGGAAACCTAAAACATTTTCAAGTTAAAGAAACACGATATCCGGTTGACCATGGTTACCCAAGAGAAAACACCTAATCTAATGTAAGTTCAGCACAGAAGTTGAACTTAGATTGAGCACTTCAGACTAGGGATTATGTTGGTCCAAATATAAGGAGAATGGCACTCTTTATGTTGTTTTCTGATCCAACTCAACAGCTTGATGCCCTACTCCAATCATCACCAAAGACAAAAGTGTGAAATAAAAAGAATGTCCAAGAATGTAGGGATAGTTTTTGAAAAGGCTACAGTCATATTTACCACCAGTAACCACGTAGATACAGGCTCCATCATATACTGCAGCAAACACACTATCCATAAGCTATCTCCTTCCCAAATGTCCAAAACCATTTTGCCAAGGTTTTGTTTGTTCTTCAACACCAACATCAGTTTCAAAGTTTTCTCCAATTCAATAAATAATGACAAAAATATATTGTGCCTAACTGTTCTAATTTGAGTAAAATAAAGGAATTTTCTTTGCTAAAATCAACAAATTAAGTAACGTTCTGAAAATTTCTTTTTCAATAAGAGTTCCATGACATTAGAATTTTTTTCCCTTGGATTTTATGGTGCAATGAGCTTTTCGGATAGACCTAAAACCTACAAGCAATGTCAATGAAAATTTCAGGCTACTGTGATTCTTGGAAACTAGAAGGTGTAATTGCAGCCTAAACAAAAATATTTAATTGCCTCAAAGAAAAAAAAAACTTACTTTCTCAAAGCAGCATAGGCTTCTGCCTTATCAAGGGGGTAGCCAGATGAATAGAAGGCAATCAAACAGTCACATATTGGCCAGCTGAAGTGAGTGAGGATGCAACAAATTAGACATCAATCAGAGACCAAACTGCATAATTATGTTACAGGACACCCTCAACTTATAAATAGCTGAATTAACACCAGGAATCTAAATAGTCACATTGATGACAGCAAGCAGGATTGCAGGATTGTCGGAATAATTTTCCACATCAGCATGTACGAACACAGAAATAGAAGATTAATCCGCGTCAACTGAAAACTCCCATATTTCAAAGTATTCTTAGACATAATAACTACAGATACAACTGAAATCAAGGAATTTCCCTTTATTCAAAAATGGTTTATGTACCGTTTTCATTAGAAAAAAAAAAGAATATTCAATGTCTAGCAAGTTCTCCATTGTGATAGTGAATATAATCTAAGAAATGTCAGTAGGGTTACTCAAGGAAATTGCTTCAGATTTAACCATTCTCTCACTTAGAGTGTTGTTTCTACTTATTCATAAAAACCAGTCTTCTGATTAAACCAAGAAATAAAAATCATTGAAGTACAGGAATCCATTTTGGACTTAAGACTTAAAATCAGTGTAACTAATAAGTTAGCAATCAAATTAACATTAATTGAAAACCTTATCGGGATAAGACCTGTTTTAAGTCAATTGGATTTGAAAAATATTTTGTGGCTGTCTTCCATTTTTATGATAAAAATCCAGGATAGTACTGCAGAATCTTAAGCTGCTACAATGATGGTTCAAGTCCTTTGTATGTTTTTTTATTTCAGATTATTTATTTGATTTTGTTTTATTTTTTAATAGAAGAGTCTTTAGCTAGAGTGCAAAATAAACATAAATAAATAACATCCTTATTCCAAGAGTAAAATCCTTTAAGATCTCTCCCCAGTATCCCACAATCCATATCTTGGAAAATGTTACTTCTTTGAAAATATGACAATTTGCTTCTCTTCTTATTTCCAGGAAACTATTTTCCATGAAATAGGTGAGACTGGCCAGCTTCACAAGTTCAGGTCTAACAAATTCTTCAATCATGTAGCTTAGGAATTCAACAAGACAGTTTGACAATCTCAAATTCTGAGAAAAAGAAAAGAACTAACTCACATTACAATCAAACAATAAATACACATGGACAACTTTATATGCCAGTAAACAAAGCATTCCATGCTACATTAATTATGAGAAAAAGAAAAGAACTAACTCACATTACAATCAAACAATAAATACACATGGACAACTTTATATGCCAGTAAACAAAGCACTCCCATGCTACAATAATTGCATGGTAATGTACCTCTCCACAGGATCTTCAAGAATAACCTTGTCCCCAAAAATTACGATCTACAATAATCCATTCAACAAGAGAACTCGTGAGAAACATAAACCATTAAGACTGCCAGCTCAAAACAGATCATCCACCTCTCTGCCCTTCCGTGAATCATAATCCTCACTTAATATATCTCTCATTTCAGGAAACGAAAAACGGAATCATCCAAATGAACTCTCTGGATTGTAAAGCAAAAACTTCATTTATTATAATCCACCCAAACAACCTCATGAAAATGGCATGTGAGTCATCCAAATCCGCGCAAAAACGATAAACTCCGGTTCAAAATAAACTCAGATACCTCAAATTCACCAAATGCTTGGAGCCTCTCAAGAATCTGCCCCATGGGAGCCGAGAACACCTAGATCATGAATTATAAGAAGAAGCAGGACAAAACAGAAGTAACACATCAAATCCATCAGCAGACTGAAAAACAGCATCAAATAAAACTAAAAAAACAATTCTATTCTCTCAACTTTCCACATCTGCTCTGTTTTTTGGATCGTACGTAAATTGAGAAAAAGGAATTGAACCTCGGATCCACATTTCACCTTCTTTTCCATAACACAAACACCAACCGCTATCTTTTTACCAACACCTCCCCCTAACACCACCATCTTCCTCTTTCTCTTTCTCTTTCTCTTTCTCTTTCTCTTTCTCTTTCTCTTGCTAAAACAAACTCTCTTTCCCTCTCAACAGCTCCAGACTTCGGACCGCTTCCGAATCTCAACTTCACCACTCTGTTTCCCACAAAAACAAAACAGAAAAACAAAAAAATCATTCACAAAAAAGCAGAGAAAGCTCGTCGAAAATATCAAAATGCCACAAAAACATTACCGGAGACCGCAAGAAACGCGCCGACTAGCGAGAAACGGAATCGGAGGAGAGACGAGAAGAAGAGTTGAGAGTGAGTCACGGGATGATAGGAGGAGAAAAAAGCACGGCGAAAGGCAATGGATAAATGACTGTGTAAGGGGCTGTTTGGAGAGGTGGAGATTGGATTCTAGAATATGCAAAAAAAACAAATTTGACGAGCGGACGTGGAAAGGCTTGGGTTTGGGGGTTGTGGAAGTCATTCTCCCCTGTCTTTGTCAATAAACTATTTTTTAAAGACCGACTGAGCCTTTTTTGGGGTGAATGCCCCCTCCAATAGGGTAGTCAGTCATATCATGCCTAAAACGTGTCATTTCCTTTTACTTTTAACGAGGGGTAGTTTTGGCAACGACGCACAAAATTTACCAAAATTGCCAATTACGTGACGTTACCAAACTTTAATTATGATCGTCAACATAAGTAGTTAAATTCGAATCATTCCACTAGAGTATTAAAGAAATAAGATTTGCCAATTAAGTTTTTTTTTCTGAGGCTGAGGTATCCAAAGTGGATCCTGTATATATGAAAGATAATTAATCTTTATTTGAGTCAAGATGAATCATAAAAATATTAAAACTTTATCGTGAAACATAACTGAATTCTCAAAACTCAAATTTAAGATTTTTGATTAAGTTATGAAATATCTAAGTCATTTTACCTATATGTTTGAAGGTATTTATCAATTAAGTTTAATTAAATGATTAAAAATTGAATGAGACATAAGAAACTTAAGTTTCATGAAAATAGAATAATACAACTATATAAGAATAAATATATGTCAAAAAGAAAAATTTTCTTTTTACCATATAACTTTTCTATAAAGTCAACTCAATTTAATGGAAGTGGAATGAGTATTCATAACTTTTGAGCTGGAATGAATTTTGCATTAGAAAATGATTATTATATTATCATATGTGTCTATTTAAGCAAGTTAATAGGATCCCGAAGTCCTAAAACCCTAATCTCATTTTTTTTCTCAACTTTCTTAATGTTAATTTATTTTCCTTCAAATAGGAAGAGGTGATTTTTGACAAATTTTAGCCTAAAATCACCCAATTACTCATATTTCCATCATTTTCTTTATAAATAAAGTTATTATTTTACAAGATCTAAGTTTTCATTTGTTTTTTCATATTTTAGTTGTCATCTTGATGAGACGTGTGATTGTCTTCGTATTAATGCGGGGTGTGGTTTTCATCATCTTAGAGCTACATTTGTTTGTTATCGTTTTTGTGCAGCTTTTGTTTGTTGTTGTTTTAGTGTGACGTTTGTTTATCGTCATGTTGTAACGTTTATTGTATGAGTGGTTAATTGACCGAGAGTATATCCAGATGGCGACCGAAATCAGTCGATAATCGTTAATGATACGAAGCGGAAATCGTAGATATTTGATCGCGATAGTAGCATGAAGCGATGTAGACTCATTTATCGATTGTATAGGTTTTGGGTCGATTCGTATGTTATTAGCGCAGATGTTATATATTATCATACAAGATTTTTAAGCGATTTCGATTTAATATTTATATTTACATTGATATATTGTCGATTCGAGCCGATGATGTTGATCGCGCGCCGATGCATTACGCGATTAAGAACATGCCCGCATGGTTACAATGAGATTGGGATTTATTATTATTAAATGTTAAAGAGTTCAGCCTCTTTACTTAAATAATAATAAGATCTTATAGTTAGATCATGTGTCAGTGCGAGACATTGGAAAACATATTAAATGACATGCAAGTGGTTCGCCCTAGTGGTCCATGTAGTAGTTGGTTCCTGTTAGGTTTGCTAGGAAAACCACTAACATATGAAAATTTTATAAAAATAATTTTAAAAAGACGACTAAAGTCAGAGAGTTTCTGTGGGGTTCACCACTTTGGGTTTATCAGATTTGCTCCCTGTGGGCTGCGAGAAGAATTCAACACAGTGGTTAAAGAAATATTCAATGAAGTCATTTTCTCCCCATGTATGTAAATGCCAAGTTGCCAACCTTCTTTCTTAGGTTTCTAAGATGGGCTGAAAGTTACAGGATAAGAGTATATTCGTAGTATTCTTTCAGTCCGCCATCAATGTCTAGACATTTTGTCGTTTTGATGTGTCGTCTCTTCCACATTGTCTCTCCCATGTTTTTATCGGTTCACAGCATGAGAATTATCGGGACTTTGATCGTCTGATCCCCTGAGCGTCAAGTTGTAAAGGACTTGATCGTCAGATTCCCTAAGCATTAACAGCGCAACGTGACCCTCAATTATCCGACTTTTTGGGTTGTGGCGTAAATGCTTTCTGAAAATGGCGATCACGTGCGATGGGTCGGTCGTCTCAGATGATTAAATTGTGAAAATCACGAGGAGAGGGGAAAGAGAATGGGCGCGAGTTAGAATTGCTTCTGCGCCTCGCCGTGGAGGATGCTGCTATTGCTCTGATGGTTCTAGAATCTCCCCTTCTATCTCGAGAATGAATCTCCTATTTTCAGTGATAAATCTCATTTTCAGTATCAATGACTCGTTCTTCGCTATCGGGATTATCGCTTATTATCTAAGATTACCTCTGGTCGAGAAATTCAAAATTTGAAAAATTCGTTGATTATATAAACTGCGATTTTTACTGTTCCTAGGTGTTGTCGTAACAAACTTTGTATGAGTTGAATTCTGCATATGGGAGTAAAATGGTGTGTGGACTTGAAGTCAGGACATGCAAGCTTCGGGGGAAAACCTTGGAAGAGTTTGACACTTTAGCCCGAGGCAGCTCTTTAGAGTACCTCCGTCCCAGGAAGTGTCGACAAGAGACTTGGTGAGGAAAGTGGAATCGAAATTCAAGATCGTGATACTACTGAATGCCCCCATTTTCCTTCATTAGAGTTTTAAATTACATTTATTCGAGGGAAAAATATTGTTGTTTCAAATGTTGAGTTGAAAGGTTTGTGAAAAACGATTACTGCATTAAATGCATTCAAAGGCGATGCTTAAGTGAGTTTAAGGCGCATGGGAGATGCACGCCTCCCAATATGCATCCGACGTATCTCGTTCTGATGGCGCATTTAATTAGGGCTGACAAAATTTAATACGACATGTGAAACCTTTGACATAGACAATAGCGGTTTCACGAGTTTGGGTTGAGTATAGTGTGTTTGGGGTGTATTAGGTATTGGCGCGTCTAACAATCATTTAATAAATGAGTCGTATTCGTGTTGACGTGTGAATTTGACTTGAGGAATGGCAGTTTAATTATTATATTAAATAATTAGCCTATTTAATAGGTTATTTGTGTTAAATATGAATTATTAATTATAATTCCTATTATTTTAAATAATAAAATTAATAAACATGTTAAATTTAATATGTTATTTGTATTAAACATTGATGATTAATTATAATTCTGATTATTTTAAATAATTAAATTAAATAAGTCATATTCGTGTTGACCCGCCTAACACGAATAATAAATGGGTTGAGTTTGGGTTAGCGAATATTAACACGTTTATTATTCGTGTCGGGTTTGGGTTGACGAATGTTGACCTGTCAGATGCGATGACACGATCTGACATGTCGTAGTCACAGTGCAGTACTTCCATTAATGCGTCGATGACGTGCCTATAAATAGGGATAAGTCCGCGAGTGGTTTCTTTACGTCTTCTCAAAAGATTTTTTTTTTTTTACTCCTGTATTTTATTCTCTTTTGTGTAAATTTCCCCTTTCAAAGGAGCCGCCGAGGAGACCATTCAGCCCGGCGACTTTTGATTTTCGATTGTTGAGTGTTTGCGGAGTCGAGCCTTTAAGCCGTTGGTTAAACGAGTGTCTTTGTTGTTGGAGGTGTTCTACTAGTTTCCGCAAAGGTTTTTGGTTTGCTTTTTTTTTTTTTTTTTAAAGGTTTGTCCCCGGTGGGTTGTAAAATCTGCAAGAGGGATTTCTTTTTCGCACCCCGAGATTTAACTATACTTTTTTTTTTTTTTTTTGCTTTCATGGATCTGAGATGGTGCTGCTTCTTTTTTCGTTTTGTTGCACGTAGAATGGCAAGAGGTCACGAGGTTTCGACCGGTCGGGTTGGGCGTGGGAGGGGTACCCGGGAAACGCCTACCCCACAACAGGTGTAGTTCTTTGTCTGTGAGGCGGGTTATACAGCGAATTCTGCCAATCGATGCGGAGACATCCAGGGCCCGGGCGGCTACCATAACCGTAGGGGAGGTAGATAATGTCGTTTACTTTACATGGGAGCCGGTTCTTCTTTGGGCTTCCTCCCAGTTCCATTGTTGGTGGCTTGAGTTCCTTCCATTTCACCCAGAGGCACTACATTGCGCTCATACATTCGAATGTCTTTCGAATTTTGATGGGTTGTAGTGTGCTAAACTCTTTTTACCAGCTGGATATCTCGCTGGTAGAGATCTGTTTCATTTATACTTTTAAGTTGGGGATTAGGGACCACTTGTTCATGTCGACCTATAGTCCCCAGCTGCAATTTGTAACCAACTCCCTGACTCCCCCAAGACGGAGGCGAAAGGGGTCGTCTTGGTTAAGTGCCCGTGGTATGAGACCCCTGGCTCTCCAAGGCTTCCTTTCAATCTGAACCAGTCCCTTTCGTTTCTAGGTTTGTCTATGTTTTGATGTATGTCGTTTTGGTATGTCTCACATTTCCCTAGGTTGTGGATTTATTGACATACCTATCTTCTTGATGATTTATAGGTAAGCGTGGCGGGCTTGACTAGTCGGCCCCGGGTAGAGAGGCGAAATTTGGGCCCGCATGCGACTACGAGATCATAGAGAAGGAGCGTCACCATAGGCTCCTTGCATGCGGGACACATGGGATTTGGGCGCCGTCGGCTTTCACTGCGTAGTGCGTGTCGCCGCAGATCTTTTTGCGAGGTCGTCAAGGGATAACACTTTGTTCTTATGGACCTTCTAAGGTCGTTGCCAAGAGGTTCTTCCCATGCGGAGGCCGCTCCGGACCTCTTGTAGGCCCGGATGTCTTTGCCCCAGTGTCTGGAGCCCGAGCTGTCCCCAGGCGAGAGAGAAAAAGAAAAGAAGACAGCTTGATCAAAAGGATGTCGGTAGCGGGATAGGGCGCGGTTCGTGGCCCGGATGAATCTGAGGGTTAGCGAGTCGGTTGAGGAGGAGGAGGCCGAGATGTCTTGTCTTGTTTCCGGTTTTCTTTGTGAGGATCTGTGACGAATGACTAGCTCGGGGTTGGCGCCGCGAGTCTTTGGGGTGCTGGCGAAAGTGCGAGTTAATCGGCCAGGATGAAGAAGCTCGGGAAGAGTCCAGTGATAATAAACTTGGACTCCGGGCCGAGCTTAGATGCGGTAGCGCTGGAGGGGTGCTAAGATGCCCCAAGAGAGGCTTGTGCACCACCGGATGATGGAATCCCAGCTGGGGGATCTCCTCGTGCTAAAGGAGTTGTGGCGGAGGCTCCGTTAGGAGTGGTGATGCCGGATTGTTCTCGTCGGACTTCACGCGTCGTACGCGAGGCGAGGATTCTTGTTGGCTACTACTAAGCTCGTATGTTCCCTCGCAGGAGTGGGTCCATTCTTTAGTGGACCACGATGGCTCTTAACTAGGGCACCCAGAAGATCATTATGATAGTTGGAGCCCCTTGTGAGGAGTCTTGATCCGGCGCACATGTGACCTCTACCACAACTCTTCTCAGAGCTGCGGTGGCGGCAAAGTCAGCAGTGTATTCCTTCCATGTTCCTGACTACATGGATAGGGAGACCTTCAATGCGTGGCTAAAGGCAATGCTCATCCATGATCAGGCTTCTGATCATATAAGTTGGTAAGTTTCGAGTTTTAGTACCTTATTGTTAATTTTGTGTTGTGATTTTCTTTTGACATCTTCTCTTTTCCAGGATGTGATGCCATTCGTAACATGGCTCGCCTGACATAGAAATTCAGTCTGTTTTGGGCGATCTTTGGCTGTGACTCCATGCCCCATTCGATGATCTCTGAGTACCCGAGCTTTGGAGGCGCTTCCTTGGCAGTGAAGTCGAGTCGAGCCTTGGGAGCGGGAGGCTAAGGCCGGTGGGAGGATTACTGCAGATGGAAGGAGAGAGGATGAAGCAATGAAGGCTAAGGTGGCCGCGTAGCTCGGTGGCAAAAATGTGCTGAGACGAGGCGGAGGGACATGCATTTAGGGTCCGAAGCCGTGGCTGGAGGGCGGGCGCACAACGGAAGCTAAGGCGCCCACACAGAGTTGAGCGAACATCTCTCTGCTAGAGCTCGGGCGACAGATGAGGTGTCTCTCGCAGTTTCTCGAGCGAGCAAGGTCGAGGCCATGGAAGAGTAAAAGGCTTTGGAGGTGATCTTTGCCTATGGGTATGGGGTGTTGTGTGTTAAACACAACATGCGTGGAAGTGCATCCGGAGGTCGAGGAAGGTATGCTGACTCGCGTAGGCCGGTGCCCTCTGCGGGTTCTTTGTGAAGCCTCGATTGCCCCCTTGTCAGTGGTTCTTGGGGCCCTGACAAGCGGCGTCTCAGGCGAGAACAACAGAAGGAACCCGTAAGTCATTTGTCGCCCAGGGGACCCGGAGTGGACTCTAGCCGCTCTTTTTCCATTCTTACTTAATAATAATTTTTTGTAAAGGGGCCTTGGCCAGTGCCATCATTTGTGTATTCTCTAGACGCTATTGGCACTTTAATGAAATATATCTTTCTTGTCTACTTCGATTGTTGTTTATTTCTCATCCTGACGCCATTGATGCTTTTATAATTTCTAGTTTACTTAAGTTATCGATTCCTTTCACTGTGTAACCTCTTTCCCAAATTTTGGGTTAGGATGGTCCCTTTAGGACACCAACGTTAAGTTAAGAGTTGGTAGGGTTCGCCCTTGTGCCAGCAGGCAAGGCACCATCGTAAGGCTTGGTAATGCACCAGCAGGCTGGAGGCCTTGTCTGGTTTCTCTTTTTGGAAGTGCCAGCAGGCTTAGAGCCACAATCTGGTCTTTTAAGAAGTGCCAGCAGGCCTATAACCGTGAGGATGAGGCGGGCCTTGGGCCAAACGAGCCCCTGGCCAATGAAGTAGTGGGTTTAAAAACCACGGTACTTGCAATGATACTGTCTTCTAAACCTCGAGTATGGAAAGTTGGAAAGTTTGGAAAATTAATGCGCACGTAAAGCGTGCCGAAAGGTGAAGGGTGATTGGTCTCAAAGCGTGTGGGTAACGCACGTGTCCCAGCACATCTGCGGTGCATGATTTTTTGTTGGGGCATTTAATGCATATGTTGACGTTTCACCCCTATATATAGGGGTCTGACTTCGAATGCTGCCTATCCACAAAGTCTTTCACCTACTGCGATTTCTTTTCTTCTCTGTTCTTGTGAGAGAAGGCGCGGAGACTCTGGGGCCTGTTTGCCTATGGCTATGGATGTTGTGTGTTGAGCACGATATCGTGGAGACAAACCGGAGGTTCAGTTGTATGCGGAGCTCTCAGGAGTTTTCTTTATCAAGTGCTTTGCGGGCGCCGGGTGCCCCTTTCGGCATCGGGTTGAGAGGCGAGTTGTCGGGGTCATCATGGGGAGGTGGCGAGGAACACGGGAGGTGCCTTTCACGGGGATTCGTCGGAACATCCACTTTTTCTTCTTCTTTCTCTTTTTCAGTAATGGCCTGACATGACGCTCTTCGCGCTTCTTCCTCCATTTTCGTAGTGGCCCCCCGTGTGACTCTTAACCTCCATTTTCAGTAGTGGCCCGATATGGCCAGCTTGGACATATATTATCGTGTAACTAATGACGCCATTAGCGTATTTATGAGATATAACTTTTTGTAATTGGCCCAATATGACCGCTTGGACATATATTATCATGTAACTAATGACGCCATTGGCATATTTACAAACGACTCTCGGCTAGGATCGATGCTTCAGAGACCCCGAGGTTAAGTTATATCCGACTTGGTACCCTTATTAGGCTCCGGCCTTAGTGGGCGAGCCAATTGTCATGGTTGTGCTTAGGCATGTACCAGTAGGCTAAGGACCATGTCTGGTATTGCAAAAGTGCCAGCAAGCATGGAGCCACATGTAGGCTTTTGAAAGTGTCAGCAGGCTAAGAGCCATAAGTCTGGTCTTTTGAGAGTATCAACAGGCTAAGAGCCACAGTCTGGTCTTTTGTGAGTGCCAGCAGGATATCAGTCATATTTGGACTTTCAAGAGTGCCAACAGGCTAAGAGTCATAGTCTAGACTTTTGTGAATGCCAGCAGGATTTCAGCCATATATGGACTTTTGTGAGTGCCAACAAGTTATCAACCATATTTGGACTTTTGAGAGTGTCAGCAGGCTAAGAGCCACAGTTTGGACTTTTGTGAGTGCCAGTAGGATATCAGCCATATCTGGACTTTTGTGAGTACCAGCAGGATATTAGTCATATATGGACTTTTGTAAAGAAGCAATTGCAAAATTTAAAAATGTTTTAAAGACGGTCTTTATTGATAGTAATACTTTCAAATGAAATTTCACTGGTAATACCTCTTCAAATGCATGGCATTCCACAATCTGGGTATAGGAGTCCCGTAAGCGTATTCAACACGTATGATCCGACTGCTCCCACTCGGACTACCGTATATGACCCTTCCTAGTTCACACTTCCTAATGTAGCCGGCATCCGCCCGCATGGTTGGCTAGTAATAGCCCTCTGTATGGGCCCTGTGCACCAAAGTTCTGCCGCCTGGATGGTTTCTGCATATTCCTTCATGGAGTTCTACTAACGCATATTGCCCCTGCTAGGTGGTGAGGCATTTATGATACGGATCGTTTAAAGAACGTTTATACAACTGCTCATTTACAAGGGAAAATCGAGCCGCCTTAAATTGAATCTTGTGAGCCTCGACCCTGCTATCCGGGAGTTCTCACGAGCTCAGGTAACAGATTATTGGAGTCATCTAAGAGAGACATGCTTCTTCTATCTCGTTCACCCAGCTGGTAACAATTGACGACTACGATTGGTAATAGACAGGGAGGAACACTATTTCTTGGTTGGTAGGGATGCGGCCACTACTACTAAGGCATCCGCCTTTTTGTTTGAACCCCTTGGGATATACTCGACTTCGAGCCCGCAAGCTTTCAGGTCGAACTTGACGGGCATACATACTTGGTCATCTTGGCCCCGGTCAGGTGTTTACGTATTCCTCGTTTACCTGTCTTACCACTAACTGGAAGTCACTTTGTATAATGATCTTTTTTGAGGATACGGAGATTGCAGGATCTATACTAGCTAGGATTGCTTCATATTCTACCTCATTGTTGGACGCGAGGAAGTCTAATCGTATAACCTGCTCTATCCTCTCTCCGGTTGAGGGCTTTAAGTTCTGGCCCGACCTGACTCAATTTGTCGAGGGCGCCATCACACTAAGGATCCGCAGTCGGCGTACGGTCCATGTCCTATTGGGGGATTTATGCTTAAAAGTTTGCCAATATTTGTCCCTTTATTGCCAAGCGGGGTTTATCTTTGGATCTAGAACTTTGCTTGGCTCAATATTACCAGAGCCATCCTTCCCAAAAAGTCGGGTTTATGTATGGTGCTTCGCAGTGGAAGATTGGTCAGCATGACAATAGGGTGTACTTGGAAGTAAGGGCGGAGTTTTTTAGTCGCTACACGGAGAGCCATTGTCGCTTGCTTGAGATGGGTATATTGAGTTTCTACCTCAAATAAGGATTTGCTTACGAAGAACACTGGTTTTTGTTTCCAGTTTTCATCTTCTTTAAACAAAGTTGCACTCACTAAGACATTTGAAACTACTAGATAAAGATAGAGCGTATCACCTGCTTTGAGGCTAGCCAGAATTGGTGGTTCGATGAGATACTGCTTGATTGCCATGAAAACCTAGTAGCATTCCTTATTCCAGCTGGTCAATTTGGCTCCCTTAGAGTGGTGAGAAACAACTTTAATCGGTCTGTAAAACGAGATATGAACCACCTAAGAGCTGCCAGTCGGCCAATTAGTTGCTGCACTCCTTTTCTGGAGGTAGGAGCTTGAGATTCTATAATAGTTATGAGTTGAATAAGATTGGCTTATGTCCCTCTCTGCGTTACCATAAAGCCCAAAAATTTGTCTGAACTGATTCTGAACGCATATTTTAGGGGATTGAGTTTCATGTCATACGTGTGCAACAACTTAAAGGTTTCTTGCAGGTGTTTCGTGTGATCGGGGCATTATTTGGATTTGACAAGCATATCGTCGATGTAGACTTCCATGGTCTTACCCATCAGTGGTCGAAATATCTTGGTCACCAGCCTCTGATAGGTCGCTCTGGCGGTGAAATGAAGGCCATTTTCTCTACATCAGGTGGGTGCATAGGAATCTGGTGGTACCTAGGGAAAGCTTCCAGAGATGACAACATCCATGCCGTGAACATCAACTGATCTAATCTATCTGTAAGCGGGGAAGATATGCTCGGGCATGTTTCGTTGAAGTGCATTGTAGTACATACATACTCTCCACTAACCGCCCTTCTTTGGAACCACCACCACATTGGCCAGCCATTTTGGGTATTTTACCTCTCAAAAAACCTACTCTCAGAATATTATCCACCTTTGCTGGCGAATGTCGAGTAGTGGCTTGAGTGCGGAAAAGCCTCGCTTTACGTCTTCTTTGGTTTGGCCATGGGGATAATATTGACTTGTGACGACATCGAGTCGATTCAGATCATATCAAGTGATTCGAGTGAGCACGTATATGTTTCTTAGCAATACTGCGTTATGGCTTGCTCTTTTTCTTCATTTGATAGCGAGCGCGTATGTGAATTTCTCGGGCAGTCTAGCACCGACTCCGAGGATCCGCGGCTAATGGGTCCTTCTCTTACGCCTGACTTGGGGCGGCGGCTGTGGTTGCTATGTGAGGTGTGATCTTCGAGGGGATTCACGATCTTCTTCCGCTCTGTTATGTATGGATAGCGTGCGTCGTGCGACGGTGAAACGCCCAGAGATCGACCTACCCCACGTTGGTAAAATAATTGACCGTCTGGTGATATGTTGAAGGGACGGCCTTCATCGAGTGCAGCCAGGCCTGGCCTACTATGGCATTGTAAGGCTCCAAGTCTTTGACGATTGAGAACAAAACCTGCTGAGTGATTGGTCCTGCTTGTACAGGGAGCATGACGTCTCCTAGTGTCATGGTTGTTGCGCCGTTGAAGCCATAGAGGATTCATCCAGTTGAGTTTAGCATTCCTGAGGAAAGCTTCATCTGATTAAAGGTTGGCGAGGTCTGACAAATTGCATCACGTTAGTCGGGATCTATGGAGCTATGCATCAAAGCTAGATGTAATACATGGGTGGTACCGATTATCATAATGGGGCACAATGACCCTATTCGGGTTTACCGGAGGAAAGGATATGGGGTCATCTATTGGCTTGGTTTCTTCACGGTTGCCTCCCCATGTGGATAGCATTTACCCGGGCCTTGATTGTGGCTGCTCTCAGAGCTATGCGGTGGCGCTTCGATTGATGCGGTCATCAGGCGGGCCTCCCGGTATATAGTTTATGGTTGGTCGGATCTGGCGGGGCGGTCGCGCTACGTATTACGTCGCGTTGGTGGCACGGATTAGCCGGATTGTCAACTTCCTTGACATACCTTCTGAGGTGCCCTGATTTGATTAGTCTTTCCACCATGAACTTTAGGCTTCGGCACCTGTTGGTCTTGTGCTCATGATCTCTATGATAATTGCACCGTACGGATGGGTTTGTCTTAGAGGGATCCGTTTGGATAAGAGCGGGCCAGTTGAAATCTGGCAAGTCGCAAATGAGGGGCAGTAGCCTCTCATATGAGATGTTCAGGGGGGTGAACTACAGGGGCTCCCTCCTTTTTTGTGATTGATCACGGGATCGCTTTCGGTTTTTGCTCTGACTTTCCTTGGACTCAGATGACTTCTTCCCCTCTGGTTTGTTGTTATCAGCCGGCTTACTTGTGATCATAACAATTTGTGTTGTTGCGTGGATATTATCTTCTAGCGTTGAGTACCTATCTACCAGCTTGTATAATTCTTCCATTGTCGTCGGCGGGTCTAAAGACAATGAGTGGAAGAAAGGAGTGGATGGCCCTAAGCTTCTCCTTAAGTTTTGTTTGTGTCCATGCTATAGAATCTCTACTTCTTCGGACCAGCTTGAAAACTTGTGAGAATTACCGTATGGATTAACTATCTTTATAATAGTGCAAGAGCTAACGTTCCTCTTACATGTATCGAGCAAAGATACTAAGAGAAGATTGCAATCCAAAGCTCATTGAACGAGTTTATTGAAATATGCTGGAGCTTGTGGAACCAGGCTAGCTTAAACCCTCACAAACTAGCTGGGAATACTTTGCACAACAGACGATCGTTGCCGGCGTTTAGCGTCATTGCCTGATTGTAGTGGAGTATGTGATCATAAGGCATTAGAGCCATCGAACATGGTAAAAGCTGGTATGACAAATCCATGGGGCAACTCATAATTAAGAACGTGTTGCCCTAGGGGCGAAGAGAGCATGTCGTCGGGCACTTGAATCAAGGCTGCAGGCTGCGTATAGAATGTCGGCCTTGCATCGAAGGAGGGATGCATGGGCGGCATCGGCAGCATCAGTTGCATCGTGCCTTCGGGTAATACTAACACATTTCGGGGGACTTGAAGCAGTTAGTTTTGCCTCCTGTCGACATCTGGCAGAGCATGGGCGCCCGCCATTAGCATCACTAGGGCGGGGTGGTGCGGAGGTATTTCCTTGGCGATTTGGCCCTTGTGTTGCCCCGAGCATTCCTTCCAAGCAGAGGACTCGTGGATGGGGACCTCCCGAAGGACAATTCATCATCTGCTGGGGCGTCACCGTCGATGGAAATAATGGGCTCTTTGCCTTTATTGTGGGCTATTGGATGTTCAACGCGATCGTCATCTCATATATCCTTTCCAAGGTCGCGACTTTCCTCTATCTAGGCCCACAACTAATCATTCTCACGTTGCAAGCGTTCAACGCGAGCTTGTAACTCCTGCATCTGTCTCGCCTGCTCCTCCTGCTTCCTCTCCATCTCCTGACGCCAATGGAGGAACTTATCTTCAGGTGTTTGATGCATCGGATTGTTCGACATTGCGGTTGCTTCGGGTAGATCGAATGCGAAAGGGGGGGTCGAAAGAGTTCTAGGTAACAGGAGGCTACTAGAGAATCATTGAAGCCAAACCCTTGTAGCCCTTCGTCGAAACTTTTTATTCAATTCCCACAGACGGCGTCAATTGTTAGGACTTTGATCGTCGGATCCCCTGAGCGTCAAGTTGTAGAGGACTTGATCATCAAATTCCTTAAGCATTAGCAACGCAACATGACCCTCGATTATCTAGCTTCTTGGGTATCAGTGACGTAATGTAAACCTGCAAAAAGGGCGATCCGACGGCGGTGCACCGACCGCCTCTCCGATGATCAAGTCAGCAAAAAATGCAAAGGGAGAGAAGAGAATAGGTGCAATTAAAATTGCTTACCTTCTCCTCATGGGAGATCTTTCTTATTTATCCATGATGGTTTGTCGAATCTTCCTCCTATCTCGAAAAGGAACCTCCTATTTTCAGGATAAATCTCATTTTCCATATTAACGTACAATTATTAAATGCTCGAGATTATCCTTGCTTTATCCGAGGATTCTCTACGAGGATCTAGAGGTTCAGCTGAAAAATTCGATGATAATATAAGCTTTGGTTCATTCCCAGGTGGCTGTGCATGCCAGTTTTTCGTATAGGATAGAATTATCATATGGGGTAGAATTACCATATGGGGTAAAATGGCCGTGGACTTGAGTCGGATGAATGACCTCAAAAAAAACCTTGAAGAGTTTGACCTTGTTTTCCCCAGAGCCAGCTCTTTAGGCTCTCAGTTTGGGAAGTGTCTGCTGCGCTTGGTAAGGCGAGTGGAGAAATCAGACCCCAGCAGACTGAAGCCCATCGATTAGTGGATCTTAGAGATCATTATACTCACAAGAATGTATTCAGATTCTCACTACCGTTTCGGGGAGTGGGTGTTGTATTATTCTTCTTCATTGACCAAGGATAAAAAAGATGCACACGAATGCTCCCGAGTTTTGGAGTATGCCCCACTTTGGCATGAACTTTTTTCGATGCCAATATAGCAAGTTTACTCTCGTAGTCACTTATGTCCATCCCATTAAACAAAGTCATAATCAGGTTACAAACTCTGACACGTGTAGGGTGTTTAACAAGGTTTTAACAGACGTTTGTCTATCTGTGACATTTTCTAATAACAAAAACACGACTAAACTACAAAAGTAAAACCGTCATGGGTCTCTTGGGACCAAAAAAGAGTTCAAGGGAAAAAAGGGACATACTCACGAACTTGGGGGCATTTATGCACCTTGTTCCACCAAATAGACGGTAAAATCAATCATTAAAGAGCCAAAATAATCGTCTTTGTAAATTCAAGATTTTGGATGTCAAACTTCCCAAAATATGTCACAAATTTTAGCTTTGAAGATTACTATAGTTCTTTATCCAATCTTCTTTGTAAGCTTAGAGTTGCATAGTTTTCCTTGATTAAAAAAAAAAAAAAAAACAAAATAATCAGATGTTCCATGGACTTGTTTTTCTGTGTATGCAGTACAGAGGTTTAAGGAAAATGCAAGCTTCCAGTAGTTATTTAGACAGAAGTAAGGCCTGTAGAGGGTAAATCTCCATGGTTATCAGCCTAATCACTAGAATTAAAAACTTTGTGCTTTATATTCATCCATCCTAAGTAGCACAGTTCCAACTGGGCTCTCTTTGTCTCTTAAAGGCAGGCAAGTAAAGAAGAAAGAAATGAAACATCAAAATTGAAAGGAATTAATTGACTTACAAGGAATGCATATACATCCCACAAACAAAATTTTGCTATTATCATACAATAAGATAGCAGTTCATACACAAAAAGAATAAAAGCTCAGGATGTCTGACAATGGAAATAATCAAATGACTTCCTCCAGAATATCACCTAGTGCAAGTTTACCTATACTTGTGCCTGCAATGTATCCGCCTGTCCAAGCATTCTGTGAAAATAATTGAGATTCCATGATCATCAAAGTAGCAGGTAGTAAGATGAGAACACATCCAGACATAGCATGCACAATTTTTCGGAGATAATGGTGTTTATGTGAAGAAAGTAAAATCATATGAATAAATGGAATCTACCAATTTGGCTTTGTACAAAGTCAAAAATACACGAGGGGCCAAACGTTATGAAACAAAATGGTAACCCCCTATTTGTCTGCACAAAGTCAAATATGGAGCTGTAGAAGGTGACTGCCATGCAAATTGTCTTTCTATGACTTTTCTATTCAATTTAGACTGCCTACAATTGATAAGTTATAAGCAAAGAATAAATTCAATATTTCATACCTGGAAATTGAAACCACCGGTTACTCCATCAACATTCAACACCTATAGATAGTTTCAACTTTAGGGTCCCATAAATGCTCATCAACCAAAAAAATGAAAATAATAGAATAAATTTTATGTTTATAAAGGTAGGAATCATGCACTCAGAGGTCAAGACCTAAACTGCAACCATAACCATGTGGGTTTGGTTATAGTTCCCAGCTTTCTCAACAAGAAGGCAAAATGAAAACCCAAAGCATATAACAGGAAGAGCAGCATATAACAGGAAGAGCAGTACCTCTCCTGCAAAGAATAGACGTGGCTGTTTCCTGCTTTCCATTGTGTTCAGTGAGATCTTTATAAGAGGAAGGAAACCAGAATTATTCTTCCATTCAAGAGATTGATAGATAGAAATATAAATATAGCAGACACACAGAGAGAGAACCTCAGACAATGGAACACCACCAGCAGTAACAAATTCATCCTTGAACACGCCCTTTATTGGAAATAAATGATTATTAAGTCAAGAAGGTTGACAAATTAAAAAGTAAAGTAAAAGACAAATAAGTTGAGGGGATCATACCTTCCCTGTAACTCCAAATGAGCACTGCTTTAACAGAGATGCAACAGAAAATAATGTGTTATTTGAAATAGAAGTCCACAAGGTATTTCCATCTAACCCCTGCATAAAAAGCTAAAGAAAATTACACTGAAAACTCCAAAATACATTTTTTCAACTTCAACCATCCATACAAACCTCACGATCTAATATATATTTCCAAAATCTCTTCACAAGACCAAATTTTGAAGGACAAGAATTCAGCACCTTTTGCTTCTGCAAATGTTGGGTGGGAAAACAAGAAAGCAATTGTCAGTGGAGATACAATGAATTCTTAAACCCATGAAATGAAATGCATATTCGAGTACTTTTTATTTACCTTTAAGAAAATGGAAATATAAGTATTTAACAAGAAAATTGGGAATGCAAAATTTCATTAGGTTTCTCACTATAAAGGTAAGCCATGATTGTTGAAATATGGTATCTTGGGGGCAAGACTTTTCTCTTATGTACTTATCTTTTGCCATTAGTTGAGGTACTGCTTTGTTGTGTCAAATAATTAAAGTAATACACTCCTTTTCTCAGTTACAGCCAACTATAACAAAGTCCTAGACTGTTGGAGATGATATATAATATATCACCAACAACATGCCAATGCCAACTATGACAAAGTACTAGCCTGTTGGAGATAATATATAATATATCATCAATAACAGTTGGCATGTCTAACACTTGTCTAGACAATAACCATTTCTGCACATTTTCAAAACCTTCCTAGGCACTAAAAAATACAGGTTATATATATATATATATATATATATATATATATCATAAAAGGAATGAAGTCCAAATATAACTCATTATAATGTGCAAAAATACAAATGAAAACAGCTCCTTATGTTGTCAAAATATATTTTAAAATATCTACCATCTTTACTATTTTTTTCCCTCCAAAATGTAATTACTCCTGTTTAATGCAGTAAATTTAAAAGGAAAACACACATGTAGCTCTGTCTCCATGCCTCTATTTTTAAAGCTCCCAAGACTATGTTACAGAACAACACTCGCAAAAATGTTAAAAAACCACAGTTGTTTAGTGTCATATTCCTTTCACAATACTTCATTTCAAAGAATTAAGGCCAGAGAACAAGATTACCGCAAAGTGGTCCTTGTGTTGAATAAGTATGGTTTTCACATCTTCTATATGGAGATCAGGTGTAAAATCCACAAGAAGAATCCCTGCATCCAAATTCTGGTGTGTTCAAGAAAGATGATCAAAATATTAGAAGATACAAAAAGAAGGAAACAATATATTATATTACCTCTGTAGCATGAACTGAATAGATCACGGGCCCCCCAAGCAGATAATCGAAGAATTACAGGTCCACTGAATCCCCAGTGAGTGACTAACATGGGTCCAACCTAGAATCCAAAAATATTTGTTGTCACCACATATTCATGGAATCCCCAGCCTAATATCCAAATCTATCGGTTAATCATATAGATATCCCAAAGTTCCACACAACATCAATGAGAAAAGCATGCCTGAGAAAGCTGTGGTTTATTCTGCTGAATATTATCTAGTTTCAACTTTGCCTTAACCTTGGGGAATGTAACCTGAGGGGGAACCAAAAAAAAAAAAGATAATTGAACAAGTTGCAGAAAAATAATAATAAAAAAAATCCATTACATTAATTATCATAACCGGAAATGGGAAATAGTGCCAGTCCTTGCATTCATGGGCAGACTAAATAAATCAACTAATACATAAACCAATTTGTTATGAGTAAACAAAACCATTTATATGAAATGTTAAATCCATTCAATCTTCCATTCAATTGTGAATTATGTGGTACAAGAAATGAAATAAGATGGCAGCAAAAATAGAAGCTAAATAACCATGCTTCTAAGCTAGTTCTTTACTCACATAAGTTTGTTGCATAAGCAAACAAAAAGACTTGAATTTTCCAATTATTAAAAAGCAAGCATTAGGGAAAGAACTTTCATAGGTCAGAAAACATTGCTACCTACCCCAGATAATTCTGTTAAATGTGGATCGTCAATCTTGAAAGTGAACAGACTTGGTACTGGATCTATAATTGAATGTCCAAGCTGTGTGGCTAGGGTATAACCCTAAAACAGAAAAAAAGAAAAAAAAAAGAAAAAAGAACTTCATTAGGAAATGTAATTCATGCTCATGAAATGCAGATGAGTCAATCACATCCATCACAACCTGCCGGCTACTCCCACTAGCAATTAATAGGTAATCAGCTTCAAGATATTCAACTGAGTCAATAGTACGCTTCTCAATCTTGAGAAGGAATGTCCCACCAACAGTAGTTGACACACTTGTCACAACCTTTCCAGTCTGCAGCAAAACTGATTGAGGAGCTTGCTTTTCAAAATGCTTATCAACATATGTCCAGAAACAAAAAGGTAAACCCGTAAACATAAAACTTTGACACACAAAACCTATTATTAAGATCTAAGACAATACTACATATGGCATGACATTTTGTCCACCAAGGTAATAAGACCCCTTCATAAAATCTAAAATATATGAACATACATCTTTTTTTCAGATCTGCAAAGATGGTATTCATAAATTAACAGGGCTATACCATCTTTGGCTGGGATTAATTAAATATAGAAATACAACAGAAAGAGCCCTACAAGCCTGTCAATAAATAAATAGATAAAGCCCTAAAAATTAACTTTTTGTCATCAGGAAATCCTTGATATCAATATTTACCTAATGAGGAGTCAGAATCAACATTTCGGAAACATTCATCCGGAAAAAAAGGTGATTTAATCCGATAGTGAGATGCTAAAGAACCATAAACCCCATAACATAAGCACAATGAAAGAGACGGGAAACTGAACAGGTAAACAGAGCCATACAGTTCCAAGTTGATAAACATACCTCTCCGCTTTTTCATCTCAGACATGAGGCACTCGATTATAGAAGACGAGCTGTTGCTGACAGGAAATACCCTCCCATCATCCTCAGTCTAAGGGCAGAATAGTAATGCAAAATTATAAGAATCAATATCATAAGCATGATAAAGATAGAAACAAGAGGAATGCTATTTTGAAAACAACCTTTAGGTTCACACCATGATCAGAAAACCAGGACATTGTATCCATTGGACCATGCATGCTGAAGAAAGACCCTCTGAATTCCTTATTACCCCTGGGATAATGCTCTGCCAAAACCTATGCACAAATTTAGCATTCTGAACAATATTTTATCATAATAACGTTCCAATCCTGGATTACTATTTAACAATTTTCAATCATACAACTGATATTGGGATTTCCAGATTGATAAGAACAAAAAAGTAACAATTTCATTGGTTGGTTCATTTATGTCCTGGTTCCATTTACCAAGTTGAGCTTCTGATCAGTATCAGAATACTTATTTAGTCCAAAAAACACAGAAGATTTAGGAGGAAAGTGTAAGCTGTTTTAGTGAAGTTATCTTACTTTGGGCAACTTTAAACCGAAATATTGGCAGGATTACAAAAGCTACTTCTCCAAAGTCCAATCCATATGCAACAAAAAACTATCCTCAATTATTGGTTTCGAAACACTAGACAAATACCACAGCTATAGCTGAGCAGTAAAATGATTCCAATTGTCTTGTTTCCAGGAATTTATGAAACCAAAGTTATTTCTAGTCCCCTCAGAATGTTAAATAAGCATTTCAATATAGCCAGACCACATATATTCAATTTCAGAGTTCTGCACCCAACAAAAACATGAACAATCCCAAAACAGTATAGCTAGTGACCTTCCTTGGATATTAACATGCAACAATTCAGGATTAGTAATAGGGGATGGCACCAATCATGATACATATACAGGAAATGAACCATGTCGTCTAGGCTAACAGCCAGCAAATAGCTACTTTTTCTCCAAGGTGAATCATACAACATGGTCTACATTGATCAATTAAGCATCATTCAATTGGTGTAAGGATGAAAGAAAAACAAAAGATTTGATAAAAACTACTTTTTCTTTCCAAGGTAAACCACAAGACTAGATCTACATTGATCAATTAAACACCATTCACTTGGTCTATAAATGAAAGAAAGAAAGATTTGACAGTTGAAATATGCATCATTACCAAGAGGTAATGAAGCATCATCCAATAGTTACTAGACAAATCTTTTACATAATACAAGAAGTTTCCTATTTGTACAGATTACCCAAAAACAAAAATGTATCTTATTTCATCATAGCAAGCCTTACCATTTTGTCAACACAACGCCCATTTGTCACATTGCATCGCCCTCCTCCGGAAATTTTCACCTGCACATTTTGTGAAGGGCACCATTAAGGTAATGTGTGAAAAAGAAGAAAAGAAAAAAAAAAGCGCAGGTGTCAAACTTGCTTTCAATATGAATCTAATATCGTTTTCTTTGAAAAACTAACAGTTCAAAGAAATCGAACAAACCTTTGAGAGAGGCTTTCCCTTTTCAATAATCACTACGTCGAGGTTAGGGGCTACAGTCTTGGCCATGATTGCTCCATACACTCCAGCTGCTCCACCCCCAATCACCACCAACACCTCTTCACTTGACTATCAATAATTGAAAATTAAGATTAACAAACAGTCAAGAATCTTTGAGAATATAAATAAAAAGGGTTTTGAAAGAAAAAAAAAAAAGGTTGTTTCCCTCCGTTTGGTTGCCGAGAAAACAAAGTAAAAGCAGAGAAACGTCACCTTTTGAGATGGAGGTGGCATCAGTTGTAAATAATCTCTTCCTAGGGAATAAAATGGGAAAACCATGGTTTCTGCTGATGCTACTGTGGATGGAGCGGACGAGAGTGAAGCTCATGGATCCTCTGGAATTTGGATAGTGGAATCTGGCGCGGATGGGAACATTAGGGCTTGCTATTGATCATTACGTGGCGATATCCCATTGGTTGACATTATAACTTTAGTTCAAATTCGGAAGGGTGGTATCGGTATTCGGTTCGACCTTCTCAATTATAAGTTGAAAAAAGACATTGTCCTAATATCTAAAATTACATATACAAATACAGTTTATTTTAAAAATATTTAATTAAATTATAACTCATAAAATTAGTTTGATGAAAAAAACCATAACCTCATTCCTCTCAATTAAATCTCTATTAGTCTTTTTTCTTTTAAACAATAAGAGGTGATTTTTTTATCATTCTTGATCAAGTGGTTATTTCACATTGATTTAATTTTTTTATTTGTTTTTTTCCAGATTTAGTCATCACCTTAGTACGTATGTGATTATCGTCATATTCGTGCACGTGTGATTGTCATCGTCTTGATGAGGCGGGTGAATGTGCCGATTTAATGTAACATTTGGTTTATACGTTATGATCGCGATGTTGTTGTGTTTAAGCGATTGGCTTGAATAAAATATATACGATTAGAATAATCGAATCAAATGTCGTCAATATGTTGTAGAATCGGAGTTGTACATATTATAGTAATTCATTATGTTATTAAATTGGATGTTGTTTTATCATTTATGATTTTTAATGATTTTAATTACATATATTCTTGGTTTGGACTCGATTCACATTTATTTTATAGCAAAAAACACATAAAATTAGAATTTCATTATTAATCTAATACTATAATTCTATCATGTTTTAATTTATTTTTTTTTTTATATTTAATCATTTAGTGCTAATATAATTTGTATGAACTTCGGTTACACCATACTTCAAAGATCCACCAAGAAAAAAATGAGAATATAAATGGTAGAGAAACTCTAAATTCTTCTCATTATTTCGAGAATGTTATTTAACAAAGTTGAAAAATGAAATATTTTATTCGAATGTTGATTCATTATGAACACTTAAAATATTTATTCATGATGAATAATTGAATCGTTATATGGAATGCTGGATTTTTATGAAAAAATAAAATATCATTATAAGTGTATTTAGAGTATAACTAATAGAGGAGATTCTAATAAAGATTTGATAGATAGACCGCCTAATAAAATAGAAGAATTATAATTTTTTTTTAAATTATAGATTAAACTACCACAATTATCACCTTTCATCGTGGTTTATTGTTATTTGAGCTCATTTTTATTCGGTCTAATAGTATGATAGAGGTTAATTAATTTGTTTTAGGAGATAAGCCATGTCGCGTGTCACATTCAAATCGTGAATTGTTAGGTTTATTGAACACAATAGGTTATTTAAAAAAATCTTAATATAGGTTAAAATCGAAATAATCGCAAGCTAGTATGTGTGTGTCGCGATTGTCAATGATTATAACATTAATTTAAAAAAAATTTCAATAAAAGACGTACTAGTTTGAATATTATTTATTATTTAAACGTATTTTAGTATTATTAATTTTTGAAAATAACCTAAATATGTCATAAACTTTTATTCTTCAACAATCTTCATTTTTCCCATGTATGTAACTTTTTTTGGTGAATAAGAAAAGGTTTTATTGTGGGGTTGAAAATAAAAATTTACATATGATATCCGATCACTGATGCATGGCTATCCGATTAACTATATTTTCAATACATTGGCATAACCACATAATTGATTATATTTCCTATGTTTACATGATTGCTTATCGACAACTATAGTGATTTGATAGGACCATCTAAATATTACTTGTAATATTTTACAAGTCACGTACAATCCCAATAAGATCTAAACATTGCTACCTCAAAAGGGCGATATGATCACTTCAACGAGCGACGCAATTATGCCTTGATTGGGTCTAGACCAGCAATGACCCTTATAAAAACACGAGTAATAGATCGATGAGCAATCTTGAGAAAAGGAATTTGGAGGAGAAGCACGAGTCATTTCATCTTGAAGAATTTGGAGGAAAAGCTCGAGTCGTTTCATCTTTGGGAGAGTTTAATCAACAAGATTGGAATAATTGGTTAAAAGATGTTAAATAATCCAAAATTTACAAATCTAATACTTGGTAATTTTTTTTTCTTAAAGAATAATTTATTATAGACAAAAATACCCTTTTTCTTTTTAGGTATTTATGTGTCTTATAAAAGAAAATTGTTATTTTTATAAGAAAAAACATGAGGATATTTTTGTCAAAATGGTGGAGGGTGGTTAGATTCCAAAATTATTTTTTCAAATGGTCTTTAATTAAATCACGCTTTAATAAAAAATCACCCATTCCATTTGGATACACCAAATTACCAGTCTGTTTGTGTCATTTTTACAGGGTAGCACATTAGCAAGTGATACATGGGAAGTCTTTTACCCGAGTTGTATTCAGTTTGAAGTAGATAGGCATCAAACTTATACGATTATAACGGGTAGATAGAAGCCAATTGATACTCATGCAACATTAAAAACCGATGATAAAATTAGTATTAAAATCTTGAATTTTTATGAGTTATGCATTTAAATTATGAATAAAAAGTTTGCTTTTTAAGTATAGCAAATTTCATGAATTTTGTTTTGATATCCTTAACTTTTATTTTAATTGTAGTTTCAAGTTTGACACAATAAAGATTCGGAGTCTTGTTATAGATATAAATAAAAAAAAAATCACGAAAATTCCTATATTTAAAAAACAAATTTTTTATTCAAGATTTAAATACAAAAGTCATAAAAATTCAAGATTTTAATACTAATTTTTCCAAAAATGATATAGAAAATCTTGTCTCCTTACAAGGATTCAAGCCCAGTATCCCACTTAAGCCACATCTCAAAGACAGAATACAAGAAATTTAGAATAATTATTGTAAGTACCATGGCCTTTGAGCTGGGCCAGTACTCAATGGGCCTGACGCCATGCGGAGCCCACCGCTGGCCGTATCATGGGCGGTCAAAGGCGTACTATATTAAAACCAAATGAACGCTGGCTTGATGCAGTCTTAAAACCCAGTTTGGAATGAGTACCGGCCGGTCGCGCTTACCATATCGGAAGGAGTGTTATGGATGACTATATTAGAGAAGAGATCACCCGTAGGATATTTATCCATGGATCTCCCCATGTCCAAATCCCATATGCCTCAAAAGCATTAATCCTTAATAAGGTTGTTCCCTAAAGGATAATCATTGATAAGAAAAAACAAATTTTATCCCGTATTTCTCAAAAGGATAATCCTAGTATTAATCCTTAATAAGGAAAAACTAGTCCTTGATAAGGAAAGAAAGATCTTATCACAAAAATCACGAGATTATCTTTCCTATGATCAAGGAGAAATTCGAGTATAAAATAAAGACTCCCCACGAGGGAAAGGTATTTAAACCCAACTGAGCTAACTCCCTTCTTCTCTACCCTTTTGTTGACTTAATCATCAGAGAGGCAGCCGACACACCGCCGCTATACCCTCTTTTTTGCAAGTTTACTTTGCGTCGTTGATGCCCCGAAAGTCAGATGATTCAGGTAACAACAATTGGCGCCGTCTATGGGAATCAAACAGAAAGTCTCGCCTACAGGCTGCAAGGGCTTGACTTCAACGGCTGTCCAGTAGCCCTTCGTCACCTAGAGCTCTATCGATCCCCCATTCCACATTTGATTCATCTGAGGTGAAGATCAATTCCTCAATTGGAGTTAGGATAGGGAGAGAAAGGAGGAGGAACAAGCAAGAAAGGTGAAGGAGTTGCAAGTCATGTTGAACGCTTACAGCGTGAGAATGACTAGTTGCAGACTTAGATCGAAGAAAACTGCGATCCTGGAAAGGTATTATTAATAAAGCTTTCTTTAAAGCATTATCTTTCAATCTTTGTAATTGCCCACTTTCAAAAGTCCAGATAAGGCCCGATATCTGGCACTTATAAAGATGGGTTATTTCTGTGTATTTACTTACAAAGAGTCGAATAAAGGGCGATATCCTGCTGCTGCCACAAGTCACGAGATAAAGTGATATCTACGGCACTTATAAAAGTCAGGGTATGGTATACCCTATCGCTGATTACAAAAGTCCGAGATAAAGGCGATATCTCTTGGCACTTTCAAAGTCAAATAATGCGATATCCTGCCGACACTTATAAAAGTGCGGGTATGGTACGCTTGTAACGCCAGATCAGAGAGGGTGTACGATGCGCGATGTAGCAAGTAGGGCGCATATGTGCGCAAGTGTCATTGTAGTATTTTGGGAGTTGTTAGGATGAAATTGTGAATCATAAATTTATTTAACCCGGAATGTTGTACTAGAAGAAGGGTAAAGTTATAATTGATTCAGAATAGGACATAAAGGATATAAGATGAGAAGGGAGTGGCCCTGCGAAATGAGTGGTTTTTGTTAGGGCTTTTGGTGCTCAAAAATTCAAATTATTCGTTTGGCTTTATATAGATGTTATTGTGTGGCCGCAAAGTGAGCTGCGGTGTGAAATGCGTTAAGTTTTACACACTATACGTAGAGCGTTAATGTTTTGCCATATTCGTTTGAGTGTGTAGGCTAAGCATGGAGGAAAGTTGTGGAGTCGTCTTTCGAGTTTTGGGTAAGCAGGTGAGTGTTCTAAACCTATTTTTCAAATACTAGTGTATTATTATAAACTGTTTTACACTGGTATTTAATGGTTTTGATTGTAAACCATATTTTAAAGCAAACAATGAGTTTTGGGAAGCAAGCAAGAGGTTTATGAAAAGTTTTATAAACTTTTAAAGAAAAGTAAAGTAAGCAAGCAAGAGGTTTATGAAAAGTTCTATAAACTTTTAAAGCAAGCGGTTGAGCCCAGGCTCCCGTGTTTATAAAAAGTTTTATAAACCTTTAAAGCAAGCGGTTGAGCCCAGGCTCCAGTATTTATGAAAAGTTTTGTAAACTTTTAAAGCAAAAATAAGCCAGCGAAGCAAGGGGTTTATGAAAGTTTTAGAAACTTTTAAAGCAAAGCAAATAAAGCAAGCAAGCAAGTATGAAAAGTTATAAACTTTTTAAAGCAAAAGCCAACAGCAACAGCCAGTATGAAAAGTTTTAGAAACTTTTAAAAGAAAAAGAAGCAAGCAAGGTTTACGGAAAAATGTCTTGTAAAAGAGATTCCTGATTTTGAGATATTTTCGAAAAAACAAACATTTTATAAAGCATACACTCCAGGCTCGTTTAGCTCATTATTTTGTTGTTTAAAACTATTTTCGAATAGAGCCGTCCGGACTATTTGGATCATTTAGTATTATCGACCACAGTATAGTCTTGTATTAAATAACTTATGTAAGGAGATGCTTTAATTTAATATGGATTAAGCATATGTATGTACATAGTTTTGTTTTGTGAAAATGTGATGAGTTGGGCTCTTTGGAACATGTCCATATTTTGAAAAGTGTAGTGCCCATATACGGGTTTTGGGGATATGTCTTGTAATACAGCTGTTATCTTTTGCGAAATTTTTTATAAAATCACAAGTTTAGAAAGAAAATTTTTTATCTGGGTTTTTAGCAAGCAACACGGCCGCTTCACGAGTTCTCTAGTCGTTGGAAGTAGCAGTAAGGGGGTTTTATTAGGTGGCCGGCACACCCGCCGCTAGTAGGGGTGGGGGTGTGACAAGTTGGTATCAGAGCATAATCTTAGGAAACCTATGTTATTAAGCATCGCAATTTTCGTATACACTATTTTACACTACTGGCAACCATGCATTTTCAAACTCAAAGTACATACATATGAGGTGATTCAAAGTATTAGGCAGTTGATTTTTTTGCAAATACAACACTATGTCGAGGCGAGAGGGCGTTGGTCGATCCTAGGAGAGTCATTCCGAGGAGGTTTCCAGCGTCACTGCGATTACTGAGAGAGATAAGCACGTAGTTGGTTCCACTACCGCCTCCATGAATCAGCCTCCAGTAGCAGGTCAGGCTGGACCATCTAGGCCACCAGAGGGAGCTCAAGTGCCAAGATTGTTTATGGCATAGCAGGTGGCACAGATTGCTCAAATAGTGGCCATAACGACTCGTCAGCAGTCGCAGCCTCCACCGCCACCTAGAGAGGTTCTTGAAGAACCTGGGAGGTTGATAGAGAGAGTACAGAAGCTGGGCGCCAAGCCATATGACAACAGTGGCGATCCAGAGGCAGCTTGGTTATGGTTAGATAGAGTAAACAAGGTTTACGGAGTTATGGGCTGCACGGATGAGCAGAGAGTCTTGTTTTCCAGTTTTTTGATGGAAGACATGGCTAAGGATTGGTGGGATGCCATGGATAGGAGGTATCCTGATGGTATATCATGGGGCCAATTTGTGAGGATTCAGCAGCCAGTTGATTAGTGCCCAAAAAATTGCTATTTTGAGCCCTATTCGAAATAGGTTTTGAGTGTTTTTGTGTACTAATCATTCCATTAACCCGATTGCACATTAAGGTCCATGTTATTCTCACGATCACATTTTGTGGCTAATTTTGTAGTTTTGCAAGATAATCGGGCAAAATTATCAAAGTCAGACTAAACACGAAGAACCAGAGTTGAACTCATCGTTGCAGATCAGATCCCAGAAGAAAAGAAGAGTAAAAGTGAAGAAAAATGGAGCATAGCACAAACTAGCTGTAGGAAATACATGTTCCTGACACTATTCACAACTCATGGCACTATTCATCCTGCCCTGAATTCCTGCTGCCCGTTTGAATTCATGCTACCACTTTTCCTATTTTATCCTTGTAACAGTTGATTTCTTTTGTTCATTTTGGTAATTTGTATTGTTTTAGGGGCAGTATTTAAAGCCTAAGCAACATTGTAAGGAGACAACTTAAAAATAAATTTTGGGGGGGCGTAGAGGCTTTCGGCCCGTTCTTTTTAGTTTTCTCATTTTTCTTCTTTCTCTCCCTTTTCTCTTATTTTCTCGGCACTTTCTGGGTAGCCAAACACCCTCCGAGGATGACAACTCGGAGGATGAGCGGCTAAAACCCTTTTTCTTTGGAGTGGAAGGCCACTGGGCAGGGGATCGAAGGCAACTGAGGGTTTTTCCATGTTTTAACGGAGGTATTTTCTACCATTTATGGTTTCAGTCAAACATAGGCTTTAATCCCTTCGGATTGCTTTGAATGATTAGTATTTGATAAGCTTTGGGTTCATTTGATGCTTATTGAGAATCGCGACATCCGTTAGTTATGTCATCATAGTTTATTGAAGGCGATTGAGGATATTTTTATTTTCTTCAAATTTTAGGTTTGATCCCTTTGGTTCACTGTAAATAGCCAATACTTGGTAAGCTTTAGGGTTCATTGTATACTTATTGTTAGATACAGTGACATTCATTAGTTATCATTTATTAGCTGTTGGAAAGTGAGTCAAGGTGATGTTATTCTTTGTCGAGACCATCGATAGAAGCCAGTACAATTTTCAAAGATAGTTATTTAGGGTCGGTTTTATAGTTAAATGAAGGCGGTTTGGGGGTGATATATGTCATCCTCCCCCAGAGAAAAGACCACTGGAGAACCTCGGTTGCCCAGGGACCCCAACCCAGGTGACCCTAGCACTCTGAGGAATTCTATTTTACATTTTTAACTTGTTTTTTATTTTCGATTTAAACCCCCCAGCCTCTTTGTTTCTGAAACCACGAAATCAACGGAAATTCACCATTTTGAACTCACTTGCAAATCATTTGTACAAGAAAACCCATCCCCCGAGTTCGACCCTGGCGGCTATACGGTGGTTTACTCTACGTCGGTAGAGGAATTTAGGTATAAATTTTGTTGATCAGAGACCTATTGTGGCCGCAGTTAAATGGCGCCATTGCCGGGGTTGGTGCTTAAGTGCATTTGACGAGCTATGGAACACTTGTGATCCTCATCACAAGTTTTGGTGAATTTCCTTTTATCATTTTATTGTCATTTTTCTTTAGTTCATTTCACTGTAAAAAAAAAAAAAAAGAGTTGCTGCAGGATTGTTTTTTGGTGTTGTCTTGGGTTGCCCTATTCTTGCGCGAGAACCGTTCAGTGGATTAGAAATCCAAGAGAGGTTGAGTCAATTAATCTCCCCACAAGAACTGAGGCGGGCAGATTGTGTCGAATGGAACAGCATGAAGAGCAATACAGTCAGGAGAGAAACCATGGTGCATATATGTCCATGAGGGATTACAGACACTTTCCATGGCAGAATCAGCAACCAGTTGAGAGGAATCCAAGCCCATCTAGGTCCATGAGGGACTATAGAAACCCTCCATGGATGAGTGTACCCTCTACGCATGGTTCCCAGATGTACCATAATGCTTACAACCACAATTGGAACCACCACAATTTCTCACCTCGCATTATGCCCCCTCAAATCTGATCCAACCTCTCGATGGAAGAAGCCATACTGAACCTCACCAAGCTAGTGGGTGACTTTGTGGGGGAGCAGAAGATGATTAATGCACACTGGAATCAAAGAATTGATAATGTGGAAAGCTCTTTGAGCCAAAAATTAGATGAACTGCATAATGACATGTTCCAGAAATTAAACTACCTGGAAGACTCTATTTTAAGGCTCACCATTCAGCATGGTCATCAAGAGGAGGAGAACCTAGAGGAGAGTGGTACGTCGTCGGGGTGATGCGGGGAACCGGTGGAAACTCACGGGGTGCCCGGCCGGGGCCGGGAGGTGGGAAAGAGTAGGGAAGAGCCCAGGAACCTGTCCTTCAGCCAATCCGTAGAATTTGAGATCTAATTGCCAGCGCCTTGACCCAGAAATAGCCCCGCGCCGATTGTACATACGCCCACACTGCGACAAACTCAAAACCTCGACCACGCTCAGCTCATGCGGATCCATCCTTTGCTTGTCTGAAATATCGAAGTTAGTGGCCCTTTGTTAGAGCCTTTGCCCTTTACATCAAAGACATAAGCTTGTTTGCCACATTGCATGACCGCGGTGGATGGTTCGGTCTTGGATTTGGTTCTAGACACCCGAACCCGGCATTTCTAAGCATTTGGTTCCAACAGCCTCCAAAGGCTTAAGGAATTGGTTTGGGAGAGCCACAGTCTCCCCCACTTTTTGTTTTAATTTTTCTTGTTTTATTTCATTTTATTTTATTTTATTTGGATTTCTATAATTTTTCTTCTTAGATTTTCTCTAATTTTTAAGTTAATCTTTGTTCTAACTTGTTTTTCACTTTTCTGAAATTTTTCTTAATTTTTCTTGTATTAATTTTTGCAGTTTGTGTGAAAATTTTGAAGCAAAAAATGAAGATCGGTAGTAGGAGCCGGCGGGAGCAGATTTCGCTATTATAAGCGAAATTTACGCTCTGAGTGGAATTTTCGCTACATAGCGAAAGTCGCTATGGCTTTTGTCACCGGATAGTTTCCCCAGAGATAAGACAAAAAAAAATGAACAGTAAGTTCAAAAAAAAAAAAAAAGGGTTTATTTTTATTTTTATTTTTCTAAAAAAATAAAAATAAGTTTATTTTATTTTATTTTTGTCTCTAAAAAAAAAATTTGTTTTTTGTAATTAATATTTTATTTTATTTATTAAAAAAAAAAAATTCGCTATGCTTAATTTTCACTATAAGTAACAACATTTAAGCTATATTTACAGTAGCAAATTTTCGATACTCAGCGAAAATTGCGCCGTGTTTTCTTCACGATTTTGTTTGAGTATAACTGCCATCCAGGAACTTTCCGTTTTAGGCGTTTTTGGTACCGTTGGAAAGCTTAAAGAGTGTAGAATCTAAATCTAACAAGAAAGAATACTTTTGAAATTTTTATAAAGGTGTAATTTTCAAAATGATCTAATTGGTCACTTTTTTCCTCTATTTTCTTCTTCTAACTTGTTTATTTGAAGCCTAAACGGAGTGAATAAGGTGTCGATGGAAAGCTTGTGAAGTCTCATATCCAACAACGATCACATCTCATCAAGGAGGTAACACTTCCTTCCCTAACTTTCCAATCCGAGCCCCATTGCGGACAATGAGACATTTGGTTGGGGGGGAGAGTTAGCGAAGGAAGTGGCTTTTGCATTTATGTTTTTGTTACTATTTTGAGCAAGCCCATTTTGTGATGTTCAGTGGCTTACTGATTTTCCTTTTCATGAAGCTGTTATACTATACAATTTATTTTTTCAAAAATTGCACCCATTTTTTTTTGTGTGTTTTGCCTAACCTGTGGTTTGAAAAATTGAAACTTTGTCCAATTCTATTGATGTTAGATTGGTTCCATGCCTGGTTGAGTGAATGATTAGTTGAATTCTTATTGATTTCGACCTTTTTCTTCCACCTTTAGCTAACCACACACTGTGCACATCAGGTTTCTTCAATAACCTGAAAAACTGCCTAGCCTCCTAAGCCTTGCAATATACAACCTAGTTTTAGGTTGACCACCTTTAATAGGAGTTAAGGACCCCCATGAAAAGAAGGCCAATGTGTCTTCCAAAATAAAAAGAATTGAAAAAGAAAAATAAAAAGAAGGAAAATTGCAACGCTTTGCCTTGAAACCCGAGCACGGTCCGAGGGGTATATGGCGAAAGCCTTTAAAGCCGGTGCCTAAATGGCCCGGTTGGGGAGTCAGCGACTTAGTGCTCTCTACATGGTGGATGGGTGGAGTTTAGCAAGTTGTAGGTGCTAGGTCTCGAAATCATTCGAAGTCGAGGTGAAACACGAAGAGTTAGTGGTCGAAGAATCCTTATGAGGCTTGGTGCCCTAAGCCTTAATTGGTTGAAGTCATCGATAGATCCCGTTACATGGACTTTGGTGGTCGATTCACCGGCATTGCTGATTAATTAACCAAAGTACGATTTTGAACCTATATTAGATAGGTTTGAGTACTTTTTGATCATTAATCATGTCATATAAACCAATTGAAGTGCTAAGTATTTACCTTAGTAACACTTATGCCAATTGAGGGTGTTTTTGGTTGTTTGTAGACTTTTATACACATTTGAACTTCAACCTCAATGCAAATGATCAATCATGAGGTTGGAATTTTAGTCTCAGCCATCAACAAGCCCAAAAATCAATGGAAAAACAAAAGGAAAAGTGGAAGAAATGAGATCTGGAGTTGAAGACATGGCCAGAGGAATGCGAAACGACAAAGCGAGCAATTCGCAGCACATTGCAATCAATTCCATAATCCTAGCGAATTTAGCTGACCATAAGCCGGTTCGCAATCTCGGCACATTCACGAAGTCGCTAGCCAACACACCTTTGTGCAATTCTCGAGAATTAAGCTTCTCATTGTTTCAATTTAAGCTAGCTTAAGCGAATTTATTGCGTAGCGAAATTCGCGACCTTTTGGTCGCTCTGACATTGCCAATTTATTTAGACCCTTGCCAATTTAGCTAAGCCATTGCCAAATTCGCTAATTATTGCCAATTTCGCTAATTAAGCGAAATTCTCCCACTGTAGCGAAAATGCATGCCTCGTCATCTTTTGTAAATTAATCTGACCGCCTTGAACTTGGTGGTCTCTCCTATCACATAACTTAGCTTAGTTATTAGGGTTTTGGTATTTTATACCTTGAGGAGTCCTATAAATACCCCTCATGTTTTGTAATAGAGGAGAGGAGGTGGAAGGAAGAAAGAATAAGTTTTTAATTGATTAAATAAGTTTTCATTTATTCCTTTTGTAAATAAATTGTTTTATTTTAGTTTGCTTTTATTTTCTCTTCTCTCTGCTTCTTTCTCTCTTCTTTCTTTCTTTCACTTTCCGGTACATAAACACACCTCTTGGGGATGACAACTCCAAGAGATGCTTGGTAAACCTCCCTTCCTTTGAAGAGGAAGGAAGCTAGCTTAGCGATGGGGCTTAAGCATGTTGTCCTCGTCTGCTTCAAAGGCTACGGGTAGTGCTATTTATGGCGCTTATCTTGAAAACTCAGTTGCATAACATAGGATGTTATTGTCTTGGCAATACTCTCATTAGCAGATCCGGTGCCAGTGGCAGTCACGTGGCTCTTTAGATGGTCGCTGCTGCGCATGAGGTAATATTCGCGTATTAGGAGTTAACTGAGTGGGTTAAATAACATTTACTTTTATTGTTTTGGCCGTCTTTACCAAATGCTTTAGGGTTCGATTGCTCGGGTGAGAGATGCCTTTGTGATTCTTTAGATAGTCTTTACTAGCGCAGGTCAATACTCTCCATGCTTTAGGGTTCGGTGCTCGGGTGAGAGATGCCTTTGTGATTCTTTAAATCTCTGACCTCTAAAATGATAAAAGAATGTTGGGGTTTTAAACAAAAAAAGGGGCCATAACTACATCTGTGTTGACTCACATAGGATAAAACACGAGGACATGTGTTTAGCTTGCAAGTTAGTGACCTAAATCTTCAAAGTAAATTTCTTCATTGTTAATTTCCAGGTTTAACTTTCGGTTTTACAATTTCTGTTTTCGACCATTCCCCACATTTTGAATGAATTCAGAGTCCCGAATAGAAAGCACTTACGCTACATGCCCTAATGCGAACCATTTTTATGAAGAAAACCCATCCCGTGTTCGACCGCAGACAACTATCACTGCGGTAGCTGACTACGGCGGTTGGAAACTTAGGTATATAAATATTGTTGATTTTGCTTTCGACTCACTGGCACGAATCAAATGGCCTTTGTTGCAGGGGATGGTGCGACTACTAATGGTAAGTTGAAGAATACTTGTGATCCACATCACAAGTGAGGTAACCTTACCCTCTTTTGCATATCGATTCTGCGACAAGCGCCGAGTTTCTAACACTTGGCTTGATGGCGCGGTCAAACTGATTTTTTTATTCGGTCATTTACTTCTTTTATTAGATTGGTTTCTGTTTTCTTTTAGCACTCTTTGTTGGTTCTAATTGTTGTCTCTACAATTGTGTAACAACTGTGCATGCAACAGTGGGATAGAGACACTTCAGGTAGGCTGAATAGGATTAGTACACAACCTGACCTAGCTAGTGAGGTTAGTGCACAAACTGATACCATGGATCCCATACGAGGAACAAACGAGAGCCAACCGAGAGGAACCCTATGAATCAATGCATATAGAACCATGAGGATCCACATCCGCCTCTAGAGTTAGTGCCCCGTCTGTATCATTCCTCCTGGCGATGATGTAGCGATGAGGCCATATTTAGTACCCTACTTCCCACATACCATGGTATGGAAAATGAAAATCCATACACTCATATAAGGGAGTTTCTATGAGGAAGGTATGATGGACATGGATTCTTTGAAGCTAAAGGCATTTCCATTGACTCTGGAGACGAGGCGAAGATATGGCTCAGCTCATTTGGGGGCACAGAACCACCATAAGAAGTGGGGAGTGCAGTACATGGCGAGTTCTGAAGAAGTTTTTAGTGCTCATAAGACAAACAGTTTGAAGAAACAAAATTTATACGCTGCGACTCATGAAGGTGAGAAGTTTTACCGGTGTTGGAGGGTTTTAGAGACCATTGGTGTGTCCACTGTGTTTGACACGTGGATGTTAGTGAACCATACATGGTGGTATGTCTCTGCCGTGAGGCGGCTTTTTAGAAACACCATGGGGAGACTTTTAAGCAACATCTGATGACCATGGATTTTTAAATGCATTAATTTGAAACTTCTAAGGGTTGGGATGAAGCAGCCACAGAGAAGGATAGATTGACACGGTCGATCGAAGAGTGATATATACGGCGAATGATGAGATGGAAATGAGGAAATTGATATCGACTCTTCAGAAGGTGAAGATTGGAGGAAAGCGTTTCGATGAAGTGTGACGGTGGTAATGACCTTTGCCTGACTAATCCTGCACAAATTTTAATCCCGGCCTGACGATAGAACAACATTCCATGACTATGGTGAAGGATTTGATGTATAGATGCATGCACCTGCTTGTAGAATGATTCAGCCGGACAACGAATGCTCCATATGGGAATACTTACAATCCCGATTGGAGGAATCATCTAACTTGCGCAGAGACCAAACCCCACCAGCATATGCCACCGGGAGCCAAGCCTCGATTTGGTTCCTCCTCACCCGATCCAACAGCCACCATCCTCTTCTCCAGTAGAACAAAATTTTCGGTGAGTAAGGTGGTGAAGCGATTTTATTTAATGACGAAATGGAACCAATGTGCAATTAGCCTGAAAATTAAATCTTGTCGAGAAAACGAATAAAAAATTTGATGACCTCATTGATTACAAACATTATAAGCTGCTAGAGAATGAGAAGGGGAGGATTTCCCGTCCCGAACACTTCGAATCTAAGGGGATCCATGAGGTAGAATTAGGGAATGGATGAGGTTAAGTCCACTAATCACGAAGTGGAAAGAGGGTTGATCAGCCTCTGTAAACTAAATGAAGAATCAGTGAGGGAGAAAAATCACGGCTGAGCATATTCTTACAGAAGGATGACACAGTAGAGTATAGTATACCACACTCCCTTTCCCTGAGCATTGAGAGGAAAGAAAAGGAAACTCAGCAGCGGGTATGCTTGAGGTCTTAAGGCAAGTAAAGGTTAACATACCTTTGCTTGATCCTAATCAACTTAGTACCTTATGCAAAATTTTTAAAGGATCTATACCGTAAAGAGAGGATTAGGCATTGAGAGGAAGGCCTTTCTCACTTTAGCCTCCCGATTACCACCCAATCAAGAAGCAAGTACTCCCCATTAGGAAATCTGAGGACCACGGTTCTCAACGATACCGATTAATATTGGTGAATTGGAAAGGCATTGCTGAGATTTGGAGCGGTCTTGAATCTTATGCATTTCCGATGTCTGGCCAGTTTTAGGTTTGGTGAGCTTAAACCTACCTCGATCCACGCACTCTCAGTGGCCAGATAGATCGGTGAAAATCCCCGAGGGATAGTTGAGGGGATGTCCTTGTAAAGGTGACCAATTTCTCTATCGGTAGATTTTGTAGTCTGAACCTTTTTTGATCCCGATAGACCAAATCATGTGCGATCATTTTAGGGGAGACCGTTTTTACGCCTTTGCCCGATACAATTATTAATTGCGAATGGAATCATGGTGACATTTGGTGACATGATATTGGAAATTGAACATTTTCGATTTGAATGACAACGGTATTTAGAACACAAAAAATCCTATAAGCGGTAAAGGTTGTTTGGTTGATCGGTGTGCGGAGTATAACGGTGCCCGGAAAATCACGAAAAGTGATCGACCTTAGTGATGAAGGAGAATTGGTCTTGCCAGCTGACACGGTGCAAACCCGATTGCCGAATCCACTGACCATTCGGAGGAACGGTCCGACTCATGGCCTCCCCAGCATCATGGAGCGAGCTGAAGCCACTACATGGGTTGAGAGATCATCCTCCTTGACCCCCTTAGTATTTACGAACTCGGCGGTTGGTGTTTCCAAAGCGAATAACGGTTCCACAATTTTAATTTTGTCATATATTAGTCAATTTTGTCGATTTATTAGTTATTTTAAATTTTAACAGGATAATTTTTATATATAGTTTTTATAGTATAAAATGTGTGTATTAGATTCTAATATCGATTGCACATAAGTTAAAATTCATAATATATAATTTTTAGTAATTAATGTTAAAATTTGATGTATTGCGGGAGGCGAAATGGCGAATTATTTGGCTCAGCGAAAAATTGGTGGGAGAGACTCATGACTGTCTGCGCTTATAAAACGAGGGGAGGGGTTGGCCTCAAAGGCACATTTCATATTCTCCCCACTCAGTACTGAGCTCCTTCTTGTAGGTGCCTGAGCTCCCACTTCTTAGTCGTACATTCGGCTGCGATGGCGGGTGCCATTACTGGCCCGAGCCCTCCCTGGCCTTCATCCTTTAGTGACAGTCACTTTCGCATCATCGGGCGAGGCGTGGCAGAGCCTCCTGATCATCTGCTGGCCGTAGGTGAGCCACCGCAGCGTATGAGCCCTCACCTCTGCACAGTCATTACTTTTGTGCCTTGGTTGATTTAAGAGCCTATCGAGTGTCTGATATAAGTTGAACTTGATTGCTCGATCCGAGTCGTTCCGATCGGTCAATGACCTGGTTTGGATAGTTTTAGTTCGGGGGTCCCGATTGTGTTGAGGAGCTTAGTTGGTCTGAGACCCGGCTATGGCCCCAGTGAGTCGCATTTCGATTTATTTTATATCTCGAGATATAGTGTCACGAAAGTGGGTCCGTGCTCGGCCTCGGGTGAGGTTCAGCACACACGGTGATGGCGACTCGTAGTACGACACGACCATCGCTGTCCCCGCGTGCGGCGAGCCTCGGGATTGAGCGTTACGAACCGCGGATGGGACCGGGCCCCATCCCGATACCTCGGAAGGAAGCCCGGAGGCGGCGCGCTGAGCGGGAGCCGCGCCGGGCCCGGGCTGAGTCATCGTCTTACGAAGCCGCCACCGTCACGGTCGCGTCAGGTGAGAGGCGGCACCTTCACCTCGGCTATCACCGGCCTGTGAATCGGGCTGACCATGTTTGTAGGACACCCGTTCGGGGAATGCGGGATATCGTAAGCGACCATTTCGAAGTCGTTCTCGGCGTTCTGGGTGATGGCCAGACCGAGATACGAAATTCGATCACGATTGATCGAGAGGTATTAAACCATCCGTTCACTTGACTCCACAGCTTGATTCTCTGCGAGAGTGGTGCGATTCTACCACTCCGCGGCATCTCGGGATGAGCGGTCCCCGGAGATCCGTTTGAGATAGATAGCCGTCGAGTGTACTTTCGATCCGAGTTATTCTGCGGCAAGTGCGCATCTGCGCCCATGTAATCACGAGGTTATAGAATTAGGCCCACCTCGCCGGAAAAGTGGTTAAACCTTTGCGGCGGGGATGTCTGTTGATCCAGATCCTTTATGGAGCGGCCTTCCGCCTCGTATCTTGCTCATCGACCATGCTGCGCTTTGTTTATTCCTCTGCGGCGTATGCGGAGGAGGGCTATCTTGGAGGCATTGTGCGGATCTCGGGCGATTTGCAGTTTCAGCCATAGCCCGGTAGTGATTGCCCGCTCTTACGGTTGAGGAAGGTCATAGGAGGGCCTCATACGGCGGAAGGCGTACCACTACTTGTGAGCTCGCTTTCCTGTGTTCTTGAAGCGGATGGGATTCGGAGGAACTGGGATAGAATCACGAGGCGGTACCTCACAGGTAGTAGCGATGGGCCGGATTATATTATCACGTCATTTCCATATCGCCCGACGAGACGAGAAGTCTGGGTGAGGAGGTGAGGATGCACACGAGGCGATCCACCGCTCCTGCACGGAGTACGGAGGAGTCCACTCATATTTGGTCGTTCACCGCCCACATCATCATTTGCCAGTGCGGCCCTACGGATACTCCGGGCCCTCATATTGACACACCCGATCCGGGTATACATATCATTTCGAGGAGATGCATTTGGAGTGGATGCGATGCGCTGCTAGCGACCTCTCGGGGCGGCCCGGCATCACGACACATGACCGAGAGATTGGCTGAAATGAGGCCACTTTGGTCAGTTCCATTCCATCTTCACCCGGATCACTGACCCACAGATCTTCCTCATGATCACCGAGAGGAGTACCGCTCCTTGATCTTTGCCCTCATTGGATATCTGTGCTTGTTCTTGATGGCTCGCGCCCGCCTGACGATGGTGGTTAGGTTTCTTTTGATTTATGTATAGTTTGACTTTATCAGCTGCTACTAATTTTGATTATGATTTTTGTAGTAGCCATAGTAGGCGGAGTGATATGTTTAATGTGTGTAGCACGATGCATGTATTGAGCCATTTGGCTATGTCCAAAGCTCTCGGATTATATATATATATATTAAGCTTTTTGCATATTGTGTTTCTTGTCCTGTAGCATAAGTATGTGTTTTCTTTCAAACTACATAATTAAATTGTGAATTGAACAATAGAATTGCTTCAAATTGAGCGATTGAATACTTTTAAAATTTGGATGATTGAATCATCGTTTGTAAATACATCTTTAGAGAGCGAATGCCATGCTTGAAACAATTTGTGTTGGATCAACTGTTCCGGCATGCTGACTTGGAAATTTCCCCCTTTATGCTATGTCACTGCACTCTAGATTGTGATAGGTTGTAAATTTGTATACCTCCTTCCACTTTACCATGGCCTTAGGCATGTTGACAACTTTAGGATAGGTTTTGATTACGACAATTGAGGACTGATGTTGTCTTCGAAAAGGAAGAAAAAGAAAAGAAAAGAAAGAAAAAGAAAAAAACTAAAAAAAAATAAAATGATGAGGATTTGCTTTGAAACAGAAACACGGTCATGAGGTGTATCGCGAAAGCCTTTGAAACGCTGATGCCACACAAGCCTTAATTGGTTGGGAGTCATCGATTTTGTGTTAGATTACATGGGTGGATAGGTAGAATTTAGCGGTGTAGGTGCTTGATTTTGAAGTCGATTGAAGTCAGAATTGAAACCTTTAAGAGTTAGTGGTCTTTGATCCTTTTGACTGATGCCACTAAACCTTAATTGGTTGAGAGTCATCGGTGGACCCAGATTACACGGACTTTGGTGAACTCGAATTTTTAGCATTGCATCCTCTGATATGATTAAGAAAACGAGAAGTGTAACCATTACTATCTTAATTGTTCAGCAGGTTTAAGGCCATTATCAATCTTAGGTTGAAACAAATTTTGCATTTTATTGACTCGATCTAGATACAAAATGAACCATTAGACTTAGGTGAAATCGAGTTGAAAATCATGGAAAGCAGGTACATTAAAAATTCTCTTATGGATTTTATTCTTGTATATAGGTTTTCAAATGTTGATTTCAATTGTTCACTTTAAAGTAATATTAGTTTGTATATAAGTACAATGACCTTTTTGAAATACAACCTTTTTGAAAATCACCACATGCATCTCAATTCTTATTTTTGCATTCTAAGGGACTAGCAGCGTTTGATTGGGGGGTGTGATTAGTGCTCGAGTGCGATTTTAGATTTATATTAGATAGGTTTAGTACTTTTGATGATCATTAATCATAATCATATAAACGATTGAAGTATATTATTTACCTTAAGTAACACTTATGCGATTGAGGGTGTTTTTGGTTGTTTTGTAGACTTTATACACATTTGAACCTGACCTCAATGCAAATGATCGATCATGAGGTTGGAATTTTAGTCTCAGCCATCGACGAGCCCCAATCAATGGAAAAACAAAGGAAAAGTGGAAGAAATGAGATACGAGTTGAAGACATATTGAGAGAATGCGAAACAGCCAAAGCAGGCAATTTATGACACATTGTAATCAATTCGCAATCCTAGCGAATTTGTGGCGCACCGCAGAAACGGTTCCTTGATCTTAGCACACATTGCCGGGAATTCGCTGCTTCGACACCTTTGTCTGATTACGAAATTAAACTTCTCGCGACAATTTCGCTAGCTTATGAAATTTCGCTAACTAAGCGAGTGCAACCTTGCCAAAATCGCTCTGACATTGCCAATTTCGCTAGACCCTTGCCAATTTAGCTAAGCCATTTGCCAAATTAAGCTAATTATTGCCAATTTCGCTAATTAAGCGAGAATTCTCACTGTAATCATTGCCTCAAATATATCTTTGTAATTAAATGCAGTAGCCTTGAGCTTGGTAGATTACTCCTATCCTATAACTTAGCTTAGTTATTAGGGTTTGGTATTTATACCTTGAGGAGTCTAAAAATACCCTCGTGTTTGTAATAGAGGAGAGGAGGTGGAGAGGAAGAAAAATGAGTTTTGGTGAGGTCAATGAGTTTTCATTCTTGCTTTTGTAAATAAATTGTTTTATTTTAAGTTTCTTTATTTTTTCTCTTCTCTCTCTTCTTTCTCTCTTCTTTCTTTCTTTCACTTTCCGGCGCAAACATCTTGAGGATGTGACTCGAGAGATGCTTGAAAGCTAAGCCTCCCTTTCCTTTGAAGGAGGAAGTGCTTGCCGGTGGGAACCCAAGCGTATTGTCACTCGTATCTTTAAAAGCTCTGGAGTAGTGTATTTATGGCCCTTATCTTCCAAAACTCGGTTGCATAACACAGGATGTTATTGTCTTGGCAAATACTCTCCATGCTTTAGATCAGGTGTAGTAATGATCTTGTGGCTCTTTAGATGGTCCTTACTTTATGAGGTAATATTCACATATTAGGGTTCTTAATTAGGGTTAAATAACATTTGCTTTTATTGTTTGTGATACTCTCCATGCTTTAGGGTTCGGTGCTGGTGAGGAGATGCCTTTGTGATTAACAGATAGTCTTTACTAGCTGGTCGATACTCTCCATGCTTTAGGGTTCAGTGCTCGGGTGAGAGATGCACTATGATTCTTTAGATCTTCACGAGCCCCTCTAAAATGATAAAGAATGTGGGTTTTTAAACAAAAAGAGGGTATAACTACATCTGTGTTGACTCACATAGGAGGATAAAACACGAGGACATGTGTTTGCCACTAGCTTGCTGATTAGTGACCTAAATCTTCAAAGTAAATTTCTTCATTGTTAATTTCCAGTTTTAACTTCAGTTTTACAATTTCACATTTTTCAAACCATTTGTTTTTGAATGAATTCGAAAGTCGAATAAGAAAGCCTTACCTTCATGCCCTAATGCAAACCATTTTTATAGAAAGCCCATCCGGTGTTAGGCCCTGAACCCTTTATCTTTGCGGTAGCTTGACTCGCGGAGTTGTAGGAAATAGGTATATAAATATTGTTGATTTTAGCTCAGCCTACTGTGGCACGAATCAATTGCACCCCTACAACACCAAAAAAAGAAAAAAAAAGTTGTGGAATAAGAGTGTGTCCTGATCTATTTAGGTTGGTTAACATGCTAGGTTGTGGCAGTAGCTAGGTTGGGGGGAGAGTGCAGTTTGGCAATTTGGCAGTTTATTGTTGAGAACTGATCAAACAAACACTTAAATTTTGGTGGAGGTCTCTGGCTGATTCAACGAGAAGGAGGTTCTTTTGATACTCAATTTTGTATGGCATTCATTCTCTTATGATAGTTATTGGGCAAGAGTTTGATGATTCTTACTTAGGGTTAGACATTACTTATTCACAACCTTTTTGAAATATACATTTTTTGTGAACATCATTTTGTATGCTTTCTCTTTCTTTCTTTCTTTCATTGCTAAGAGACTAGCAATGTGTAGGTTGGGGGGTGTGATTAGTGCTCAAAAAGTGCTATTTTGAGCCCTATTTATTAAAGGTTTTGAGTGCTTTTTGTGTTTTAATCATTCTAATTAACCCGATTTGCACATTAAAGTCCCTGTTATTCTACTGATCGCATTTTGTGGCTAATTTTGTAGTTTTTACAAGATAATTAGGCCAAAATTATTGAGTCAATTCAAACACGAAGAACTAGAGTTGAACTCATTGTTGCAGATCAGATCCCAGAAGAAAAGAAGAGCAAAAGTGAAGAAAAATGGAGCGTAGCACAAACTAGCTGCAGGAAATTCATGTTCTTGACACTATTCACAGCTCATGGCACTATTCATCCAGCCCTAAATTCCTACCTTGCTTGGGTTTGAATTCACACTACCACTTTTCCTATTTTATCCTTGTAGCAGTTGATTTCTTTTGTTCATTTTGGTAGTTTGTATTGTTTTAGGGGAGTATTTAAAGCCCGACAACATTGTAAGAATGACTTAAAAATAAATTTTTGGGCGTGTGGCGTAGAGGCTTTCGGCCCGTTCTTTTTAGTTTTCTCATTTTTCTTCTTTCTCTCCCTTCTCTCTTATTTTCTCAGCACTTTCTGGGTAGCCAAACACCCTCCGAGGATGACAACTCGGAGGATGAGCGGCTAAAACCCTTTTTCTTTGGAGTGGAAGGCCACTAGGCAGGGGATCGAAGGCAACTGAGGGTTTTTCCATGTTTTAACGGAGGTATTTTCTACCATTTATGGTTTCAGTCAAACATAGGCTTTAATCCCTTCGGGTTGCTTTGAATGATTAGTATTTGATAAGCTTTTGGGTTCATTTGATGCTTATTGGTAGATCGATTGACATCCATTAGTTATCATCTATGGGTTATTGAAGGCGATTCAAGGATATTTTTATTTTCCCCAAATTTTAGGTTTGATCCCTTCGGTTCACTGTAAATAGCCAATACTTGGTAAGCTTTAGGGTTCATTGTATACTTATTTCTAGATACAATGACATTCATTAGTTATCATTTATTAGTTGTTGGAAAGTGAATCAAGGTGATGTTATTCACTGTCTGAGACTATCAATGGGAGGTAAATACCAATTTTTCAAAGATAGTTATTTAGAGTCAGTTTTTACAGTTAAATGAAGAACCGGTTTGGGAGATGACTATATGACATCCCACTCCCAGCGAGAAAAAGACCCTAGAGAACCTCAGTTGCCCCAGGACCCCAACCCCAGTGACCTAACACTACAAGGAATTCTATTTTACATTTTTTAACTTGTTTTTATTTTCAGTTTTAAACCCCAAAACCTCACTGTTTTCACAAAACCCTGAAATCCAAACGAAAATTCACCATTTTGAACTCCACTGCAAATCATTTGTACAAAGAAAACTCATGCGAGTTCCATTACTGAAGTCGTATCTTTGATGAATTTTACTGACGGTTGGAGGGGTAGGTATAAATTTTGTTGTCCGGAACCTCTTGTGGCAGCACGAAGATCTGAATTCTTTCCTTAAGCGTCATAAAAGGTCGAAAATTGAGTTCTTGATTAGAGCAGAGAAAGAGCATGTCGGTATCATAATATGAAGAGGTTCTCGAACTAGTTAGATTGGTTCCATATATACGGTGTGAGTCTGAAGAAGCAGAGTTTTTAAGCGAGGATTCGGCACGGATCAGAGTTCATTTATATGTGGTTCCTCAGAACAGATTTGGGGACTTAGTTGAGGGCGCTTTGAGAGTTGAGCAAAGTACTACGACTATGTATCAGAGTAGGCAAGAAAGTAAGAGGAGTGCACCAGGCACTTCCCAACAGAGCTCTGGTCAGTACAATAGAAATAAAAGCAAGGGTAGAGGTTATAGAGGCCGAGGTACAAGTCGGGGAGCTATCTCTAGTTAGGGATCAGTGAGGCCCCCAGTTGTCAGCAGTGGCACCCAGAGTATTCCTCCCATCATTGATATGTGTCGGAGGCGACATTTTGGGGAGTGTAAGAGATATAGTACAGGGTGTTTCCATTGTAGCTAGGAAGGCCATTTCATTATAGAGTGCCCTCAGTTGATTGGTGCAGAGACATCAGTAGCTAGCCTAGCTACCCAGCACTAGAGATGAGCACTCAGAAGTCTTCGGAAGGTTTCTTAAGTGAGGGACGGCCACGGCCCGCGGTGGCGGCCGTGGTAGAGGCAGAGGTAGTGCCCCAGGGATGCAGACAGAGGCCCGCACTCAGGCTAGAGTTTATGCTATAACTCAGCAGGATGCAGATGCAGCTTCAGATGTGGTCACTGGTATTATTTCTATCCTTGATCATGATGCATATACATTAGTGGACCCAGGATCCACGCATTCATTTGCATCCAAGCCTTTCTTAGATCACTTTCAGATAGAGACCCAACCATTAGGGGTCGTATGAGAGTTTCCCTTCCAACTGGAGATCCGTTATTCTTAGACAGAGTAGTCAGAAATAGTAGAGTTCTGATTAGGGGACAGGAGTTCCCAACAGATCTTGTGGCCTTAGATATGAGGGATTTTGATGTGGTTCTCAGCAGGGATTGGCTATCTCGCCATAGAGCCACATTAGATTGTTATAAAATGGAAGTAAAGTTACATAGGCCTGGGAAATTGGAGGTAAAGTTAAGAGGAATACGCAGAGAGTTATCTTCCAGTATGATCTCCGCCCTGGCAGCGCAGAGGATGTTGCGTAAGGGTTGTCAGGGTTATCTAGCTTATGTGGTGGAGACAGGGAAGGAGGGGACTCTAGTGGATGAGATTCCAGTTGTTAGAGAGTTCCATATGTGTTCCGGATGATGTTGCGGGATTACCTCGAGGAAAGAGGTGGAGTTCACCATTGATTTGATCAGGGTGAGCCATTTCCATTCCTCCCTTATAGGATGGCTCTGCGAGTTGAGGAGCTTAAGGCTCGGTTGGAAGGAATTGTTGAGTAAAGGGATTCATTCGTAGAGCATATCCCCATGGAGCTCCAGTTCTCTTATGGAAAAAGAAGATGGGAGTTTGCGGTTGTGTATAGATTACAGGAGGGCAATTGAATAGAGTTACCATGCGATCGGTATCCCTCCCTAGGATCGATGAGTTATTCGATCAACTCCAAGGGTCTCGAGTATACTCCAAGATAGACTTGAGGTCGGGGTATCATTAGTTGAGGGTGCAAGAGAGTGATGTACCCAAGACTACATTCAGGACACGCTATGGGCATTATGAGTTTTTGGTGATGCCGTTTGGCTTGACTAATGCTCCGGCAGATTTTATGGATTTGATGAGCCCAGGGTGCTCCGGTAGTATTTGGATAGGTTCGTCATAGTTTTTATCGATGATATTCAGAGCACCTGAGGATTGTGTTGCAGACCTTAAGGGAGCGACAGTTGTATGCCAAGTTGAGCAAGTGCCAGTTTTGGCTTGTGAGGTGATCCCCTGGATGTGTCTCGGTGAAGGGGGTAAGTGTGGATCCCCATAAAATAGAAGCTGTGGTAAGTTGGAAACATCCAAAGAATGTGTCAGAGGTCTGAAGCTTCCTTGGTTTTAACGGTGTCTGGGAAGTTTGTTGAGGGTTCTCCGGGATAAGCGGCCCACTAACGGTGACAAGGAAAGATGTCAAGTATATGAGATTGGGTGGATGCACAGCGAGTTTTGAGAGTTGAAAGGGTAGATTAACCGACTCCAGGTTCTGCTTTTTGCCTAATGGGAGAGATGGGTTTGGTTTATAGTGATGCTTCGGCAAGGCCTTGGTTGTGTTTTGATGCGAATGATAGGGTGATTGCATATGCCTCTGAGCGGTGAGAAGAAGCATGAGGAGAATTACCACACCGACTTAGAGCTTTCGTGATCGTGTTTGCTCTACGAAGATATGGAACATTACTTATATGGTGTTCCTTGCGGATCTTTACGGATCATAAGAGTCTTCAATATATTTTCACCCAAAAGAGTTTAAACTGAGGCAAAGAAGATGGCTTGAGTTGATTAAGGACTCTGTTGTACTATGGGTGCCATAGGGAGAAACTAGTAATAAGTAGTAGATGCCTTGAGTAGGCGACCCGAGAGAGTTCTTTGTCTCATATGAGATCAGGTTATCTTCCATATTGGTGGATCTCTAGAGCTTTAGGGGTGATATTGGAGGCTTGAGGATTCAGGAGCATTGTTAGCCACGTTTCATGTTAGACCTCTCCTAATGGTTCAGATTCTAGCAGGGCAGTCGTAGGATCCACAGATGATTAAGCTTAAGGAAGAGATAGAAGAAGGAAAGAAAGCAGAGTTTTAAATTAGAGATGACGACATGATAGTGAAAGGCCAGAGAATGTGTGTGTCAGAGTATGGCGAGCTGAAGAGACATTATGAAGGAAGCACATTCATCTGCATTATCTTGTATGCATCACTTTTAGGAGTAGTGTGCAGATGTACGGGACTTGAAAGATTACGGGTGTAATGGGATGAAGAAAGAGATTGCAAGTTTTGTCCGGATGTCTAACTTTGTCGGTGGCGGAGCATATCGGAGGCTCGTAGGGAAGATACGAGTTACTCCTATTCCCGGTATGGAAATCACGAGAGAAGATCACTTTATGGATTTTTGTGGCAAAGAGTCTTCCCGCGGGCTCGGGCGTATGATGCTATATGGGTGATAGTTGATCGATTGTGAAATCTGCTCATTCTGCGATTAATGTTGAGGATTCTGCGGAAAGTTAGCCTGATTGTATGTGGATGAGATAGGAGACATGGGGTTCCTGGTTCGATGGTTTCGGTCGAGACCTCAGGTTCACATCCAGGTTTTGGCCTAGTTTGCAAGCAGCTTTAGGTACTTGCCTTCATTTTAGCGTAGCATTTCATTCTCAGACGGATGGCCAGTCAGAGAGGACCATTCAGACTTTAGAGGATATGCTGAGAGCTTGTGTGATGGAATTCAAGGGGAGTTGGGATACTCATTTGGCACTAATGGAGTTCGCCTACAACAACAGCTATCAGGCCAGTATAAAGATAGCTCCATTTGGTATATGGCAAAAGAAATGTAAAGACTCGATGTCTTTGGGATGGGGTTAATTGAGAGGGACTAGTTAGGCCACTGAATTAGTGTAGATCATTTCAGAGAAAGTGAAAGTTGTTCATGATAACTTGAAGATAGCAAGAGATAGACGGAAAAGTTATGCGGACAAGGAAGTAGTAGAGACTTGCGGTCGAGATAGGTGGCCAGGTCTTTCTTTCCCTTGTAAGGTGTTTTGAGATTTGGGAAACTTGAGGCGGCTCAGTCCAAGATTTATAGGACTTATGAGATTGTGAGTAAGGTGGGGCCATTAACTACGGGTTAAAGACACCCGAGTTATCAGGATTCGCAGTACATTCCGTAATATCGATGTTAAGGAAATATATCCCAGATCCTTCACATGTGTTGAAAGAACAACCAGTGCATCTAAAGGAGAACCTGACTTATGAGGAAATACCTATGCAGATTGTAGATTGCAAAGAACAAGTGTTGAGGAATAAGGTGATTCCTTTGGTTAAAGTCATATGGAAGAATCATGAGAGGAGGCGGCTAGCAGGGCCAGGGCTCAGATACCGCCGTCGGTACCCTCGATTATTTTCGAATGAGGTATTTTCCTTTCCTTTGAGTTTAGTTGTTCATTCGAGGGACCAGGAAATGTTCTAAAGGAGGAGGATTTGTAGCGCCGTCAGGAGATTAATGCGATGATGTAGCGAGTAGGGCGTATATGTGCACTAAGTGTCATTGTAGTATTTTTAGGAGTTGTTCGGATGAAATTGTGAATCATAAATTTATTTAACCCGGAATGTTGTACTAGAAGAAAGGTAAAGTTGTAATTGATTTAAAATGGGACATAAAGGATATAAGATGAGAAGAGAGTATGCCAAAATGAGTGGTTTTTTTTGTTAGGGGCTTTTTGGTGCTCAAGGGTAAATTGTTCATTTGACTTTATCTGAATGTTGTGTGACCCTATTGACACACAACGTGTGAAGTCACGCTAAGTTTTAAATCGCATGACGGTGTGTTTTATATATTGGTTTGATGTAGGCTAAAAGCAAGCGGGAAAGTTGTGGGTCGTTAACCGAGTTTTGGAGTGCAAAGGTGAGTGTTAAGCACATTTTCAAATACTAGTGTATTATTATAAGCTGTTTTTACCTTTACGGTATTTGTGTTTAAAAACCATATTTTAAAGCAAGCAATGAGTTTTAGGAAGCAAGCAAGAGGTCTATGAAAAGTTTTATAAACTTTTAAAGCAAAGTAAAGCAAGCAAGCAAGAGGTTTATGAAAAGTTCTATAAACTTTTAAATGGCGGTGGTGCTGAGCTCCGTGTTTATAAAAGTTTTATACACTTTTTAAAGCAAGTGGTTTGAGCCCGGGCTCCGTGTTTATAAAAGTTTTATACACTTTTAAAACAGCGGTTGAGCTGAGACTCCACGTGTTTATAAAAGTTTTATAAACCTTTAAACAAGCGGTTGAGCCCGAGCTCCGTGACATGAAAAGTTTATAAACTTTTAAAAGCAAAGTAAAGCAAGCAAGCAGGGGTTTATGAAAAGTTTTAGAAACTTTTAAAGCAAAGCAAAGTAAAGCAAGCAAGCAAGTATGAAAAGTTTTAGAAACTTTTAAAGCAAAGCAAAGCAAAGCAAAGCAAGCAAGCAAGTATGAAAAGTTTTAGAAACTTTTAAAGCAAAGCAAGCAAGGTTTCTTAAAAAATGTCTTGTAAAAGAGAGTTTTACAGTTTTGAGATATTTTTCGAAAAAGCAAACATTTTATAAAGCATACACTCACTGAGCTCGTTTAGCTCATTATTTTGTTGTTTTAAAAACTATTTTCAGTACAGTATAGCCGGTGTGTGGAGCATTTTAGTATTCTTTCGACTTCTAGTATAGTGATGTATTAAATAACTTGTGTAAGGAGATACTTTGAATTTGTATAGTTGAGCATATGTATGTACATAGTTTTGTTTTGTGAAAATGTGATGAGTCGGAGGCTCTTTGAAAGATTGTGTTGGTTGCCATATTTTGAAAAGTGTAAACTGTATATATAGGTTTTGGGATATGTCACGTATGCATTGTTATCTTTGAAATTTTATAAAATCATGAGTTTAGAAAAGAAAAATTTTATGCAGGGTTTTTTAGCCGGCAACATGCGACTTAAGCTACAGGATTCTCTAGTCGTTGGAAGTAGTAATTTGGTTTTGTGGGGTGTGGCACACCCGCCGCTAGTAGGGGTAGGGGTGTGACACTGCTACCTTGTCAACACTTTCAAAAGTCCAGGTATGAGTGCTACCCTGTCAGCACTTTCAAAAGTCCGGGCATGGTTGTTACCCTATTGACACTTTTAATAGACCAAATGTGGCTCTAGCCTTCTGGCTCTTTCAAAGACTAGATGTGGCTCTTACCCTACTGGCACTTTCAAAGTCCAGATGAGGCTCCTCTGGTGAGACACTCAAAATTCTAGATCATGGCTGCTTGCTGTACTTTTAAAGTCTATATAGGGCTTTCGAGCCGGTTAGTACTTTCCAAAAGAGCCGGACTTGTGGCTCCCAGGTCGTGGCACTTTCAAATACAAACACGGCTCTAGCTTTGTTGGCCCTTTCTTATAGCTAGACTTGTGGTTTGATCGGTTAAGCATAAATATGGCCAAACTTCTAGCTCTAAGCCTGCTAGCCCTTTCTTAAAGCCAAACTTGTGGCTCCCAGCCGGCTGACACTTTCAAATGGCCAAACTTCTGACTCTAAGCCTGCTGGCACTTTTAAAAAGCCAAACTTCTGGCTTCCAGCCTGTGGGCACTTTCAAAAGACCAGTGTAGCTCTTAGACTGCTAGCAATTTCAAAGTATAGATGAGGCTCCTAGTCGGCTGGCAACTTCAAAGTCCAGACTGTGGCTCTTAGCTTCCTCGCACCCATAAAAGTCAAGATATGGTTGAAATCCTGTTGACACTTTCAAAAGGCCAAACTTCTTGCTCTAAGCATGTTGGCCCTTTCTAAAAGCCAGACTTGTGGTTTTAAGTCTGCTGACACTTTCTAAAGGCCAGACTTGCGGCTCTAAGCCTGCTAGCACTTTTCAAAAGGCCAAACTTTCGGCTTTAAGTCTGCCAGCCCTTTCTTAATGCTAGACTTGAGGCTCCCAGTTGATTGGCCCTTTCAAAAGACCAAATGTGGCTCTTAACTTGCTGGCACTTATCAAAGTCCCGATGTGACTCCTAGTCTGTTGGCTCTTTTTTAAGGCAAGACTTCTGGCTTTAAGCCTGTTGGCACTTTCAAAATGTCAGACTTCTAGCTCCTAGCATGTAGGCACTTTCAAAAGACTAGACTTGTGGCTCTAAGCCTACTGACTCTTTTAAAAGCCCAGACTTGCATATCTAAGCCTACTAGCACTTTCAAAAGTTCAGCCTTGTGGCTCTTAGCCCGCTAACACATGTTTAAACATAACAATGGCTCTCAGCTTGTGGACTAGAGCACAAGTCCAAAACGGTGTCTTGCCTGTTGGCCTATGTGCAAACCCTCGCTTTGATTCACCTCGGCGGTTGTTGCTTTAATAGCTACTAGGATCGGGGGGCACCTAGGGTTCGCAAAGAGCTCTAGAGGAAGTGGTGAAGCCAGCACCAGCCTATCGGGACCCTTTGGCCTATGGCGCATCCACGCGGCAAATCCAGCAGTGAAGTTAGACATATCATCCTCTCTACCCTCGGCTGACCCAGTAGAGATTAGGTCCACCCAATTCACGAAGCCTTCTAGTCCAGCGTCGACAGCCTTGATCCGTCTAACTTTCTTTGCCTTACCTCTTCGCCGCGAGGCCCAGGCTATGGTCTTGTTCACAGGTGATTGATGATTTAGACGAAGCTAACGAGGCCCTTTAGCGGTCTGGAAATGGAGGCTCAGAGTTGACCAGCTTGGGAAGAGCTATCCAAGATTGACTTCAAAAGATCAGTAAGAACAAAATGTTCACCCCTGACGACCTCTCTTAGCAGCAGACGAGGGATGCCAGGGGCTATGTAAGGAAAGGCGCTAAAGCCTAACTTCTACAAGTTCCTCACTAACAAGAGGAGCTCGTTGCGCTCCCTCTTAGTGATCTCGAGTAGCCGACTGATGTTGAGAAACGTGTGGTTCCCACGTGCTTTGTATCCAAACACGCGCTCAATGCACGTGTTAACTTTCCCAATCCCTTCAACTTTCTCCACTTAAGGTTTAAAAGCACCATATTTTCCCCGACTGAAGAAGCACCAACCTTTAGCCGGGGAAAAGGGGGGCATTGTGAGTACCATGACCTTTGGGCCCAGACCTGCTACTCAATAGGCTCGGCACCCGTGCAAGTCCACCACTTGGCTCGCCTCATGAAATGGTACAAGGCTGACCCACTATGTCGGCTCCCACACGAGAACCCACGAAGACGGTGCGATCTTAGAACCGATCCCCAGGATTAGAGTTCCCAAGCGAGTACTATCATATGGAAAGGGTGTTATGGATGACTATATTAGGGAAGAGATCACCGCGGGATATTTATCACGGATCTCCACATGTGCGTCGTGCCGCTTAAAAGTATTAATCGGCTAATAAGGTTGTTCCTGAGGATAGTCTTGATAAGGAAAAACAGATTTTATCCCTTATTTCTCAAAAGGATAATCATAGCATTAATCCTTAATAAAGAAAAACTAATCCTTGATAAGGAAAGAGATATCTTATCACCAAAATCACGAGATTATATTTCCTATAATCAAGGAGAAATTCAAGTATAAAAGAAAGACTCGCCATGAGGGAAAGGTATGCAACCTCAACTACGCTAACTTCTTTCTCTTCTCCACCCTTTCTTGACTTAATCATTGGAGGCGGTCAACCTTTGTGACATCCCATCAGAGTGTGTGGTACACATGACAACGTAGGGGGTATAAGAGCACTAAATGTCATATAGTAGTATTTGGAGACCCAAATAGGAAATGATAATTTATGAGCTTAGGAGAGGGTGGTATGAGCATAAGGGTATAATGGTCATTAAGCAAGGATAGCAAAGAAATTTTGAAAATCAAATTAGAGATGAACCCAAAATAGAATTTCAAAAGTTAAATTTCAATATTAAAGAGTTGAGGCTGTGGTAATTAAAGGAAATGTTAAAATAATAAAATGGGAGAAAATAAGAGGCCAAACTTGATTTGGTCTCCAAAGGAGAGCTAGGCTTCACGGTTTTGGAGGGAAAAGGAGGAGAGAGCCAAGAGGAAGAGAAGGAAGAAGAAGGAGGAGGAAAAGTTCAAAGATTAAGGTATGTTTGTCTTTGAATCAAATGTCTTTTGGATGTCTAGGGCTTTTAGAGATTGTTCTGCTGATGATGCTCACGAAGTACAGGGTTTTGGAAGAGATCACCTAAACCCTAGATGTTTGTTGGGATTATGAGAGTTTTCCCCAATTGATGTAAAAGAAACTTGGAATCATCAAATTGCATGTGGTTTTATAAAGAATTGGTGGACCTTAGGTAGGGTTCTTGAAGTTTCACTTAGGGTTTTGAGGTTTGAAGTTCCATAACACTCATTTCAATTGTTGTGGAGTTGTTTTTAGATGAATTCCATGTAAATTCTTGAGGTATATGAATTATAGAAGTGGTATGATGTTAATTGGTAGCAAAGTGGCAAAGAAACAAATCTGGAAAAAATTCAAGGTTTACTCAGTGCAGGAAATGCTCTGTTTTCCTATTTCGACCAGTTTTCGTATTTTGATCATAACTTGCTCATTTTAGATCTGATTTGAGTGATTCAAAATTATGTGTAAAATAGACTTCTAGGGGAAAAAGTTATCTGAAGGAAGTACGTGAAAATTGTAACCCTAAAGTGCCCAAAAATTTACTCAAAGTAAATTCGTATGTAAGCCAACATGTCTACGGTTCGGTGCAAGAAATGCTCTGTTTTCTTGTTTCGACCATTTGTTGTATTTTGACCATAAATTGCTCATTTCTGATTCGATTTGAGTGATTCAAGTTGCTGATTAAAATAGACTTCTAGGGAAAAAATTTATCTGAAGAAAGTTCAAGCAAAATTTAATCCCAAAGTGCCCAGAAAATGTTTCAAAGTGGAGCTACGTGCAGATTCTGTTACGCCAAAGGCGAGTCATCATTGTGCAGATTGTGTTATGTGGTTGAGGGCTTTAGAGAAGGAATTTTAAATTGAAAATTTAAGAGATGTCCATTGGATATATAAAGGACCGATCTGGAGAAGTTTCATAAATTTTGAAGACCGTTTGAATAATTTTTGAGTCATAAAGTCTATAAGTATTGTTGGAAAAAGGTTGGCCTAAATGAGTGGGTTTTAGTGCTTAAGGAATTAATTTGTTTGTTGGCTTTTAAATGAAGGTGTATGGTGGATTAAAATGGAAGTTATGAGTTAATGTATAGTTGTGGTTTTCTTGGAAAAGGTGAAAACTATCGGACGGAAACGGGAATTCGACTGGAAGCAAGCGGGATTGAGTGAAGAACCGTGAGGAAAGTCGATATTTTTGAAAATTAGTTTTTAAAAAGTGAATGGTTTTAGAATGTTAAACTGAATGTTTATTTGAAATGTTTTATGGAAATGGTAAGATATATGGAAATGTTTTATCTTTGCATCAATATATATATTTATATGCATGCGAAATAGGTATGTGCATATGTTAAAGTATCATGAAAGTTTAAAACGTAAAGAATGCATATGTTTTAATGATAAAGCAATGATTTGGAAATGTATTTATAAACGTATTTTGAAGAAATGTGTTTTGACTCGATGGTTACCCTAAAACCCTAAGACTGTTATGAATGAGATCGCCGAGGTACCTTGCTTGTAAGGATTTAGAGGGTAAAGTTATAGGTTACTACAATCGAGGGAGGGAATTTAGGTGCCTAGAAGCATATCCACACGGATAAGGTGCTGCTGACTGAACCTCATGCAAGCGTGAGCTTTCTCCGCATAGAATGTTATGACTGGAATGTATTTGTCCTCAACCGCCGCACCCGAAACCTGCTCGGTGTGTTTATTCCCCGGGGTTCCACTGGCAAAGAAAGAAAGCTTATGTATAAATGTTAAGGCATAAAATGGATTTTTAATTGTATGTGGTATTTATTATAGAGAAAGAAAGAAAGTTTAAGGCATAAATGTATTACTTTGATATATCGAAAATGTGTTATTTAACTGAAATGTACACCCACTGGCTCCTTTTAACTCATTCTTTCCGTATGTTTCCAAAACATTTTCAGGACCCGAGACAAAAAGGCCGGGAGCAGAGGGACCTCCTGGCGCGGAGTCGACCTTGAGACGACGACCGTGATTTCCATCAGATATGTAATTTTGGGTATATCAGAGTATGTTGAATATTTTGTTATGTATATATGTATATGTATAAAGTTGAAAAGGAACTACGTGGGCTTTGATCCTGGACGAGGTACATAGGGCGGCCGGTTTAAGTCCCAGCCAAGCCCAATCTTTTGATAAAAACAAATGCATGGATTTAAAGAAGTTTCAAATGTTGATGATTGAAATGAATAAAATGTATATATGTATATATTGTGGTTTGATTTGGTTAGGACGAGAGATCCAAACCTGAAGTTGAGAAGTTGGAGATGAGATTAGGGAATTGCTTTAAATGTTTTGTGTTTTGTAAATTTGGGGAAAGTCCGAAAAACGTAGGAAACTTCGGGCCAATTTTTCTGAAAATCTAAGCGTTTGAAAAAGAAAAGAAAAGAAAAAAATTTACCACCTCGCTCGCAGATATTTTCTAAAGATATGTTAAGTGATTGAAAAGGGGTTCGATCCATGGATTTTATTTGACTGTTTTAAGGAAAAGTTTCTATATCCATTGGAGTGCCGGGAGGTCCCCTCGGTTTCATGAGGTTAATCCGGGTCGGGATCCTTCAAACACACTGCCGCCGAACCCCCTTTTTTGCAGGTTTACTTCACGCCGTTGATGCCCCGAAGGTAAGACGATCCAGGTCACAACAATTATGACATATAATGAATCATATAATTAGATGGTGGGGGTCGGGATGTCTAAGAGTAATGGTGTTCTCATTGTCTACTATGATTGAAGGGGTTCAATGAAATATTCTTAATAATAAACAATCAAATAAAAAATAAATTGACATTCATTTATTTACATATATTACATCTTGTAAATGCAATTTCATCGAAATCCTATAGCAAGCAATGGTAATGCATTAATTATGTTCAAACACCTGCCAATTCTTTTTTAAAGATAATAAATTTATTGATTCAAACTAACAATATATTCAATGAAAATACATAATCAAATTTGTTAAAAACTTTAGAGAATGACATAACATCCATGTTAATAGTACAATGAATCGGCTTAAAGCCTACACATTAGATAATTCTATGATGACTAGAATACATATGACTCAAGTTCTGACAATTGACTTTATGTCTTTAACTGATCAAATATGCTAAACAACAAAAACCAAATCATCATACTAAAATGACACAAACCATAATCTGCATAAGATGGAGGCAAAACACAAAGAAAAACAAATTAAAAATCCACATTTTTGTAAAATAACCACTTTATTGAAAAAGGAAAAAGCATATGGGTGATTTCAAGCCAAGAATGACAAAAAAATCACCGATTATTGCTGAAAGAAAATGGGCTAAAAAAAACAAGATGAGAGAAAGATAGAGGCGGCTAGACCTACCAATTCTATTCCGAAAGTTTTTAATATTTTCAAGTATATGATATTTTATGAAGCACTAATTAAAAAAATTATCTTTTTAAAACAACAATTTAAATTAAACATGAAATTAAGAGGATAAGTAAATCAAGCATTAACAAATATATTGAAATAATTTATTGAATTTTAAAAGCAAAATTTTTTAACAATTCTATATTCATCCATATGTCTGATTTCATTGGAAATTTCAAATATTATATTGAATATATCAAAACTGACCACAGTTTCTAATATTATACTGAACATATCAAAAAATGAACAGTTTCTAATATTATATTGAACAAATCAAAACATGAACTTTTTATTTTATTTTTTTCTCCTTTTCTCTTTATATTTACATGTAATTGATAAAAAAAACAAAGGAAACATCCAAAATGCCTAGTTACGAAACTGAAGCCTTGTCTGTTGTTGGAGTTTCCTTCCGTTTGAATTAAATTAAAAAATATGTTTGGGGGGTTAATTGTTTTGAATTTTATATAAATGTTTAGCTCACATGGTGGGGTTTATTTCCTTTTTCTGTTTAATCTGAAATGATAAGAATTTATGTGTTCTTCCTTTCATATCCTGTGCTATATAACAACATCACAAGCTGTTCAAAACACAAATATAGAATCTACTTAAGTTCACTATATTCTTACTTCTTCCTCGTTCCTTCAGGATAGAGCAAACTTTTGCTCCAGCCACTGAATGCTCTAAGGTAAAGCAGGCCATTCCACTCTTTCATTCCGGGAGACGCACAATGTGGTTTTTCCGAGCACCAAGAAGACAACAACATGCTTTAATAAATCGTGATTCTCACAAAGACTCGACTTCTGGCTTCATCCCTTTGTTTTGTTTTCCTTTGTAATATTCTTCTTTCTTCTTCTTTTTCTGTTTCAGTGTACTTGCAAGGTAGATAACATTCTTGAAACAGACTTGCGAAAAAAAGAAAAAAAAAAAGAAAAGAGGAATAAACAAAATGTTGAACTAGTAAGGTTGGTTCACAGGAAAAGAAGCAGTCACTAAGAAAAAAAATTTTGATTCGAGAAAAGTGAAGTCCGTTAGGGATCGAAAATGGAGGAAGATTTGGGAAAAACAAAAGAAAATTCAGGAATTTATGAGTTTTGTTTGGAAAATAACGCATTTTTAGTGGAGTATCTAGTTGCTTTGGGAAAAAAAAACACAATTTAGTTGGATTTTTTTTAAAGAACGTTTTTTTTTTTAGAATTCGGATGATTCAGTTTTTTGGAAAAAAATTAGTTGGGTTTTTTTTTTTTTTAAATTCGGTTGATTTAGTTTCCTGGGGAAAAAAAAAAATTGAATTCAGTTGCTTCAGTTTACGGGGAGAAAAAACAAAAAAATATAGTTGGATTTTTTTTTTTTTAAGAATTCGATTGATTCAGTTTTCTAGAGGAAAAGAAAAAAAAAACTATTTAAAGAATATACAAGAGAAAGTACAAATATGTTCAAGGAAAAGTTTTGAACCAAGGACCTAACATTCACATGATGAATGCTCTACCATTAGACTATATGCTTAGTTATGGTATTTCTTACAAGGAATATATGATAAGGAGAGAATCCTTTTAGGCTAAGACTCACTGATTTAGAGTTGAGCTAATTTCTTTGTATCTAGGAAACAGCAAACATGCACACTAGAAGCAGGTTCAAGGGCTCGACTCTAAGTTTCAACGTCATACTCAAATCTTTCTCAAGGAACCGTATATTCGTCCATGAGGCCGGTTCCAGGCCCGAAATTTCATACTCCCACTAGTCTTTCTTGAGAATACTCCGTTATTTGTTATTTTCAATTATTCTGAGAATTGGTTTTTGGGATTAGGAAAATTTACACATTGTCTACAATTTTGCAGATAAATGGACTCTGGTTTAGACATTATTGTTCCCATTGCATTTTCTAAAGTGGCAAACCTCAATTTGCGGCATGTTTTTAACGACGCCACTATCGCTACTATCTTGTCTCACTGAGAAACGAAATTAGTGGACTTAACTCTAAAAGGCAGTGAGCAAAAGATGTTATTATAACTGACAACCTCAATTTTGTAGAGATTCTTCGACGTTGCTCAAAGAAGACGAAGATGCTATCCAAATCATTAGTGTGTTGGTTGCTTCAAAACACTCGACTTTTTACGTGCAGGAACTACGCTTTATGGAATGCGTTGACTGATTCTCGAGATAATGTAAGGCTTAAATAAGTAATGCTATGCTTATGAACTGTTTAAACGGAATATGAATCGAATTGTCAAAAAGTTTTTCATAATGATCGGATTATAAATGGTAGATTCCAGATCTGGTCAGTCAAGTTCAAGAACTTCAAGAATCCAATAAATCCATGCCGAGGGAATGATGTTGCGCAAACTTTTAAGTAGCGCTATTATTGAGAAACCGCTTCATTGGAAAGACTTCATAACTACCCCAGTACAAGTAGGAAATGAGACAGCACAAGATTCATATTAGATTTCGTAGATCAAGAGACAACAGGATCTCAGAAGAAATGCACACAATCCCAAATGGGAGGCTAAGGTTAACTTTAGAACATGGCCAAAGTTCCCAGCTTCAGAAAGGCAACAAAGGGAAAAGGCACTAAGCTGAGACCTAAAGGGAGTCTCCACAAAAGTTTCAGGGAAATGCTTTAATTTTGGGAAGCAAGGTCATAAATCTTCTGATCGAGGATCAAGCAAGAGGAACAAAACCCAAGGAAGCCAATGCAGGATTGATGACATCTCTAGGACGTGTTCGACATTGACCAACACTATAATCTCGAGAGGTGAACTTAGTGGATCTAACCATGAATGGTGGGATTGATACTTAGTGCTACCCAACATGTGCTCGATAAGAAGATGCTCACCTTGAATTGAATGAAGATCGGGGGAAAGGTGTTCATGGGGAACTCGCCACTCGACATCAAGGGCTAAGGAAAAGTGCATCTGAGTATAGTTGGAAAGGAACCGACTTTGACAAATGTCTTGTATGCGTGTGTCTCGAAACTACAAGAACTCGTGTCCGGGTTCATTGCTGAATAGTCATGGATTTTAGCTGTGCCTGGTAAGATAAATTTGTTTTGGCCGTGCGTGAAATGTATAGTCGAAAGGGGAAGAGTGCAGTACGTAGAAGCTTAATGTAATGACTATCATTAAGTCTGATATGAATAAAGCTAGTACTTTTGCTTATATTCTTGAGTCTTCTAAGGTGTCCGTCAGTAAAACGACCACCCTGCTGCTAAGTATCCACACACTAACCAAATAATAACCATTTTGAATGCTAGTTCAGTATCGCTTCTCAAAATGTAAATTAGGGTTTTCTTTCTCTGCTTTTAGGTTGGTTCACTTCTTTAAAGATAATCATCATACAAATATATATATATGTCCTTCATATATATTTATATAAGTCTTCTAGGTTTCAAATAAACTTGAATTTTATTATATTTAAAACGCTTTTAAATAATAATAATTTAAATTCAAATCCTTATCCGATATGAAACTAATTTATTACTGTAAGACTAGGAACTCAAGTATGTAATAAACTAATTTATTACGTAAAAAACCTAACTGTTATGTGTAATAAAATGAATTTATTATAGAAGACCATAACTGCTATGTAATAAACGAATTTATTAGTTTAAAACCATAATCGTTATGTAATAAATGAATTTATTATAGAGAGTGAAATCATAATCAAGTATTATTTGTTTCCTAATGCATGACCATAGGTTCACTACATTTTCGGCAATAGGCCCCAACATTTTTTGATCCTACAGTCATAGTGGCCTCAGCACATTATGACCACCTGTCGACGAAAGCATGACCCGAGACAACCTTAATATAGTACACGATACCCGCCTGACAATAGTGGGCAGCATGACAAAGTCAACCTTACAGTCGTCACTGTTAGACGACTCAAACAGCCGATCATTGATCTCCATCACCATTTACTGCCATGGTTTCCTCTCGCCTTCATCAGCCGAGGGACCCAAAGATATCTCTCATAAATTCCATCGCCATATAGTTCACTCAAGAGCAATTTTACTATGCTCAGCATGGGTCCTCGAGCCGATAACGTTGATTATATCAAACATAAATATTTTTGTGCTGAGGTTCATAGCGGCCCAAAGTCAAAAAGATCAGCGACACACCACAGAGAGCTATCCCAGGATTAATTCATGAAGACCCCAAGACTGGCCCGTCCAGTATTTGTTCTCAAATAAAATAGATATAAATTTGATTTGTAATTTTCATACACATATTCATCCCATGAATATCAATCTAAACTTTATACTAATTCCTAATTCATATCATATTCTATAACAATAATCGATTAGGGACATTTAGAATACCATTATTATTATTCAAGATGATTATATATATAATAAACAAGCAAATCATCATAATAATAAATTCTCATAAATAGGCAAAATATCATGTCCATTCAATAGGCCTAGAGCTCTATTACTAACAATCTCCCACTTGCACTAGGCCCATTCATCAATGTATCTAATACCTATGAACCTAGCATGACAATCATGCTTTGCTTGTGGTAGAGGCTTAGTCAATGGACTGTAACATGTCATCTGTTGAACTCGCATATCTGAACGCCACTTCTCTCAATGATTTCTCTAATGAGATGATAACGCCATAAGAATGTGTTTGGATCACGATGTGATCTAGTTCCTTTGTTTCAGGTAATAGCACCACGATGTCACAATAAACATCAACAAGATTATAATGCGTTGTGAACCACTTCAAGGTCAGAATGAACTCGATTCAAATCGGCTCTTTGTCAAAGATCGATGTCGTAATGTATTCAGCTTCAAGAGAATCAGCAGCGTGATTTTGCTTGAACTTTTCCAGCTAACTACACCACTATTTAAACAAAACACATATCCCGATCATTAAATCATCTTTGGCTGATTGAAAGTTTGACTGCAACCATTTACAACCGCATCATCTTCAATCCGCCATACACCGTAGAACATATCCCAGACCTTCTCGATACTTTGGCATTTTTGCTCGACAATGTCCGCTGACCTCACCGATCCGACCGGTATCTACCGCGAAGTGCTGCTTTACAAGATACATCCGCCTGGGGCAGGCACAACATGGCATACATGATAGAACCCATTGTCGATGCATAAGTGAATTCCACATCCGCTTCGCCTCATCTCAGAGGTTAGACACTAAGATTTGCTAAGAGTAATACCAGAGATACGGGCAAGTATCCTCTTTTGGAATCTTGCATACCGAACTGCTTCAAGATTTATTCATGGGTTGACTTGACTTAGACTAATCAAATTTCGCAGATCCATCACTATGTGATTCTGATCCTGGGGATATAGGCAAATTTTCGCCTAAGTCTTCTTTCATTGAGAAACACTTCCCTAACCAAGACTTGACACTGCAAGGTAGGGATATCATTCCCAATGAGTAAAATGTCATCAACATATAAGACTGTAAATACAATCGCTCCTAATTAATTTTCTTTATAAACACAAGGCTCATCTTCATTTTTGACAATCCAAACCCCTGGACTACCATCAAAACGAAGACCTAACTCCGGTAGAGGCCTCGCTTCAAACCATAAATGGATTCAAGTCAGATACTTTACCGTACTCTAGGGCTGTACAAAACCCCTCGTCAGGTCATGCATATTTCGATCCCTGAGAGTCACCGGACACCAAGAACATCTAAGTATCCGAGAAGGTCTAAGGATATGTTCGGTGTATGGCTGATTGAAGATGATCTACAAATGGTTACACGTATGCTTTCTAACTGACAAAGATGATTTCCGATCACGGATATGTGTTTGTTAATGGTGGTGCGCTAGCTGGAAAAGTTCAATTTAAATGTACTGCTACTGATTCTACAAATCAAGCTTCGAATACATTGGCAAAGATTCGATGCAAGAAGGGAAGTAAGCTTGATCAAGAAGTCACATTGAACACCCAGCTGCTCCTAGCATTACAAATCCTGCTGGAGTGTTTATTTGGGATACAATAATGAAGTATGCACAAGTAAAGGAACCTAGATCACATCAATGATCCAAACACATTCTTAGGCGTTATCATCTCATTAGATAAATCATCGAGAGTGTGACGTTAAGATATGAGTTCAAATGTAATAGATAATGCTGTTGGATCCATCGACTAAGTCTCTACTGACAAGCAAAGCATGATTACAAAGCAGGTTCAGTGTATTGGGACATTGATGAACGGGCCTGATGCCATGGGAGATTGTTAGTAATAAGGCTTCAGCCTACTGAATTATTACGATATATTTTTCCCTATTTATGAGAATTGTATTATTATGATGATTTGCTTGTTTATTATATATAATGTCCTGAATAATATTATTAATCATTCTAAATGTCCCTAATCTATATTGTTATGGGAATAATAATGGAATTAAGAGATTTAGTATAAGTTTGATTGATATCTAAGGGGATGAATATGTATGATACAAATCAATTTATATTCATTTGTTGAGAACAAATATTGGATGCACTGGCTTCAGATTAATATGGATCAAAGTCATGTTAATCTCTAATAGTTGTGTCATTGGAACTTTCGACCTGAGATCGCTACAGTTCTCAACATAAGGAATGTCATGGTTTTGATATAATCAAACGCTGTCTTGATCTACGACTATAAAGGTTATACTCTTCTGAACATAATAAAGAGTCTTCATGTAGCAGATATGAGCTTATTAAGATGGAATTTGTCCCTCTTATTATAAGAGGGATATTCTGTCCCTCGACAATTGAGACTGAGAATGCATGGTTGCGGCTCTAAATGTAGAACTGATGGAGATCAACATTTGTTTAGTCACCTAATCGCTTCGGTAATCAAAGATAGAACGATATAAGGTCACTTTGTCCATGCCTTATATCTCACAAGATATCATGAGACAAAAGGATTATGTCATTAGCTATATTAAGGTTGTCTCGATCATGAGCTTTTCTATTAACTCTGGTAGTCATAATAGTTCTCTGGGGAGGCCACTTATGACTTAGATCAAATGTGATCCTGCCTACCGCCAATGTTAATTGAACTTATAGTCGCACAAGAAATAAATAATAACGTGTAGTTTGAGGATGCGCTTTTACTTATATGGCCAAGGGCGATAAATGCCAAAGATAGGTTGAAATTTAAATCATTGGACTAAATTTCAGTAGTTATGTTATGCAGCATGAGAATTGTTGGAATTTTGAAGGTTCATACATAAAGACTATCCTGAATAGGCATTTGCATAGAACATGTCTTTTATGAAATGGAGTTATTATTCTTAATACAAAAGAAAAACCATCAGTTATCCAAACAAGAACCTAGCTTAAACATTCCTACAATATCAGAGGGAACATAATAAAGAATCATTCAAAACTAACAAAAGCTCCACTGGCAAAGTAAGTTCATAATCCCTACAAACAGGCAGCAATCTTCTTCTTCTCCATTGCTCACTTCAGATCACTTCACCTTCTCTCATTGTCTACTCCTTTGAGTCCCTAAGACATTTGCACAAATGTGGGATCCATCCGTGATCTAATACCCGTGAACTAGAAGGAGAAAAATTAACTGCATAACATAAACACCAAGAACTAGTCTCCACCATTCTCTCTTCTTTTCTTTAGATCCTCTAAATACAGCTTGCAGTTTCTCTTCCAATGACCAGTTCACGCAAAAGAAACAAACACCCCCTTTGGGCTTTTAGCCTGGTCGAGGCTTGTGCCTGGGCCGAGCATCCACTTTCCTTCGCCTGCCCTCGCCCTCGCCTCTCGAATCCTTTCTATTTAACCATCGATGGCCGTGCTTGATTTAATATTTCTGCTCGGGCCGGTTTAAGCAACATATGTACCAGAGATAGATTTGTCCATTCACTCATGTTATAGTTCATGAAAACTCGGGGCCATAACTACCAGGAAGCACCAAAGACCAAATCGCTTATTAAACTCGTTCAACGGAAATCCAAGCCTCATCAAGGTGCCTAATATAGCCTTTCATTTTTTTAGAACACGTAGTACTAACCAAGTGCTCCTCAGTCTTACAAGAATGGCCTTAGTAGCTCATACCTTCTCGCCTCTTGCTTCGCTGTCGAACATTTCCTTAAGATTGGAAGATCATATCATGCTTCCATATTTCCATCCTCGTTCGTAACTCATGGTAATAGTACCGGGCATGCAAACATCAATAGTCATTATGGATGCCGGTTTTCGGCGGCATTCTTTTTCACTCTAGGAGCATTACTACCGGTTCTTTGTGAGAGGTTCAATCAGACATAAAGCTTCCTTCTTGTTTGAGAACAATTTCAAAATTTGAAACCGATCAAGGAAGTTAGTCGATAAGTTTATCCTTCTCAGGGCGGTCGCGATGACATAGTAAATTGTTGTAGTTGTGTTGGCCATCTCTGATGAATACAAAGTTCGATAAATATTTTGATTATGAAAGATTCTCACTAAATTAACAACCCTCAAGAATAATCATATTAATCTAGTGAGGTTACAAGTACTTCATTACATTTGCGATGACGACGAGGATATGGTTATGTACTTGATGAGACATAAATACGAATCATTTGGAAATGTTCAAATCTTTCAAAATGAAGTACAAAATCAACTTGGCAAGACAATCAAGGCGCCGATATTCGAGGTGGCGAATATTTGAGCGAAATTTGATGACCATCCTAGAACTTGTGGAATCATTTCACAATTAACTCCCCCTGGAACACCACAGTGGAATGGTGTGTCTGAGAGGAGGAATCGAAGTTTATTAGATATGATTCGATCTATGATGAGTCCAACAGATCTTCCATTTACCTTTTGGGGTTATGCACTTGAAATAGATGCGTTCACACTAAATCGAGTTCCATCCAAAGCGGTTGAAAAGACACCATATGAGATGTGGACTAGTAAAAGGCCTAGTTTGTCTTTTCTTAAGATTTGGGGTTGTGAGGCTTATGTAAAACGTCAAGTTTCAAATAATTTGGAGCCTAGAAGATACGATAAATGTCTTTTTGTGGGGTATCCTAAAGAGACTAAGGGATATTACTTTTATAATCCATAGAGAACAAAGTGTTTGTTGCTCGGAATGGTGTCTTTCTAGAAAGGGAATTTATTTCTAAAGGAACCAGTGGGAGTAAGATACAACTCGAAGAAGTTCGAGAACCACGAATGACATTAGGCTTCTTTATGGATACTCATAGTCAACAAACTATTGTTGACACACCTCTATAGCACAAAATTTACGTAGATACGATGAGATCGTCATGAGCAAGAGGAATATGGATTTCTTGTGATGATAACTATGATGTATTGTTAGTGGATCAAAATGAACCCACTACCTATCAGAGGCTATGTTGAATCTGAACTTTGAGAAATGGTTAGAGGCCATGAAGTGCGAGGTCGATCCATGTATGATAATCAAGTATGGACCTTGATTGACCCAGTGAAGGTCTGAAACCATTGGGTGCAAATGGGTTTTTAAAGAAAAGCCGACATGGATGGCAAAGTGCATGCCTTACAAAGCAAGGCTAGTTGTAAAAGGTTTCAAACAAACTCATGGTATAGACTATGATGAAACTTTTTTTGTAGCTAATAGCAAGTCTATTAAATTCTTATTGCCATTCTTGCATATCATGATTATGAGATTTGGCAAATGGATGTTAAAACTGCGTTTCTTAATGGAAACTTACTTGAGGATGTGTACATGACACAGCACGAGGATTTTTGTACAACCTAAAATTAGGTAAAAAGTATACGAGCTTCAAAGATCCATTTATGGTTTGAGCGAGCCTCTCGGAGTTGAATCTTCGTTTTGATGAATCAATCAAAGGGTTTGGATTTGTCAAAATGAAGATGAAGCTAGTATGTTTATAAGAAAATTAGTGGGAGCACAATTATGTTTACAGTCTTATATGTTGATGACATTTTCGTGGGAATGATATCCCTACCTTGCAGTGTCAAGTCTTGGTTAGGGAAGTGTTTCTCGATGAAGACTTAAGCGAAGAATTTTGCCTATATCCTAGGGATAAGAATCTATAGAGATAGATCTAAGAGGCTGATTGGTCTAAGTCAAAGTGCTTCACACTTGAACAAAAATCTTGAAGCAGTTCGATTATGCAAGATTCAAGAGAGGATACTTGCCCGGCGTGTCTCATGGTATTACTCTTAGCAAATCCTCGGTGTCCTAACACTAAAGATGAGCGAGGCTTGAGATGAGTTAGATTCCTTATGCCTGTATGGGATCTATCATGTATGCCATGTTGTGCACTAGACGGATGTATCTTATGCTTTAAGCATAACTGAGTAGATACCCGGTCGGATCAGGTGAGAATCCCAGACGATTGGCCAAAGAACATTCTTAAGTATCGAGAAGGTCCCAAGATATGTTCTTGGTGTATGGTGGATTGGAAGATGATCTGGTTGCCAAATGTACACGGATGCAAGCTTTCAATCGCAGATGATTTAGATCGCGATCGGGATATGTATTTTGTTTAAATGGTGAGTGCGATTAGGCGGTAAAGTTAAGCAAAGCAACATTCTTTGATTATAATGTTCTTGATCCATTGACTAAGCCTCACACCACTGACAAAGCATGATTGTCATGCTTTAGGTTCATAGGTATTAGATACATTGATGAATGGGCCTAGCCTTGATGGAGATTGTTAGTAATAGTGCTAAAACTGTGTATGAGACATAGTATTTTATTTGTTATGAGAATTTATTATGATGATTTGCATGTTTATTATTTATAATGTCCTTGAATAATATTATTAATTATTCTAAATGTCCCTAATCAGGTTATTGTGATGGGAATAACAATGGAATTAAGATTAGTATAAAGTTTGATTGATATTCATGGGATGAACTCATGTGTGAGACTAAAATCAAATTTATATCTATTTGTTGAGAACAAATATTAGACGGGGCAAGTCTTGAGATTAATACATGGATCAAAGTCATAAGTTAATCTCTAATAGTTGTAATCATTAAATCCTTTGACACGAGATAAGCTATAGTTCTCAACATAAGAATATTGTGTTTTATTTGATATAATCAAGCGTTGTCTTTAATCGATGACTATGAAGGTTATGCTTGAACATAATAAGAATTATGTAGTGAGATATGAGCGATTAAGATGGAATTTGTCCCTCTTATTATAAGAGAGAGATATCTCTGGGTCCCTCGACAATTGAGGCGAGAAATGCATGTAAGCCGTGCTCAAATGAATTGATGGAGATCGATGTCATTTGTTTAGTCGATCCTAATTGGGTTTAGTGTCCAGATAGAAACGATATAAGGTTGACTTTGTCCATGCCTTATGATGCAGCCGAAGATATCATGAGACAAGGATTTCAATAAGCTAGCGCTATATTAAGATTGTCTCGGATCATGAGCTTTTCATTTAACTTAGGTAGTCATAATGTTTTGCTAGAGGCCACTTATGGCTCCGTAGGATCATAATGTGATTTGGGCCCTCGTAATGTTAATTGAACCTATAGAAATTAAGCACATTAAGGAACAAATAATAACGGTTATGGTTTTTCACTCTATAATAAATTCATTTATTGCATAACGATTATGGTTTTAAATAATGATACGTTTATTACATAACGGTTATGAATTACGGTTATGGTTAAATATTTAATTAGTTTCCTTATCGAGATAAGGATTTGAATTTAAATTATTATTATTTAAAGTGTTTAAATATATAATAAATTCATGTTTAGCTTGAAACCTAGAAGACTTATATAAATATATGTAGAGACATATATGTTTATGTGTATAGTTGTCTTTCACCGTGAACCAACCTAAAAGCGGAGAGAAAGAAAAACCACAATTTCGTTTTGAGGAAGAATGGCTTGAACTAGCATTCAAAGATCGTTTATTTTTTTGTTAGTGTGTGGATACTTGTAGAGGGGTGGGTACCATAGCTTTTTCGAAGAGGCGGCACCTTTGAAGATCGAACAAACCAAGGCATAAACTTTGAAAGCAGAATCGATCTACAATAGGTAAGTTTCGTTTTACCGCTGTGAGTTTTTGTAAACGGCGTGATCTTTGGTGGAGTTAAGGGATAAAATTTTTATAAATTCATTTGCATTTATGTTCAATCGATTGGATATTCATCCACCTTAACTGACAGTGGACTTTTATAGAATTAATTTGCATTTATATTCAATCGAATTGGATATTCATCCTGTATTCCAATTAGAATATCTGCTTCTCATTTATTTTTAAATTGGTTTCATATCAAATGTGATCCAAACAATTTTATATCAAATTTCGATTCAAACACTTTCATATCAGATCCAAAATCAAATACATTTCAAATATATTTTTCTCTGGTCATCAAATATCAAATGGTGCCCAGTTACTTTCATATCAAATCCAAAATCAAATACAAATACATTTCAAATATATTTTTCTCTGGTCATCAAATATCAAATGGTGCCCAGTTACTTTCATATCAAATCCAAAATCAAATACATTTCAAATATATTTTTCTCTGGTTATCAAATATCAAATGGTACTTGATTATGTAGGACTTTCAAAATGGGTAGCTAGCATAAAATTATTCCTTTTAAGGTGGTGGAACCAAACACTCTTGTCTTAGTAACCTCCCAGCAAACCCTAGAGGTACAGGGTTCAAATCAATTACGATGTAGAAAATGTAAAAGGTCGACTATTATATCCCGTTGACAATGGGCCGAATAGTGTCAACTATTATATCCCGTTGACAAGGGCTGAATAGTGTCAACTATTATTCAGTTGACTTGTAAGTAGGAACTAACGAGTCAAAATCATTGTTCAAAGTTCAAATTACAAAACATACATTATCTCCACATTTTTCTTTAATAAACAAAACAAATCTGAAGTACAATCATACAAAACTACTTTCTTGATCCATGGATAATCAAATAAATAAAACAAGTAAAACTTCATAAACGAGATTATATATAATTCGGTTGAGCAGAATTTTCGTCCTCGAATGAGTAAAAACAAACAATTTTCCTTTCAAAAATCTGCATTAATATCCCTTACACGTACATATATATAAAAATAATAATTTTTCAAAAAGCTGTATTAGAATCCCTTACACGTACATATATATATAAATGATAATTTTTCGAAAAGCTGTATTAGAATCCCTTACCTCAAATGAGTACTCAAAAGCTTTGAAAGAACTAATCCGAAGAATTTCACCTCAATGAAATATTTCTCATAGAGAAATTTGTTCTTGAGCCACAGATCTAAAAATTAAATGCGTCCTTTAGAGAATTCCTACGATCGAAATTCAAAGTTGAATAGAAGGTTTTACTTCTCTAACATTCTATTTTATACCAGGGTATCTATTAGGAAAATTACCTTTTACCCTTACCATTAAATTAATTAATTAATTACTAATTGAATTACCATTATTATTTTGAAGCGTCTTTTCATTAAAATAATTAATTAATTATTTTTATACTCCAATTCTTATTACCATTCTTTTGCATATCATGATTATGAGATTTGGAAAATGGATGTTAAAAGCGTGTTTCTTAATGGAAACTTACTTGAGGATGTGTATGACACAACACGAGGTTTTGTACAACCTAAAATTACGGTAAAGTATGCAAGCTTCAAGATCCATTTATGGTTTGAAACGAGCCTCTCGGAGTTGGAATCTTCGTTTTGATGAATCGAGTCAAAGGGTTTGGATTTAGTCAAAAATGAAGATGAGCCTTGTGTTTATAAAAGTGGTAGGAGCACAATTGTATTTTTTGGTCTTATATGTTGATGACATTTTACTCATTGGGAATGATATCCTGCCTTGCGGAGATGTCGAGTCTTGGTTAGGAAGTGTTTCACCGATAGAAGACTTGAGCGAAATTTGCCTATATCTGAGGATAAGATCTATAGAGATAGATCTAAGAGAGTGAGATTAGTCTAAGTCAAAGTACTCCCATAAACGAAATGCTAAACGGTTCGGTATAAGATTCCAAAGGATACTTGCCCATGTCTCATGGTATTACTCTTAGCAAATCTCGGTGTCCTAACACTACGAGGATGACGAAGACGGATGAAGTAAAATTCCTTATCATGACAATAGGTTCTATCATATATGCCATGTTGTGCACTGAATAGATGTATCTTATGCTTTAAAAGCATAGCAGTAGATACGATCGGATCAGGTGAGAGTCGGACGGTACATCAGAACATTCTTAAGTATGCGAAGATGCAGGATATGTTCTGCAGTGTAGGCGGATTGGAAGATGATGCGGTTGTAATGGATTTACCGCGGGATCTGACTTCGATCGAGCAAAGTGATTTCGATCGCGTTCGGGATATGTGTTTTGTTTAAATGGTGGTGCGATTATTTGGAAAAGTTCAAAGCAAATCTTATTGCTGATTCTATTGAAGTGAATACATTGCAGCATCGATCGTAGGAAGGTTGGATCGAGAAGTTCATTCTTACGACCTTGAAGTGGTTCCTAGCATTATAAATCTATTTGATGTTTTGTGTGACAATAATGGTGCTATTACGCGAAGCAAAGGAACCTAGAATCACATCGATCAAACACATTCTTAGGCGTTATCATCTCATTAAGAAATCATTGAGAGAAGTGACGTTAAGATATCTGAGTTCAAGCGAGATGATAATGTTGCTGATCCATTGACTAAAGCCTCTACCCTGACAAAGCATGATTGTCATGCTAGGTTCATAGGTATTAGATACGATGAATGGGCCTAGCGCAAGTGGGAGATTATTAATGTGGCTAATAATAGTATAGGCCTAATGAATGGACATGATATTTTGCCTATTTATGAGAATTTATTATTATGATGATTTACTTTGTTTATTATATATAATGTCCTTGAATAATATTATTAATTATTCTAAATATGTCCCTAATCGGTTATTGTTATGGGAATACTTGATGAATTAAGATGATAAGTTTGATTGATATTCATGGGATGAATATTGTATGAATACAAATCAAATTTATATCCTATTTGTTGAGAACAAATATTAGATGGAGACAAGATCTTGATTCTAATGCATGGATCAAAGTCATAAGTTAATCTCTAATAGTTTGTGTCATTGAATCCATGACACGAGATCGCTATAGTTCTCAACTTAAGGAATGTTGTGTTTGATATAATCCAGCGTTGTCTTTGATCGGATGACTATAAGGTTATGCTTGAACATAATAGAATTATGTAGTGAGATATAGGCGATTAAGATGGAATTTGTCCCTCCTTTATTATAAGAGATATCTGCAGGTCCCTCGACAATTGAGGCCAAAAATGCATGGCCGTGCTCAAATGAATTGATGGGAGATCAATGTCATTTTGTTTAGTCGATCTAATTGGGTTTCGAGGTAATCAAAGATGGGAAACGATATAAGGTTGACTTTGTCATGCCTTTATATTCTATCAAGATATCTGAGACAGTTATGTCATTAGCTTATATTAAGGTTGTCTCGGATCATGAGCTTTTCATTTCGCAGTGTAGTCATAATGTCTTTACTAGAGGCCACTTATATGACTTGTAGGATCAAAATGTGATTTGGGCCCTCTTTGCGATGTTAGTGGGCATGGTATACATTAAGAGCAATAATAACGGTTATGGTTTTAACTCTCTATAATAAATTCATTTATTACATAACGATTATGGTTTTACGCAATAAATTCGTTTATTACATACTTGATTATGGTTTTTCTGTAATAAGTGGTTTATTACATAACTGGTTTTATCGTTTTTACGTAATAAATTCAATTTATTACATAAATAAATTACTTCTTCTTTGCATCTGGATGCTGTGATATGTTGACCGAGTTGTGAGAATCATACTTGATGTATCTTTTTGAACTTTTCATTCTTGCACCACCATTTAAACAAAACACATATCCCGACTGCGATCGGAAATCATCTTTGTCAGATTGGAAGCTTGCATCTGTGTAACCATTTACAGCAGGATCATCTTCCGATCGCCATACACCGAGGAACATATCATAGACCTTCTCGATACTTAGAATGTTCTTGACGGTGTCAGTGACTCTCAGAAGGATCATTGGTATCTACTCGTTGTCTTTAAAGCATAAGATACATCTGGTCTAGTGCACAACATGGCATACATGATAGAACCTGTGTGATGCATAGAATTTTACTCATCGGCTCTCGCTCATCTGTAGTGTTGGGACGAGATTTGCTAAGAGTATCTGAGACATGGGCAAATATCTTTGGAGATCTGCCTCTTAACAGTTCGTACTTTATATGCTTTGCTGACAGACCAATGAAGCCTGTAAAATCTATCTCACATCTAGATCTTTTATCTGAGACCTCGGCATTTAAGCTGATGCCTAGGTGAAAACCTTCACTAACAGACTTGACATACACAGGTAAGAGGATGTCATTCCCAGTAGTAAATGTCATCAACATATAAGACAAGAAAATACAATTGTGCTCCCACTAATTTTCTTATAAACCCACAAGGCTCATCTTCGTGACAAATCAAACCCTTTGTGACCATGGCTGAAGATTTCAACTAGAAGAGGAAGCACTGAGCCATAGATGGGTCTTTGAGAAAACTTGCATCACTACAGAATGCTTAGGTTGTGCAAAACCCTGGGTATGTCGCTCAACCCATCCTAGTAAAGTTTCCGGTAGAAACACGATTTGCTGTCCATTTTCCAAATCTCATAATGATAATATGCGACGATAACATAAACTCACGATAATTAAGCATAGTTACAGGTGAAAAAGTTTCATCATAGTCTATACCATGAGTTTGTTTGAAACCTTTTGCAACTATCCTTGCTTTGTAAGTATGCACTTTGCCATCCTTGTCAGTTTTCTTTTTGAGTATCCACAGGCAGTTCAATGTTATCTTGTTGCTCGGAATGGTGTCTTTCTAGAAAGGGAATTTATTTCTAAAGGAACCAGTGGGAGTAAGATACAACTCGAAGAAGTTCGAGAACCTGAATAACATTGAGCGCCTATGGATATCATAGTCAACAAACTATTGTTGACACACCTCCTATAACACAAAATTTGCGTAGATGAGTAGGATACGTCATGAGCGAGAGATATGGATTTCTTGTGTGATAACCTATGATGTATTGTTAGTGGATCCAAGAATGAACCCACTACCTATCAAGAGCTATGTTGGATACGGACTGCGAGAAATGGTTAGAGCCATGAAGTGCAGTCGATCCATGTATGATAATCAAGTATGGATTTCAATTGTTACAGATACTAAATATTGGATGAATAGTTTCTTAAAATAAAGCGAGCATGGATGGCAAAGTGCATACTTACAAAGCAAGGCTAGTTTGCAAAAGGTTTTAAACAAATCATGGCTTATAGACTATGATGAAAAACTTTCACTACTGCTTCATGCAAATCATCAAATTCTGTACCATTCTTTATATCGCGGTGTATAAGTTTGGAAAATGGATGTTAAAGCTACGTTTCTTAATGGAAACTTACTTGGATGTATCTGCACAACTGAGGGTTTTGTACAACCTAAAATTACAGTAAAGTATACAAGCTTCAAAAGATCCATTTATGGTTTGAAGCGAGAGCCTCTCGGAGTTGGAATCGCCGTTTTGATGAATCGATCAAGGGTTTTGGATTTAATGTGAAGATGTTTTATATTATAAGAAGAGTGAAGTGGGAGCTTTCAATTACCTTACGATGTATCATTGATGTGTTTTATCTGTTGGGAATGATATCCCTACCTTGCAGTGTCAGAGTCTTGGTTAGGAAGTGTTTCTCGATGAAGACTTAAGCGAAAATTGCCTATATCCTAGGGATAAAGATGCATAGAGATAGATCTAAGGGCCCGATTAATTACAAGTCAAGAATCTTCATAGACAAAGTGCGAAGCGATTCGTGTGCAAGATTCCAAAAGAGGATACTTGCCCATGTCTCATGGTATTACTCTTAGCAAATCTCGGTGTCCTAGCACTCTGGATGGCGAGACGAGATGAGTTAGATTCCTTATGCTTGACAATAGGATCTATCATGTATGCAGTGTTGTGCGCTAGACCGGATGTATCTTATGCTTTAAAAATAATAACTAGTAGATACGATCGGATCCGTTGAGAGTCACTAGGCAGGTTGTCAGAGCATTCTTAAGTATCTGAGAAGGTCTAAAGATATGTTCTTGGTGTATGGCGGATTGGAAGATGATCTGGTTGTAAATGGTTACGGATCTGAAGCTTTCAATCGCCAGATGATTCCGTCGCCGATCGGGATATGTGTTTTGTTTAAATGGCGGTCACGGAGTTATTTGGAAAAGTTCAAAGCAAATGCATTGCTGATTCTAACACTTTGAAGGCGAATACATTCTGACATCGTCGGCAAAGGCAGTTTGAATCGAAAGTTCGTGTGACCTTGAAGTGGTTCTTGCGCATTCACAATCTGTTGATGTTTATTGTGACAATAATGGTGCTGTGCGCGACAAAGGAACCTAGATCACATCGATCGAAGAGCACATTCATGAAGATTATCATCTCATTAGAAATCATTGAGAGAAATTGGCGTTAAAATATACGAGTTCAATGAATGATAATGTTCTTTGATCCATTGACTAAACCTCACCTGAAACGAAAGCATGATTGTCATGCTAGGTGCGTAGGTATTAGATGCATTGATGAATGGGCCTAGCGCAAGTGGGAGATTGTTGTGTGTGCTCTCAGGCCTATTGAATGGACATGATATTTTGCCTATTTATGAGAATTTATTTTATTATTATTTGCATGTTTATTATATATAATGTCCTTGAATAATATTATTAATTATTATAAATGTCCCTAATTGGTTATTATTAACCAGAATAACAATGAATTAAGATAGTATAAATTTTGATTGATATTCATGGGATGAATATGTGTATGAGATAAATCAAATTTACTATCTATTTGTTGAGAACAAATATTGAGGTGATTAGTCTTGAGATTCTTCACATGGATCGAAAGTCATAAGTTAATCTCTAATAGTTGTGTCATTGAATCCTTTGACTGAGATAGCTATGATTCTCAACATAAGGAATGTTGTGTTTGATATAATCTTAGCGTTGTCTTTGATCGGATGACTACCAAAGGTTATACTTGAACATAATAAGAATTATGTAGTGAGATAGAGCGATTAAGGGTGGAATTTGTCCCTCTTGTTCATGAGAATCTCATAAGGTCCCTGAACAATTAGAGGCGAGAAATGCATAGTAGATTGCTCAAATGAATTGATGGAGATCAATGTCATTTGTTTAGTCAGTCTAATTGGGGTTTAAAGTAATCAAAAGATAGAAACGATATAAGATTTGACTTTGTGTACCTTATATTAAATTCAAGATATCATGAGACATGAAAGGATTATGTCATTAAACTATATTAAGGTTGTCTCGGATCACCCAGGCTTTTCATTGCTTGGGGTAGTCATAATGTTTGCTAGAGGCCGCCCTTGACGTGTCGGATCAAAATGTGATTTGGGCCTGCCAATGTTAAGGTGAACCTATAAGTCACACATTAGAACAAATAATACTTGATTTATAGTTTTTCACTCTCTATAATAAATTCATTTATTACATATGATTATGGTTTTTATAATAAATTAGTTTATTACATAACGGTTATGATTTTACGCCAATAAATTAGTTATTATGCTTGATTTATGGTTTTTACGCAATAAATTCATTTTATTACATAAGCAGTTATGATTTTTAATAATAAAATTAGTTTTATTACATAGCAGTTGTAATTCTGAAGTTATAGTTAAATATTTGTGAAATTAGTTCTTCATGGAATAGTTTGAATTTAAATTATTATTATTATTTAAAAGTGTTTTTAAATATAATAAATTCATGTTTGACTAAAAACCCTAGAGACTTACCTAAAATATATATGTGAGACATATATGTTTTATGTGTAGTTGTCTTTCACAAAGTGAACAACCTAAAGAAAGCAGAGAGAAAGAAAAACCACCAATTCGTTTGAAGATGGCTGAACTAACATTCAAGATGGATTTATTTTGTTCGTGTGTGGATACTTGTAGAGGTGGTAGAAACTTACCCCGAAGGCGGCACCTTTGAAGATAGAACAAACCAAGGCGCCAAACTTTGAAGCTTGGCGAATCGTCTACGAGAAATTAGTTTCGTTTACCCTTATTAGTTTTTATGAAGCTTGCATGCTTGATCTTTGTGGTGGGTTAAGGGATAAAAATTTTATAAATTCCGCTGCATTTATTTTCCAATCAAATTGGATATTCATCCTGTAACCCAACAGTGTTAGATAAATGCAGCGGAACATAAAATTTAATTGAAAATTTATTTTATGATGTTACATGAGTATGTGATACTAGATGTATGATGAGATCTATTATGAAATGGACAATAAAGGAACCAGAGATCTATTATCAAGCATGCAACATCAATAGAGTCATTATGATGCTTCTCATAAGCATTCTTTTTCGACTCTAAAGACATTCTGCTTGGTTCTTCGAAGGTTCATCCAGACTATAAAGCTTTCCTTTCTTGTTTGAGAACAATTCACAATTTGAAACGATCGAGGAAGTTAGTCGATGGGAATTTATCCTTCGGGTGATCGCCGATGACATAGTAGAATTGTTGTGGTTATTGTTGGCCATCTCTGATAGATACAAAGGATCGATAAGTATTTGATTATGAAAGATTTCTCACTAAATTAACAACCCTCGAGAATAATCATATTAATCTAGTGAGCTAAGATCGTATTTTATATAACTTTAAGTCGACTTTGGCATGACACTTAAAATTAAGTTATTTAGGTAGGTAACTCTTTTAGGTACATCTCATGCAACTCTTAGATATTTATGGGATTTTGACATCATATGTCAGATATTTAAATCCCATCTTATGCCTTCAGGCGAAACCGTTTGATAAACCTAATAAAAGTTAAAACCATTTTTAAACATATGTAGCACCATTATATCATCTCCCTATTAGTAACCTAATGTACTTCTACTTTGGTAGAACCCGCATTTAAGGTGATAAAGGTTTGACAAGTGTTTAAATATGGATGGCATATTAACTTTAAATTTTATGTGAGGATCTTGATTGATTTTAATTTTCAATTGATAGATCTCATCATACATCTAGTATCATACTCATGTAACATCATACCTTGTGCGTATGGCCAATGTGTCCACAGTATGGCCTTTATCTAGATTGATCTCCATAAGCGATGAGATCAACGAGTCATGCAGGATTGTAATAAGTAGCTCCATGATGTCGGTTGACCCTGACTTGCGCAGGGCACCTGGCTCATCCATCATCATGGTTGGATTGCTGACTTCAAATGAAGCATTGTCTCTTGTTTTATTACAACAATTAAATAAATACTACTAATAGTAAAATAAAATTACAATAAAACAAAAGCGACATCATGAGCCGTATTTAATAATCTGACCCCTTGTAAAAATAATAATAATAATAGCACATAAACACATTGGTCTAAAAGGCCATCACGTGCACCATGTGAAGCAACATATCATACAAAATATATTATGTTATCATATAGCATAAACAATTTGCATTAAAAGAAATAAATTATAATGAAACGCGTATTTAAAACCAATTAAATTCATAAGGTTACTACGGCCCGAAATTTATTCTGGCCAGTTCAGCTAGCAGTTATGAGACGGGATCGGGCGGTGCCCTTGAAATTATTTTTTTCTTTTTCTTTTAAGAAACATTAGAGTTTCGTCTCAAAAAATTTTCATTGATAAATTTTAAAATTCTCATCAATAAATTTTTGAATAAGTCGAAAGCCATCAAAATCACATTAAAACAACATATTATAAAAATTTTCATTGATCTCATCAATAAATTTTGAATAAGCGAAAGCCATCAAAATCACATTAAACGACATATTATAAAATTTTCATTGATCTCATCAATAAGATTTTGAATAAGCCAAAAGCCATCAAAAAATCACATTAAAACTGACATATTATGTAATCTCATTTACATACGGTTTATTTTTCGTACCACCATAAACAATCATTGATAAATCAGAATTGATATATGAATTCGATCAATATGTTAATCTGATTAAGACAAAGCTAGTGAATCACATATAACATGATATTAAACACTTTAATGGCAATATACATTCGGATTCTTAATCATAATGCTTGAATCCTTTTAGTTCAGTTCGATCAATTAATACCTTAACAAAACACATTAACTATATACCGTTCGCACAAACCATAATATCACATATATCAAAAAAGCGCAAAACATACCCATAATCATATACATCACATACATATGATCAAATGGCATTACCGATTTTTATGAAAGCACGAAGTGGCTCGATACCCTTTGTTGGGTTACGGGATGAATATCCAATTGATTGGAACATAAATGCAACGAATTTATAAATTTTATCCTTAACCCACCAAAGATCACATGCGCTTCATAAAACTAAGGAAGGGTAAACGAAACTTTACCTCTTTGTAGATTAATTGGCCAAACCTTCAAAGCTTCTGCGTCTTGGTTTGTTCGATTTTCAAAGGTGCCAAGGCCTTCAAAAATCCACCACCCCCTCTGCTAAGTATCCACACACGAACAAATAATAAACATTTTTGAATGCTGTCTGTGCACGCCTTCCAAAACGAAATTGTGGTTTTTCTTTCTCTCGTTTAGGTTGGTTCAATTTCTGAAAGATACCATCACACAACATATATGTCTCATATATATTTATATAAGTCTTTCTAGAGCCATTAAACTTGAATTTATTATATATTTAAAACGCTTTTAAATAATAATAATTTAAATTCAAATCCTTATCTGATAATGAAACTAATTTATTACAGAAGACCATAACCGTTATGTAATGAACGAATTTAATACAGAAAACCATAACTGTTATGTAATAAATGAATTTATTATAGAAGACCATAACCGTTATGTAATAAACGAATTTATTGGCGTAAAACCATAACTGTTATGTAATAAATGAATTTTTATTGATAGAGAGTGAAACCATAACCGTTATTATTCGTTTCCACGTGCTTAATTTACAGTTCAATTAACATTGGCAGAGGGAATAATCACATTTTGATCCTGGCAAGTCATAAGTGGCTTCTAGCAAGACATTATGACTACCTGCTAAATGAAAAGCTCATGATCCGAGACAACCTTAATATAGCTAATGACATAATCCTTTTGTCTCATGATATCTTGACAGAATATAAGGCATGGACAAAGTCAACCTTATATCGTTCTATCTTTGATTACTAAACCCACTAGACCGACTAAACAAATGACATTGATCTCCATCAATTCATTTGAGCACGCATGCATTCTCAGTCTCAATTGTCGAGGGACCCAAAGATATCTCTCTTATGGGTCACAAGAGGGACAAATTCCATCTAATCGCTTCATATTCACTACATACTCCTTATTATGTTCAAGTATAACCTTTATAGTCATCCTATCAAAGACAACGCTTGATTATATCAAAACACAACATTCCTTATGTTGAGAACTATAGCGATCTTCAGGTCAAAGGACTAATGATTACAAATCGGCTAGAGATTAACTTTATGACTTTGATCCATGTATTAATCTCAAGATCTGGTCTGTCCAATATTTGTTCTCAACAAATAGATATAAATTTGATTTCAGATCTCATACACATATTCATCCCATGAATATCAATTAAACTTATACTAATTCTAATTCATCGTTATTCCCATAACAATGACCATTAGGGACATTTAGAATAATTAATAATATTATTCAAGGACATTATATATAATAAACAAGCAAATCATCATAATAATAAATTCTCATAAATAGCAAAATATTTGTCCATTCAATGTGCCTAGACACTATTACTAACAAATTCACTCGCACTACAGCCCATTCATCAATGTATCTTAATACCTATGAACCTAGCATGACAATCATGCTTGCTTGTGGTAGAGGCTTTCTAGTCAATGATCAGCAAACATTATCATCTCGTTGAACTCTCGCATATCTTAACGCCACCTCAATGATTAACATAACGGCTAAGAATGTGTTTGGATCGCTGATGTGATCTAGTTCCTTTGCCAGGTACAGCAACTATTATCAATAAACATCAACTGATTTGTAATGCTAGGAACCACTTCGTCAAGTAATGAACTTTTGATCCAAATCAGCTCCTTTGCCGCATCGATTCAATGTATTCGCCGCCAGAATCGCCACAAGATTTCTTGTTAACTTTTCCACTAATCGCATTCACCATTTAAACAAACACATATCCCGATCAGCGATCGGAAATCATCTTTGTCGTATTGAAAGCTTGCATCTATGTAACCATTTACAACCTGATCACCTTCCAATCCGCCACCAGAACATATCCTAGACCTTCTCGTATTACTTAAGAATGTTCTTGACAACTGTCCAGTGACTCTCACCGGGATCTAACTGGTATCTACTCGTTATGCTTAAAGCATAAGATACATCTGGTTTAGTGCACAACATGTATATATGATAGAACCATTGCTGATGCATAAGGGGAATTTTACTCATCCGCTCGCCATCTCGTAGTGTTAGACACCGAGAGCCTAAGAGTAATACCATGAGACATGGGCAAAGTATCCCTTTTGGAATCTTGCATACTGAACCAAGCCAGTACTTTGTCTATGTAAGCACTTTGACTTAGACCAACTTCTTAGATCTATCTCTACAGATCTCATCTCCTAGGATATAGGCGTCTAAGTCTTTCATTGAGAAACACTCAATCCAAGACTTGACACTCCTCGCATATGTGGATATCATTCCTAATGAGTAAATGTCATCAACATATAAAGCATCAGAAATACAATTGCGCCCACTAATTTTCTTATAAACATGTCATCTTCATTTTGACAAATCCAAAACCCTTTGACTGATTTCATCAAAAACGAAGACTCCAACTCCAGAGGCTCGCTTCAAACCATAAATGGATTCAAGCTTGCATCGTACTGCATTCTAGTTTGCACAAAACCCTCAGGTTATCATGCACACATCCTCAAGAAAGTTTCCATTAAGAAACGCAGTTTAACATCCATTTCCAAATTCAATCACAGGATATGCAAAGAATGGCAATAAGAATTCCTAATAGACTACATAGCCAAAGAAAAGTTTCATCATAGTCTATACCATAGAGTTTTTGAAATAAACTTGCAACTAGCTTTATTGTAAGCATGCACTCCTGCCATCCATGTCATTTTTCTTTTAAAACCCATTTGCACCCAATAGTTTTTGTACCTTCGTGGTCAATCAAGGTCCATACTTGATTATCATACATGGATCGACTCTCGACTCACGCCTTCAACCATTTTCTCGTAGTTCGTATCCAACATGCCTTCGATAGTAGTGGGTTCATTTCATCCACTAACAATACATCATGGTTATCAGTCACAAGAAATCCATATCTCTTGGGCTCATGACGTATCCTATCGATTCACGTAAATTTTGTGTTATAGGAGGTGTATGTCAACAACAGTTTGCTGACGTATAATCATAGCGCCAATGTTATCTGCGGTTCGTAACTTCTTCGAAGCCGTATCTTACTCCCACCTGTTCCTTTTAGAAAATAAATTCCTTTCAGAAAAGACACCATTCCGAGCAACAAACACTTTGTTCTCTATGGGATTGTAAGTAATATCCTTAGTCTCTTTAGGATACCCCACAAAAGACATTTATCGTGATCAGCTCCAAATTATTTGAAACTGACGCTTACATCTCTACAACCCCAAATCTTAAGAAAAGACAAACTGGGCCTTTTACCAGATGATTGACAGGTAAAGCCATTAGATACTTATCTACTGATACTCATCTTGGGTTATTTATAAAGGAACCAGTGGGAGTAAGATACAACTCGAAGAAGTTCGAGAACCACAAGATAACATTGAACTGCCTATGGATACTCATAGTCAACAAATTATTGATGACATACCTCCTATAGCACAAAAATTTACGTGGTAGACGGATAGATACGTCATGAGCCCGAGAGATATGGGATTTCTTTGTGACTGATAACTATGATGTATTGTTAGTGGATCAAAATGAACCCACTACCTATCAAGAGGCTAAGTGTTGGATACGCACTCGAGAAATGGTTAGAGGCCATGAAGTCCGAATTACCCATGTATGATAACTGGGCATGACCTTGATCGACCCACCCGAAGGTACAAACCAATGGTGCAAAATGGGTTTTTAAAAAGAAAACTGATTATGATATAGCGCATACTTTATTGTGCTAAAGGTTGCAAAAGGTTTCAAACAAACTCATGGTATAGACTATGATGAAACTTTTCACCGTAGCTATGCTTTTAAGTCTATTAGAATTTTATTGCCATCACAGATATCATGATTATGAGATTTGGCAAATGGATGTTAAACCTGCGTTTAATGGAAACTTACTTTATGATGTGTACATGACACAACCGAGGGTTTTGTACAACCTAAGCACTCGGTGAAGTATGCAAGCTCAAAGATCCATTTATGGTTTGGAAGTGTGCCTTCGAAGTTGGAACTGCTTGATGAATCAAAGGGCTCGATTGGTCAAAATGAAGATGAGCCTCTGCGGGCTTTATAAGAAAATTAGTGGAGCGCACTGTATTTCCGTCTTATATGTTGATGACATTTACTCATTTGGGAATGATATCCCTACCTTGCAGAGTGTCAAGTCTTGTTGTGAAGTGTTTCTAATGAAAGACTTAGCTAAGCCGCTATATCCTAGGATAAAGATCTATAGAGATAGATCTAAGAGGCCGATTGTTCTAAGTCAAAGTGCTTACATAGACAAAGTATTGAAACGACCAAGATGCAAGATTCCAAAAGAGGATACTTGCTCCATGTCTCATGGTATTACTCCTTAGCAAATCTCATGGTCTCAACACTAAAGATGATCGAGAGCAGATGAGTTAGATTCCTTATGCTTCGCACAGGGATCTATCATATGCTATAAGTTTCAGGCACTGTAATTCTGTATGTATCTTATGCTTTAAGCATAACGAGTAGATACCAGTCAGATCCCGGTGAGAGTCACTAGACAGTTGTCAAGAACATTCTTAAGTATCTGAGAAGGTCTAAAGATATGTTCTTATATGGTGGATTGGCCATTTTATCTGTTTCTTAAAATTTAAGTCATTACTGCACAAGCTCAATCCGACAATAAAGATGATTTCCGATCAAGAATGATATGTGTTTTGTTTAAATGGTGGTGCGCTTAGCTGGAAAGTTCAAAGCAAAGATCAAGCTGATTCTACAACTAAAGTTGAATACATTGCAGCATCCGACAAAGAAAGGAAGCGCTTTGGATCAAGAAGTTCACATCGAATCTTGAAGTGGTTCCTAGCATTACAACTCGCTGGATGTTTATCAGGACAATAATGGTGCCATTGCACGTTGTAAGCATCCGATCACATCAGCGATCCAAACACATTCTGTATGCTATCATCTCATTAGAGAAATCATTGAGAGTATCGTTAATATATGCGCAGTTCCAAATGTATGATAATGTTGCCGATCCATCGACTAAGCCTCTACCACAAGCAAAGCATGATTGTCATGTTAGGTTCATAGTATTAGATACATTGATGAATGGGCCTAGCGAAAGGGAGATTGTTAGTAATAATGCTCAGCCTATTGAATGGACATGATATTTTGCCCATTTATGAATTTATTATTATGATGATTTGCATGTTTATTATATATAATGTCCTGAATACATAATTATTCTAAATGTCCCTAATCGTTATTGTTATGGGAATAACAATGAATTTATTGGGTATAAGTTTGATTGATATCTTATGGATAAATATGTGTATGAGATACAAATCAAATTTATATCTATTTGTTGAGAACAAATATCGTGACGTAATTCGCTCAGATTAATACATGGATCAAAGTCATAAAAACTAATATGAGTCATTGAATCCTTTGACCTCGAGATCGCTTATGTCTTCAACTTAAGGAATGCTAAAGTTTTGATATAATCAAACGCTAAGTCTTTTGGATCGATGACTATAAACAGTTGGTATTGAACATAATAAGAATTATGTAGTGAGGGATGAGTAGTTTATGTTATTGAATTCTGTCCCTCTTATTGCAGAGCAGACATCTTCGTCTCCTCTATTGGCTGAGCACGCAGAAATGATAGTCGCAGCCAATGAAGATTTGGAGCATCAATGCCTGGCTTGCCTAGTCGCTCACTGCTTCCTTCCAAAGATAATCCATGGAGGCTTGTCCACTCATAGTTTCCTCTGCCGTTATACGAGTGATTATGTCACAGCTATATGAAATGTTCTTCGATCACGAAGCCATTTGCTCGCAGCCTTGTTAGAGCAAAGTATCGTGTCGATATCAGCCAGCTAATTGAACCTATAGTGTCAGATAATATCGTTATGAAGATCACCTATTTATTACAGCATTGAAGGTGAGTTTTTCTCTGTATCAAATTGCTTATTACATGTAACTGAAGTGGTTTTCTCAGACAAATGCTTATTGTTGTTGGTTCTGTTATGGTTTTCTCAGAATAAATTCATTTATTACAGCAATCCAGCTATGATTTTCTCTGTAATAAACATTATTACATCTGGGCAGAGCCATGCTATGGCCAACATGCTTACCAGCTTGGTCGTATAGATTTGAATTTAAATACATTATTTAAAAGTTGTTTTAAATATAGTTAATAACATAAGTTTGACTGAAACCCTAGAAGACTTACAACATATATGTGAGACATATGTTAGGGTGGTTGTCTTCACAAAGAATCAACCTGTGATCGTAGAGAAAGAAAAACCCTTCAGGTACGTCTTCTCAAAACGAAATTAGGGTTTTTCTTTCTTTCTGTTTTAGGTTGGTTCACTTTTTGAAAGACAACTATATCCCCAAATATATATGTCTCACATATATATTTATATAGTCTTCTAGGGTTTCAAATAAACTGAATTTTATAATATATTTAAAACGCTTTTTAAATAATAATAATTTAAATTCAAATCCTTATCCGATAAGGAAACTAATTAAATATTTAACCATAACCAGAATTCATATCCGTTATGTAATAAACGAATTTATTACAAAAATCATAACCCGTTGGTGTAATAAATGAATTTATTACGTAAAAACCATAAATCGTTATGTAATAAACGACCATTACGTAAGACCATAACCGTTATGTAATAAACTTAATTCTATTACGTGTAAAACCATAACCGTTATGTAATAAATGAATTTATTATGTAGGAGCGAAAAACCATAACCTATTATTTGCTCTAATGTGCTTAATTTATATGGCTCAATTAACATTGCGTAGGCCCGCATCACATTTGATCCTACAAGTCATAGTGGCCTCTAGCAAGACATTATGACTACCCAAGTTAAATGAAAAGCCTATGATCCCAAAGACAACCTTAATATAGCTAATGACATATCCTTTTGTCTCTATGATATCTTGACGTAATTATAAGGCATGGACAAAGTCAACCTTATATCGTTTCTATCTTTGATTACTCGAAACCCAATTAGATTAAACAAATGACATTGATCTCCATCAATTCATTTGAGCACGACTACGCATTTCGCCTCAATTGCGAGGGACCCAGATACTTTATACGAGAGGGACAAATTCCATCTTAATCGCCATATCTCACTACATAATTTTATTATGTTCAAGTATAACGCTTATAGTCATCCGATCAAAGACAACGCTTGATTATATCAAACATAACATTTGTTGAGAACTATAGCGACTGTAGTCAAAGGATTCACGACACAACTATTAGAGATTAACTTATGACTTTGATCCATGTATTAATCTCAAGATTCGTCTGTCTAATATTTGTTCTTCAACAAATAGATATAAACAGATTTGTATCTTCATACACATATTCATCCCATGAATATCATCAAACTTTATACTAATCTTAATTCATTGTTATTCCCGATAACAATAACCTATTAGGATGGTCAGAATACCACAATATTATTCAAGGACAGCTTATATATAATAAACATGAAAATCATCATAATAATAAATTTCAAATAGTCAAAATATCTATGTCCATACAATAGGCCTTCCAGAGCACTATTACTAACAATCTCCCACTTCTGCGCTTAGCCCATTCATATCAATGTATCAATACCTATAAACCTAGCATGACGATCATGCTTTGCTTTCGTGGGTGTAGGCTTAGCCAAATGGATCAGCAAATATTATCATCTCTGGTTGAACTGCATATCTTAACGTCACCTCTCAATGATTTCTTAACAGATGATAAATTTAAGAATGTGTTTGGATCGATGTGATCTAGGTTCCTTTAGCGATACGATAGCACCGTGTCTGATAAACATGCGGCGAGGTTGTAATGCTGGAACCCTTCAAGATTGATGAACTTCTTGATCAAGCGCTGCTGGCATCGGATCTTTTAATGTATTGACCGGGTTGGCCAGAATCGGCAACGGTACTTTGCTTTCCAGCTTTTCGACTAGCGCACCACCATTTAAACAACACACATCATTGCGATCGGAATCATCTTGTCGATTGAAAGCTTGCATCGTGGCAACCATTCTATTTAGATCATGCCGATCATGCCCATTACACAGGGAACATCTTAGACCTTCTCGAGATGCCAGGAATGTTCTTGTGACTATCCGGTGAGCTCTCGGGATCGTGGAAGGTATCTACTCGTTGTCACTTAAAAGCATAAGATTCACATACGGTCTAGTGCACGACATGGCATACGTGAGTAAGACCCTATTAACAGTGCGCAAGGAATTTTACTCATCAGCTCTCGCTCATGTAGTGTTAGGATACTGAGTTTGCTAAGAGTAATATACCATGAGACATGGGCAAGTATCCTCTTTTGGAATCTGCATCTTTTGAGCCGTTTCAGTACTTTGTCTATGTAAAGCACTTTGACTTAGACCCGATCGGCCTCTTAGATCTATCCTACATAGATCTTTATCCATAGGATATAGGCGACCGCCTAAGTCTTTCATTGAGAAACACTTCCTAACCAAGACTTGACACTACGCAGGTAGGGATATGTTCCAATGGTAAAATGTCATCGACATATAAAACCCGAAGCTCTGATTGCGCTCCCACTAATTTTCTTATAAACCTGAGGCTCATCTTCATTTTGACAAATCAAACCCTTGGCCCGGTTATGTGAAGATTCCAACTCGAGAGGCTGCTTCATACCATAAATGGATCTTTGAAGCTTGCATACTTTACGGAATTCTTAGGTTATGCAAAACCCTCGAGGTTGTCATGTACATCCTCAGTAAGTTTCCATTAAGAAAGCCTTGAGTTTAACATCCATTTGCCAAATCTCATAATCATGATATGCAGCAATGGCAATGAGAATTCTGATAGACTTAAGCATAGCTACAGGTGAAAAAGTTTCATCATAGTCTATACCATGAGTTTGTTTGAAACCTTTTGCAACTAGCCTTGCTTTGTAAGTATGCACTTTGCCATCCATGTCAGTTTTCTTTTTAAAAATAATCTGTATAACATAAATACTTATTCAACAGTGGTATCAGGGCCGCGTGTGTTTTCATAAAAATCGATAATGCCATATTTAGTCATATGTATTTGATGTATATGATTACATGTTTTGCGTTTTAGCATATATGTGATATTATGGTTTTGTCTGACTTGACACTAGTTATGAGGTTTTGTTAAGGTATTAATTGATTTAGATGAAACCTAAAAGGATTCGTTAATGAATGGAATCAAGATGAGATATTGCCATTAAGTGTTTAATAGCATGTTATATGATTCTAGCTTTGTCTTAATCAGTTAATACATGGGCCAATTCATATATCAATTACGATTTATCGTGATTGTTTATAATTGAGTACGAAAAAATAAGCGTATGTGTGAGATTACATAATATACTTTGTTTTAATGTGATTTTGATGGCTTTGTTATTCGAAAAAATTATTGATAGAGATCAATGAAAATTTTATAATATCTTTTGTTTAATGTGATTTTATTAGCTTCGGCTTATTCAAAAATTTATTGATGAAATTTTAAAATTTATCAATGAAAATTTTTTGAAACTCTAATGTTTCTTAAAAGAAAAAAAGAAAAATTTTTTTTTTTTTCAAGGGCCTTGCTTGATCGGGTAAGCTAGCAGAGCTCGCGGAGAGCCGCCGTAACGACTCGGCGTAGCACCTTATGAATTTAATTGGTTTCAAACATGCGCTATTATAATTTATTTCTTTTAATGCAAATTGTTTATGCTATATGATAACATATATATTTGCATGTTATGTTCTTCACATGAATTGCACGGTATGGCCTTTTAGACCAATGTGTTGGCGGGTTATTATTATTATTATTTTCTGGTTGTAATTATTAAATGCGGCTTGCATGCGTTTTGTTTTGTGTAATTTTATTTTACTATTAGTAGTAATTTATTTAATTGTTGTGAAATAAAACAAGAGACAATACAAGCCATTTGAAGTCATGCAATCCAACCATGATGATGGAGGAGCTAGGTGTCTATCACATGAGTTAATTACAGTCCATCTGACATCATGGAGCTACTTGTACAACCTAGGCATGGCGATCTTCCATATTGGCTTATGGAATCAATCAGATAAAAGGCCATCTTTTGGCGACATTAATATATGCATGTATGTGTATGATGTTACAGCATTATGATGATACTAGATGTATGATGAGATCTATTAATTGAAAATTAAAAAATCAATCAAGATCCCCTCACATAAAATTTAAAGTTAACATACCATCCATATTTAAACACTTGTCAAACCTTTTATCACCTTAATGTGGTTTCTGCAGAAGTAGAAGTACATTAGGTTACATTAGGAGACAAGATGAGTAATGGTGCTACCCATATGTTTAAAAATGGTTTAACTTTATTAGGTTATCAAAACGGTTTAAGACTAATGGCATAAGATGGGATTTAAACATGTGGGACATATGATGTCAATCCATAAATATCTAAAGTTGCATGAAGGATGTAATTGGTAGGATTACTGCACAAATAACTTAATTTTAAGTGTCATGCCAAAGTGACTTAAGTTGAGTAAAATATGGATATTAACCACTAGATTAATATGAAGTTATTCTTGAGGGTTACATTAATTTAGTGAAATTTACCATAATCAAAATACTTATCAAACTTTGCATTCATTGTAAGATGTAGCCCAGGTAATAACAACAACAGATTCTACTATGTCAAATCAGTCCTTGAGAAGGATAAACTTTCTGGATACTTCTTATTTGGTTTTGAAATTTGAAATTGTTTCTCAAACAGAAAGGAGCTTTATGTCTTGGATGAACCTCTCCACGAAGACCGGAGAATGTTCCTAGAGGCGAAAAGAATGCTTATGAGGAAGCATCATAATGACTACATTGATGTTGCATGCTGATGCTAGCTACCATGAATTGAACTAGGAAGGATGCGGAAAATATGGAAGCTTATGATATGATCTCAATCTTAGAAATGTTCCAACATGAAGCAAGGCAAAGAAAGGTATGAGACTAAGAGCACTACATTCTTGTGAGATGGGCGAGGGTGCCAGTTAGTACTCATGTTCTAAAAATGAAAGGCTATGAGCACCTTAATAGGCTTGGATTTCCATTGAGCCAAATTGTAGCGATTTAGTCCCGAATTCACTTCACGGTAGTTATGTTGAGTTTGTCATGAACTATAACATGAGTGAAATGGACAAATCTATCTACGAAATTTGCATATGTTGCTTAAAGCCGTGACGGAATATTAAATCAAACTGTATTATTCGATGGTTCCGAAATGGAAATGGCTAAAGGAAAGGGCAAGGGCAAGGGCAGGGCAAAGGGAGTCAAATGCTCAACCCAGAGCACAAACCTCGACCCAAGGCTAAAGCCACGAAGTGTTTGTTTCTTTCTGATAGTTTAAATTAAATTTGGAAGAGAAGCTACTGGCCTATATTTAGGATCCCAAGAAAAAGAAGAAGAGCTGGTGAGACTAGTTCTTCGGTATTTATGTTATCTGATTAATTTTTCTCCTTCTAGTTTCACAGGTATTAGATCTTTGGATGTGGATCTCACATTGTACAAATGTGCGGGGCTCGAAAGGGTAGACAGAAGGCGAAGAGGACTGAAGTTGATGCGAGTAGGCAATGGAGCAAAAGTTCTTTAGTTTGTAGGAAGTTATGAACTTACTTTGCCTAGTGGGCTTTTTGTTAGTTTTGGACAATTTACTGTTATGTTCCTACAATATGTAGGAATATTATTTAAGTTTCTTGTTTGAATGATGGTTTCTTTTATTATTAAGAATAATAATTGCTCCGTTTTCATAAAAGACATGTTCTATGCAAATGCCTATTTAAAGGATGAATCTTTATATTTATGAACCTTCAAAATTCAATATGAATTCTCATGTCTATAACATAACTACTAAAAATTTAAGTCCAATGATTTAAATTCAACCTATCTTTGGCATTATGCGCCTTAGCCGTATAAATGAGAAAGCGCGTATAAACTCCATCAGAGTTGGACTTTTGAATTCATTTGATTTTGAGTCATATGATACATGTGAATCTTGTCTATTGGGTAAGATGACAAAGGATCCCCTTCTTTGGACACGGTGAAAGGGCTGATAGTGTGGATCTCATACATACGGATGTATGTGGACCATTAAGTTCGAACTAGAGGAGGTTACACAAGTACTGTACATTTGCCGGTAACCGGCGAGATATGGTTGCCTTCTTCCTTGATGAGACCTCCATCTGAATCATTTGGGGAAATGTTCAAATCTTTTCAAAATGAAATACAAAATCAACTTGGCAAGACAATCAAGGCACTTCGATCGATCGAGGTGGCGAATATTTTAAACAAAGGAATTGATGACCATCTTAAGGGCAATGGAATCATTTCACAATTAACTCCCCTGGAACACACGGTGGAATGGTATTATGCGAGGAGGAGAGCCGAACTTTTATTAGATATGGTTGATCTAACAGTGAGTCAACGGATCTTCCATTTACCTTGCAGGGTTATGCACTTGAAAAACATTGCATTCACACTAAATCGAGTTCCATCAGCGGTTGAAAAGACACCATATGAGATGTGAGCGAGTAAAGGCTGGTTGTCTTTTCTTAGATTTAGAGGTTGTGAGACTTATGTAAAATGTCAAGTTTCAAATAAGATGGAGCGAGTCTGATAAATGTCTTTGTGGGAGGTATCCTAAAGGAGACTAAGGGATATTACTTTTACAATCCCATAGAGAACAAAGTGTTTATTTGCTCGGAATGGTGTCTTTCTAGAGAATTTGTTCTAAAGGGAACCGTTAGAATTTAGATACCTTCGAAAGAAGTTAAAGAACCACAAGATAACATTGAGCGCCTATGGTTCTCATAGTCAACAAACTATTGTTGACACACCTCACTATAACCTGGAATTTACGTAGATCGATGGGATGCGTCATGGGCAGAGATATGGATTTCTTGTATTGACCATGATGTATTGTTAAGTGGATCAAAATGAACCCACTACCTATCAAGAGGCTATGTTGGATCTGAACTGCGAGAAATGGTTAGAGGCCATGAGTACGAAATTCGAGTCCATGTATGATAATCGTATGGACCTTGGTTGACCCACACGAAGATGCAAAGCCATTGGGTGCAGATGGGTTTTAAAAAGAAAGCGAAGCATGGATGGCAAAGTGCATACTTACAAAGCAAGGCTAGTTGCAAGGTTTCAAACAAACTCATGGTATGGTATGATGAAACTTTTTCACTGTAGCTATGCTTAAGTCTATTAAATTCTTATTGCCATTCTTTGCATATCATGATTATGAGATTTGGCAAATGGATATTAAAGCTTGCGTTTCTTAATGGAAACTTACTTGGGGATGTGTACATGACACAACACGAGGGGTTTTGTACAACTTCAGAATTAGAGGCAAAGTATGCAAGCTTCAAAGATCCATTTTATGGTTTAGACGAGGCCTCTCGGAGTTGGAATCTCGTTTTGATGAATCGGTCGAAAGGTTTGGGATTGTCAAAAATGAAGATGAGCCTTGTGTTTATAAAATAGTGGGAGCACAATTGTATTTCGATCTTATATGTTTAGTGACATTTTACTCATTGGGGCCAAATATCCCTACCTTGCGAGTGTCAAGTCTTGGTTAGGGAAGTGTTTCGATGAAAGACTTAGAGCGAAGTGCCTATATCCTAGGGATAAAGATCTATAGGGAGAGATAGATCTAGGCTGATTGGTCTAAGTCAGTGCTCCCCCTTAGACAAAAATATGGCTTGGTTCGGTATGCAAGATTCCAAAGAGGATATTGCCCATGTCTCATGCTATTACTCTTAGCAAATCTCGGTGTCTGCTGCCCAAGATGAGCGAGAGCGGATGAGTAAAATTCCTTATCGCCAATGTGGTTCTATCATTATGCCATGTTGTGGCTAGACCAGATGTATCTTATGCTTTAAGCATAACGAGGTAGATACAGTCGGATCAGTTGAGGAGTCCTTTGGGCCGGTGTGAACATTCTTAAAAGTATCGAGAAGATTGCAGGATATAATTTCACAGTGTATAGTGGATTGGAAGATGATAAGTTTGTAAATGGTTACTGGATCTGGCTTTGATCCCAAGCAAAGATGATTCCGATCGCGGTCGGGATATGTGTTTTGTTTAAATGGTAGTGCCGATTAAATTTGGAAAAGTTCAAAGCAAAGTCGCATTCTTTGATTCTACAAGCGAAGAGCTGGCAGATACACATTGCGACATCGATGCAGCAAAGGGAAAGCGAGTTTGGATCAAAAGTTCATTCTTGACCTTGAAGTGGTTCCTAACGTACAAATCTGTTGATGTTTATTGTGAGCAATAATGGTGCTATTACCTGAAACCGGAACCTAGATCCATGTTTGATCCAAACACATTCTTAAGGCGTTATCATCTCATTAAATCATTGAGAGAGATGACGTTAAGATATGCGAGTTCAACGAGATGATAATGTTGTTGTGAATCCGTGACTAAGCCTACCCTGACAAAGCATGGGTTATAATGCTAGGTTCTTGTTATTAGATACATTGATGGAATGGGCCTAGCGCAAGTGGGAGATTGTTAGTAATAGTGCTCTAGGCCTATTGAATGGACATGATATTTTTCCTATTTATGAGAATTTATTATTATGCAGTGATTTGCTTTATTTTATTATATAATAATCCTTGAATAATATTATTAATTATTCTAAATGTCCTAATCGGTTATTGTTATGGGAATATGATGAATTCATAGTATAAAGTTTGATTGATATTCATTAGGATGAATATATGTGAGTACAAATCAAATTTATATCTATTTAATTAGAGAACAAATAGCTGACGGGCAGTCTTGAGATTAATACATGGATCAAAGTCATAAGTTAATCTCACAATAGTTGTCATTGAATCATGACTGAGATCGCTATAGTTCTCAACTTAGGAATGTTGTGTTTGATATAATCAAGCGTTGTCATGATAGGATATTATAAGGTTATCCATGAACATAATAAATTATGTAGTGAGATATGAGCGATTAAGATGGAATTTGTCCCTCTTATGACCCTGAGAGATATCTGCCAGGTTCCTCGTTCAATTAGGCTGAGAAATGCATGGCCGTGCTCAAATGAATTGATGGAGATCGATGTCATTTTGTTTTAATCCCGATTTAATTGGGTTCGGTAATCAAAAGATAGAAGCGATATTCGATTGACTGTCCATGCACCTTATATTCTATCAAGATATCATGAGACAAAAGGATTATGTCATCTAGCTATATTAAGGTTGTCTCGGATCATGAGCTTTTCATTTAACTTGGGTAGTCATAATGTCTTACTAAGAGGCCACTTATGATGTAGGATCAAAATGTGATGCGGGCTTTGCGCCAACGTTAATTGAACCTATAAGGTCGCGTGGAAACGAATAATAACGGTTATGGTTTCACTCTCTATAATAAATTCATTATTACACCATGATTATGGTTTTACGCCAATAAATTCGTTTTATTTACATAACGATTATGGTTTCTGTAATAAATTAGTTTATTACATAGCAGTTATGGTTTTAAGTAATAAATTAGTTTATTACATAACGGTTATGGTTTTACGTAATAAATTCATTTATTACATAAGAGTTATGATTTTACGTAATAAATTCGTTTATTACATACGGTTATAGTTACGGTTATGGTTATATATTTAATTAGTTTCACTTATACATCGGATAAGTTTGAATTTAAATTATTATTTACAAAAAGTGTTTTAAATATATAATAAATTCATGTTTATTTGAAACCCTAGAAGACTTATATAAATATATATGTGAGACATATATGTTTATGACATGTAGTTGTCTTTCACAAAGTGAACGATAAAAAACGAGGAAAGAAAAACCACAATTTCGTTTTGAAATGACTGAACTAGCATTGGTCGTTTATTTTGTTCGGTGTGGATACTTGTAGAGGGTGAGTCGCTTTTGAGGCGACACCTTTGAAGATCCCGAACAAACCAAGGCTATAGGCACTTTGAAGGCTTGGCGGAATCGTCTGAGAGGTAAAGTTCGTTTACTCTTCAGCCGGTTTTATGACACGCATGTGATCTTTGGTGGGTTAAGGGATAAAAATTTTATAAATTCCGCTGCATTTATGTTCCAATCAGATTGGATATTCATCCTGTAACCCAACAGTGGTATCAGAGCAACAAACAAGTACCATTCCGAGCAACAAACACTTTGTTCTCTATGGATTTCTTGTGACTGATAACTATGATGTATTGTTAGTGGATCAAAATGAACCCACTACCTGTCGAGAAGTATGTTGAATCGGACTACGAGAAATGGTTAAGAGGCAGAAATGATGAAATTCATTTCCGTATTATGATAATCAAGAGTGGACCTTAGTTGGCCACTGAAGATACGAAAACCAATGGGTGCAAATGGGTTTTTAAAAGAAAAGCCGACATGGATGGCGAAGTGCATACTTACAAACCAAGGCTAGTTGCAAAATGTTTCAAACGAACTCATGGTATAGACTATGATGAAACTTTTTCACACAGCTATGCTTAAATTATTATTAGAATTCTTGTTGCCATTTCTTCATATCATGATTATGAGATTTGGCAAATGGACAAAGTGCGTTTCTTGGAAACTTACTTGAGGATGTGTACATGACACAACTGAGGAGTTTTGCTACAACCTAGAATTAAAATTAGAAGTATGCAAGCTTCCGAATCATTTATGGTTTGAAGCAGGCCTCTCGGAGTTGGAATCTTCGTTTTGATGAATCGGTCAAAGGGTTTGGATTTGTCAAAAATGAAGATGAGCCTTGTGTTTATAAGAAAATTAGTGGGAGCGCAATTGTATTTTTGGTCTTATATGTTGATGACATTTTACTCATTAAATGATATCCACTGCACTTGCGAGTGTCAAGTCTTGGTTAGGGAAGTGTTTCTCGATGAAAGACTTATGAGAAAGTACCTATATCCTAGGGATAAAGATGAGATAGATCTAAGAAATTTGGTGGTCCTAGTCAAGATGCTATAAATAATCTTGAAACGGTTAAATTATCACGAATTCCAAGGAGGATACTTGCCCATGTCGTGGTATTACTCTTAGCAAATCGATTGTCCCTAACACTAAGATGAGAGAGAAGCGGATAAAGTTAAGATTCCTTGCCTCTTATTAGGATCTCATGTATGCCATGTTATTAGCTGAGACCGGATGTATCTTGTCTTTAAAGCGTAACTAGTGGCATACCGTTCGGATCCGGTGGGGAGTCACTAGACGGTTGTGAGAACATTCTTAAGTATCGAGGAAGATTAAAGATATGTTCTTGAGGTGTATGGTGGATTGGAAGATGATCACAGTTGTAAATGGTTACACAGTCTGACTTCGATCGACAAAGGAATGATTCCGTCGCGGTCGGGATATGTGTTTTTGTTTAAATGGTGGTGCGGAGTTAGGCGGAAAAGTTAATGAAATCGCATTCTGATTCTACAAGCTAATTTGAATACATTCACGATCGATGCGTGAAAGGAAGCGATTTGGATGTGAGAAGTTCATTACGGCCTTGAGTGGTTCCTAGCATTACAAATTTCTTGTGTTTATTGTGACAATAATGGTGCTATTGCCTGAGCAAAGGAACCTAGATCACATCGATCGAAACACATTATTGGCGTTATCATCTCATTAAATCATTGAGAGAGGTGGCGTTAAGATATGCGGTTCAACGGATGATAATGTTCTTGATCCGTTGGTAAGCCTCTACCCGCAAAGCAAAGCATGATTGTCATGCTAGGTTCATAGGTATTAGATACATTGATGAATGGGCTGTATGAAGTGGGAGATTGTTAAGTAATAGTGCTCACAGGCTTTATTGAATGGACATGATATTTTACTTTGTTATGAGAATTTATTATTATGATGATTTGCTTGTTTATTATATATAATGTCCTTGAACAATATTATTAATTATTCTAAATGTCTTTAATAAGTTTATTGTTATAGGAATAACAATGAATTAAGATTAGTATAAAGTTTGATTGATATTCATGGGATGGTATGGCATGTGAAGTTAAATCAAGGAATTTATATCTATTTGTTGAGAACAAATATTAGGACGGGCCGTCTTGAGATTGTACTGGATCGAAGTCATAAGTTAATCTCTAATAGTTGTCATTGAATCCTTTGACACGAGATCGCTATAGTTCTCAACATAAGGAATGTTGTGTTTTTGATATAATCCAGCGTTATGCTTTGATTGGATGACTATAAAGGTTATACTTAAGACATAATAAGAATTATGTAGTGAGATATGAGCGATTAATATGGAATTTGTCCCTCTTATTATAAGAGAGATATCTGGGTCCCTCGACATTTGAGGCGAAATGCATGGCGGAGTGCTCAAATGAATTGATGGAGATCAATGTCATTTGTTGAGTGATTCTAATTGGGTTTGAATCAAAGATAGAAAGCGATATAAGGTTGACTTTGTCCATGCCTTATATTCTGTCGAATATCATGAGACGAAAAGGATTATATGCATTAGCTATATTAAGGTTGTACCGGATCATGGGCTTTTCATTTAACTTTGGTAATTCATAATGTCTTTGCTGGGGCCATATGACTTGTAGGATCAAAATGTGATTTGGAGCTGCTGCGATGTTAATTGAACCTATAAGTCGCACATTAAGAACAAATAATACTTGATTTATGGTTTTCACTCTACATAATAGAAATTCATTTATTACATAACGGTTATGGTTTTACGTAATAAGTCGTTTTATTACATAGCGGTTATAGTTTTACGTAATAAATTCGTTTGTACATACTTGGTTATGGTTTTTACGTAATAAATTCATTTATTACATAATGGTTTATGATTTTACGTAATAAATTCGTTTATTACATACTTGGTTATAAGTTACGGGGGTTATGGTTAAATATTTAATTAGTTTCCTTATCGGATAAGGATTTTGAATTTAAATTATTAGTATTTAAAAGCGTTTTAAATATATAACTAAATTCAAAGTTTATTTAGGAAACCCTAGAGACTTATATAAATGTATATGTGAGATATATATTTGTGTGTAGTTGTCTTTAGTGATAACCACAAAACGAGAGGAAAAAAACCATAATTTCGTTTTGAGAGAGGCGAGCTTAAGTAGCATTCAAAAGATCGTTTATTTTGTTCGTGTGTGGATACTTTTGTAGAGGGTGGTGGCTTTTGAAGGCGGCACCTTTGAATCAGAACAAACGAGGCCTTGAGCTTTGGAAGCAGCGAATCGATCTGAGGTAGTTGATTGCCAGTTTTTATAAAGCATGTGATCTTTGGTGGGTTAAGGGATAAAAATTTATAATTCCATTTGCATTTATGTTCAATCAGTTGGATATTCATCCTGCAACCCAGGAAAACCATAGTTATGTAATAAATGAATTTAATACAGAAAACCATAAGCGATATGTAATAAATGAATTTATTATAGAAAGTGGCTCCATAACCGTTATTATTTAATTCTTAATGTGCGACCTATAGGTTCGATTAACATTGGCGGTAGGCAAATCACATTTGATCCTCTGAGTCATAGGCCTCTAGCAAGACATTATGATAATGAAAGCTCGCCGTCAGAGACGGCAACATAGCTAATGACCTTAATCCTTTTGTCTCATGATATCTTAGTGAATATAAGGCATGGACAAGAGTCAAGCCTTATGCTCGTTCTATCTTTGGGTTACTTTCGAAGCCCAATTAGGCCCGACTAAACAAATGACGATAGTCTCCATAATTCATTTGAGCCAAATCTCGGTGCTCGAGGGACAAATCTCTTTATAATATTATAACTACGAAATTTAAGTCCAATGATTTAAAATTCAACTATCTTTGGCATTATGCATGTATATAAATGAGAAACGCATCTCAAAACTCCATCAAGTTTGGACTTTTGAATTCATTTGATTTTTGAATCATATGATACATGTGAATCTTGTCTATTAGGGTGGGTGTTGGGGTTCCTTTCATGGTTGGTGAGGAGCCCGATGGTGTGGATCTCCATACATCTGAATAATACGTGGACCATTTAAGTTCGGATACTTCCAAGAGGAGGTTACAATTACTTTATTACATTGCGATGACTTGGCTGATTATGGTTATGTCTATGATGCGTTAGGACACTAAATCGAATCATTTGAAATATTCAAATCTTTTCAAAATGGTACAAAATCAACAGCCCAAGACAATCGACACTTCGATCTGATCGAGGTGGCGAATATTTGAGCCGAATTTGATGACAAATGAACTTGTGTAATCATTTCCTGAAGTGCTCCACCGCAGAACACCACATTCAGATGAAATTGTGTCACAGAGGAGGAATCGAAGTTTATTAGATATGATTAGTCATGATGATCAAGCGAGAATCTACATTTACCTTTTATGGATTATGCATAGCTTGTTTGCATTCACTAAATCGAGAGTTCCATCAGCGGTTGAAAAGACACACCGTATAAGGATGTGGAATGGTAAAGGCAGTTTGTCTTTTCATAAGATTTGGGGTTGTGGGAAGCTTATATGAAAGCGTTAAGTTTCAAATAAGTTTGGGCCAGTCGATAAATGTCTTTGTGGGGTATCTAAGAGGCGGGGATATTACTTTACAAATCATAGAGAACAAGATGTTTGCTCAGAATGGTGTCTTTCTAGAGGAATTTATTTCTAAAGGGAACAGGTGGAGATAAGTCTGACTCGAAGAAGTTTGAGAACCTGTGAATAACATTAAGGCCACTATGGATACTCATGAGTCAACAAACTATTGTTTGACACACCTCCTATAGCACAAAATTTCTGTGATCGATAGGACCGTCTCGTGAGCGAGAGATATGAGTTTCTTGCGGCGATAACTATGATGTATTGTTAATTGGATCAAATGAACCCACTACCTATCGAGGCTATGTTGGACTCGAACCCGAGAAATGGTTAGAGACCGCAGAGGTCAAATTCAGTCCATGATAATCAGTATGGACCTTGATTGACCCACTTGAAGGTAAACTGTTGGGTCTGGAATGGGTTTTTAAAGAAAGAAAGCCGACATGGATGGCGAAGTGCATACTTACAAAGCCGAGGCTGCTAGTTGAGGTTTCAAACAAACTCAGCGGTATAGACTATGATGAAACTTTTCACATGATTTATCTTAAGTCTATTAAATTCTTATTGCCATTCTTGCATATCGCGAATTGAGATTTGGCAAATGGATGTTATCACGTTTCTTAATGGAAACTTACTTGAGGATGTGTGCGACACAACTTTGAGGTTTTATTACAACCGGGCAAGTATCTGAAACTAAATGATCCATTTTATGGTTTGAAATGATTTACCTCTCAGTTGGAATCTTCGTTTTGATGAATCGGTGAAGGAGGTTTGGATTTGTCGAAAATGAAGATGAGCCTTGTGTTACTCTAGAAAATTAGTGGGAGCACAATTGTATTTTGATCTTATATGTGATGATTTTACTCATTGGGAATGATATCCCACTGCCTTTGCAGTGTCTCAAGTCTTGGTTGGGTGACTCTCAATAAGAAAGACTTAAGCGAAGGCGCGCCTATATCTCCTTGGGATAAGGTATAGAGATGGAATTCAAGGAGGCTGAGGATGGTCTAAGTCAAGTGCTTACATAGACAAAAATGCGACTTGGTTGGAATTGTCAAGAAGATTCCAAAAGAGGGATACTTTGCCCGTGTCTCAGCAGGTATTACTCTTAGCAAATCTCGGTGTCACAACACTACGGATGAGCGGGAAGCGGATGGGTTAGTTTCATATGCTTGGCCAATGGATCTATCATGCATGCCGTGTTGTGCGCTAGACCGGATATCTTGTAACAACAACTAGTAAGTCTTGGTCGGATCCCGGGTGGAGTCACTGGGCGGAGTTGTCAGGCATTCTTAAGTATCGAGAGATTACAAAGATATATGTTCTTGGTGCCCATGAATGGTGGAAGATGATGGACAGTAAATGAAGTTACCTGGTCTGGCTTCAATCGACAAAGAAGATTCGATCGCGTCGGGATATGTATTTTGTTTAATTGGTGGTGCGATTAGTGGAAAAGTTCAAAGCAAAGCACGCTGTTGCTTTGATTCTATAATGTTCTTGATCCATTGACTAAGAAACCTCACCTGACAAGCATGATTGTCTGCTTTATAATTTCATGAGTATTAGATACGATGGGAGATGTTTAAGCGCAAGTGGGGGTGTGTGTAGTGCTCACAGAGCTATTTAATGGACATGATATTTTGCTGACTAATGAATTTCATTCTTATGATGATTTGCTTGTTGTTATATAATGTCCTTGAATAATGTGTGTAATTATTAAAATGTCCCTAATCGGTTACATTGTTATGGGAATAACAGCTGAATTAAGACAAATATAAGTTTGATTATTCATGGGATAGAATATGTGTATGAGATAAATCAAATTTATATGTTGTTTAGGAAGACAATCATTAGGTGGAACACGTCTTAGAGATTAATAATGGATTAGAAATCATAAGTTAATCTCTAATAGTTAATCATTAAAATCTTTGACACGAGATGCAGCTATAGTTCTCAATATAAAGATATTGTATTTATTGTAATCAAACGTTGTCTTTTAATCGGATGGCCATAAGACATACTTGAACATAATAAGAATTATGTAGTGAGATATGAGAAGCGTTAAGATGGAATTTGTCCACTCTTATTATAAGAGATATCTCAGGTCCCCTCGACAATTGGGGCGAGAAATGCATGGTCGTGCTCAAACTGAATTGATGGAATGTCATTTGTTTAGTCAGTCTAATTGGGTTTCGAGTAATCAAAAAGATAGAAACGATATAAGGTTACGACTTTGTCCATGCGCTATATTATCAAGATATCATGGTGAAAAGAGTTATGTCGTTAGTATATTAGGTTTGTCTCGGATCGGCTTTTCATTTAACTTGGGTAGTCATAATGTCTTATAGAGGCCGCCCCATGACTTGTAGAGGATCAAAATGTGATGCGGGCTGCGTGTTAATTGAACACATGGGGTGCTTTGTAGAACAAAATATCGCCGGTTGCTGGTTTTTACTCTCTATAATAAATTCATTTATTACATATGATTATGGTTTTACGTAATAAGTCGTTTATTATAGCGGTTATGGTCTTACGTAATAAATTCGTTTATTATAACGATTATGGTTTTTACGTAATAAATTCGTTTATTACATAAGGGCCTGGTGCTACGTAATAAATTAGTTTTATTACATAGCAGTTATGGTTTTACGCTAATAAATTCATTTATTACACAACGGTTATGATTTTACGTAATAAATTCGTTTTATTACATAGCAGTTATCAGTTAAATATTTAATTAGTTTCCTTATCGGATAAGAGATTTGAATTTATTATTATTTAAAGCGTTTTAAATATATAATAAATTCAAGTTTATTGAAACCCTAGAAGACTTATATAAATATATGTGAGACATATATATTTGTGTGTGTAATTGTCTTTCAAAAAGTGAACCAGCTTCAAGGAGAAAGAAAAACCCTAATTTCGTTTAGGAAAGGGTGAATTTGAACTAGCATTCAAATACGTTTGTATTTGTTAGGTGTGGATACTTGTAGGGGGTGGTGGATTGCACACCTGGAAAGTGACACCTTTGAAGATCAGACAAACCAAGGCGCAAACTTTGAAGAGTTTGGCGAGATCGATCTACAAGAGGTAAGTTTCGTTTACCCTTATTAGTTTTTATGAAAGCGCATGTGATCTTTAATTGGGTTAGGGATAAAAAATTTTCATTTGCATTTATGTTCGGTAGTTGGATATTCATCCATGAACCCAACAACATGGTAGATTGGTTATGTTAATTATGATACAATATGTATAATTGCTTAAATCATATTCAACCTTCCAAATTGATGCAAAGCATAATTATGGAACTTGTGTTTAGTAGCTGGCCGGTCATCTTTTTCAAAATGTTGAAAGACACCTTTGAACCTCTTGACTTAATCCATAGTGATATATGATTTGAGAATTTGTATAAAAAAAGGTGATAATACAAATATTATTACTTTTGTTGATGATAGCATGAAGCATTGTTGTTATATTGTACTTACTCGAAAGTAAGGATGAGCGATAAGAAATTTGTTCTCTACAAACACGGGTTAGAATCAATATAAGGTTCAAAGTGCTAAGAAGTGATCATTTGGTGAGTATGAATCACCATTTGTTGATGTTTATTGCTCAGCATGAAACCCGCAAACACCTTATTCACCTGATCTAATGGAATGAACGAGCAAAGAATTGCACTCTAAGGAAATGATGAATGTAATGTTGATCGGTGCAGTGCCCTGAAAATATGTGGGGAGTAGATGGATCAATTGTGATTACAAAGCAAGACTTGTGATCAAAGGCAATAAACAAAGCGGGGCCTAGATTATTTTGATACATATTCTCTTACATTACAAATAAAATTCTATAAGGATGATGCTAACAATTGCTACATTGAGAAACCTTAAAGTACATCAGATGGATGTGAAAATAGTCTTTATTAATGGAGATTTAGAGGAAGAAATCTGTGAGCAGCGAGGTTTTGCTATCTGGAATGAGAAGAAATTGCCAAATTGGTGAAATCCTTATATGGTTAATGAAACAGCAAAAGCGATGGCATATGAAATTTGACAGTATTCACGATGTCACATGGATTCAAATATTAAGATATGACAAGAGTGTGTGTATGTCAGATATGGAACTTGGATATGTCATTGTGCTTGTATGTGGATGACATGCTTATTATTGGTAGTAATGATAAGATGGTTGCATCACCCGAGAACATATTAAACTGAGGTTTGGCACCAGAAGACATGGGATTTGATAATGTAATTTGAGATAAAAATCACGAGAACATCGGAATATTTCGTTATATTAGTCACATTATGTTGATAATATTCTTGAGAAATTTGGTAAGGATAACTCAGATATAGCGAGAACTCAAGTCAGATGCACTCTACATATCGAGAATAAAGGAAGAGTATTTCTGATAGAATACTTAGGGTGATAGGTAGTCTAATCATGACAGTTCTTGCAAGACCAAATATAGCTATAGGTCAATAGATTGGCTTGAATGCATGAGTAGAGGGCTTATGCTTTGTAAGGAATTGCAAGGGTTTTTAAAATACTTACGTTTATTCGTGATTATAGGTTGCCTTATACAAGATACCCCACGATACTTGAAGGATGGTGGTACCAATTGGATATCAATGTTAAGAAACTCCCAAATCCATAGGGTTATACATTTGCTAGGAGGTGGAAGCTGTGATCTCATGGAAATCCTCAAGGAAATAAATGGTTATTTCTAGATCCCGCAAATGAAATATGAGTTTATAACCTTTGACATGAATGTCTGGGAAGAGAGGCTGAATGGATTCGCCATTTCTTAGAGGATATCTGAGATGGCTGAGGCTTGTTCCTCTGTCATGTACCTTTGTGATAGTCAATCTACTATTGGTAGAGCACAAAGTAGTATGTACAATGGTAAAGTCAGAACATGTCATACGTAGACACAATGCCATTGATGACTACTCTCAACTAGAGTTATCTCTGTAGATTATGTAAAATCTAAGGATAACATTGCGGATCTTCTAACTAAAGGGTTAAATAGAGAGTTGGTTGAAAAGTCATTGAAGGGAATGAGACTAGAAACTTAAGTAAAGAAGAGTCGATACAATGGATACTGACTGAGACATTGGAGATCAGATCTAGGTTCAAAGGGACAACTAAATTGTAAGGACTTAGATACAATCACTATGGGGATATTCCCTTCTCCGTTCCTATGATAAAATAGTGATGCTTGTAAAAGGAAGGTTAAGATATACTTTTAATGATCTCTATGCATTTGGAAAGAGTAACATGAGCCACTCTTAAGTTAGGAGATCACCTATGTAAGAGTGAAGTGGGGCTGTTTCAAAGGGAATTGATTGGGGCGCAATTCTTATTAAGCTCTTGCAAAACTAGGCGCATGTTCATGGCCAAAATGAACATAAAAGTGAGAATTGGATAATGTTAGGAAGAGTCATGTGTGATGTATGTCATCTTCTACACAAATATTAACGTTTCGGACATCTTGTCTGTTGATCGAGTAGAGTAAAGCATCTTCTAGGAAGGTTCAAAGGTAACACATATGCATACAGGTTTCTTAATTATACTCTATCACTTGAGAGGAATCGTGGGTCTTGTCCTTGGATGTTAATTTTATTCATGTGGGGAATTGTTAGAGTTTCCTTATGTTTGAATTAAATTAAAAAATACATTTGGGGGGCTAATTGTTTTGAACAGTCATATAAATGGTTTAATGCCATTTATGAGGTTTATTTCCTTATTCCGTTTAACCTGAAATGATTAGAATTTATGTGTTTTTTTGTTCATCTCATGTGCCTATATAACATCGTCAAAGTTGCCTCAAACACAGATACAAAATTCCACAGAAGCCAAGCTATATTCCTTAGTCTTCTCTCTTGTCCCTTTTGTGATATAGCAAACTTTGTTCCATTTCGTCAGAGAGGTTTTAAGGTGCAGTGGTGCCGCTCAATTGTTGTTTCATCCTGGGTGACAAACGTCGTTGTTTTTTTTCCGAGCACCAAGGAGACAACGAGTATGTTTTAAGGAAATCGTGATTTCTCACGAGACTCGGCTCCTTTGTTTTTTGTTTTCCTTTGTAATCTTCTTCTTTTTTTTTTTCTTTTTTTTCCGTTTCAATGTACTTGCAAGGTAGATAACATCTGTTTCTTTGACTTTCTCGAGGCATTAAGATCATTCAAAATGAATTTCGGTGTCTTGAGTCTTGGCCATTAAGTGCTCATCGACTTAAGCGTTAGTGCATCAACTTCTGACAACTCATTGAATGGTTGGAAGCTACGATGGCCGCTATATGCTTGCTCCCTCCTTCATTTCCTTATCGATGTCGAATCGAGGAAATAGTGACGTGATTGGTGGTAAAGATTATGGTACTCCCCACTGAGACGGCCGAGATGCATGAGTACCATGGGTTTAAAACCATTTTCGATGAGCCCAAGTCTCTATCGGCCCGGTCCATGGTCCTCCTGGCCCACGATGTGAAAAGGCCCAAGCCCACCTTCCATATCAAAATTAGTAAGCACTACCTATACGGGAAATCTGGATGCCCATCTATGAAAGTCGAAGTATCCTCCAAGAGGTCAGCCTCAGGGAAGCCCGTCTAGAGTTCCAAGTCCCCCAGTCGGCCGTCCTCCCGTTTATGGCAAGTTCGCTATGGACAAATGGATAAAGGTTGGAAATACTTAAAAGGAATTTATCCCTAAATTTCCTAGCTTCCAAATCCCTTACTTCTCGGAAGATTAATCCATGATAAGGAATAATTAGTCTTTGATAAGGAAAGAGAGATTCCGTTCATAAAAACATGAAGATTCTTTCTGGAGAAAAATGAAGATTCTTTCGGAGAAAAGAGAGGACCCTCTTATCATCGGGAGGATCTCCGTGATGAGGAAGGTATCTGATCTGACTATCACGAACCTTTCTTCTTCCTCTTAGTGTTTCTTTGACTTAATCATCGGAGAAAGCGAAGCGACCACGATCACCAGATCGCCACTTTTTGGTTGACATTCTTTGTTGATGCCCAGGTCGGGGCTGATCGAGAGTAACAACAAATTAGCTCTGACATTAGAATCGGGCCAAAAGTGTCGTTCACGGTACGAAACTTGAAACTATGGCCGTCAAGTAACCCTTCATCACCGGAACTCCATTGATCCTGTTCTACGTCTGGTTGCTGAGGTAATCCTGACAGGCATTGATGAACGATCGCTAGAAGACCAATTCCTTCATTGGTGTTAAGACATGGAGAGAAAGCAAGAGGAACAAGTAAGACCGATGAAAAAGTTGTAGGATCAGGTCGAGCGCTTATGGCGTAAGAATGACCAGTTGCGAGGCTAGATTGAAAAAAGTGGCGATCCTGGAAAAGATGCACGGGAGAGTGGCCACGATGCGCAACCGATCGCCTGCGATAAAGGGAAGGGGCCCATTCCTCTTGGCGGCGGCAATGACACCCGATGGGCGTGAAGCGTCCTCGGAAGTTCCACTATCCTGTCTCTTACTTAGGCAAAGAATGCTTCAGGAAAGCACAAAGGACTAGATCCGCCTTGAGGCGCTACCTCGCCTTGCCTTCGGTGATACATTGGTGGTGCATCGCGAGACGAGGAGGCGGTGAAGATAGTCTTGAGTCGGGTGGGCCTTGGGAGCAAGCTAGTGTTGCCCCAGATATTCGCGTAGCTACAGCAATTTCAAGCGCTAGTGTTTTATCTGGATTAGACCACAATTCGAAGACCTAATGACATGCTCTTTTCATCCCTAGGGTAACAATTTTTTTATTACTACTTGCCCTTATGGGTTGCCATTCGACTTTCCTGCAGCTCGATGGCGGCTGATCCCTACGACCATGCCTTCCATTATAACCGAGGCAATATGACTTTCTGAATCTTGTGGTAACATTCGGTTCTAGGTATGCAGAAGTATTCTAATTTGGTTCTGAGGGTTAGCATTGGCTTGGTTCACAGCTTAGCTACTTAATAAGTCGTTTTACAAACTGGGCGCATTCATGCATGAACCGTTCTCGACGAGAAAACATCAACTTCTTATAGACCATTCTCAAGCAAAAAGAAAGAATCAATCAGTGACTTCATAGGGGGTTTGTAGTGAGCCTCTGGAAGAATAATTATTAGCGCCAGATCTGATCTCCAAAACTTTAGGAGAAGCTTTACCATACACTCCTTTATTCAGTCACTATCCTTAAACACTTGACAACGTGGAAGAATTCTCTGACGGGCGATAGGTACTCAATGGAGGACAATATCAGTGCAACTGACTAGGCGTATCATGATTATGAGCCGACCAGTTAAAAATAGCTATGGCTGGGAAACAGCCCTCCAAATCAAGGTGAAACATAGACCGAAGCGATCACGTGACTAATCACAAAGAAGAACCCTCGTGGGTTCACCCCCGCGAGCGTCTCTTATGAGAAGCTGTGGCGAATCGTGTGACTTCTTAAATTTAAATGAGATGCCGCAGATCCAGTTGGTCCTTCCTAAAGAAACGGATCCTTGTGGTGCGACCTCCATAGGATCATGGGCATGGGGCCCGGCCAGTCTTGAAGTCTAAAGTTCTTAGTGGAAAAGCTTATCAAAGTAAGGCACCTCAGGAGGTATGTTAGGAAAATTGACCAAGGGCCGAAACGAGGCAAGATACCGCAGGAATGTGCTTCCGGCGCGGCGACCTTGCAAAACCCTAGACCAACCACCAAACTATATCTTGCAGGCGTCAGTCGATGACCAATATCAAACAAAGCGCCAACAGAAGAAACTCTTGAGAGCGGCCACAATTAAGGCCAGGGTGAACACCATCCACACAGGATGCAGCTGTGCAGAAACTGACCTAATAGATGGCCCCATATCATTTCCTTCGATAAACTCGAATAGGGTCATTGTGCCTCACTATGATGCGTTAGTGCTCACTCTCTGTATTAATAGTTTTTATCTTTTACATGGTATTGGTGGGTGCGTCACGACATGTTACAATACGGCTTCCCCCAAGCCTTTGGTGAATTAGGCTTTCCATGAAATCTTGAACTCGTGGGCGAATCCTCTCTGTGGCTTCAACGGGGCCTTTCTAAAAGTAACATTAGGGGATGTTGTACTCCTTGTACCAGCAAGACCAGTATCTCAGCAAATTTTGTTCTCAGTTGTTGAAGATTTAGGGCCTTACAACGCCATAGTGGGGTGGACTTGAGCATGATGAAAGCTATCCCTATTTTACCATGACGGTAAACTATTTGTCTTTGGGCGAGGTGATATTTTAAGTGACCGACTTCAACATACGAGAAAGTATTTATCAATTGTTTATGCGAAGATTGTAGAGAGGGGTGAACAATTATGATAATCCTCCCATCGAAGATCATACTCCCGCATTGCAATCACAGGCTGTCGCTCAGATCAGGGCGGAAGAGAGGGATCCATTGGCTGTGGATCCCTTAGAAATAGTAGTGTTGGATGGGCAAGAGAAGTTCGCATACGTCAATACTCTCCTATCCAGTAAAGAAAGGGAGCAGGTACAAGGCATACTATTAAAAAACCTGGACGTGTTCGCATGGAGTCGCTCAGATATGGTTGGAATTGACCCAGTATTGGCCTCCCACAAGTTGAATATCGTCCACGCGGCCAAGCTCATAAGACAAAAATTGAGATGTTTCCACTCGGACCACCATCAGATTATTCAGACAGAAGTAGACAATCTCTTGAAGGCAGGTTTCATCAGAGAAATAAAGTACCCCAAATGGCTTGCTAATGTGGTGGTGGTTCCAAAGAAGGGCGGTAAGTGGAGAGTATGTGTAGACTACACGAACCTCAATGAAGCATGCTGAAGGATCTTCCCCACACGTATAGGCAGTTGTTGATGCCTGGGTGAGCCACGAGATCGTATCATTCTAGGCCTTTTCAGATACCACGATTCCAATGCGCGCGTAGAAAGCGACCTTCATTACCGTCGCGGATTATATTTGTTACAATGTAATGCCTTTTGGCAAGCTTGGCCGGGCTTGACTTATCAAAGAGCGGTAACCAAGATATTTTGATCGTTGATAGGCAAGACCATGGAGGTCTATATCGACGATATGCTCATCAAGTCCAAATAACACCCCGACCACATGAAGCATCTACAAGAAACCTTTTACCTATTGAGAGGGCATGACATGAAACCAAACCCTTTGAAATGTGAATTTAAGAGTCGAGTTCGAGTGAGAGTTTTAGGCTTTATAGTAGCAAGAGAGAAATAGAGGCCCGATCGAGTCATTAAGCGATAATGGACTCTTAAGCTCTTACCACCCGAAGGGGAGTATAATAACTAACTGGCCGGCTGGCGGCTCTTGGGCAGTTTATATCTCGTTCTACAGATCGATTGAGACCATTTTTTATGACCTTAAAGAGAGCCAAACAAACCGGGTGGAATGAGGAATGCGATCAGGCTTTCATGGCAATCAAACGGTACCCTCGCTAGAGACCCACCAATCCGGCGGAAGGCAAAGGGCATGGGACACACTCTATCTTTACCTAGTTGTGTCGAGAGTCTCGTGGTAAGCACGACTTTGATTCAAGAAGGCAGCAGAAAGCGGAAGCCGATATTCTTCATGCATAAATCACTAGCGAGTAGAAACTTGAGTAACCCGATGCAGAGCAGCGGTATAGCCTACGTGTGGTAGCCAAAAGCCGCCCCACTTTTAGGCACACCACCATCGTCGTGTTGAGCGATCTCCCCTGAGGAAACAATACATAAACTTGACATCAGGAAGATGGCATGGTGGGTTGAACTAAGTGAGTTTAGTATTAGTGCTCTGAGCCCACGCCCAGGGTAGGAAGGGGCGGTATTGGCGAGATTTCTAGCATAACTACCCTGGCGATGTATCGCCCCTCGGATCCGGTCAGGCGGGTTGACGGATCGAAGCCGTCGAGGCGATCTGTCTATATACTATCTATATACTATCTATATACTATCTATATACTATCTTGTCTTGGGACTCTTATTGACTGTTCTTTCTCAATTGTACTGTACTTGTGATTATCTGAGCAATTCTGTAATAATAAAAATCATTTTACTTATACAAAAGACTACCGCTGAGTGGTGTCCATCATAAATCTATACACATATCTTTGAGTCCCATTTACTTATGCATGTACAATTTCTATTACAAAACATGATTGAGGCGGCGGTGAGCCTTTTATCTGGTCGGCTGCTGCGTGTGGAATGTCACGTCCTCTGACCTCCTCTTAGGGTACCTACATGGATTGAACACAGTGCTAAGCTTTACGCTTGAGTGGGAACATAAGCATGGACAACCACCAATGGTGACCATCACAAACTTATACATATGCATTTCATATCTTATCACGGATTCATATAAGCTACATAATTACTTATCATCTTTACATGCTTTATTGTGCCGACCTTTCAGTTCACTTGGCTTCTTTTATGTCTTTGGCATATCTTTTTTCTATATACTTTTCTTGTATTCCTATACTTCTCATACATTTAATACGTTCTTGATACATAATATACTTTATTGCTTTCATATACTTTTGTACTTTTCTTGTGTTGGCTTAAAGCCAGTACTTTCATATCATATATCTTTATTTTTTTAGTATTCACATTGAATTTCTATCATCTTTCATATCTCCCGTAGGAGTATAGGACTTATACTTTTACTATCATATCATATACTATCATATGTTTTCATGTGTTTTCATATACTATACTTTTCGTATACCTTTCTCTTTTCTCTACTTTCTGTACTTTACTTGTTCATATCCTTTTCGTGTACTATACTTTGTACTTTCTATATAATGTATTCATGTCGCGTTCATGTCTTATTTTCATATACCTATATTCATGTCGCATTCATTTACATATCTTTGTTTTCTGTTATACTTTTCATATGATAGTCATATCTTATTCTTTTCATCTTATACTGTCATATACTATACTTTCATATGATATTCATATACTGTGCTTTTCATATACTATACTTTTCATATGCTTTTCATATACTTTATCTGTCATATACATTTCGTGTCATTGCCACTTTATTTTTTTTGTACTTGTATACTTGTCATATACTTTTCTCTTTCATATACTGTACTGTTCATATACTTTTCATGTACTGTACTTAACATCATATCTTTGTCATCTTGTACTTTACTTCTTGTTCTTATGTATCTGCTTTCATCGCATAGCGATTAGCATACTTCTCATATCATGTCATATATTCTATACATGTCATTTCCTTTTAGGTTTCATGTGCGCAAATGCAGCGAAGCGGATCACGGAAATAAGCGCATGTACCTGAAATCTTATCCTTTGCCACAGATAAGTGATATCTATACGTAATATATCTTGCCGAAATTACCACTAACCTCAACACCTGAGACGATGATCTATCTGTTGCTCTGGAAGATTGTATCATCATTTATGCGAAGGCCGGTGACCTATGCCATATGGTTATGTAGTGACCCTTTGGGGATATATTGATCAAACAGATCTATGTCATCGATAAGCGGGACCTCGATATGCGTATCTTGTATCTCATATGCGTATCGTAATAAGCTGCGACATTTGTCCACTATGGGCATGCTGTGAACCCTACACTAGGTTCTAAGTAGACAATCCAGATATTTTTCATATCACATTTTTTGTACATATTTCATAAGCATGAATAACTATTGTTATCATAATTGCTTATGTAATATATACTATCATTACTTTACTCTGTATTCGTTCTCATATCTGTAGTTTCATTTTATGGTTCTCATATTTCTCTATAATACATATATTCATATCTTTTTCTATCATTTAGTTTTGTCTTTGTATCATATATGTAAGTCTATTATATATCGTGAATGCATCTATGCACTCTTGTATTTATATATTCATATATAGCTTTCTATATTCATATCTCTTTATATCATTTATACATCATATCCTTTATCGTTTCTATCGAGTTACCTGTTGTGTACTTTCTATATTTCTATCATGTATGCTTTACTCATTCATATATTCATATCATATACACTTATATTCATATACTTTCTATACATGCTTCTCTTGTCGGATGCCTTTATATTGTATTTCATGTACTTTTCCATATTACTTACTGTCATGTCTTTACTATGCCTATCAACCATTATTACATGTACTCCATTCCTATGCTTTGTCATCTTTTGCCCATCTACATCGTTCTTATCATTTATGCCTTTCTATCATGTGTTCCTAGCATGTTCCATCTTATTCCTTTCGGTATGTCTATCATATAATCCTATATTCATATCATATTCTTTGCATATACATTTCCTTTAGATATACTTTTTCATGTACTTTTATGTTCATGTTCATATTCATGTTCTTTTCATGTTTCATATACTCATTATATTTTCTTGAGACATCATACATAATATTTCTATATTTTCCTTGTTATTAGCTGTTATATAACCTTCTTATATACTTATAAAGTATGATGTCTATGAAATACACCTCATTCATATATTATTATTCCTCTATGAATTTACTTTACTTAGGGTGGAATCAATCCAATCGGATCATCGAACTAAAGTTGACATTTTCGTGCCAAGCTAATTCGATTCACAGATTACACTAGGGACAGTTTGTATTACTCATTTTCGGGGTCTTAACTTCCATGACGACACTATCTCTTTGTACTCTTTTAAAGCTAAGGTGCTAAGGGTTCACTCCAACTGGAATCCTGAAATTCAGATCGCGAAACTACCGATTCACGTCAGAAACTTGATTTACTATGATCAAAGCGAAACGGGGTGGCTTGAACATGGCCCCCACTTTGAGTGAATTTTGGGCCACCCTGAATCATAATTGACGATGCCTATTCTGGACATTTGTTGTTTGTCATAAGTGTTTGTTATCCCACTTGAATCACTCAAAGAGGGGATAAGAAATGAATAGATATATGGCTTTAAAATACGAAAATTGGTCAAATGGAAAACGAGGCATTACTTATCTGATGGCTGAAGCCTTTGTATTGACCACACATGTGCTCAATTTGCCCAGAATGTGGGCTTTTCTTCCCTTTTTCCATGTATTTCTACCCACATCAACTCCATACTCTATATACACCTTAAAACCACTCCAAATTCCTCTTGATATCTCAATTTTACTCTGTCTTTCATTATATCTTTCTTCCAAAATTCTTTCATAATTTCCTCAAAAATCATTCTAATATGGAGTGCATGTACATACACAAACCAAACATGATGATTAGTTAGGGTTTGTTCTAAACCCTAACTCAATTACTTTCATTGAACTATGAATCCATCCTCAAAGAGAGGATTTCATATGCTTCTTGTACTATTTAAGGTTTTACCAAGTTTACTTTTAAGAATTTTAGGGTTAGGAAGAAATCCTAACAAAACCCTAAGTTTGGAACTCATAAACTTTTCTAGAATTCCATACAAAATCCATATGATCCATACTAGAATTCATACCCAAGGTTAGTTCCATACCTTTGATCTTGCTTGAACTTCTCTCCTTCTTCCTCTCTTCTCTTCTTCTTCTCTTCCTCTTCCTCTTCTTCTCTCTTTTCCTCTCCTCTCTCTCTCTGGGTTGGTCCTCAAGGCTAAGGACCAAATTTTCTTAAATCCATGTTTGTTAAGGCCATGTTTGGCCAAGACAAGAAAACCCCTTTTTGTTTTAAGTTTTCTTCCCAATTGCCTTTAAGTCATAGGTTCTTCCCTTTTGATTCGACTATGCCATATTCTAATTTGACCCACTAATCTTTCCTCAAATTCTGTTGCATACTAACTTTTCATTATGCCTTTTATGTCCTCAAGTGTTAAGAAGCCACGTTACCTTGTTTCTAATATTCATTTGGTCTCTTATTTTATTTCGAAAATTTCGCATTTAACATGATATGCCCTAAACAAGTCAAGCGCTAGGGTATATTTAGAGGTGTTACATGATGTGAGGTCGGGATGTGTGATGGTGAGTGGATGCAATGTGGATTGAGCCTCTCGCCAAACAGGAGCTAGGGTCAGCGGCTAAAGCTGGCTGGGGAGAGGGTAGAAGCGAGGCCATCTGATAGACTTCCGCGTCGATAATAGAGCCCAGTATGGAAGCAATCCTGTTTGGGATGCGATCTCGTCGTCAGGTTTCATCGGGAGAAACTCCTCATCACATTACTTGACTCTCAGGCGGTAGTAGGATAGGTAAAAGCGAGAGAATCACGACGCAAAGACCGGAGTATGGCCAAGTATGGCACGGTTAAACGACTAGGGAATTTTGTGGCTTGGAAGCTTGAGCATATCCCGAAAGGACTAATGAAAGGGTGAAGCACAGCGTGATAGTCGCATCCATCTCGATAAAAGCGTATTCCTCCAATCTACTACCGGCCTACGCCGTATTACAACGGTCAGTAGAGTCGGATAAAGGAATCAGAAGCTCTCTGGCCCTTTATGTTACATTATCGAGCGGGAGAGAGGCGAAGCTAAGTGCGGAACCAAAGCCCACAAGGTCGGGTCCCGGGCGAAACGGTGCGCCTTAGCGGTTGCTTTGGCGGTCTCTAGATGGAAAAAAATTATCTTAAGTGTCTACCACCACCTGCATGGAGCAATATATACTAGCAGAACTTCATGAGGGAGTGTCCAAGAACCACCCGAATGACATAACTGGCTCTGTTTACTTATACGGGATGTATATTGGCGACCATGTAAATGCAATCACCTATGTCGGGTGCGATCGGCGCGGCGACAAGCTCGCATATCGGTGTCGGCTGAGACCTAGCCTCCATTACGGCCCTTGTACTTTGCTCATTAAAGAATTGATATAGTTGGGCCGTACCTGCTGACTTCGAAAAGTTGTTGTTAGTTTGCCCACATGCTACTTTACTTAAATGGATAGAAAATTGAGATCGCCCGACTTTCATAAAGAGCAAAGGAATAACCAGGTTGTGTGGAAGAATGTGTTTTGTCGGTTGAAAGCATACCTCGGTCGATCATAAGCGATAATGGATCACGGTTTGGCAATGAAATTATCTGAAACTACCACCTTAAGTGAAAATAAAAACTTGTGCTCAATACATTGGTACCCACAGCGGGCGATGACAGCGAAGCATCTAACAAAACTCTCTTGACGACTTTGGCGTTTGCATTAACTAAGGGAATATGGGTTGATGAGCTACGAGGTCTTTTTGGGCCTATATAGAAAAACTGGCTAAGCTTATTTGGGTTTCACCATTACCCTCGTCCCATGGTATGGAGGCCGTTATTCCTACAATCGGGATCTTGCAGCTTGAATTGAGGTTCTGAGCGGCTAACCGCGAAGCCATCTCAAGGACCTAGATAGTGAGCAGCTTTCGAGAAACGACCCACTATATGTATCTTCTGTATAAAGGATGCAAACCTACAACAAGCATGTAAAGGCAACTGTGCACATTCGGCGGGAATTTAGTGCTGAGAAAGTCTTTGAGAAACATAGTGGCGGGAAGCTGAAAATTCCAACCAAATTCAGGAGGTGTGTGATTGTAGAGTAGGGCCGGAGTTAGATTATGCGCGTAAACTAAACTAGACGGGACACCGGTGCCCCGAGAATGTAGATCAACATGCCTTAAAGGTATTGCTCGATAAAGTTTTATTTTAAAGAGAGTTATCAATACAAAATTTCCTTTAGAATCTTTGGCATGATATTGATTGTTCTTCTGAAGCATTGTTTACTTCAGTTGCCGGGTCAACCCCAGCTAATACTGACTTATGACTCTAAGTTCGTGGCTTTCAAAGACAGTTTGTGGCTTTAAGCCTGCTGGCACTTTCAAAAGACTAGACTTGTGGCTCCTAACCTGTTGTCACTTTCAAGACTAGGCCGGGCTCTAAGCTTCTTCTTGCCGAGTAGCCCTCACAGGAGCTCCTAACTCAATATTTACACCACGATCTGACTAACCTAGCTAAACTTCATTGGAAGGGAGCTCTCGATAACTTAAGTAGAGTGGAGATTTATAGAAATGCATAATAACGATTAGAATAAGAAATAGAAAATGGAGTGGAAGAAATAAAGCCAAAATGGTATTTTATTAAAGCACCAAGGCATCATAAAGTACTGATCTTAGTAGTCGAACGGCCCTTCTGAGAGAGGGGAAGAAGGAGGATTAGGTCACTTTGGTCCCTGACGAGTGTTCCTCGGGTTCTAGGCTAGCCTCACTTAGATCTGACTTAGTAGATGCGGCCCAGCCAGGCCCTCCTTAAAAGGATTCCTAAGAGCAGAGGCACTGGGATTCGCGAAGAACTCATCAGGTAGTAGGACGGAGGAGTCGGGCATGTCGTCTAGGACCTCTGGAAGAGAGATCCCATGAATGTTGTGCCGCTAACACGTGTATACTAAAGATCACCTCCCGAGTTGGTAGTCCTCCTCCATGGCCTCCTTCCTCCCACTCAATTTGGAGTTTGGGAGACAAAGCCCTGTATCCATTTTGATCTCTGTGGGAAGACATTTGCTCAGCCTCCAGTGGGCGGTCTAAGCCCCCGACCAGCAAAGCAGCTCTCAGCATGCTCGCGTCACTAGTGTGCTCTTGCAGTGATGGGACAACTGAGCTTCCTCCTTTGCCCTGTCCCTTTATTTCTCGGCACCCTCCATCTTCTCCATGCCCTCCTTGGCCTTTCGTTCCCAATGTTTGGACCGGGACTTGGCCTTTTCCGAGGAACTCTTCCTGAGCGCAGTTACTTGAAGGTACGCTGACTAGGCATAGAGACACAACTACGGCGTCATTGTTTGCAGATGATTAGCTCCCTATCTTTGTCGCGCCATATTCGGATATAGCGGTGACGGCCCTACCAAAAAAAAAAAAAAAGCAAAGGAGTGAGAAGAAAATCATAACATGAAACTGATATTCAAAATGGTAGAGTTGACCCATACGTTCGGTAGCTCATTGAAGTCATGGTTGTGGATCTGCCGTCAGATCTTATTTAGTTGGAAAGACTTTTAGATCCATCAAGCAGGAAGACAAGAAATTACTCCTTAGCCTGAACCACTATCATTATACACCAGGAAGAGTGGGGTGAGATTCGCATGTCAAGTAATAGAGATCCTGATTGAGAGGAACCCGTCGAGTCGATGTCGATTAGTGACCTCTAGGTAGGGACCGGTGTGATCGGATGGTGGGTCCATTCTCGGCTGGACCTAAGGCTGGCACCATTCTGTGGTGCATCTAGCCTACGTGGGTGGCCATGCAAGTCTGCTTGAGAAAGGCCCGGGTCGTAGCCACCTCCCAGGTGGAGCCTCCCGGCAATTCGGCGTTAGGAGATCCTTTCTAGTTTGGAGCTGGTGGTCCTCTAGCGTTGGCTGAGGCCTCTTTGGGGGAGCCTTAGGCGGGCCTCCTGCGGCTACTTGCGCGTCTGGGCTCGTTCGGGAGAATCACGACAGATTACCGTGGGGCTCCTTTTTGAGTCTCCCACCGAGAGTGGACCATTAGAGCATTTTAAGTTGGACCCTTGGAGCCGGGGGTAGCCTCCCCTTGAGCGTTGGCTGCTCGCTTACACATCCGCGTAGTAAACCCAGCGGTGAGGCTAGACATTTCAACCTCCCTTTCTTCAGCTGATTCACTAACTGTCGAATCCGTCCAGTCCACGAACCCCTCAGGCCCTCGCCGTGCTTCTGCAGAGCCTTCTTTTCTTTTTCTTGTAGCCCTAAGGGCAAGTTTAGGATCTTACGGACAAAGGAGTACTTGATCCCGGTCGAACAAAGGTTTCGAGAGCGAAATAAGCTTGCGAAGAGCCCCTTGATATTAGCCTCAGGAGATTTGAGAGAATGAAGTGTTTGCCCTTAACAAGCTCGGAAGGCCAGCGGACAAGGAAGAATTGACACTATGTATAAGAAAGGGCGGCCTTGAAGCTCAGTAGATTCTTCATATATGAAGGCTTCATAGTTTGCTCTCCCTCCTATGATCTCAAATTATGTGATGCGGTCCAGTAACCTTCTCCGCCCCTAGTTGACTACTTCGGCCTCTTTGCGCCTACTCTGAATCATCGAAAACGGGGGCATGTCGATAAGCAGAAGAGCGGCAGGAACACTCGCGAGCTACATCGAAACCAAAATAAGCGTGGGGAATGAAAGTGGTTCATATCAAAAGGAAGCCACAGAGCCGGGCGCCATGGGCCACTAACAGGCTTCGCCTCGTTTGGGGAGTCGAGGAGCAGGTTACAAGTACGGTAGGGGACTATGGGTGCGACATAGACGATGACCCGGTCTCGAAGCTTGAAGTGTAAATGAAAAATCTCCACCGGCGAGATGTCAAATTTTGGTAGAGGATTGACCTCTTGCAACTGTTAGAATCCGAAAAACATTCGAGGTGTACAGTGCAGAAATTGCAGAATTGAAGTCTAAAAGCCTTCGCTAAAGATGAGATGAGAGGCGAAGCCTACCAACAAATTGCTCTCGGGTGAAGTAGATGGCGTTATCTGCCACCCCTACAATTGAGGTAGTTGGGCTGTTTAACACCTCCAGACCGATTTCGGCAGGAACCTGGCTGTACAACCTCGGGTTCTTTGGGACATGTGTGATTAGATTGCTTGTAATGGCGTTTCAGGGTCACTTTTTTGGCCTTGACTAGCTGTGAAACCTCATAACCTCTTGCCATTCCCAAGCAAGTAAAAGAAAAGAAAAAACATAAAGGGGTTAGCAAGGTCCATTAGCGAAGGTGGAAATGAAACTCATGAAGATAAAGAAATCCACACACTAGGGTTTTACATCCACTAGTGACAAAACCTAAAGCATGGCTGAAAACCTTCGCGGAACCTGATAAGACACCCCCAACAAAACACTCAAACCGATACTTGATAAAAAAAAAAGTTTGAGATCACGAGAATTCCACCAAAAATCAACAATCAGCGAGAAAGTCAAGAGTCTGGTGGCCTTTGAAGAAAGGAAAGTTCGCGGAAGCACAAAAAAAGCAGTCGCATGAGTTAGAAACCTCAGAGAAAAAGTAAACAAAACCACTATTGCAACCCATACCCCTATTTGTAGGGGTAAGGAGTCGACAAGCGCATTAAATGCGCTGTCAGTACAAGATGCGCAATATATATTCTAGGAAACGTGTGTTTCCCACTTGCTTTGAAGCCACGAGAGCATCGCCTCCATACATAAATTCTCCAAATTCAACATTTAATACTACAATATTTTCCCTAATTGGAAAAACATAAAATTCCAATCGGGAAAAATAAGGGCATTGTCAGTATCATGGATTTTAAAACCCACTACTCGATGGGCCTAGATTTTCTCTGACGGAGTCCATGAATACCTGTGACGAAATCATTCTCATTATCAAAAATATTGACATACCTGTCAGAATGATGCTCCATCTGAGTCAGTAATGTCTCAGTCTAACTAGAGTCAAATCTAGTTTAAATCCTTAGTCAGTTATTGCATTTATGGCAAAGTTCGCTATGGATAAATGAATAAAGCGAGAATGCATTAAAATGTATTTATCCCCAGATTCGTAACTTTCAAATCGCACTTATGGAAGATTAATCCACGATAAGAGAAAAGTGAATTACTTGATAAAGAAAAATATTTTGTTCCTAAAAAATGGAATTATTTAGAAAAGGAGAGATACTCAAATCGTATAATAATCATGGGATCTCACGATGGGAAGGTATGCAATCTCGGTATAAGCCTTTTTCTTCATTTTCGTATTTTTCTTTAAGTTATTAAATGTGGAGAGATACGTGGCCACGTGTTGTAGATCGGCACTTTTTGCGGGTTGGCATTCTGGCTGTGGATGTGGAGATCACATGATCAAGGTAACAATAATGCCGCCAATGAAATTCAGAAGCCCCGACAGCGTCACCTTACTGGTTTTCTTTTTCTTGGTTTCCGTTGCGGGTCCTTTTCCATGGCCGTCTCCTCCATTGTCATCCGTTAGGGCTTCCATCCTTGCTGCAGTGAGATCAAGCGAACAATCAATGTCTTCGATCACAACGATGGACTTGTCAGATATCTCCATTAGAAGCTTCTTGAGCTCTGTGTTACTCTTCACTCCAGTGAGTTCAAGATCGTAAACATCATAATTCAAGAAATTGGCCATGGCGGCGATCATGGTGGTCTTGCCGGTCCCCGGAGGGCCGTAGAGGAGATACCCGCGTTTCCAAGCTCTCCCGATTTTCGAATAAAACCGTTCGCCCTTACTGAATGCGATCAGATCATCCATGATTTCCTTCTTCCTGTCAGGATCGAGCGCAAGCGTCTCGAATGTGGCGGGATGCTGGTTCCACTCATCATCCTCGTTTGCAGAAAGCTTCTTCTGCCTGTTTCTCATGTTGATCGCTCTGCACTCCTTCAACACATGATTCAAGTAAGCTCCGGTGATCAGATTCCGGTGCCGTTTATGGAAAGTGAGAGTGTAGTACCTCTTCTCTGGATTGCTGTCGCCTTAGATTAACGAAATCGTCTTGCTATTCGGGGGAAGTTTTCCGTGAAGCCACCGGACTTTGACTCCCTGAAACTCATCTGCCACCTCTTCGAAATCGTTCATCCCGAGAACGAGATTCTTGTCATGGGCCAAACTTCCGACCAGGCGAGACGCCTGAGAGGATGAAGTACGGCGGAGGTAATTCCCAATGTCGGTGTAATCGTGACTGGGTCTCATCCACTTCCCCAAGAACTCGTTGAAGGTGATTGAAATCTGGGGATTGAAGAAATTCAGCCGTTCTTGACAACGCCTCTCGAAGGAATATCGGAGATGCTCAGGCAAGCATTGCCAAAAGGCGCATACAAACATTACAGCAGCCAAGGGGGATCCCACGTCAGTAAACACTCCCTCATGGTGGATCTCCAAATTTGATTAACTGAATAAACTTATTTATCTTAAATCTTAATTTAAGAGTGATATATGACATAGAAGAAATATTATTTTTTTTAAATTGTGGAATTTGATTGGAAGATTCATCTACTTTTTCAAATCAGTCAATAATTATTCAAACCTAATTTATAAGATTTTTTATATATTTTCTTAAATTAGCAATGCGTAAAGTAGATTATGTTTCCAAAAATACGTTTGACTTCGTCTAAACATAAAATAAAAATTGCATATCCAATATAAAAATAAAGTGAAATAGAAAATAAAATATATGTTTTTATAAATATCAAAGTTCAAAATATTAAGATTGACTTTAGGTTGATAATTATTAATTCTCACTTATATAGAAATTTTCTAATGGGATTTTTTACATAGAAATTTCATATAAAATGCAAAATAATTAATTTTGGGTAAGAAATTTTCTAATGGGATATATAAGTTTGATATTAACCATCATGAAAGTATGTTACTCATCATGTAAAATATTTGCTGAAGTAGCGATAGCCGTTTGATTTGATCAGTAACATTGTAGAAATCTAATCTCAACAAGTTCCACATTCATCATGTTATTAAATCTTAACAAATATTAGAAATTTTACTCTGAACATCTTATTTGTTCTTGTTTTAATATAATTTTCATTCTTAGTTTCAAGTTGAACACAAAAAAAAAAAAAAGCTCTTGGCCTATGAGCCCATTGGCTCGATTCCATGTAAATTAGACCTGACCCAATTCAACTCGGTTCTACCCTTAACTCGATGTGGGCCAAACCTGTCCGCTTGCCCAAAGTGACATCTTTTTCCATGAATGATTTAGAATTATGCATAGAAATGACTAACTATTGCTATCAAATTGAAAATTATATTTTTTATTTCGATTGATTTCATCTTTTAAATTATATTTAATAACAAATAGACTCAATAAAGTATCTAAATTGTTTTTAAAAAATGTTAGACTTATTATTATTTATTTTTTTTACATTTATTCACTTGAAATTATAACTACAACCAATATTTTGTTTTTATGTTCTTTCCTTATATCCCGTTCAACCCTTAATCATCGAGTTAACCTCATTAGCAAAAACTGCTAGACTTATAAATGAATGTGATTCACTAAGCTTTGCTTTTTTTTTAATGACATCTAATGGGTATTACAACGTGGTTCACTTAACCACTAAGCTTTGCTTGATTTAGTTAGTTTGTCTATTTTCTGTTTGAGAAAAAGAAGCTTGGTATAATGTATTCCAGATTTTCGGTAAAGGTATAGTTTTCCATTAAGGTCCTTTTGATTTCCTGTACCTCACTATTTTTGTTTTTACATTTATTTTTACATTTGCAAATTCTTTTCTTTCTCCTTTTTCCAATAGTTCATGTAGAGTTGTTTCCAGTTTTTTTTATATTTTTTATTAAGTAATTGTTTGTTTTCTTTTTTAACCTTTTAGATTTACTTACAAGTGAGAAGTACAATGATACGAGTGGAGTCAGAAAAAGGAACCCAATAAAGGTATATATAGTTATATTGACATTGTTTTGATTAAAGGTTGTATCAGGAATTGTCATCTATGGTGGTTCAAATGAAGGGAGAAAGCACCACCTTTGTACTATGATAAACTTCAATATTTGCTTCAATTTTGAGTAGCATTTGGTTATTTCTTTTACTTAGACAATGTTAATGTCAACTTATCATGTGATTCTTTCATCTAATTTACAGGTTTGCTTTCATGGTCGAGCATTTTACAAAATAACTGGGTTTATTCTATTATAATGCTTTTATTTTCTTATTATGCCATCTTATGCTTTTAGTTTCCTTTTAATGTCAGGTATTGTACTTCTGTATTTAAACCATTTTATGATCTCTGCAGTGCCTTCTTTTTTATGAACGATGTTTGGTAGGATTCTTATATAGGATTAATTTAATTGATGATCTTGGTTGATTGTACTTACCATTCATTAATAATAAGGCTGAGAGCCATGAGGTAGTAGGAGCATTTTCTAGAATTTGAAAGATTGAAGTTAGAATGCCATCAAATGGCAGCTTATATGAATCTTATTCCTGTGATCAATACTAATAACAATTGAAAGGTTGAACCGACGGTTGAATTGTGGTTAAACTGGCAACATCATAAATAGATAATTAATATATATATTATTTATAATAAAAATAATTATAAATATATTTAACCCGGTTCTTGATTCAACACGACTTACAAGCGATTAAGAAAAAAAAAAAAGTTTTGCTTACTTCATCAAATCAGTTTTGTTACTGATTAAGCTAGTGTTCCCAATCATTCGAACCAATTGGTCCGATCCGATCCGGTTTTTAAAACATTGATTATTATTATTATTATCTTTTTCATTTGTTTGAGTTTCTGTTTTATTTCCTATTAAAATAAGTGTTTCATATTTCTTATTTTTTGTTTGTGAGTGCAGCCACTTTGGCATTTGAGACGGTTTAGATTGTAAGTGATGAAATCAGCAACACACTCGAATGTGTTAGATAGTGCTTGTGTTCACTGTTCCTTGAGCTCTATTTTCTCTCCTCTAACTTTGGTATCCATATCTAGGCCCAAAAAGGCCATAAGCAATTTGGACTCAGGAGGTAACCATCACATAGACGTTAATCATGTTTGTGCACTTAGGTGGTGTTTGTTTTTTTTACTTAACGTTGAATAGAGAGCTTAATACTGAATAGTACTTAATAGCATTAAGTATTAAGTTGTTTGTTTTTTAACATTAGGTGGTTAGTAGGGATGGCGGCTGGGACAAATTATTTTGGGTTGCGTCAGCCTCGCTCTTAATGACACGATTTAATTTAATTTTAATCGGGTTTTTTAATAGGTTTGGGTTTTATTTTCTCAAATCCAAGGCAGGTTCAATTATTAATTATCGTCTAGCAAAATAGAAAAATTGAAATTTTCAAAAATGGTAAATGTTAATAAAATAATAAATTGTCATAAGGAGTTTCAAGAAGAACCTATAAAATTATCTAGATCTCGGATGTGAAACGGTTATGGCCAGTTGAGTTAATCTGTGAAATCTAGTGACCAGAAAAGTTTCGGTAGAGATTAGGATAGCGAAAAATTTCGATTTTACGCGGGTGATAAGTTGTGTCGATGACTCAGGGGGCAGATTTTACAAAAATATTGAAGTTGAGAATGATTTGGGCTAAGTTAATTAAAATAGAAATTGGTAGAAAAGAAATAAAATTGTTTAGAGAGAGAAACATATCAGATAAACAATATAATTATACTCGAAATAATAATAATAAATTCTATAGATTATATGTTAAAAATAATTTTTATTATTTTATTTTATACTTTAATATAAATAATAATAATTATTATAATGGTTTTAATAAATAATTTATAAAAATTCATAATATTTTATTTTAATGAAAATATTAATTTTAATATAATAAAAAAATAAAATATAAAAAAATAAAATTAAAAAATAAAAACGAAAATAAAATGTAAAAGCGGGGCGAGTTTGGGGCACTTTCCCGTCTAAAGTCATGTTTAATTTTTAAATGAAGACAGTTTGGAAATTGAAAAATAAACGGCTGAGTGTCGGGATGGGACATGAGTCCCAAACCATAGTTATCATCCAATAGTAGTGTATATTCTTGGATTCTTGCTTGTTGAGTAATGATTGAGTTTTCTAATTTTTGCAGAAAAATGACTTTTACGAATAAGCAATAGAATATTTCATTTCTATTCGAGCTTTTTTAAAAATTTAAGTAATAAGTCGTGAAGATTTAAAAAAACAAGCGACTTAATCTTTAAAGGCTATTGGCTTTAACATTAAGTCAAAAAACAAACTCCACCTTAGTCTTTTAACATTATTGAGTCACATTTGTTTATTTATTTTTTGTTCTTTGCCATAGGCATTATTGAGCATTTTTAGTAATGATTACAGGGAGAAATGAATGATGGTTTGGAAATCCTGGATACAATTCTTGAAGGTCTTCATCAACAGTTGGATTGTGCAATTACCTAATTGATCTTAGAATTATGGAAGAAGTTGCATGCGACCATTGTGGTTTATAAATCTAGGCGTAGAGCATATAGTGCATTTTCTCACCTCTTAAGAGCAAGTAAGCTTCAGATGAGAGGTATTCTTTATTTTATTAAAGAATTTTATTTTAATAAAACCATCATTTTATATATACATATTTGTTATTAGGGAATTTTATTTTAATAAAAATATCTTATGATGATGTTATTATTTCGACCAGATCCACATTTACAGATTTGGAGCCTTGTTTTCCCATAGCTCATGGGCCATGATATTGGTATATATACTTTGTCTAAATACTTGCCTTAAGGGACTTGTCTTATGGATAATGTTACGTATTTTCATATATTATTGGTTAAAAATAATTATAAGAAAGAGTTATATTTTTTATAATATTATAAGTGTAAAAAGAGTTATACTTGTGATGGTTTTTTTGTGGAAAATACCCTGAAAAGTTGGTCTTGTATCAGTATGACCACCACTACTCCATTTGAAACAACCATACGGTATCTTTCTCCAAGTTAGTTAATTTCTAATTATTTACTTTATATTTCTTTTATTTCTCAAATTAGATTGGAGTTTATTTAATTTCAAATTTAAAAAAAAAAAGAACTTAATGAGAAACTATCATAGATTCATAATTAGTTAATTCTTAATGGTTTTAAATATGGTAATATAGTTTGACTTTGGGCTACATTGATTTTACTATCTAATATGATTGATGCAAATTTATCTGTACGAATTAATTATAAGGATGTGTTTTACTTTTTACTGTATATGCATCAAGCATCTTTTAATCATTTGCAATTAAAACAAGTAATGTGTGTTTAATTTATTGATATGAATTCAGATGTTTTATTATGATTTAATTACTGATTAATTTTGAAAATCTTATGGGATCATAGGAGATTTTAAAATATGGTTTTAATCATTTGCAATTAAAATATGGTTTTATTTATCCTTTAATCTTTTTCTTCCTTAAGTCATTCATCACATGCGATTAAGGTCTAGCTTAAATGATAGAATGATTAAAAAAAGTCATTTAACTATGTAGATTAATTTTCAAATCTAAATTGTCTATTCTTGTGAACTGTTATCAGTGATTCATACATAATTCGTATTCTCTTACTATAAGACTATTCCAAAATTTAAAATAATCTTACCTGTTATGTTTATTGCACAACACATTATCGTACAAGCTATATAAAATTATATTCAATCCTGATTCTTGGTCGCTTAGACTACTCGTTTAACTTCACAGATATAATTTTAATAATTTTTTAAAAAATGTACCTCCCCACGTTGCAACATTATAGGGAACTTAGTGCTGTAATATGTGATGATGTTCAATTCATTTGAATATATTATGAAGGGTTATGAACCGTTCATATATGAAATGTATTTTTAAATCATATTATATCTAAATTAATTCTCATACAGTCAGGTATGAATGTAAAGGCAGATAAAGCTTCTGCAATAGAAACGGTGTCATGGAACGAACTCGAGATCATTGATTAAGATAGGAAAAACCATAACCATATCTTACTTACATATTCGATGGTATAGGAATAAGATCTATAGAGTTAGGGAAATTAATACATCTATGAATGACTAGTACTCATTGCAATAACTATAGGTTCAAGGATTTTGACAAAATATATATTTACCTTAATTACAGGTCTCCGTCTGCCCAAGATCTCAGCCCACCCCGCCGACCCAAGGGCCTCAAGATAACAGCCTGTGCACTAGCCGCGCCTCAGAATGCCCGCCTACGACCGCCCGACGTGAATCCCATAGCCCGGGTGCTTTGTTTTAGCTTAAGCACTCCTATCTTCCCGACGGATGATACCCTCTCGCTTAAGTCGTGACAACCACTTTCTCCAATTTATGCGTAGTCCACTTCAATCACCCGTTGCCTCCGACAAAAATAGAATATCCTCTTAGTGGCAAATTATTTGAAGGTAGTTACGTAGCGGGAAGAATGAGTCGCTCTTCCTTTGGGTCAATAGTCATCTTCCCCTGACATTATGGGAAGAAATCGTCTACTATCCAGAAAAGACGGATCCTCCTTCCTCCCTCGATAAAAGAGAAGCAAGTCATGCCAATAAAGGTACGAGATTACTATTGCTCTAAGTTTTAAGTCTTCCAGAAAAAGACTGACTTTTCCATCGGAGGGGCGACGGAACACCACCGCCGTCTTCTTTTTGTTTTGCAGGTTGTAGCTAACTGGTGAATACCCCGACGATTCAGTGACGCTGAGAAATCAGGAGACCACATTTGGTGCCGTCTGTGGGAAATGCCAAGCAAGAAGCTGCAGAGGCCGTACGCCAGGCAGCCGTACACCCGCCTCCCAGTGACCCCGACCGCAAAGCCTGCTATTCCCCAAACCTCCCATAGATCGGCCGGGGGTCCGAAGACTACGACCAGCAATCCGAACTGGGCCCCGAAGACCGCCGCCGGGAAGTAAGACAGAAGAAGAGCAGCCAGCAGGGCCGACCACGCGAATAGGCGAATCGGTTGTGGGAAGAAAAAGAGCGCCTACGAACACAGTTGGAAGCCGGCCGGGCCGAGAAATCGCGAGAGCCTCCCCGCCCATTTCCTCCTTCTCGTCCCGGTAAGGGTAAAGAGGTTGCTGTGCCGAACGATATCGATCTACTGGCATATGATGAATTATCCTCCGGCAGTTCCACTCAAGAAAAATGCCACCTCGCTTCTGGCCCACGGCCCATCAAGAGCCAGAAGGCGTCTGATGCGAGAGTAATCCTGGTCAGGACCAACGACCGCCAACACCGCCACCAACACGTACTCGACGGCGTGGGGTTTCCCCTACCAGTGTCATCCATGTACCCGCCTTACGGGGCCGCCCCCCTGCCGTAAAGGATCGTACCATCCGCTGTCCGGGGACCATAGGACATGCTCTCCACTCCCCTTGGACAACATATCCTGGACTACGATCCTCCCCGCGGTTTTTCCATACCACCCTTCGCCATGTACGACGGTTCATCCGACCCGTACGATCATATGTGTTACATTACAACCCAGTAATGATCCTCAACGCTGGATGACCGACTCTATGTGTGCATTCCCAAATACTGGCCCCGCTGTCTGGTTTTACAAACTCCCTAGGGGATCAATAAACACGTTCGGTGAACTATGGGTCGCGTTCGTCTCTCAATATTTATGCTCTGTCAGGCAAAAAGGGAACATCAGCTCCCTCCAATCCATCCTCAAACGGGAGGACGAGTCCATCCCGAACTTCACGCGCAGTTCCTGGCCGCGGTCCGCCAGACGACGCCTCACAGCATGGATAAGCCCTGCAAAAACTTCAAGCTGAGCCGATCACCAACTTTAGCATTTTTCCACCCTATCCCCCGATCCACCCAAGAACTATGGAGGAATTGTATCGACGGGCGGATAAATTCTCCACGCTGGAAGATAACATCCAAGTCGCCTCACAAACTGTTATGAAACTTATGATAACAACCTAGAACAATAAGCCGGCCGCCAAGGGCCCATCTGAACAGAAACGCAGCCAAGGCAAGAGCCAAAAGCTCCCAGACGAACAATCAATGAAGAAGAAAAAGACCACCCCCCCCCCCGCTCACCGGGCTTCTCAACATCACATATGACCGGCCGCGCCTCATCCGGGGACCCCCGACTTCAAACGGGGACCACGCGGCTCGAGACCCACCACGCAAAGCCCTGCTTCGGTAGAGTGCCGATTCGGCCCCACCACCTCAAACGATACTTCTATGGGCCAACCCAGGCAACTGCCGCTCCCACAACCGACAATAATAGAAATAACACGCCTCCACAACTCCTACACCATCAACTCATACTGTGTGACCTAGCCAATGTACCAATATCAATCTAAGGTACAATGAGAAGAATCCTCTAGTACTTATGAGAGCGAGTGAACACCACGCAATCTGATATGTCCCTACGCTTCCGTCTGGATCGACCCCCATATCCTTTCCACCTATCAACCTTACACAGGTCATCACACCACACTACGATGCACTTGTATTAACTGTATGCATTAACAATTTTGACGCGGCAATGGTCCCCATCGATCCGGCAAATAGGCTAATCGCCCATCTCTCGCTCTTCAATCGATGAACGCCCTTGATCATCTCCATTCCGTTGGTAGGGTTTTGTCGGTTTCAACGGAGCTACCACATCGTCACGGAAATCACCTTCTCTCGTGGGCGCGTGTCCGGTAACCCGCCAGTACAATTTTCCTGCGGGTAAGACCCGCCCTAATGCCATCTGGTCGAGAGCCCGCTTCGCATGCGCGGAAAAGCAAGTGACGGTCCACGCATTCACCAAACGATGCTACCCGACCAGTCCGACAAGTTGATCTCCGTGTGAAGCCACCAGTCGCGGCGACAAGGTTATCAACTCTCACCATGGGAACAACACAAACCCACGGCCCGGTGAACCACCCCATGCTGACGTACCCTCGCACAATAGCAACACGCTGGCCCTCCGCCCGCCGAGATAGAGAGTCGTCATTGCCAGGAGATCCTCTAGAAACTCAGTCCTCCTCGACTTCCGGCTCCGGCCATATGCATCTATATTAGTACCTCTCCCGAGGAGGAAAAGCTCCGCCATTACCGCCATACGCTCAATGCCGATGTATTTGTGTGGACTCATGCAAGATACGCCCTGATCGCCCCATTCACGCCTCTCACATGTCAACGCCGCCTCTTTGCCAAGCCTGGCCGACAAAAAGCGTAGATCGCCACCCAGATCACACCTAGTCATCCGCATCGAAAGCTGATAACCTTCTCGCAAAACGGATTTATCGCAGCAAAGAAAATACCCGAACGGTTTGGCCAACGTAGCGCGGTACTTCCAAAGAAGCGGGGAACAAATGGAGAGTATGACCACACGCACCTCAACGACGCCATTCAAAGATAGCTTCCCTCGCCGCATAGATCGATTAATGTGATTTCTACAGTGTTACCCGCATGCTATCCTTCCCGACACGCTTTCGAGATATCACTGTGATCCATGCACCCCCCGACGCTAAAGACATCTTTCATCACGCCCCATGGATTGTAATGTTATAATATGATGCCCTTCTGGGATCAAGAATGTCGGCCATCTATCGAGGCTGGTGACCTAAAAATGTTTCGACCTCTTACTAGGCAAGATCAAGGTGGAAGTTTATATCGACTGATGAGTCGATAAAATTCAAACGCTCCTGATCATGCCACTCATCTCTAACAACAAGCTTCTCGATCTCCTCCGAGAATATGGTATGAAGTCGAACCCCTAAAATGTGTATCAAGTCATCAGCTTACTACGAAATCTCTTGGTTTGTGGTAACACACAAGGATGAATAGAGTGGGCAAATTCGCAGCCTAAAAGCCACATTCTGCAATCGCGCCTCACCCAAGAAAGAGATCCGAAGAATCGACCTGCCTGTTAGGCCGGCCATGCTTTTTTATTTCTCGCTTCACCCACCTGAAACCCTTTTCACTACCCCGAGAGGCCACCGCGTTGAGCGATGAGAGTGCCACCGCACTCTGTAAAGTACCGCGGTCCTCGTCAAAGCCCCACCAAGGAGCCTGTGGGCCTGAGACACGCTCTATCTTGTGACTACAAATTTCGATATAGCACGCCGCCTCTTTAAAGAATGTGGGGATGAGAAATTGAGGTTCAGCTGCAGCAAACCCCAACCGACGCGGAACCGTATACACTCCACTGAACAGTCGCTCGCCCTATGAACAACCGCCGTAGCTTCTCGCCCGGCATTTCCCGTGCTCATCCCGTCAGGGTATTGATCGAGTCTTCCACTCCCGGCACGATTCACAAACCTCGATCTTTCCGGGGAGGATGTTCCTCTGGCTGGTAATGGGAACCAAGCGAGTATGGCATCCAAGACAAGCCGAGGACTTGTGCCAGCGCAGCCTTAGCTGATTTCCTCGCAGGTCCAGCCCCAAGACTGCTGGACAAGAAGGGTCGGGTGGACCCCTTTACGTTGATGGGGCCTCCGCACATTCAGAGCCTGATCGTCTCGAATTAACCTCTCACGGGAAAGGATCGGAATAGCGCCTGCTTGTGCCGCTCCAACAACGAAACCGAATACGGCCATGATACCGACCAGAACTCGCACTCGCCGTAGGTGCAACAAGCCTTTGATTCGGCGACTCACACCTCGCCGCGGATAAGCTCAACACGACCCGAGTCCAAGGAACCCCGACAAAATATGCTTCTGGGGTCAAGCGTAAATCGGCGCACCCTCATGACCTAGAAACTCAAACATATCCCCAGAGACAGTAATGAACGGGCAGATGCCTTAGCCGCCGTGGCCGCGTCTTTGCCAATAACGAAAACTATATATTCCTATTTCCACTATCAACCGTGCCCATATTTCATACTGGCAAGCCGTAGAAGAGTCTCCCCCATCCTGGATGGACCCCATAAGGCTCTACATAGCTACAGGGGAGTTACCAAATGATAGAAGCCGAGCCCATAAAGTTTAGATTCAGTCGGTTAGGTTCTCCCTAGTAGACGGCAGTTTTCTATAACCCGTCCGGGCGACCATACCGAACACCACCCCGAGCAAGTGCCGCATGTGTCGTCAGTTACACCTAAGGAATGCTTTTGAATACCTGGAGAATTAGCCTACTGTGGAGCACACACGTAGGGGTGGCCATCGGGCCAACTATGAAGTCGATGCGACCACGCCGCAGAGTCGCACTTCGCAACGACGTCTCCTATCTTGAAATCTCCCGCGTGATCGATTTCATCTCAAAGCCCAGTGGGTCGCCGCTCAACGGGGATCGATATTGTAGGCCTCGTTTCCCCACCGCACTGCACCTCTTCAAAAAGAAACTATTACCGGTCGCTACAGATACGAGCCAAAGAATGATGTAGGGCCGATGCCTTCGCGGTCAATTAAGGATAGAGATGTCACCGTGTTCATATGAAAACATCGTTACTTGCCTCAAGATCCCGAGATCAATTTGACAATGTGGTTTCGACATATCGAGCACAGCCCGCTTGACAGCCTGGGTTTATCGAGACGACTTTCAAGAACTCAAAATACGAAACTCAGACCACCTCCCGCATCCCCCAAAGCAATGGCCACTGGCTTCCAACAAAAACCCTATCGATCACCCCCTCAAAAGCGTACGACCTCGCTAAAGGGAAATGGGTGGAGGAACTCCGTCGTGGTACTTTGCGCCACAATCACCACCAGAAAAACCCACCTGCCTTCGCACCACCTACGGATGGAAGCTGCTTATCCCTACGAAATCTGGCTGGTTTACCTACCATCCCGGACAACTACGCCCGACTAGAAAAATAGGATCTGCGGATCGAGAGTTGGGACGCTAGGTGACGAGCCGCGGAAGCCGGTCGCAATCCGAGTGACATCCTACCAACACCGCTGCAAATTTTTTATAACAAACAAGGCCTCTGTGCAATTTAATTGGGCGATCTAAATTTCCATCGAAGAGTTTGAGAACACCGGCGAATTTACCAGAAAATTCCAACCTGAATCAGAGGGACCACACGGCAAAGACTCCGGTCCTGAATCCGGTCTTATACATAGCAAAACAGATGGAACTCCTGCAGACTCTAATGTGAACGCCACACTCTCGAGCAAGGTATTATCAATAAGAAAGGTCTCATATTCTCTCTTAACATATCTTTACAGATATCGCAAATCATATCATCACCCTCTTCTAAGTTCAAGCGGCACATTCATCGACTCGCCTACCAAAGACATCATATATGAAGCCGGTCAATCTCAAGTCCGGGTGGTGCAAACCATCGACTGCTCTACCAACGATGTGCTGCATCACATCTACCGGTTAAGCCTTGTCTCGGGCGGCGCCAGCTCACCGACCCGTCTCGCCAACACAGATCACATCTAACTCGGTCGGGCCTAAGTCCGTGTGGTGCGTGCCACACCTCGGCCCGCCCAAAGATATCACATCTAGCCGTCGGCTCCTGTTCGGTGGAACCATCGATCACGGCCAAAGATAGATCGCCATCTACCGGGTCATTTCTATGCCCGGGGCGGTGCGCTTCATCGGGATTCTCATTCACCCCAAGTATAGATCACATCTTAACCTGTTAGTCTCTGAAACCGGTGGCGCAAATACTGACGGCCTCGCCCAAAGATAGATTCACATCTACCTGGCCGGGCCTTTAAGTCCGGCGGCGCAACATCGACCGCCAGCCCAAGATAGATCACATTCCAATGGTCGCCCTGTCCGGTGGGCGCCAGCTTCCATCGACCGCCTCTACCAAGATAGATCACATCTACCGTCGGGCCTAAGTCCCGTGGCTCGGGCCATCGATTCGCTCGACCCAAAGATGGGATCACATCTAAATGGGTCAACCTTCTAAACTCCGGTGGCGCAGCTTCACTGACCAGCTTCTACCAACATCCAACTAGTCAAGATCACAAGTCTGGCTCTCTATAGGTAAATCCTACCAGTTGCATATATACTCAAAAGAAACATTAAACAAAAATGGGTAGAAATCTGATTATGTACATTTAAACACCCAAAAATAACCAAAGTAAGAAAGAAAAGCAAATTGCTCGTGCAAGAACACTAAATAAAAACAAGTCTCGCTCAATAAAGAATCCTAAACTCACGCTAGCCGGAGATCCCGTCAAGAATTGCCTCCTTTCTGATCCGACTCCAAGAACCGCCCCTCCTTCGATCCATTAGGAGAACCGCTTCTCCTTCTCCTGGCCACACGACTATTCTCCGAACTGGCCCCCACTAACAACAATAGGATCCAAAGGGCAAGCCAGCACGCGCTGGGGGCTGTGGATTAGCGAAGAACTCAGCCGAGGAACCCAAGAGGATTCCAAGATTCCTTCTCGGGATTTGAGGTTTGCCCCCACATATGTCAGACGTGAAAGCGCAATGTACCAGAAATTACACTGAAAAGCGTATCACCACTGAGTCACCCGCTCCATCGCTCCCCCTCGTGCCAACAACGCCTCTCTCGAAGGCGGCAAAGTCATCCTTTAAAGCCCCGAGCTTTACACTACGCAAGCTTTTTCTATCCGCCAAATGGTTGTTCTCTTTCCTCGCTTCTTACAAGCCTCTCTCCTATCGTGGCCAACGCCCCGAAGCGCCCATGCTCAAATTCCACCGCCGAGCTCTTCGTAAAGTGCCAAAGCACTTCTAACCCAAGCAGTTCGAATTTTATCCGCGCTCTCAGCGCGCGGCTAATCCGCTCCCCTCGCCGCTTTGGCCATCGCGCCTCACGTGCACGCCGATGTTCCCCATCACTCGGCGGTAGCTCTCTCTTCTTAGTAGACTTCTGCCTCTACTCTCCAGCGACGACATGCCGCCGACTTTCTTCGCTGCCGCCATGCATCTCCCGTTCTGCCATACCCGCCTAAACAAACAATCACAGCCGCTCGGCGTCCCTTAGCCGAAGCTCAAACTCGGTATGTCAAGAATCTACAGCCATTTAATACACTTACTACCATCAAAGAAACCCATTAGCAACTAAGAAAAATAGGTAATAGCGCTTAACCACCCTGGGCCGAACCACCCATCTTACCAAATTTCTACCGACCGAACAAAGCCAAGTGCCTGCACTATATCCCGTCATCAATGATATGCAGAAAATCCTCATTCGAGGTAGAAGTAGGAACGGGCACAGTATAAGCTTCGTGAAGGCCCATGCCCCGAGCGGCCACCGGTACCCAATACATGGGCGGGTACAAACTATTTAACCGATCAATCGAGGACTCTCCGCGATGAAAGGGCTCCTAGCGGCGCAGTATTTTTTTCACCTCCTCCTCCCTAGGGGCCGATATCTCTACTCCTGGGCTCCGCCCACGAGGAGGCAAGGTAGTTATCGGGGTAACTCACTGTCCTGGCCGTTTCGGCCCAAAGTGTGCCTGACCGCATGCAATCCGACTCGCTGCGTCTCCTCGCCCTGATCTGAAGGCTGGATTACTTGGAGTGCTCGCGGAGCCGAATCACCCTCATCTCGAGCCCGACGACCCGCCCCATCCCGGCTCCTGGCCCAATTGTCGTCCTAATTCGGGGTGGGAGCGTAGGGATGGTAATCGCCCTGGCCTCTCGAACTACCGCGCCAGAAGAACCGATCATCAGCCTACCGGCTCAATTTCGCAGACATCGGGACAGCATGATCCGATTCCCCACTAAACTTACTCCGCTTTTCCGAAAGCAAGATACCGATCAAGCACCCATTTTCTCCATCCGTTCTTCTTTCTCCAAATCCTGGGGATCGTTCGTGTCGTCAGGGACCCAAGGTACAAAATTCTCACACCTAGACCCCCACGCTGCCCGACATCTCGAGCGCCCTCTCTTCGCTCGACCCTACCACCAGGCGCCCGGGCTACTACAAGGCAAAGAGGGAGGACGCGCCGGATCTGTCCTCTAGCTCCTCGACTAAGAGCGTGAGATGAATCGTAACCTCGACTTGAAGAAGCGCACGACCTGATGCACTTCGCCCTCGCATCCCGACTCGATGCCCGACCTCACCGCATCCCCCGAGGAGCTGGCCACGCAAAACTGGGCGCGCACACGATCTCAGAAAGACAAAGTGCTCCCCTTCCACGACACTCGGCAAGGCCGCCAGCAGGTAACCTGGCGGTATAAGGAGTCAACAGGCTCTCACCTGCAGACATATTCTCTCTGCAAGGACTGCAATGGCGCTCCCGCCAAATCTCCAAAAGTCGGCGGATCTTCTCAATGCTCGACTTCTCCACCCATTTCACCAACCATCTCCTCCAAGCCTTTCCTGCACGAGCAATCACTGTGCTTAGTACATCATAACACCGGGATAAATGCTTCTATTATTACTAGAACCCGCACAACTACTGCATCTGGAAGGACTCGAGACCCAAGCATTAATGGCAACCCGGGGAACCCGGTCTCATCCCGCGACCTTCACTAATAACGCCTTTCGCTCCGTATTCTCGCGAGTCGTGGAGCCCATTCACAATATGCGTCAGGTTTCAAATCGGACATGGACATCCCGCCACCCGACCTTCACGCTCAAGAAGTAACACAAAGCTCCACCAACGTGAGATCAAGCTATGCTGTGTGGTTCAAAGACACGCCCGATTAGGGACGCGATCACGCCAGTGGATATACTCTGGGCGCCGGTAAAATGCAAAAACCGTTTAACTATGGTCGGCATAGAAAGCGCATTCGGGCCATATGCTCACGTAAAAACACACCATTATCAGAAATCACCCACGGGTGGAATCGTCCGCCCTTTCCATCAATCGAAGGTCAATGTTATCAGGGGCCTCGCAATACACCTTTAGTTCCTCCATCGTCAGAGACGCGATGACATTGCTTCGCAGAGCAGCCTGACGGGGCCGCCTCCGACCGACCACTCGGAAGCTTCCTCCCGAATTTCTCACCATTCTCTGGGCAAATCAAAAGGAGAGGAAAAGGTGAATATTAGACCAGCATATACCAAGCTGGGCGAAGAGAGGCAAAGCCTACCGCAACAACCGCCCGGCTAAGTATTAAGACTCTCCTTCCCTTTCTCTTCCGTGCTTTGCATCAAATAAGACCACCCACCAAGGACCAACGCTAAAAGGTGTGTGAAACGATACCGGTGGAATCGCAAGAATGTTGCAACGATGACTGCCAAAACTGAACAAAAGGTGGCTCGGCCTATTCACGTTGGCTGTCACTAAGGGGGAGAGAAGATAAACCAAAACAACACCAAGGAAAAGAGGGTATGACGTGATGATGCATATCTATATATCGGCCACCTAGGCGTGTGGCCGCATTTAACGCAAGATCGAACGATCGCTCAATCAATCCCAAACGCCACGACGTCGCGACCCTGGGGTGTTACGTGCCAGATTGCTGCGGCCAACCTGCGGCCTTCCTCCTGCGCATAATCTAGTCCATTAATCAGTTTTATAATAGCCCAATAACCGCAATTAGACAGAATTATAAAATATCCACGCGTAATTACAATAAGGCACAAAAGTGATAAAAAACTACAATATTATTAATCGCACCAAAAAGGTGTTCGACATTACATAAACAATGCTTGTGACCAAGCGATGTTTCACGATACATTCCAAAATAAAACATCATAAGTAAATGAAGCGTCCATCCTGATCCAAGACAGAAGCTGCCGCAGAGGCCGAAAAAGGAGAAAAAAGGTGGTGATGGGGCTGAACGAGAAGCAGAAAGCCCCCGTACTGCCGTAGAGGCCAAGATGGTGATGGGGCCGAACGAGAAGCAGAAAGTCCCCGCGCCACCACGGGGGCTAAGAAGGAAGAAAAGGAGAGGATGAGGCTGGTGGAAAGCTTGATCGACCCCTGCAGGATCCAGCAGGGGGTGCCCTCGGATGTAGAGGCTGCCATTCAAGTTTTAGAACCACCCAAACACCTCCCCGAACATTTTCGACTCCGCTCAAGCCATGCCGTCTCTGACCATCCCATGCCCAAAAGGCGCATTCAGCTAATCGATCGCAACCGTCCCTCATCCCGCAACCCCTTCACTTCAGAGTGTCCACCACACCGTTGTCCTCAATGACATGGACATAAAAACAAGAGAAGATAACGAACCTGGGCCACCCTTGCCTTTTATAGCGACTCCCATATCTTAGGATCCATTCAAATGACACAATAGCATCTAATGCAATTACAAAAAAGTTATAAAATTTGCGTTGAAAATTAAAGCCAAAGATTAATGGAAACTGCTCCCCATGTTAGTACTAAGTTAACCTTATTCTCCTTTTCCGACGGAATGATCCTTCCTCCCCAGAGAGAGTGGGGTATCGGGGGTGGCCTCGGGCCCAAGCCCGCACTCGGGCCACCCTACCCACCCAAGGGCCTCAAGGATTACCAAAAACAGCACCAGCCTACCCTGACACCAACCGATTCTCCAAGAATGCCCTACCGATCCTCGCCTGACGCCTTAGGAACTCCATGCGCCGGCGCCTGTCTACCTCAATCACTTATCTTCCCGACGATCACTCTCCCGGCTTTAAGTCGACAAACTGGCCTCTCCATAATTTACAAAAGCGTAAGTCCACTCAATCCACCCCCGTCGCCTCCCGACAAAATAAGAACATCCCCAAGGGCGCTCTATCTAGCGTAGTTACGTAAAGGGAAGAATGAGTCGCCCTTCCCTAAATACGCCATCTTCCCTCCGACATTACGGGAAGAACTCCTACTATCCGTAGCACAGATCCTCCTTCCTCCCTCGATAAAAGAGAAGCAAGTCATGCCAACAAAGGTACGAGATTCCTGATCGAGATTACTATTGCTCCAAAGTTCTAAGTCTTCCGAAAAAGACCGACTTTCCTCTATCAGGGGCGACGAACACCACTCGCCATCTTCTTTTGTTTTGGCAAAGTTGCGCTCTAATCGGTGAATACCCCGACGATTCAATGACTCTGAGAAATCAGGAGACCACACTAATTGAAAAATATTTACCTAATTTTAATTATTATTAATTACTTTTAAAATATTTGTTTATGAGTTAAGGCTATTTTTTGTTCTTAGGAAAATTGAGACAAAGAAAGTATAAATAAAAAAGAAAAAGAAACAATTTTTTTTTTTTTAATTATAGGTTCAAGGATTTTAACAAAATATATATTTACCTAATTGAAAAATATTTACCTAATTTTAATTAATATTAATTACTTTTAAAATATTTGTTTATGAGTTAAGGCTATTTTTTGTTCCTAGGAAAATTGAGACAAAGAAAGTAAAAATAAAAATGAAAAAGAAACAAAAAAAATTTAATTAAATACCATTAAGGAAGAAGAGAAAGAGTTTCTCAATTTTTTTTCATTTTTATTCCTGACTATACAAGAGATCCATAATTAAATCATGTCAATGTTCTTCCATTAAAGTTAAACACACTAAAAATAATCCCGATGATAGCTCGGCTACTGTAGGTCACCAGTTTGAGTCCTCTAATGGTCATTTGAGGTTTACCAACTTTCAACTTTAAGACCATATGAGATTAGTTGAAGTGCGCTTATACTGATCCGAACATCCATGATTATACTAAAAACACTAAAAATAATTGAAAGTATATTAAAAAACAACCAAAAAAATACTGGTGGGTTTACTGAAACAAAGAGGACAATAACCATAGAGGTATCTCATGATTTTGCATAAGTTGTATATATATATATATATATATATATATATATATATATATATATATATATATATATATATCCTCTTTGTTTCACCTTTGAAGTTCATCCAAATTCTACAGCAAGCAGAAGCAGATCTGAAGCTGATATCATGACAAGATGGGGGTCCTTGGGCTCCTAAACTCTCCCACTGCTGCAATATCCAAGCAAAAGTGGTGAATTTTTTAAAACACTGATAACACCATTAATGTTCTTTGTTATTTGAATTAGTATTTTTTTTATGTTGTTTGTATTTTTTTAGAATAAAAAAATGGAAATCAAACGTAGTCTCTATATTTTCTAGAACAAAAAATAGTTTTAAAAAACTATAACCAAACATGCTCGAAGTTTCTTATATTCATCAACTTTCACCTTATGTGGAAATGAAATATTTAGTTAAATAACCTCAAATAACCTAATATTTTGTAAATCTAACCACGTTTCATGCTTTTTCTTGAAGGATAACCTCTTTCGACAAAAATGCTATTTCTTATTTTATAAATTCACATATTTCTTTAGAAAGAAAGCAATATTTTTACAAAATAATAATAGGGGTGTTTTTGTCAAAACGATGTCAAAAATTATTGAAGGGTTAGTAAAAGGTCTTTTAATATGATATATGACCCTAAGAGTCTCCAATGGGGTGGGTTGGGTTTTGTATTTTCTTCAGGCTCGTGGCCCAACGCACGCCTTTAACAGGTGTGACTCGGGAGGGTTCGACGCCCAAGACCACAAAACAAATTATATTTTAACCCCTCAATATAGCTTAAAATTTAATGCATCAACTAAATTATATCTTTATTTGACTTATATAATAAACTTTTGACAAAATATATATTATAAAAAGAGTTACATGATGTATATTTTAAAAAAAATAACACAAAAATACAAGATGAGCTCATCAAAGATTCGTGGAGCCATGGGTAGGTTCATGACTGCCTAACTTAGTCCCATAGCAATGTCTGCATTCAGCAAGAATAAAAAGCCCACTAATCTCGACTTTTTATGAAAACATACTTGGGTCAGGCTTTACCTTGATCGAACCGGGCGGAACTTGAAACAAGCCATGGGCTTCGAACTTTTTGGAGACCCCTAGATCACCCCTATGGATTATGGCAATCCATACAAAAGCATCAAACAAACAATGGGTAGAAATGAAAGAGTACGTAGGGAAATTAAAAGAAAAGCATAAGCATATATACCTTTAGAAGCAGAAGGCACCATGACAACATGCATGGCGAAGTGATTGGGAGGGAGGTGCAACTTGAGGGGATAAAGCTTTTGGTTCAAGGGATTCCTAGAACACACCACCATATCCTTAAGACCTGCAACTTCTTCCAACTTCTCAGTCAGCTCCTCCACCTCATTTCCCTTGAAAAATAACGATAATTCTTTAGCCCTATCACTATCAACGTCCTATTTTCATCCGCCACGTGGTAATATATCAACCGCCCATCAGCCTTCCCTGGTGTCCCCACCCACGAATCACTACACTACATCATACCCACAAAACCAAAATCAAACACCCCCCATATATCCCATTCCCACTTCAATTTCAAAAAAAAAAAAAAAAAACCAACTTTAAATTAATAGTGATTATGTGAATGAAGAAAGACATAGAATTAAGGGTGATTTGATTAAAAAAAGCCATTTGAAAATGAAGTTTCAGAAATTTAACCCTTCATCATTTTTTTTTTTGATCATTTTTTGATATAAAAAAAAACATTCCTTATTGTTTTCGTATTAAAATAACCATTTCTTGACAAGACACGTATAAACATATAAGATGATAAAGGGTATTTTTGTTAAAACTATATTATTTTTGAAGAAATAACATGAAAAGAGTTAGGTTTACAAAATGTTGGATTATTTGAGGTTTTTTAAGCAAATATTTCTTAATTTAAAAACCCTTTAAAATGTGAATTTTTGAAATTCATCAATTTTTTACCTGACAAAAATATTCTTATTATTTTCCTGTGAGAGAACTTTTATTTTATAAAAAATATGTAAATTTATAATAGAATGAAGGATATTTTTATCTATAAAAAATGATTTCTTAAGAAAAAAAATATATGAGAGGGTTAGATATACAGGTTTTATATTATACGAATCAAACCTCTGGTCTAGGAGACTTGATCTGGATAACGAGTGGCTTGTCGAAATCCGAATCTAGCGATTCGGACCGATCAACCGAAACCCCTGGCGGCGGCCGAGAATTCCGGGTCTCCGTTACAATCTCCGTCACATCGATTTCCCAGAGAACCCAATCCTGGGTGGCGGTTCTATGAGGAATGTCGTGGGTTATGGAGTTTCTCCACGGCGGCAACCCGCCGTTCGCCCGCAAGAAGTTGCCGTACCGGGTCTTGAGCCGGACCTGAAACCCGTCCCGAATCGGCTCCCACTCCACCGACGAATCCAACCTCGGCGGCGCCGTCTGAAGCACTTTCCTCCCAGCCGTCCCCAGAAGAAAAGGAACGTTCGACGCCGTCAAATACTTGCCGTAGCAGCTTTTCAGGCGAATCACACGCTTCCTCCACGCATTCCACTCGCCACCCGTTTCCTCCGCGACGACCCGTTCCGGTCTTTGCAGACGTCGCTCTCAGTCGTCCTCGGCTAACAGGGAACTTGTCGGTGGCTCAGCTCACGGTTTTCGCATTCCTGAAAAACCCATCCAAATCAAATACGACGTTGTTGTGAAATTCCAGATTCGAATCTTACTAAATATACGTTCAGAATCCAAATGAAACAGACGAGCGGTATTGCGTTTCCGCGATACAGAACGGCGGTCATGGATTTTCTGGTTTTGGAAGTCTCTCAGACTTTTCCTGGTGATGTTTGATTAAGGAGAAATGTGTAGAAAAAAGACAATTATTTTGTGATGTATAATTACAATGGAAAATTTTAAAATAATAAATCTTAATTAATTTATATTTATCTTTTATGTACTTTTTTAGAACTATTTTTTGTGAATCTTTTATTTTATTTTTAGAAACTTTTAATCCTGGGCTGTTTTATTTCCCTTCATTTATTTATATTTTTTTTTTTAAAAAAATAAAATATGTTCCAAATTGTGTGCATCATGTGTCTGGCCGCCCCAACGTCTCCACCGGGGCGCTCAAACCGATCAAAAGCCCAAAAGAGGCTCCAAGCATCCCTACACGAACGCCGCAAATAGTGCCCTCGAAGTCCACCAGGGGTTATACACGCTATCTTCTAATCGACTACCATCTTTAACAAAGCACGGCTCATTACGATTTCCGACCGATTCTTACAACTCGGTAACATATCCTCTCACAAACCTCGTACGTAACTGTCCGTAAGATAATCAATTGATTTGAGGTGGAAGACTCGGACAAGTTGGTTATCCAAAAGGAAGAATGATCGACGTAAAAGTTATGCGTCGCTCCTTCCATTTTTAACCAATCACCCACTTTCCGTATAAAGTTTATCATCATCCTTTTGATAAATAATGAGGTAATGCCAAAGTTAAAAATGTATTAAAATATATGCCTACAAGACCGACTTCAGACGCCTTCCGTGACGTCCAATCCCGGTGTCCGCTTCGACTACACAACCTGCTAAAAATCTATAATGCCTCGTATCACAAGACACATACCCGAAGAAAATTTGGCTGTAAACAATAAAGCTTTTTCAATAAAAACAAAAACAAAGCTTTTGTGTCCCACACAGACAAAGACAAAGGTTTATTCTTAAAATCAAATCGCTTTTTGAAGCCATTAAATGACAATAAATACAAATCGTTGATTTGAATTCTAATTTAATAATTTTTAAATGTGCATTTAATCCATAACGCTTACTACGCTGTCGCTCCACACTCTGACACACCTCTCTCTCTACTAATCATCTCGCCGCCGCCGCCCATCATCCCGCCGCAGCCGCCATCTACATCATTTTATCTGCTGGCCGCCGGATTGATATTTATATAACAATCTTTAGGAATTTACTTGCCTCCACTTTTGATCATGGAACAAAATGCTCAGCCGCTTCCTCGCCGCCGCCGATACAACAAGCAGCTTCGCCCACTCGCATCACCCCTGGTGATCCGTTTAACCCACCAATCACTAATATACCACCGGCCCAAGCCCCTGCTGAGGTGCGGGCCATTTCGACATCCCTGCAATTGAGGTCTTTTCCGCCAAAAATTATAAACGCCGGCAGAAATCCGATTTACTCCACTCGATATGCATGGAGGGCGGGTTACCACAACGAAAACGCTCTTCCAACTTCTTTGAGCCGTGGACATATGTGACTCACATCATTATAGAAGATACAAACCGCAAAGAACAAAAGGTAGCCAAAGCGAAGCAAATGTCAACCAAGGCAAACCTGGTCCAAACCGACACAAAAAGGTACAAACATAATTCAAAACTCGTGTTACAACCCAAAATGCAACCCCATGCTTTCAAAGAGAGGCACCTGTTGGCTCATGGCAAACCAGCTATCATGCACCACAAGCAGCATAAAGAGAGTAAAATCGGGAAAACAAATTTTTGAAATCCCCTCCTAAACCCAATTTGTCGGGTTGAGATGACATAATAGTCAAGAGCCATCTCACAAGCCAATATGGTGACCAATTCCAAGAATTAGGTGGTAGACTCCTCGTGCAACAAGGCATATTTCAGGTAAACAAAGATGCTTTACCTCCTACACCCAAGAGGGGACGATGAAAAGTGCCTGCTTACCTTGTGACTCTACATCGCTAAGTCCCCGGGGGAAAAGACAAAAAGTCATGCTAAAGCTCACTTCAGGAAAGAGTCCGGCCTTAAACACGTGCCGCATGCTCCTAATATAAGAGCAAATTTAGTTTCGTGGTCTATCAGGAAGTGTGGGTTAAAGTGTCATTTGAATTTGACAAGATTATAATGACAAAAGATAATATCTGTGGAAAGGTTTTGTAATCGTGGCTCTTTTTGTGCTTAGCATTCTGAAGTTATGAATGAGAATGAGCTTCTTTTCTTCTCTACTTTACTGTTGATTCAGAGGATATATGGCATGATAGAGTCAGACATGAGTAGTGGATATATTAAGAAAATGCAAATCCTCAAAGCCTTCAACTCATGGTTGTTCACTGATTATTCAAAGCCAAGTAAAAGGCCAATATGTGCCACTTCCTAAGCTAACTAAAAGACATGTAGTCAGTGACTAGAGGAAACAAAGTTATTAACTTATTTATTCTAATTCAGAGATTTAAAATCAAACCATGACTAGGAGGTAAGAAATTCTATGTAACCCTATTGATGATTATTCTAGGTTTGTTAGAATTTACTTACTTGTATAAGGATGAAGTAGCATTTTATTACGTTCTTAAGCTTTCATATAGCCTGAAGTAGAAAATCAACTTGATAGAAAATCAAAAGGATTAGATCTAATAGAGGGGGCGCACATCCCTTAAATGATTATTAAAAGGAAGAAATAATTCGCTTGTCACTCCTCCTTATTCAATTCTCGAAATAAAATGAGTCATTAAAGAAAAAATAGACTCTTAAAGAAATGATGAATTTTCTACTTTTAGTGCTTCAAGACTCAACAATCAGGTGAATGTTTCCTCGCATGCCTATTCACAAAATAGAATCAGCTGCACAGAAACCCAAGAAACACCCTAAGCTTAGTACGGAAAGGTCATGAACCTAACCTTAAATATTTGAAAGTGTAAAGTGTCTCTGGTTACAGGTGCCACTTCCAATCCTAAAAAGAGGAAAATAGGGTCAAAGACTATGATTGCATGTTTATCGGTATGCTAGTAATAGTGCAAATTTTATAAATTTCTTTAGTTTTGAAAAGTGATGTTCTAGAAAGCAACACTCCATATCAGACAAAAATGCCTAATTTTTCAACAAATTTTCTCCACTTTAACAAATTTCTCATACACCCATAATTTGGTGGATGCCGAAAAATCATATGATGAGCATGTGCCCACTAGTGGATGATATGGAAAGCTCTCACAGATGAGTTGAGAAGGAGTAAGAGACGAAGAAGAGGTTTCTTTGAGATGACTTTATACTACTTACTGAAAATGAACCGTCATCTTATTTTGAAGCCATTTTTTTCCCCGACGCATTACTTTGGAAAGAAGCCATAGCAAATCAGCTGACTCTTATTTTAAAGAATCAAACACGTGAGTTAGCTTCATTTTACCTTCGTGAGCAAAACCCATTGGTTACAAGAGATTGTCAAAAGAAAATACTTTCCATGACGATTCCATTGAAAATACAAAGCTAGCAGCTGGGTTTTTCTACAAACAAAATATTGACTATTTTGATACATTTGCTCTCGTTACTAGGATCTCTTCCATTCGTATTTTAATCGCTTTCTGGGCTTCACTCATAAACTTTTATCCATCAAATGGATGCAAAAACTGACCTTTTTAAATGGGGACTTGGATGAAGAAATTTACGTTACAACCTGCTAGTCGTATTACACTGAAAAGAACATAAAGTTTCGCAAATTAAACAAGTCTCTATATGGTTTAAAAACAAGCACCTAAACACCGGAATGAGAATTTTGAGCAATGCTTTTGTTGAAAAACTGTTTTTATCTGGCTGGCGGATAAATGTGTATATACAGTGTACAGAAAAGAATGTGTAATCATTGTAAATATGTAGATGATATGTTGATCTTGAAGCACTAGTTCTAGTATGGTACAGCGTTATACCAAGAGATTTCTAGCTTCACGCTTTGACAAGAAAGATACGGGTGAAGCTAAGGTCAGTCGGGGGTGTGAAAATCAAGGCAAGGATGGCGACAGTATAATGTTATCAGCAAGAACATTATGTTGAGAAAATACCAAAGAGGTTCAGCCATTTCGATGCCAAACCCGGTAAGTACCCCTATGATGCAAACACTCATTTAATGCGCGAGGTGATCTCCGGTGGGCCGTGAGCCGAGTATGCAACGTATCCGTATTGGGAGTCTGATGCATTTAATGAACTTTTCTAGACCCGAGACAAGATGATATGCAAGGTGTAGATTAAGCATATACACATAATCCCATTTAATGATCATTGCAGTACATTAGCTAGACTAAGAAATACTTAAGGGTACCATGAACTATGGTATCCCATAGTGGATTTCCCAATGTGGTTGAAGGATACGCCGATGTTAACTCGGATCTCCGATTCGTATGAGATAAAAACTAACGAGCTTATGTTCCTTTACTGGGGAGGTGGTGTTGTAGCTTGGAAATCATCTAAACAAACTCATCGCTTATTCTACCATAAATCAGCTTATGCCTCGACCATGTAAAAGTGAGTGGTTAAAGAACTTCCTATCATGAATTCCTTTAGAATGCAACGCACACCTTCGCAGGTCTATGCATCGTACCGCCAAGGAAGAATATCAATCGCAAAGAATAAAGCGCGCACGGGAAAAACGCATATTCGCCTAAGACATGAGGTAAAATAAAAACCGCCGAGCATGAAATCATTTCCATTGATTATGTGAAGTCAAGTGAATTTGGCCAATACTGACTAAGCCTTAAAAGAAATTAATTTTGAAACATCGAGTGAATGGGACTTAAGCAAATATGAGATTAATAGAAGGATGGAAACCAACCCAGGATCGGAGATCCCATGAAGAAGGTTCATACGGCAATAACAAAGTCACTTGTTAATCCTTCGCCAGCACCAACAAAAATGGTCCCTTTCTATGGTGTGTGATTATGGTGCTAGAATGCATAATTTGAGAGGTTGATTAATATTCTTAATGATTTCATATCCCTTAAGTGGGTGGTACATATAATGCAAAGATGTATTTGATGAAATCACCTATATATGTGGGAGTGGGTCGTCCTATGAAGTGGTATGACAAGATTTCAGAGCGCTATGAATTAATCGCATGCGATACCTAATCACACACAACGACATTGGAATGTAAAGAAGAATCGTGATGTGTGGTGCTGATGGATAAGGTCTCTAATTTCACGATTAAGAGTACTGGTTCATAGAAGCTATAAGCTTCTCACCTCAAAGCCTCGTAGTTAAACCTTGATCTTATCTATGTTTGTCTATAGTTCATCAACACCAAACTTAAGCAGATGAATTACACCTTCTTCCATATTTCAAACAATATGTTTTAAATACAAAAGTTTTTCTTTTGAAAATGTGGGGGGATTGTTGTAAATAATAGGTTTTTTCAATAAAACAAAACAAAAGTTGTGTCCCACATGGTACAAAGACAAGGTTTTTTTTTAGCCTTTAAAATCAAATCAGTTTTGAAGCCATTAAATGACAATAAATACAAAACTGTTTGATTTTGAATTCTAATTCTAATAATTAAATGTGCATTTAATCCATAAGGTTTTAAACACACTATTACAATTAATTTCGACGCACTGGGTGAACGCTTCGACTAATTCTTATTCTTAATGGCCAACAACCATAATTTTGTCTATAAAATCAAATGTAGACTACCTTTGAAAAAAGGGGATCTTCTACATCCTATTTTCCTTTCTACCAAGCATTTCGCCTCCTCCTTGTCGCTCCCCGAATCCAGACTCTCCTTGCCAAGGACTCCGTCGATCCTCGGGAAATAAATTTCTGGGCGACGTTGTTATACACATCACCCTCGACACGTTCTTAGATCAATCGCATATCCGCTATTGTTTACGTGTATAGTTACTTGTTACACCGCCGTCACGCTCCACACCACAACCTGGCCGCCCCACACGGGCGTCGGCTGCTCCACACGGATACGCCTTCTCTTCTACTCGATCATCTTGTCGCTAAGTTCCATCATCCTCCTTGCAAATCTAAGCATCTACATCATTTTATCCGAAGGTCGCCGGATTGATATTTATATAACAAAAATGGCCACTTGGGCCCCTGCATCAACACTCATCAAACATATACCTATCTAAATTCCAATAGTTCATGAGTTATAACATTTCTCATCAAAAATAACCAACCAACTATCTCACATGGTTCAAGAGTTATACATTACTCTTAATACAAATATCCAAAAACATCAAAGCCACAACCCGGTTTTCTTCAAAATCGGCCTCTAAAATGAGCCGTCTTCTCGAACGCTCCCTGTACCTGAAAAAAATATTCCCTCGATAGGGTGAGCTATCGCCTAATAGTGGAATCACCCTAAATGGGTTACTCTCCACCTAAGTGCATATGCAATGCTCCAATTTAAACACACACTCAAGTAAATGTGTGATCCTACTTGAATGTCTACATGCTCCATTCTACGTCTCGAGTCCTCACTCGACTCCTCACACTTGCCTAAGCCATGTATGAGAGTGCCTAGAATCATTTTCAAAACAAAACTTGTTGTTCTTGAAAATATACTACCGAGATCTCTAGAAAAGATGGATCATTCTCCGAAAGGCGAATGTGTTGGAAAACTTCCCCGAAATACCATGGTCCCTATCTCAATGATCCATTGACTGTCTCCCAACTCCATTCTCCGGAAAATCATCCTGTGAAATTCCTTTCGCAATCATGTTCGTTTTTCAGAAAATTCATGTCATGCACTCACACCTAATTTCTATGTTACCCGGTGCATATGAAATGCATTATGCCATGTCAATCATTTTTATACAAATATGTCACTTATGCATATATTCTCAAATTTACATTCACACCACATGTAATTCAACAATATGGATCAACCAACACCCAAATTAGCTCACTTGAGCAAATCGTAATTTCATCTCCAATGGCCTATACACACAATTATATTTCATATAATTGAGCAAATCACAATTGCATCTCCAATAGCTATACACACAATTATATTCCATATAATTGAGTTAAATCATAATTTCTTTATCTCCAACGGTTTATACACACAATTATATATTTCATATAATTGTGACATCATGTTACCACACTGCTTTGCGATTAACCTATCTATTTCCACTAATTCAAACCATTCATTTCAACCAATCTCATACACACCACACATGGACGCTTTTGGTCCAATTGTTAACTCCGGATCAAGCTTTCACCAAATCCTAAATGTATCACTGGTCAGTCCGTATGTACCCCACTCACCAAACGTTGGTTCCTCTTGGTGGAACCGAATTCAATATCCATTTCCGGTCTCCTACTCACCAAAACACAATTTATTATATAAATTATGACACAAACGCCCAAATCGGGCCCCTAAATTGTCACTTCGGATCGTCCACATGGGTCTCATAAATTCCAACATTTCTACCTCCAAGATTGGGACCGATCAAACGGCCCTACGGCCTCAAACCAACACAAACATCACAAAACATTTAAATCAAGAGTAAAACAAGTAGGATAAAACCCATACCTCACGGATTTTGTCGAAAACTCCCGAAATCGGTGTCCACGCGTTTTCCTAGCCGTGTAGAGCAACTTTCCTTCTCGACCCGAAGAAATCTGACGGTCCGATCGCCCGGGATCTTAGAGAGAAGTTGCACACTCTCTCTCTAAAATCATAAAAACCTGCTTTAATGCATTCCACTTCGTTTCTAGCTTAATTTGTCTTCTCAAGGGTAGTTAAGATGATTCCTATTGGCTATTTTGTCTTATTGTCTCATTAAGAATTCAAAAATTCCCAATGTGTCCTTTTTCCACTATTTGACACTACGCATAATCTCTGGCCATCCTGCTCCATCATCTCTACCTACGCAACATGTATCATATGAGTATATGTTACATGTGACTTTGTCACATCAAATTGGTTTTATCAAGACTGACACTTGCGTTCGAAAAACGTGAAATTTAATGTCTCTAATTCGACGAAAATCGACATGGTAGCTAGATTTCACAAGACAATTCCAAAGGTGAAGTCCGTTTCGTCATCCAAGATCTAGAAAAATTTTGGATTTTTACCGAAATTACGATTTTGCCATTTTTCAGAAAATTGAAATTTTTTGGGGTCTCACAGTCTCGATCTCTGAAACTAACTTAAGCATCGGAGAGTCGGCCGGCATACCACCACCGGTACCTTGTTTGTTTTGCAGGTTCTTGTTTCCAGGTTTATGCCCAGACAATCCGGAGACTTTGAGAATCCAAGAGACCGCAATTAGTGTAGTTTGTGGAAACGACCAAGTCAAAAGTCACATCTCGCACAAAGAGGTCACGATTATGAAGCAATCCCTCATACCTAAAGAATCGTAGTTCCCCGCTCATTCATCCAAATTGGCCGGATCCAGCGTTATAGCCAAGAATCCGGAAGAACCGGTCTCTCAAGACCAGCCTTCATCGGGCGCCAAGATACGAGACAAAGCAGAGGATTAGGCCGTATTGCATGGTTGAATCTGCAGCCGTGCCGACCATCTATAGCAAGAAACCATTGCCCGCTCTGGCCGCTTGGAAGAAGATCGGGTTGAAAATGCACGAGGCGCCCACCCCACACCCCGCCTAAACAAAATAAAGGCAAGGAGCCTATTCCTACTGCATCACGCAACGCAGCCGGGCGGACAACGAGTTATCTTCTGGTAGTTCTCCGCTTCCTGATCTGCCACCCCCAAAAAACAACGTGGAGGCCGAACTGGGTGAAAGAGGCCCCCACCGCCGTCTACCGAACCACGCTGGCATACCCGCAGGCACGGAGAGAATCTCGCCAGAGAGAGGCGACAGTTGAAGCAAGCACCTGAAAATGTACCCACGTGGCAGAGGGGCGTAGCACCGTCACTTCCGTTCGTGTATCCTACCTTCGGGGCTGCACCCGCCCTGTACATGCCTGCACCTACCACTGTCCAGGGACCAGAAGACATCTATCCTCCCCGTTGGGCCAACACATCTTAAGCTACGAGCCGCCGCATGGCTTTGTCATATCGTCATTTGCTATGTATGATGGCTCTTCTGACCCACATGACCACATGCTACACTTCAATCAAACGATGATACTCAATGCGGGAGACGACCGCCTATTATGCAAAGTGTTCTCGCCGCCTTTGAAGGGACCTCACCAGCTTGGTTCCACAAACTCCCGAGATCTATCAACTCGCTCACAAATGAGTCGCGCATTTGTTTCCCGCATCTATGCCTGGGCCTACGTAAGGGAAACATCGCTTCCTCTACATACCATCTTCAAGCGGGAAGATGAGTCCATCCATGATTTCACCAAGAGATTTGGGGGGGCCGTCCAACAAATTGATTCATATAGGATGGATGCGATCCTCCATAATTTCCATAGGAGCTTTGGGCCTACCACACCATTCTTCCACTCGCTATCCTTGGATCCGCCTACGACAATGAAAGAATTGTACATACGGGCGGATAAATATTCGACACTGGAGGATAATATCCGGGCTGCCTCCCAGACAGTGATGATCATAACCCAAAGCGGCAAGTCGGCCACTAAAGGTCAGCCTTAACCAAAGGGGAGCAAGAACCAGAAACGCTCCCGAGACCAATCAGAGAGAAAGAGGGAACCCCCGCAGTTTACCCCTCTGAACATCTCATATGACAGACTTCTTCCGCTCATCCGGGATCACCTCGACTTTAAATGGCCCATGCCTATTCAGTCAGATCCCACATAGCGCAACCAGTCGTTGAGGTGTGACTACCATAGGGACCATGGGCACGAGACCAATCGATGTCGAAGCCTGAACTTTTTGGTAGAAAAGTTAATCAAGGCCAACCACCTCAAGAGATATATCCGAGAGATGGTTCGCACTGAGGCGCCCGTGTCAAAAGAATAGCGTACCAACGTAGAGCTCCCGCCCGAACCCCGACCCAACACCGCCACCAGCTGACATGAGTATCGCCTAAGTCTAAAGAAGAGGTCATTACACAAGCAGCCACCATCCCGTTCGAATAAACACCATCCACTCCCTGCATAATAACAAAGCAATCCAGTGGTCATTACCTGGCCACCATGATGCACTTGTACTTACTTTATGTATCAATGATTTGATGCACGTAGTAATCGTTAACCCTAGTAACGCTGCCGATCTGGTTGCAACTACCGATTCAAGTAGATGAACATCTCCTCGATGTGCCCACCCGGCTTAGCGCATCCCCATCCCGCCCAACAAGGCAAATCACAATGACAATGGGGTGACATTACCCTTGGCCGAGCAGGCCAGGTCCAGCAGGTTCTGTTTTCAATTGTTGAAGACTTAGGCTTGTACAACGCCATTGTTGGTCAAGCATGGCTACATGCAATGAAACTCGTGCCATCCACCTACCATCAAATGATCAACTATCTGACCAATGTTGGGCAAGTTGATCTTCTGAGCAGCCAGCTAGCAGCCCAGTAGTGCTACCAATTGTCGCAAGAGCGTCAAAAAAACGAAAGCTCCTAAAATCCGCCCGAGACCCAGCCTCGTAATAACAACTACGATCGCCGCCCAAGCATATGGAAGACGGTGGAGCGATCGACACTGACCCCTAGAATTAATGCGCGTCCTCGTCGGCCGTATTAAATTCACCTACATCGGGCCCCATCCAGCTGCAGAAAGAACAAATACGCCGTTCGGCCTTATAATATGGATGTGTTCGCCTGGACTCACTCCGACATGGCCAACATTAACCCCATACACACCTCTCATAAGTTGAATGTCATTTCTTCGGCCAGGCCGATTAGACAGAAAATGAGGCGTTTCCACCCGGACCGATATCAGGTTATTCAGACGTAAGTGTATAATCTCTTGGAAGCGTGATTCATCAGAGAAATCAAGTACCCGGAATGGCTGGCCAATGTAGTGGTAGTCCCGAAAAAAAGCGGAAAATGGAGAGTGTGCGTGGACTACACGGATCTCAACGAGGCATGCCTGAAAGATAGCTTCCCTCTACCCCGGATAGACCAGATCGTTGATGCGTCAGCCGGGCATGGGATGTTGTCGTTCCTGGACGCCTTCTCAGGATATCATCAAATACCCATGCATCCGCCGGACGCGGAGAAAATAAACATCACCCTCAAGACCGCCCGCTCGGCTACAACGTGATGTCGCTTTGGCTTTAAAGAATGCTAGGCTACTTATCGACGCTAAGAACTAAGATGTTCAGGCCACTACTTGAAAACCATGGAGGTTTATATTGATACATGTCGGTAAGTCTAAAGACAGACCATGCCGCATTCACTTCGCAAGAGGCTTTCACTCTCGTGGCATAACAGATGAATCTCAACCCTTCAAAATGCGCCTTTGAAGTCAACGTGGGCCGATTCTTGGGTTTTATGGTGACTCAAAGGGGCATTGAAGCTAACCTCGTCCAACTTAAAGCAATTCTGGAGTCCCTAGCTCCCGCCTCTAGAAAGGAAGTACAATAGTTGACTGGCCGGATGGCCGCCCTGGGGTGGTTCATCTCTCAGTTTACAGGACCGTCTAAAGCCATTCTTTGTCACCCTCAAGGGGGCCAACCAGGCCAGGTGGAATGAGGAATGTGATGAAGCCCTCACTGCTATCAAACAGTATCTCGCAAAACCTCCAGTTCTTGCTAGCCCAGAAGCCGACGAAACACTCTTTGTGTACCTAGCTGTTTCAAATGTCTCAGTGAGTGCCTCCCTGTTCAAGGAAGATGAGAACAAAAAGCAGAGGCCAGTTTTTTTTGTCAGGAAGTCCTTAGCCTATGTAGAAACAGCGTACAACCACCTCGAGCTGGCAGCATTAGCTCTCCGGGTAGCAATGAAGAAGTTTCGCCCATACTTCCAAACACACCCCGTTGTCGTACTAATTGACCTTCCTCTGCAAAGTACCATTCATAAGCCCGACTTGTCCGGGAAGATGGCTTGGTGGGCGATTGAATTGAGCAAATTCGGTATTTAGTATAAGCCAAGACTGGCTAAAAAAGGACAAGTTGTGGCAGATTTTCTAGTATAAATCCCCCAATCTAGAGCAAGCCAAGGCAGCTTGAACTAGTGGATCCTTAATGAAGATGGCACTCAAGAAACCGCAGCCTGCAGATCGGTCTGCATCTTAAATCCCGACCAGTAGAGAGCTGAGCAAGCCATCCGCTTAGGGCTTCAAAGGCCTCTTAACAACGAGTCGAATATGAGGCCATACTAGCCAGAATCAACTAGCGCTATCAGGTTCACTTTAATGTGCTCGACTAAGGATTCACAATTGGTCAGGTAAGGAACAAAAGAATATGAGGCATGAGACCCCGACTGCAAAAAGCATGCATCCTCATGGGTTAAACAACGCTTAGACAATATTTCAGCCTGGAAGCTTGAACACATCACCAGAGACTGCAATAAGAAAGGACTCCTTGGCCGTCGTTGCCTCCGTTGCCGCTTCACTTCCAATAACAGAAATAGTGTTGCTGCCCATCTATTATCAACCGGAGTCACACTGTCACTACCGCGGTGAGCTAGGTGGGATTCCAGGTCTTCCCTTCCCCGATGTAATCTATGCTGCAAGATATCAACATTTGAAAACTTCCAGATGACAGAAACAAAGCTCACAAGGTCCAAATCTAGTCGGCCAGGTTCTCTTTGGTTAATAGGCAATTGTTTAAACGGTCCCCGGATCGGGCTGGCATTTAAAGTGCCTAACCACCAATGGGGCGGACGTTGGCGGTATTGAAGCCTGAACGGTGATAAAGCGGATATGTGGTAAATCATCCATACAACAAAAACACGACACACGTAGCCCATACCGTGGGTATTATTACTAAATCCAGCGAGGTCCGATGCCGCCGACCACGTGACGAGTGTGATCAATGCCAACGACCAGCCCCCCGTCTTAAGATCACCCTACCAAGATTTAATTTCCACACGGCGCCATCGGGCCTTTCGCCAATGGGAATTGACATAGTCGGGCCGCTTCCTACTGCCTTGACTCAAAAGAAATTATTGCTAGTAGCGATAAATTATTTCAGCAAGTGGATAGAAGCCGAGGCTTTTGCATCAATCAAGGATAAGGATGTCACTCAGTTCATTTGGAAGAATATCATCCGGTTCTGTGATACTCCGATCAATCAGGTCGATAACGGCCCTGTTCAACAAATGCTGTGCATACAAGAATCTCGCCAGAATTGAAGATAAAGAATCACACCCACTCTACGATCTCGCAGAGCAATGGCCGCGTGCTTCCCCAATAAGACCCTATTAACTGCCTTAAAGAAACGATTAGATTCAACTAAAGGCAAGTGGGTGGATGAACTCCCTGGGGTACTATGGGCCTATAAAACAATAGCTCGCCAGCCAATCGGCATATCCCCCTTCGTGCTCACTTATGGGATGGAGGCTATAGTCCCAACACAAATCGGCATGCCCACGCTCCGAACTGATTTGCCCGAGCAGTCAAATGCTGAAACTATGATCAAAGATCTAGACACGACAGATGAACTGTGCGAGGCGGCAGTTGTGCGAATAGCATCATACCACAGGATGCTAGCAAACCTTTACAACAGGCACGTGAAACCCCGTATGTTTCAACTAAGGGACCTGGTCCTCGTAGTTTTCAAAACATCGGTCGATCCGTTAGTCGGAAAGTTCCAAATTCTAAACCGAAAGGACGAGAGATTGCAACATGAACCGGCGAATCCAAATCGTATGCATTAGATAAACTAGACGAGACGCCTGTACCTAGAATGTGGAATGTTATGCACCTCAAAAGGTACTATCAATAAATAACGATTCAATTTCTAACTTTGTTCCTGTCCCAAAGGTTCATTACAAAGTTCGGGTAAGGTTGATGTCCTACCGGCCTAGTACGGTTGATGCCCAACTAGTTCGTTATCAAGCCCGGGTAAGGTTGATGTCCTACCGGCCTAGTATGGTTGATGCCCAATTGGTTCATTACAAAGTCCGGGTAAGGTTGATGTCCTACCGATCCAGTATGGTTAATGCCCAGCTGGTTCATTACCAAGCCAAGAAAGGTTGGTGAGCGCCCTTACCGCCCAAGATGGTTGGATGCTGCTGGTTCATTACCGCCCGGTATATTGATGTCCTACCGGCCCAGTATGGTTGATGCCCAGCTGGTTCATTACAAAGTCTGGGTAAGGTTGATGTCTTACTGGCCCAGTATGGTTGATGCCCAGTTGGTTCATTACCAAGCTCGGGTAAGGTTGATGTCCTACTAGCCAAGCATGGTTGATGCCCAGCTTGTACATCACGATGCTCGGACAAGGAAGCGGTAGAAGAAGGGTCAATGAACCTAGCTAACCGGAATGTTCATCCGGAGCTGATCTATGTCCTACTCAAGGTACATCTTTTCTTACTCGGCTAAATTAACTTAGTTATGAAGTAAAGCACCCACATCAGAAAAGTAAACACTACGTGTTTTATTATCGATAACATGTGCTTGGTTTCAAAACAACAACAAAAACCGGGGCAGCAAAACATAGGTGAAGAAACAAAGCTCAATGAGCAACCAAGAAATGCAACCCAAAAACACCATGTCCCTCACTCTCCCCGTTACCTCGGTGAGCGGGAAGTTTTACCCGACCCAACCTCGGTGGCAGAGAGATGCTCACCCGCTTTGCTATTATCTGTCTCAGGAACTGTAATAGGAGCCTCCCTCTTAGACACATTCATCACTTCATCAGGATGAACATCAATGGACGCAGGTTCGGTAGGGACAATACTTGGGGGGCATCGAGGATTAATAAAAAACTATGGAGATAACAGCTTGGACGTGTCCGACATCCCATTTGGAACTTCGGGTTGACTTCCACAAATGTTATGCGTGAAAGCACAACAACCATACCCATAGTTAAAGATCACTTCGAAGCCCCTCGTAAGCCTCCCTCAGGGCCTTGTTCTCTCTAGGCCTTTACCTGGATAGCAAACATTTCATCCTTACAAGTCTCGAGTTCTAAAAGCAGGGAAACTCGTTTGTTAGTCACACGGCTAACCTCGCCATCCGCCTTCCGCCTACCCTCCTCTGTAATAGCCAAGGCATTTTGCACCCTAGCCAACTCGGACTCCACCCCAGCTCCTAGTTTCCTCCTGGCCGCACTAAGATCCATGCCATCAAGGCATCACGGCGAAGATTCTCTCGCCTCACTGGGTTATTCTTTCAACGCCCTTAGCCTCATTCTCCCAACGCCGGAGCTTGACCGCTTTAGCTAAGGGAAGCGTCAAGACACCGTGGATCGGGAATGACCGACAATGAGCCGCATCCCGCCTTCTGCCCGAACTCTTGTCGATAGTCACGTTCGACGGGCCGTGACCGTCTGCAAAATAACGCATTAGAATAAAGCTATAATTAGGTAATGATATTGGAGCAAGGCATAACAGTCACAAACATACAGCTCCGCCGACTGGACAAAGTTGCAGTTGCATATTAGCATGCCATCTTCGACCGCCTGCTTGAGATCTTCCTTACAAGCGTAGGTAGGGATCAAAATGACATATTTTTCACCCTTCCCCTCGACTCGCACCTCTACCGACATCTGAAGCATTGCTGGGAATAGTTGTTCCAAATGGGCTTGCCAGGATTCGCCCCTAAGAATGGCTCCTGTGTTTGAGACTTCCCGGCTCCTTCTGGGCCAGAGGCCGAACTCCCTCCTGCCAGTCATTCCAGGAGGAACATAAGAACATAGTAGCAAACTTCTGGCCAAGAAGTAACGGCCCATCGGCGCCAAAATGAGACAAACACGGTTCAAGCAGCCGCACTCAGCGCCCGTCCAAGGGAATACCCTCCCGGACTTCCTCATGAGTTAGAGGAACCCCTCCTAGATCAACCAAGTGAGCAGTCTCCATAGTCGGTTGGCCATGAAAGCCCATCTTAGGCGAGTCCATAACAACTATCGCTTGCTTTTCCGAACCTCCGCCGGTTTAATGTTGATCAGTGTCACCAACAACCTCGGGGGTAGCATCGTCGCCTCCGCTTGAAACCGACACCCAAGCCAAGGCTCCACGCGCCAAAAGCTAGAACGAGGTCCGCCATCCGTCCCTCCTCTTCTTCGCTAGCAGGAGGCTCACAGCAAACTCCAAGGGACAAAATCTTCCACCCCCGTTCCAAGTGCTCTTTGTCGTTCAGGCACCCGCCTTCCCTTCTTAGATGCTTGAGGGGCAGGACGAGACCCATTTTTCGTAAAGGGGAGATGCTTGAGACCGCTTATCAATCTCCAGAGATGCTTCGGGCGCTACCGAATCCTCAGCCAAAGCATATATCGTCTGGCCAAAGAGTGATTACCAATTCCGACCAACCACCTCGTCCTGCTTGGGCTAAAGATGAGCCAATCCACTAAATCTTAAGGTTGGCACATAATGCTCACCTCCACTATTTATGGGAATGGGCTTATGGAATAATCGAAGAGTATATGAGAGGGATCGCGACCACCACGAAGATTCTTCACGGATAAAAGAATTTTGTGATGTCGTTCTTGCTCAGAAATCTCTAGTAACTTCTGGATCTCCTTGAAGCCAACTTTCTCCACCTAGTTTACCAATCTACCTCTCCGGATTTTCCCTGCAAGAAAAAGTGTTTATTAAGAAAATACGTAGGGCAAACGTACAACGACGCATAAAACCCACAAATTGAACACACCAGGAAGAGATGTCTTCGCCCAGTGTGGGCCTAGAGGTCAAGGGAGCCCGGTCCCATACCACGGTCCTTCCGATCAAGATCACGCCGCCGGTCTTAGGAGAGTCGTGGAGCCCTCAGAATAACTTGCAGATGCGGGCTCTAGTCGACAGGATAGCCGGCCTCCACGCACCAAATTTCACTGTATAACAGAAAACCCACCAACGAAATATCTAGTTGGTAAAGGAGGTTCAGTACGCTACATCCGGTCAGGATCTGAATGATATTCAAGTGGACAGAGCGGAGGTGTTTCTAGAGGCAGGAATTGCTTGATTAGAGACGAAACGCGCAGTGTTGCCGGCCGCGAGTCGTTCTCAAGAAATATACTACACCGCCTCCATGATCATAAGGATTCAAATTTCGATCATCCGCCAACCCAAAATTGATATTATCGGGCAATGGTAATATGACCTTAACCTTCATAAACAAAGAAGAAATAGTCGCCGCTGCAAGCAGTATCCTGCCAAGCCCTCTCGCGCCCTGGCCAATTAGTGGAAGTCTCTTCTCGACTCGCCAAATTGCAAGTATGCATAACAAACAAAAGAAATATATGAAAGGAATGGTTCCATGTCGTAATACCAAATCGTAAAAGGGGCGGGAACGACAGAACCCACTGTGCCGTGGAAAAACCCCAAATTCTAGCATACCCATAAACACCCTCCTAATAAGTCACGCTCGCTTGACACACAACCGAAATCTAACCTACTCCAGACAAAAACTGGCTTACTTGAATGAAGGGAAAACAAACACTGAAAGACAATTTGCAAAACACGCAACCCCACAGTGAAGTATTTGTAGAAGCTCTTGAAAGGAAGACAAACAAGAAGATGGCGTAGACACGATAACAGCAGGTAAAGTCCAATTATTATTCCCTAAGAATAAGGCGCCTAGCCCCTATGGATGCATTAAATGCGTTGTTGACCCATTACCCTTCCAAACGATTCAAATCCTGACAACGCTTCACTTGTTAAGGCATAGTGAGCGAGTGTAGGCCAGGTTCGTGGGCCCCCAGGCTAGTGCCCTTATGCCCCTCCTGATGGACGAGCTTAGATCGAACAAATTCCATAGTTCCGGGCCAGAACCATACGCACGATCCACTTTTGAATACATCAACGTCAGACGCCATAACCCTTGTTCCAAGGCATGCTAGAATTCATTAGACGCCATAACCCTTGAAGTTTGTTCACATTAATGACCGGTTAGCTGAACACAATAAAAATAAGGCGAAACATAACACAAAAACTTCCCGAAACACGATTTTATTAATTACACCAAATGGTGTTCACAATTACATAACCCATCCTGGTTGAAAACTGAGCCTAAGACAATTACATAACCCATCCGGGCGGAAAACTGAGCCTAAGACAATTACATAACTCATCCAGGCTCAAAACTAAGCTTAAGAAAGAAGAAAAAGAAGAGGAATCGAGGAAAGAAAGAAAGAAGAAAGCTAAAGAAAAGCCGCCGGCAGAGTCTAAAAAAGGAAAAAATTGCTGTTGTAGAGGCTAAGAAAGAGGAAAAGCCCCAATTCCACCTCCGACAAGATAATCAACAAAGGCTGTGCCAAAGGGGCGCCCATGGGGGCTTATCACCTAACATTACACAGATTTCATTGATTTCAAGGAGGATTTCTCCAAGTTCGCAACCACCCACTGGGACATATATCAAAAAATATCCCACCAAAGGTAAATTAGCGTAAGCTTCCTATAACATTCCTTTATCACCGCCGACCGTCAACACTTCATTCAAACTCAGAGCAATCGTAAGCATGTCACTAGCAGCATCCGCCAATGTCCAGCCATACATATCCACTGAAAACTCAAAACTAGCTAGTGAGATAAAAACCAGTCACCCTGTATCCTTTTATAAGGGTTACAAACCAATGGGATACTAAAAAAGCAGTACTAAATGTGATACCAAAAATAGGACACACCCCGAAAACGTGCACGTTGGAACATGCAAGCATTAATGGTCCCCCGTTCCCGATGACAACCAAGTCAAAAACACAGTATTTTTCCAACTGGAGACAATTGAACTCCCCAGCCGGAAAAAGGGGGGCATTGTGGGTACCATGGGTCTTGTTGCCCTAGTGTCTCCACCCCGAAGGCCCAAACAGATCAAAGCCCAAAAGAGGCCCAAGCATCCCTACACAAACACGGATACAGGCCTGAAGTCCATCTTGTGGGTTATATACGCCCTCTTCTAGCCGGCCGCCATCTTTAACAAGATGGCCGACCAATGATTTCCCGACTGATTCCTTGCAACTTGAGAACATATCCTCCCATAAACCTCGTACGTAATCGTCTGTAAGATGATCAACCGATCTTTGAGGCGGAAGACTCGGACAACTTGGTTATCCAAAAGGAAAAATGGTCGACGCATAAGTTAAGCGCATGCCTCCCTTCCATTTCGAAACCAATCACCCACTTTCCAGAGAAAGTGGATCATCATCCTTCTTGATAAATAAGGGAGGTAATGCTAACAAAAAAGGTACGTGAAAATATATGCTTGGAAGACTGACTTTTGGGACGCTCTCGATCTCTGAAACTAACTTAAGCATCGGAGAGCCGACCGGCACACCACCGCCGATACCTTATTTGTTTCGTGTTCTATCACAGTTCATGCCCCGACGATTTGGAGATCGAGAACTGGCGAGACCACTCAATGTGTCTCATTTATTTTATATAAAATAAAAATTATACAATTTATTTGATAAAGCATTATAAATTTCTATATTTAAATCGCTCTGCCTCATACACTTACATGATCTTTAAGATCCATTACTTAATGGGCTTGTGACTCGTTTGGCCTGTGTTAAGAAGCGGTCTGATTCCACTCGCCCCACTAAAACCAAGCAAACACTTCCCAGACGAGAGAGTCTAAAGAGGCCGCTTGGAAAAGCAAGGTCAAACTTTTTCAAGACTTTCTTGAGGGTTTTCGTATGGGATTTCAAGTCTGCCAGCCGGTCATTCTACCCCATATGAGAATTCTACCCCATATGGGAAGTTTGTTACGAATAAGCACCTAGAAGCCGAAAATCCACGAAAGCAATATTAATAATGAAATTTTCCAGCTTCCAAATCTCTTACTCCTCGAAGAGATAATCCTGGATAAAGGAGAATAATCACTGACAAGGAAGAATTAGTCTTTGATAAGAAAAAAACATATTTATCCCTAAAATAGGAGATTCCTTCCCGATAGAGGGTGATTTGCAAACCATTGTCTATAATAAAGAAGATCTCCTTAATGGTGGAGGTAAACAATTCTAACCGCACCTATTTCTTCCTCTCTATATATATATATTTTTGCTAATCTTTAATCATCTGGAGAGGGCGATCGCCACCGCCGCCGACCGCCCTTTCGTAGGGTTTACATCGCGCCGTTGATGCCTAGGAAGTCATATAATCAGGGTTCACATTACGCTGCTGACGCTCAAGGAATCTGACGATCAAGGCCCTTACAACTTGACACTTAGAGGATCCGACGTTCAAAGTCCCAACACTGGCGCCGTTTCATGGGAATCATCAAAGTCTTGTCGACTTGGACCGCAAGGCTCGGGCTTCAACAACTCTCTAGCGTACTCTCGCTACCTGAATTCTTTCGACTCCCCCTTTCCGCATCCGATCTACCCATAAAAGTCGTAATGTCGAACAATCTGATACATCAAGCACCTGAAGATCAGTTCCTCCATTGGCTTCAAGAGATGGAGAGGAAGCAAGAGGAGTAGACGAGACAGATGCATGAGTTACAAGCTCGCGCTGAACGCTTGCAACGCGGAGAATGACCCGGGCTAGGGCCCGTGCAGAGAAAAAGTCGCGAACTTGGAAAGGAAGTACAAGATGGCGATTGTGCTGAACATCCAATAGCCTGTAACAAAGGAAAAGAGCCCATTACTTCCGGTCGGCAATGACGCCCCAGCAGATGATGAATTTTCCTCCGGGAGATCCCCATCCACGAGTGCCCCACCAAGATGGAATGCTCGAGGCAGCACAAGGGCAAAATCGCGAAGGAAGCACTTGCAATCGCCTGCCCTCGCGATGCCGCAGCGGCGCCTTCCCGTCGGGTTGCGGAGTATGGCCGACAAGAGGCGGAACCAACCACTTCAAGCCCCACGAAACGTGTCAGTGTTACTCAATGGCACAATGCCTCCAATGCCGCCTATGCATCCCGCCTTCATTGTAGGGTCGACATTCTATACACAACCTGCAGCCCTGATTCGAGGGCCCAATGACATGCTCTCTTCACCTCTAGGGCAACATATTCTTAATTACGAGCCACCCCGTGGGTTTGTCATGCCAACTTTTACCATATTCGATCTCTCTAATGACCCTTATGATCACATGCTCCACTACAATCATGTGACGTCGGTAACGACCATTTGTTGTGCAAAGTATTCCCGGTTAGTTCGAGAGGGCTCAAGGCTCGGTTCCAATAAGTTCCGTGTAATTCAATAAACTCGCTCAATGAGCTGGGGCTGCGGGCCCATCTCTTAGTACCTTTGTTCAGTAAGGCAAAAAATGAATATTAGCTCTTTGCAGACTATTCTAAAGCAAGAAAAGGAATCCATATGAGACTTCATAAAGAGGTTCGGGCAACCCGTCCAACAGGTAGAGGCTTATAGCATGGACGCAGTCTTTTAGAACTTCAGGAGAAGCTTCAAGCCATCCACACCTTTCTTCCACTCACTATCTTTAGACTTGTTGGCAACAATGGAAGAATTATACAGGCGAGCATATAGGTACTCAACGGTTGAAGATAATATCCGTATTAACAACACAACCGTCATATGATCATAAGTGCCTGGCCGAGAGCAAACAAGTCGGAGGAAGAAGCCGTCTGAGTCCAAGGAAGGTCAGAGCAAAAATCGAAAGCGATCCCATGATCAGTCATAGAAAAAGAGGGACCCTCGCACTTCACCCCACTGAACATCTCATATGAGAGGTTGTTGCCCCTCATTCGTGACTTTCCATATTTCAAGTGGCCTGCACCGATCCAGACAAATCCCTCTCAGAGAAACCCATTCGTACGATGCAATTATCATAGAGATCACAAAAAGACGAGACCAACAGTGTTGGTGCCCTCGAAGGTCCCGGTGGAGACTAATCAAAGCAGGCATCTCGTATATGTGAGGGAAGTTGATCGCGGAACAGGATATGGGCCACCAACAGACAAAATTATAGCCAGCGTGACCGCCCCGTCAAAATCCAGACCGACCATAAACTATATATTGGGAGGCCCATCTAATGACCAATATCAATCGAAGCGCCAATAGAAGAAGCTCTTGAGAGCAGCCACAATTAAGGCCCGAGTAAATGCTATCCACATGAGAGGCAGCCGTGAAGAAACCAAGCCAATAGATGGCCCTATATCCTTTCCTCCCAGAAACCCGGAAGCAGTGACACAGCCCATTATGATGCATCGTACTCACCCTATACAGCGCTTGATATGAATAAGGTGCTAGTAGATCCCGGCAACAGTATTTAATTTGTTAAAGAACTAAATTCTTCAATCGATGAAGCTTCGAATGTTGAACTCAATCGGCGACCGGGCTTTATTCAACGATGCAACAACCACGACACTAGAAGACGTCACGCTCCCTGTACAAGTAGGACCAATCGCCTATCAAGTTTTGTTCTCAGTAGTCGAAGACTTGGGGCCTTACAATGTAATAGTAGGTCGGACCTGGCTACACTTGATGAAGGTCATTCCTTAAATATATCATCAGATGGTCAGTTATTTGACCAACGTGGACCAGGTCGACCTTCTAAGCAATCAGCTGGCCTCAAGGTAGTGCTATCAACTATCCATATGGGAACAGAAATGGGAGAATAGCTCAGGGAGTCCTCCTCTTGAAGATCACACCCCCGCATAACAACCACAGTTCATTGCCCAGGTCAGGGTGGAAGAGAATGACCTATTAGCCGTGGATCCCCTAAAGTCAAGGGTGTTACGGGCTCCGAGAAGTTCACATACGCGCCTCCGCTTATCCAAAGAAAGAAATGAGTGACTACAACGTGTATTGCTAAGAAATATAGACGTGTTCGCCTGGAATCACTTGAATATGACCGAAATCGACCCGATGTTGGCCTCTCACAAGCTGAATATTATCCCCGCGGCCAAACCAGTAAGATAGAAAGTGAGGCATTTCTACCTCGTTATCGCCATCGATTATTCCTTTCGCATTGTGAGGTGGGACAATCTTATAAGAGTAGTTGGGTTTTACTCTGTAGCTTGCACCCCAAATGGCTGGCTGAATGTGGTCAAGCCACCCATTCCCGGCCCGAATCTCGATCGCGTATCCGAACCAGATTCCGAGGCGCGGATCGAACTGACTCTTTACTCCGCTTAATTAGACATCAGATATCCAAGTCTTATAATATATCAACATCATATACAAAAGTCCAAAATAAAACTACCACCGTAGCGGGTGTTTTTACAATGTCACACATATACGCGATCGAGTCCCTACATATTCAAAACTATACAATTACAATTACTGATCAGAGTGCGGAACTCATGTTGATGAACCCCTACCTACGTGTCGCCCCGAAGAATGCGTTCTTCTGAATGCCTTCTCTTCCTCGTACCTACACGGATTAACCCGCAAGGCGCATTACGCTTAGTGGGAACATATGGCTACTATGCATGTACACATTATATTCAGCATATAACAATAACAAATACATCGAATTTCATGCATTCATATCATGGACTTATACAAGTACTTATGCTTATAACAGGATTATGCTTATTCAAGACTCCCGTAGGAGTTACAGAACTTATTCTACTCAGAAATACCCGTAGGTATTATAGATCAGAACAATACACCTTCGTTTCCTCTTATTCATTATTCAGGTTATTATCATATAACTATTGGAATACCTAGATCAGTGCTAATAAAAGTGTAAGACATAGCACAATAAGTATCCGAAGATACTATACGCACGGAAGTGGGCCAGAGTGCTACTGTGCCAGATTGCCGTAGTATCACATAAGTGCCATAGCACTAATTAGGACAGGAGTGCCGTAGCACTTAACAGGACAGGAGTGCCGTAGCACTTAACAAGAGCACCAAAGTACTTCAATCAGAGTGCCGTGAGCACTTAATCGAGTACCAAGTACTAATCGGGGAGGTCGGAGCACTAATCGTGACATGAGTGTCGTGTCATTTAATAACTGGGCCTTAAGCAGCTTTTTACAATTATATGAGTTCAAGAACTTACTATCTTATATCAGGCATTCTAGCCACATTATGTGTCTATGACATATTTTATTTCACATTCATGGTCACGTGTTAAAATTGCTTTCATATTTTCATATCATATTTATGTTTCATGAACACAGCTATACATTTTGCATTTCCTATATTTTTCATATGTTACTATTACATATGGCATTTCATATACTTGTACGATAATGCCTATGTATTCACACACATCATTCATGTATTCTAGTCCTCTTATGAATTCATTTTACTTCTAGGAATTGGAATCATTCCAATTAGATCATCCAAACTAAAGTTATGGCATTTTCATGCCAAACTAGTCAATTTTACCGATTTTAATTCCTGGCGACGCTTTTTGAAATATTCCATATTCCAGTTGCCTTGACTCCATATTTGGCACTCGGTTCTTGTACTCTCTTAAAGCTAAGTTGCTAAGGGTTCTTCTCCACTAGAATCACCCAAATCGGAGCACCGAAACTCTCAAGATACCGCCCAAACAATCCGGACTACTCTATGATCAAAACTGAAGCAAAAATTGGCTAGAATATAGCCCCACTTTGAGTAAATTTTTGGGTCACTTAGAGTCAGAATTTGATGATGTCTATTTCTGGATGTTTGGTTCTCCTTGAAGTCTAGTTTAATTATCCACTTGAATCACTAAATTCGGATAATAAATGAGCAAGTTATGGTTAAAATACGAACACTTACTGTAAATAGAAAGCAGGTGTACCTAAGATGTGTCCGACCAGCATTCAAGACAGTTGGCAAAAACGACTTAACCCAAACTGTATCAGACAGTTTCTAACTGGTGACTCCAGGCTGTGTCTTCGAATGACCAGAGATGGTAGTTTTCTCCCATTTTTCCATATTTTGCTACCCAATTTCACTATATACTTATCTTACATCAAAAACCTATCATGAATTCCTCCCAAAACAACTATAATATGGGTTATAACCCATACATAAACCAATTATAAAGGTTACTTAGGTTTGTTCTAAAACCCTAACTCAATTACTATGAATCCCTCCCTCAAAATGAGGATTTCCATACTCATCTTGTGTCATTTAGAGTTTTACCAACCCTACTTCAAGAAAACTTCGTTATGATGAAACTTAACAACCCCAGTTCAGCAAGTCTTAACCATACAATTGCATGGACATTCACATAACTTGAGAATCATCCAAAATTCATAGTTTCATACCTTGACTTTGCTTCTCCTTCTTCCTCTTCTTCTCTTTCCTCTTCTTCTCCTTCCTCTTCCTCTCCTTCCCGTAGACTTCTTGTTTGGAGACCAAAATAATGCATTTTTGGTCTCCCACATCTATTTGTAATGAAACTTTATGTTATTTAGTTTTTTGTCCTCCAACTTCGAACACATTTGTATTTCAATTTCTTTATTGTATTTGGCCTCTAATCTTCTTAATCCATATCTTTTTATGCCCATTTTTGACAATTTACACTTTGCCCTTTACTCTTGTAAAATTTCCTAGCTTATAACCCTATATTTCCAAGTAGCTACTTTACTTAAAATTTCAATTATGTTTAATAAAATACCCTAACATGTTGAAAACAACTAGGGTATATTTCGGGGTGTTACAGTGGTGGTGGTTCCAAAGAAGGGTGGTAAGTGGAGAGTATGTGTAGACTACATGGACCTCAACGAAGCATGCCCGAAAGATAGCTTCCCTCTATCGCGTATAGATCATATCGTTGATGGCTCAACCGAGCATGGGATGCTATCATCTCGACGCCTCTAAAAATTCACTCGCATTCTATGCACCCGCCTCGATGCGCAGAAAACGGACTCTCAATATTCGCACGGCTATATCATACAATGTAATGTTTTTTGGCTTGAAGAATGCCGGAGCAACCTATCAGAGGCTAGTGACCAAGATATTTCGACCATTGATAGGCAAGACCATGAAAGTCTACATCAACGATATGCTTGTCAAATCCAAAGAACACCCCGATCACATGAAAAACTTGCAAGAAACCTTTGAGCTGCTGCACATGTACGACATGAAACTCAATCCCCTAAAATGTGCGTTTGGAATCAATTCATACAAGTTTTTGGGCTTTATGGTAATGCATAGAGGGATAGAGGCCAATCCTATCCAGCTTAAAGCTATTATAGAATCTTAGACTTCTACCTAAAAAGGAATGGTACCAACGACCGGGTTGTGGTCATGCTCGATCAGCTTATATCTGTTTTGCAAACATATTAGTGTTTCTATTTTTCACCACTTGGGTGGAGCCAACCGACCACTAGAATATGAATGCTACCAGCTTGGTGGTAACTGCTAAAGATCTCACTAAAACTAATAATTCTACTTAGTCCCTAAGCAGTGGATACGCTTTGATCTCACTGGTAGTTTCAGATGTCTCAGTGAGTGCAACTTTGTTCAAAGAAGATGAAAATCGGAAACAGAGACCAGTGTTCTTTGTAAGAAAATCCCTATATGAGGCAAAAACTCTATATACCCGTCTCGAGCAAGCGTCACTGGCTCTCCGTGCGGTGACTAAAAAACTCCACCCTTACTTCCAAGCACACCTTATCATTGTGCTAACTAATCTTCCCTTGCGAAGCACCATACATAAACCCAACTTGTCAAGAATAATGGCTTGGTGGGCTATTGAACTAAGCAAGTTCGGTATCCAGTATAAACCCCACTTGGCAATAAAGGAATAGATATTAGCAGACTTTTTAGCAAAGATCCCCCAACAAGACGCAGACCCAGGTAACGCCGACTAGTGGATCCTTAATGTGGATGGTGCTTCTAGGTAAACGGGAGCCGGTGTTGGCTTGTAACTTAAAGCTCCAATTGGGGAGAGAATAGAGCAAGCTATACGGTTAGACTTCCCCGCATCCAATAATGAGGCAGAATACTAAGCAATCCTAGCCAATATAGATCTTGCAACTCAGATCCTCGGTGCATCATCATGCTAAAGTGACTCCCACTCTGGTAGACAGTAAACGGGGAATACGTAATCGGACCAGCTGGCGATGACCAAGTATATATTCCTGGTTAAGCTCCAACTGGAGAGATTCGTGGCTTGGAATCTTGAGCACATCCCAAGGGGTTCAAACGAAAAGGCGAATGCCTTAGCAGCAATGGTTGCATCCTTACCAGCCAAAGAAAAAATGCTCCTCCCTATCTATTACCAGCCGAAGTAGTCAATTGCTGCCAATAGGGTGAACGAGATAGAAGAAGCATGTCCCTCTTGGATGACTCCAATAGTCTGCTACCTGAGCTCGAGAGAACTCCTAAATAGTAGGGTCGAAGCCAACAAGATTCAGGTTCAGGCGGCTTGATTTTCCCTTGTGAACGGGCAGTTGTATAAACGTTCTCTAAATGGCCCATATCTTAAATGCCTCACCACCCAACAGGGGCAGTATGCATTGGCGGAACTCCATGAAGGAATATGCGGAAACCATCCAGAAGGCAAAACTTTAGCGCATAAGGCCCACACCGAGGGCTACTACTGACCAAGCATGAGGGCAGATGCAGCTGCCTACGTTAGGAAGTGTGATCGCTACCAATGGCAAGGCCCCATTTCAAGGGTGTTGGCTCAGAACTTGACAACCATAATGAGCCCCTAGCCCTTCGCCCAGTGGGGAATTGATATAGTTGGACTACTACCTATCGCCCCAGCATAGAAGAAGCTATTATTGGTAGCAACAGACTATTTTAGCAAATGGGTAGAAGTTCACGCCTTCGCCTCCATCAAAAACAAAGATGTCGTCTAATTTTTATGGAAGAACATCGTCTATCGATTCGAAATATCATAGTCGATAGTGACTGACAATGGGCCACAGTTTGATAGAATGGTATACAGGAATTTTTGCAACAAGCTGAAAGTCAAGAATTTATATTCAACCCCGCAATACCCACAAAGCAACAGCCAGGTGGAATTATCCAACAAGACTCTCCTAACAACTTTGAAAAAGCATCTACATTCGGGTAAAGGAAAATGGGTAGATGAGCTACCAAGAGTTCGATAGCCCATAGAATCCACCAAATTTAAAACCAATCGGGGGATGTCGCCATCTCGCCCTTACTTACTTGACGGAGGCTGGCAATCTCACAAAAATTGGGATACCCACACTTTGAACTGGAATTCCTGAAGAGGCTAATGCTGAGGCCATTACTAAAGACCTAAATATGACAGACGAGCTCCATGAAGCTGCAGATGTGCTCATAGTGTCATACCAGCAAAGATTGATTCACAAACCTGTACAACAGGCGGGTAAAATCGCTTACATTCCAAGATGGAGACCTGGTCTTGAGAAGAGTCTTTGAAAACACGACTAACCCAACATACGGGAAGTTCCAACCAAACTAGGAAGGGCCATATATGGTTGTCTGAGTGGGGGCAGCCGGATCATACGCATTGAATAAGCTAGAAGGTATTACCAGTAATATTTCCTTTGAAAGTATTACTATCAATAGAGACCGTCTTTAGAATATTTTTGAAATTTTGCAACTGCCTCTTGTCAAAAGACAAGATATGGCTCTTAGCCTGCTAGCACTTTCAAAAGACCCGATGTGGCTCTTAGCCTGCTGGCACTTTCAAAATACCATATGTGACTCTTAGCCTGCTGACACTTTCAAAAGACCATATTGTGGCTCTAAGCCCACTGGCACTCTCAAAAGACCAAATGTGGCTCTTAGCCTGCTGATACTTTCAAAAGACCAGACTGTGGCTTTTAATCTCCTGACACTTTCAAAAGACTAGACTATGACTCTAAGCCCGTTGACACTTTTAAAAGTCCAGATGACTCTAACCCCGTCGGCACTCTCAAAAGACCGCATCAGGGGCTCTAAGTCAAGGCAAGATTTCTCTAAAAGACCAGATCGGTGGACTCAAGGCCTGGCTGCACTTTAAAAGACCGGGGAGGTGACTCATAGCCCACCGGGGTATTCTCAAAAGACCGTAGATCAGGGCTCTTAAGCCCGCCGGGCAATTTCAAAAGATCGGGACAAGCTCTAAATTCTTTGACACTCTCAAAAGACCAGATGTGGCACTTAACCTACTAGCACTCTCAAAAGACCAGATTGTGGCTCTTAGCCTGCTGGCAATTTTCAAAAGACTAGACTGTGGCTCTAGTTTCCATCGGTACTTCAAAAGACCTCAGACTTATGGCTCTCTCAAGCCTCGCGCACTTTCAGTTAATTCTCAGATGTGGTTTCTTAGTATGCTGAAGACTCTCAAAAGACCAGATGTGTCTCTTAGCCTGCTAGTACTTTTTGTAACACCCTGAATTATACCCTATTAGTTTTATAATATGTTTAAAGTATATTTAGTAATTTTCCGTGTGAGGACTTATTTGTCTTAAAGTAAGAAGTTTGGTGTTATAGGAGTATTATAAAAGTTATTGTGGAATTAAAGAAAATTGAAGGACCTCAGGGCAAGGACCTAAATGTAAATTAGGGGTTAATGTGCAAGTTGAGAAAAGAGTGATCAAATGGTAGAGTTACATGTGGCTTTCTAGGACTTTAGAATTCAATTTGACCTTGGGAGCCTTAGGAATCTAGATAAGAGAGGGGAATGAGATCCAAAAGTTTAGGTCTCTCATTTTTCACTTGGTCTCTTGTTACAGTTTGAAGAAGATAAGGGAGAAGAAAGGGAGAAGTGAAGAAGGAAAGGGGAATTAGAGCTTGGGGTGACCAAGAAATAGGTACGAGACTCCCTTGAAGATCAATTCATTGTGGTTTGTGTTGTTGGTAATTTTATTTAGTTGTGGTCCTCAATTGAGGAGTTTTAGTATAAAGGAATTGTTTAGGCTTTAGGGGAGATGCTGTCAAAATTTCCCCAAAACCCTAAGTGAATTATTTGGCCATAACTTGGTCTAGAGTACTCCGATTTAGGAAATTCCAGTTAGAGAGGAAACCTAAGACTTGTGACCACATTTTCCTAGAAGAGCCTAAAGTATTGATATGACTTAAGGACCCTTGAATTTGGATCTAAAGACCGGAAGCACGGTTCCTGCTTTTAAAAATGTGAGTCATTATGGTTGTTTCAGTGACATATATCGAAGTTTTGGTACTGAATTGATGATTCCAATTTTAGAAGAACCATTAGCACCGTAGCTTCAAATGAGTAGAAGGAACTAGTTTCAAATTATGGAGTTAAGACCCCTAAAATCGGGTCACATATTTGTAAACTGGGAAAATAGACCAGTTTGGCATTAAAATACCATCACTTGAGTTCGGATGATCCAACTAGAGTGATTCCAATTTCTAAGTAAAATAGATTCATAGAGGAACAATGTGCATGAAGGAAGTATGTTGAGATTTCGAAATCATTGTACCTAAAAAATTAGTGAAGTCGGACCTTGTTTTGGAAAATGATTTTCATGTCCTTTCCTATAGGATTTTGAGACATCCAAATGTCTTTTATATACTCCTAAAGTATTAGTGAAGATGGTTTTGTACTAAAATAAGTCAGTATAACTTAGCTAAGTGAGATAAAGAAATTGACCTAAAATTTATATGATTTAATGCTAAATAATATGGAATAAATAGAATGGAATAATAAAGGACATGAATTCTAGTCATGTGAAGAAAAGATAATACATGTATAGGTGCTATATGTTAGCTATAGAATACATTCATGATGATGTTTATATGTGAAAGTTGTAATACCCCAAATTATACCCTAATAGTTTTATGGCATGTTTAAAGTAAAATGGAAGTCAAATTGTGTTTTTCAAAAATTTCCGGGTTAACTGTGAAAAAGGATATTATCAGAATTTTTAAAGAAGTACAAAGGATAAGTGGTAAATTTGAAAATTTAAGGACACAAAGGACATTAAGTAAGATGATTATATGTTATTGAATAACTATGATAAGTTGATGTGCAATTAGAATGAAATAGAAGGACCCAATAACAAAAATTAAAAGTGGAAGCCAAATAAAGAGACAAACTTGTCTCACAATTGGGAAAAAATTCAATTTGGGTATGGGAGAGCTTAGGGCACCAGTTTTTTGTGGAGAAAGAGATCAACTAGCTTGTGCTCTCCATTGTTTGGCTTAGTTTTGGTTCAAGCAAGAGAAAGCAAGGTTCACTCCAGAGCACTTAGGAAAAGAAAGCAAAGAGAAAGAAGAGAAAAAGCAAGTTGGAAGAGAAGGAATCAAGGTATGGGACTCCCCTTGAAGATCAATTCTTGTGGTTTGTGTTGTTGGTACTTTATTTGCTTGTGGTCCAATTGGAGGAGTTTTCAGATAATAAAATGTCGAGGTTTTGCGAAATGCTATCATAATTTCACTAAAACCCTAAGGATTTATTTGGCCATAATTTGCCTAGAGGTTCGGGATTTGAGAGGAAACAAGACCTGTGACTACATTTTCCAAGAAGATCCTAAAGTATTAATATGACTTTAAGACCTCAATTCGCCTCTAAAGACCGCTATGGGTTATGTTTTTGAAAACATAGTAGTTCCAGTTGTTTAGGACCCGTCTTAAGTTTTGGTACTCTAAATTGGATGATACCAATTGGAGAAGAACCCCTAACACCATAGTTTCAAATAAGTAGAAGGAACTAGTGTCAAATTATGGAGTTAAGACCCATAAAATCGGGTTTTACAGTCGGTTACCTGTGAAAACTGGCAAACAGACCAGTTTGGCATTAAAATGCCATAACTTGAGTTTGGATAATTCAATTTGAGTGATTCCAATTTTTGAGTAAAATATATTCATAGAGGAACAAAGTGCATGAAGGAAATATATTGAGATTTCAAACTCATTATACCCATAAATTAAGGGAATTCGAACCCTGTTTTGGGAAATGATTTTCATGTCCTCTTTTATAGGATTTTGAAACATCTAAATGTCTCTTATACACTCTCAAAGTATTATTGGAGATGTTTTGTATGAAAATAAGTCAATATAACTTAGCTAAGTGAGATAAATAAATTGACCTAAAAGTTATATGATTTAATGCTAAATAATATGGAAAATTTTGAATGGAATAATAAAGGACATGAATTCTAGCCATGTGAAGAAAAGATAATACATGTATATTTGGTATATAAAGTAGCATATAATACATTCCTATGATGATAAAAGATATGTGAAATTGCTCTTTATGAATATGAGAATAATGGATAGTAAATGTCTCATATGCATACATGATAACAGTAGTTATTCATCTATGTGGGATATGTATTGAAAACGTAATAAAACTGATTGCCTGCTTATGACCAAGTAGATGGATAGATGGGCATGCCTATTAGGGATATAGTCGTTGCAGCATACAGATATAGTTGGCCTTGTTTGGCCACATCGGACTCGCTTAGGTCATACAAGATAAGATAAATAGAGATCACTATCGCGCACAAAGGATACCTCGTACATACGCTTCTTTCTCAGATTCACTTTGGAAAATGTAAAATACATACACAAAAGAGATTACGAGATATGGATAAATGAGACATGAATGATAACATAGAAATTAATTTTTAATATATAATGGAAATATAAAATACATGAATAGTCATTGATACTATGACTAGAATGATATGGAATTCGATAAACAAAGCACGGAAAGTTAGTATAGCACATGAGATTAACATAATGAATTAAATTATCTAATTGTGGTAAGTTCATGGATTATTGTAACTTACAAGTTTATATGATTATATATATATATATATATATATATATATATATATATATATATATATATATATATATATATATATATATATATATATATATATATGCATAGCAAGTCATCGTATGAGTATTAGAATGTGATGATCATGGTTAGTGGTTATCCATGCGTAAGGATTCTCACTAAGCTTTATGCTTAGCACGGATGTTTATCTGTGTAGGTATTGAGGAGGCGGCTAGAGAACAAGACATTCCACATCAACATCAAGGGTCATATCAGTGATAGGTGCTCACTTGCAGTATTTCTTTTTAATGTTGTATTCTGAACTGTATAATGTATATAAACTTTTGAGTACAATGAAAATGATTTGTAAATAATATGTAAGTGATGCTTTGAATGCTTCATATAGTGGGGTATGATAGTGTGGTTCTGTAATATATGTTAAATTATATGATTATATTTAAGGAATGTTTTAGAACTGCTCAATTAATCAGGTTTAAAGTCTACAGTTTCGTGACACCCTTTCCTAACACAGAGGTGCTGGGTTGGGGTGTCACAAAAGTACTCTTTATGAAGAAGAGAATAATGGATAGTGAATATCTCATATGCCTACATGATAACAATAGTTATTCATGTATACGGATATGTAACGGGAACGTAATAAAAACCGACGTCATATGATTAGGTAGATGGATGGGATGGGCATGCTCTGATATGATACAATGAGCTGCAAAGATACGATATTGTTGGCCATGTTTGGGTTGGGATGACATGGACTCGTTTAGGTCATTACAAGAATCCCTGTTTGACTATACAAAGAAAGCACATATGAGATCACTATCTCATACGTTGATAAGTGACCTCGAAAGTACATATAGTTCTATATCCACTTCTTGAATATGTAAGGACAGCCGAAACGCTGCGGTGTGTATAATGAATGCCTATGCGCAAGTGCACGCAGAGCCCCAAGTAATATAGTGTACTTAATGCATGGATATCGATCCACGTGAAAGGTAAATTGACTACGTAGGTTCCGCTGCATAACATCCGAATAATTGATTCTGTGGTATAATTTCTTAAGTAAGGAAACTTCAACTGCTTAATGATTCTAGTGAATTAATGGTGTCATGCCTAGGCTAAACCCTATCACGCTCAATGGATTGTTTTTCAAAGATATCGCTATTCAATATATTTGTAATATGTCAATGGCGAGGTGATTGGCTTACGAGATATCCTCTCACGAGGTATATCCGCCTATCTCGTGAATAGAATCGAGTATATCTCTTTATCTCACTCTGCAGATCTCGAAATGCTTAAATGTTCTAACCTCAAATGCCACCTCTGTGTTCCTGAATATCTCTATTAACCGAATCAAGCAAAGGCTACTTTACCTGCATCCCTCGAATACCCTCATCTCTCAAATTGATCTCCAAAGGCGACATAACATTGGCCGACATTAACATATAATTGAAATGCATAGAGTAGATGTGACAAATTAATAACAATCGAATAACATGAAAGATCAAACTTTAATCCATCAGACATGACAGGTTTCATGTAACCCTGTAAAGAGATCTAACATAATGGAAGAAAAGATGAAACTGGCGACAAAGAAAACATTGTTCTAAAACCAAAATATCCGAAAATGAAAAGCGCACACCCCGCACTGTCTGTCACCGCTTCGAAACCGTGTCTCGCTCGCGACGCCTCGATACCCTAATTTCGTGAGCCATCCGCATTTTAAATGATGAGGTGCAGATTGTCGACGCCGCGACGCGGGTGATGCCGCTGGGCACGCAAGTGGGGACGCTGCTGACTTCGCATTGTTGACCCGGACGTCGCTGACGCGGGCGACGCCGCGACGCGATGCCACTTCCTCGCCTCGCTTCCTCATCGCTCCAAAACCGCCTAAAAGTTGTTCTTCGGCCCATCGAACCCGTAACCGCATTCAGATTGACAAAATCGAGATCTAGCCACAAAAACTATCAAATTATTATAAAATAAAATGTGAAAATGATTTGAATCGACGCTGAGTGTAAGATGAGTGTTTGCGCACTCATCACACCCCAAACTTAGTTTCTGTTTGTCCTCAAGCAAGAACTCGACTCTAGACAGACACACACTTCGATTACATAATAACTAACACTAAGACGCTGATGCATTATGTCGAAAAATAGGGGATCAATTTGGACTGACTCACATACCCACTGTTTTGCTCGATGTTCAGTGAATGCATACAGATATTTGACTTTCGGTAAATTCGATTGAGATAGGTGAAACTGACTAGTGCATCAAATCCCATGGTGTTCAATAGCCTTTCCTAAAATCCCCATGCGTTTATAGTGAATGGCCTGCATTATGCCTAGGTTCCGATAATACTCCCAAACTTAAGCTCAACCCACCTATTAGGAAGAAGCTTAACTAGACAAGGATAGGAACTGACCCATTTATTTATGTCCACATACCTAAATGAGTAAAATTAAAAACAAATTTGGAGGAAGACCTAGTGTCAAGAAGTTTTAAATTAAGGTTCCCAGAATGTGGATCCATTGGTGACTTCACCGCCTGGTTAAGGGCACCCGGCATTAAATTCCCTTCAAACTTCACCCCGAACACTCAACCAAACTCGATGGCCCTAGGGGTCGCGTGGAACGATCCATCTTCGTCCCATGTAACTGCAGTGAAGTTAATGACTCCCTAGCCGCCTGGCTCAAAGGCATTAGGCTTGATAGCTCCTCAGATCGTGCCCGGATTCCGATTGATGATCCCCGCTATTCCTATGCATATACCTATTTTTATTGTTTTTCTTTTTTTCTTTTCATTGTTTTTGTATTTTCTGTCAGCTCGATGGCAATCCTTCTTTGATTAGGTGTCCCATCATTCTCAAATGGTTCAATCTCCTAGGTTGATCGAATTTAGGAGTTGGTTCGGCACTTATGCATACTCCGAAGTCACTAGTGAGTGTGATAGTAGGTTTTTTGAGAACTCGGTTTTCGACTACCCACCGATTCACTAGCCCTTTTTAACTATTCAACCTAATTACCGAGCATCAAGCAAATATGCATTTGAACAAGTTTATAGTGAACTCAATCCAAAATTGATCCTCAATTTTCAACATGGCACACATGTATGCAATTACTACATGCAAGAATGTCCTAAAATATAATCAAACAAGTAACACATGACTCATTAACATGAAAGTGCGATGTAAAATAAACTGAAAACAAAACACACTAATATGCGGAACACACTAAAAATACTACACACTACTAAAACCAAAACACAATAAACAAAATACAAAACATAGTACCCGATCACCAAATCCTCCCCAAACAAAATATCCAAAGGTTCCACCGGTAAGATAAAACATAGAGGGTAAGGGAACTCCCCGAATATCACCGCATGGAGGTGGTGGGTGGATGGTGATAAGCCGTGTTGAGCGAGCCGCCTCGTATAGATCGGCCACAGCCAGAGAATGATGGCCCACGCGTAACCCGTCCGCATGTCAGCACGCAGCGCCTCCATATCCTGAGTAACGAGGACTCGGTGCTCCTGGGTCTCATCCCTGCACGCGCCAAAGCGCCGCGAGGGAGAGCACCGGTCCTCAATATCCGGGAAGGATCAGGAAACGCCGCCGAGGTCAGCTGGGTGGTGGGTGGAGGCGGTGGAGACGAGGGTGGTGGTGGAGGTGGGTGAGACGAGGGATCGCACGCCTCTCGTGTCACCTGAATCCAAAGCAAGCCCGAGACCGGAAGCTCGCCCCGCCTGAGGGCTCGTGACCTGAGTCGTGAAACCTCAAAGCCAAGTGGACACCAGGTGTGTCCCGGGCTTGACCGATATTGCCTGATCGGATGAAGCCGTGCCTCATTGTCGCTGGGCTAAGGGGCACCCCGCTTTGCTCAGACAAGCAACATCGGGCGGTGCCCTGTGTTCATCTTCTATCCCGGCGGCGGAGGATGGCATCCGATAACCCGCCCAACATCAATGGGTTATCCCGATGATGGCGGCGCCGGCGGCGAACGCCAATGCCACCATTACCACATTCGTCAGCTCCGGATAAGACGACTGGCTGCATGAAACGATGCCAAACCATTGGAATGTAGCCAAATGTCGGGCCTTGAAATCGACCGCATGGCCCGCAGACCGCTGATCCTCCACTCACCCTACTTTGGTCAATACGCTGATGACCACATGGTAGTCGATGCTCATGAGCTGATCAAAGGACCTTATGACACGGTTCAAAGCATGTAAACTATCGATAGACTCGAATCGGTCGACAATACACCTCGCACTCGACCTTGAGGACACATGGGAAGCGAGGTTACGTGCAAATTCCTCGAACTACGCCATTGTCGCCGGACGAGGGTTGGCATAAGGCACGCCCACCCTTAAATTCCGACGGTTTTAAAGAAATCAATTCGGGTGATGAAACCCTTCTCCTAATGAAGGACTCCGCTTGCAAATCAGGCTAAACCGACCGCGGCGCCGCGCTTATAAAACGTGAGGCATCGAACGCGGGAGTCGGGTCCTCGATGGGCCGACTCCGCTAAGGTGCAACTTTGCCTCTCGTACATACTAACCTAGACAAAAATCCAAACACCTAATGTACCACAAAATCAACTAAATAACTACCTAAGGACTCAACAAACCTAAATGGGACTCGCAGATCCTAAAGGAACCTAGTCGACCCAAATGAGGACCTGGCAACAATTCTAGACCAAACGAAAGCAACAAAGAAACCCCAGACCACTCACCCAAGCTTAAACCGGCAATACGTTGACGGGAATGCCACTATGACCCAAAACCGGCCAAAGAGGGTGATCACTTACAAAGTGGTCGGCGAAAGGGAGGTCTCCAATCGTGGGATGGAGTCTGGCGTCCGTGAAGGATGAGATGCAGGAGCTGTGGTTTTAATGAGTGAAGGTGTGTGAGGTGGAAGAGCCAAAATGAACTATTCTCGGGCTAAAACAGGCCACGCCGCGACGGCGTTCACGCCGCGACGTGGCGTAGGACATGACCAAATGACGCCGCGACGCGGGCGTAGTAAATGACCAAAATGACGCCGCGACGTGAGAATTTAACGCCATTTGGATAGAGAGCTTCGAAAAATGACGCCGCGGACGTGGAGAAAATCCACGCCGCGAACGTGACAAGAGGGCTTCAAAATGACGTCGCGATCGTGAGAATTCCACGCCGCGACGCGACGTGAGATGAAATTTCGACGCCGCGACGCCGATTCGACGTCGACGTGACGTAGAGTGTCTCAAGAAATTTTGAACACACCACTAAACCCACTTTTTCGAGAACTCTCCACGCGGTAAATCCCATTCCGCATCAACACGCCGGTAGACCGCACCCACGCTCCCGGTCCCGCAGAATTAAAACCAACAAGCGTAAACACCGATCATGAACACAAATCTAGAAACCAAAATCATTTAAAATAACCAATAGAACTGAAACTACAAAATATGTGAACACTGTCAGCTTCCCAAGAAGCGCTATGTTTAATGTCGTTAGCTCACGAATTCTCAATCTCGGTGTGATCAAGAACTCAAACTCTTGTGATCGCTGATCATACTTCTTCACAATACAAAGGAATGACTTGTTATCAAGAAACCTCGCCCATAGTATCGCCTTTCGCAGTCAAAGTAGGCGATCGTGGAATGTGCCTCAAGCCAGATGTGAAACTTCGCCCACCATGTGAAAATACCTTTGTTACCGTGAAAGGTCCCACCATCGAGACTTTAATTTCCTGAAAAGCTTTAGCCTGAATTGAATAAGGACTTGCCTGGTCCGACCGCGAATTCTTTCTCGTGATGTGCTCACGTGCCAGCCTCGTCTTCTCCTTATAAATACGGCGCTCATGTTTGCTTTCCGAACTCATCTAGCCCACCGAGTCGAGTGGGCCAAGCCACCACCAAAGTAATCGTCCATGTTTGTTGTCATGGCCCAATAGGCCTCGATGCTCCACTCCCACCGAAGGTGGCACGCTTTACCATAAACAAGTCCGAACGGGACATACCTAAAGGAGTTTTAAATGCAGGCAGATGCCCGTGAGCTTTATCGTCTATCTTTGCATTCAACTTCTGGAGTTGTTGACCGGTTTTCTCGAGGATGTACTTGATTTCTACCGATACCTCCGTCGCCCGCTTGATCGCGGGGTGGTATGCAGAGATGTACGATGACGACCCATACTTTTCGCAAACCTCGCTTCGCCACCTTATCAGTAAATGCTGCACTAATATCCGTGATTAAAGCTCGAGAGTTCCAAACGTGAGGAATATATATCACTAAATTGAGCTACAATCTTGGCATCATTGGTCTCGTGTTGGAATCGCTTCATCTACTTCGAGACATAGTCTACACTCAACAAGATGTATAAATTTGTTGTATGATGCGTGAAATGGTCCCATGAAATCGATCCCCATAAGTCGAACAACTCTACCTCCAAGATAGGATGCATGGGTGGCTCGCCCTTTCTAGGATGTTCCCCATCTGCTGACATTTGTCACAAGTGGAAACGAATTGATGAGCATCTTTAAACAAGGAAGGCCAGTAAAACCCGATCAGTAGTAACCTCGCTGTCGCTCGCCACCAAAGTGTCCACCACACGATAAAGTGACAATGGTTCAGACACGAGCATTTGATTCTTCGGGCACACATCTCCTTATCACTGGACAAAGATAAAGGTTCGTAAAGAATCGCTCTTCCCAATAGTAGTGCTTAAGGTGTGCGAAAACCTTTTCTTCTTCGATAGTTAAATTCGGGAATCACTGCCACCAAATAGTTCATAATCCAAACCAAGGAATCATTTCGTCCGTAATAGCAAAGTTTCGTCTGAAATTGGCCATTCACTCGAACATCATCTCCGGCCCTTCTACGCGGGAAGGTATTCGCCACTAAATTTTCAAGTGTTTCATTCTTGATTTCTACGTCGAACTCTTGCAAATGTATGACCCACCGAATCAACTGGTTTTGCATCTTCTTGGTCATCAAATACTTAATGGCCGAATGATCGCGGTGCACCACGACTTATTGCCAATCAAATATGGCCCGACCCCATCGAAGCAAAGACAATGGCCACTAGCTTCTTCTCGCAGTGGCATAATCTACTGAAAGGCCATTCAAAGTCCCGCTTGCATAGTAACACCAAAGATTTTCTCTCGCTTTCGCCTCTCTAGTACCGCCCCAATCGCATAGCGTCGCTGCATCACACATCACCGTAAATGGAAAAGACCAACTGAGCTACAACAATAGGAGAGCCGAGATCAACTTATCCTTCAATACAAGAAAAGCATGTACGCATCGGGAGTCAAATTCGAATGGGATCCCCTGGACTAACAAATTAGACAATGGTTTCGCAACTGCAGAAATCCTTGATAAACCGCCTATAAAATCCAAAGACGTGCCTAGAAAACTTCGGATCCTTCACCGAAGAAGGTGGAGGAACTTTTCAATCGCTTCACCCGCCCCTATCTACTCTATCCCTCTTGGCTTAGATCCGATGTCCATGACAATACCCTCTCGTACTCATGAAATGGCACTTTCCCAATTGAGCTGGAGTACTAAATCGTCTTTCACATCTTGCTAGTACAAATTTCTCAAATTTGCTAGACAATTGTCAAATGAATTTCCCATTACCGGAAATCGGGCCCATGAAGATTTCAATCGCCTTCTCCACCATGCCCGGAATACGCCATCATGCATCGCCGAAGGTACCCTGCATTGCATGTACCCAAAGGGCATCCGCCTAATGCGAATGTACCATAAGGACAAGTGAATGTTGTCTTCTCCTGATCTTCAGGAGCTATGGCAATTTGATTGTAACCGAGTATCCGCTTCAGAAAGCAATAGAGTATTCATAACCGGCTAATCGACGAGCATCCGATCTAGAAACTAAGAATGGAAAGTGATCTTTTCGAAAGTGTACTCGCCCGCTCCATAATCAATACAAATTCTCCACCCTAGAATCGCTCGACGGCAAAGAAGATGTTGTTTTCACCGATGACAATTGTTCTCCCTTCTTCTCGCACTAATTCCGAACTGGCCGATCCATGCATCATTCGAACGGGGTAAATCACCCTGCTATCTAGCCATTTTAAAACCCTTTCCGACTAATTCCTTCATCAGTTTGCTTAACTCTCCTCGCCGCGCTTCCACCGAAGGTTTATGTCCATCTTCTAGTAAAATACGATGCATGCACATAGAAGGATCTAATCCTTTTAGATCGCTTAGAGACCATTCGAAAGTGCATGTTTGTGATCTCGAGATTCATAACTATCTATGTCAAAGATGTTAGATAACATGGTGGATGATCTGTCCTATGCATTACTGTTAGACTAGGTAGAGGTTTTTGTTCCATCTCGGGTGGTTGTCAATCGATGGGACCGGCTGCTTTAACTCCTTCGCCCCGCAGGTTCAAGTATTTTCGCTTCATTGTGTCCGAAAGAGTCCATCCATTTAACATATTCTTCGCTCGTCACCTGTGCTCCTCGAATTCATTCTCTTACTAGGCTAGTTCCAAAGGGCCTCGCAAGACCAATTTGGCTAGACACTATAGCCTCTACTATGCCTGGCCATGAAGCAAGTATCACTACCGGGTGTCTCACCGTCGAAGACATTGAATTTTACTTCTTCTCTTGTACTTTAGTTTCGGGGCCGCCTCCGCACATCAATCATTGCCCCGCCAACATAGAAAAGGTCTTCCCAAAATAACTCCAGATTTCTTTATCTTCCTCCATGTCTAAAACTATGAAATCACAAAGATAAACTGGTTTACCTTTACTAAGATATCTCTATTATCCCTCTCGATGCTTCAAAGATCCGTCTCGCAGTCGGCGTGGATCAGAGCCTGACGGGGGCTTCTCCTAATCCTAAACGCTTAAAGATGGAGGCGCATAAGATTACCGCCGCACCCAAATCACACGCCTCTCAAAATAGCATTTCCAATCGTGCACGATAGTGAAACCGCCTCGATTCGGAAGCCAGGGTAGCTTCCTCCGAAGGATGGCATCGCATTCTGCTAAGTTTACCGCCTCAAGTCTGCTAATCTTCTTCCGAGACAAAATGTCTTTCATGAACTTTACAATCGGGCATTTGCTATAGGGCATCAGCAAATGGAATAGTTATATGCCTTTTGAAAACATCCATGAACTTCAATTGCTTATCCGCTTATGTTTCTTGAGACGCTGTAAGGGACCTAGATAGTCGGGCCCTCGCTCACTAGAGGTCTCGCCGATCGCTTCTCCCGTGGATCGCTCTTTGACCGCATCATCTTTCCGCTTCCGGGCCGGGTGATCTCTCGGGCCTCTAACCGCTCTACGATCGGGGCCGCACTCTGTGATTCTAATTTTCTCCCACTTCTCAAAGATGACTCCGCTTTAACGCGCTCATTCCCATCTCTTCGGGTTTACCAATTGCTCAAGAAAGAACCCGTTGCCTTCGTAGTAAGCTTCCATTTGGCCCATTTGTGCCTCCAAACTCCTACCAGGCCGCTGACATTTAACTCGTTGCTTCGCCGCCGCATGTTCGCCTTTAGTCTCATTCATAAACATTTAATGCTAAGTTACTGATCCGTGATGTAGCTTGCTCTAAACCACTTTCTTCGTGGTGGTTCATTAGCTCCTAGCTTTGATGGCATATTGTTCGTTATTACGCCTATCCATACCTCATTGTTTCCTGATTATTCTGGTTCCGATTACATTTACCCATTCCCTCGATTCTCGATCTCCTCGTAGTCAGCACTCCCCCATACCTGGCCCCGTCGCCGTGATCGGCCTCCGATTAAAACCTCGATACGCACCGGGCTCTTGCTCCAATCGCAGGCTCGACCGATATCTCACTACTAGCAAGCCAGCTCACTGCATTCACACACAACTCCTACGGAGCCGTCCTGTATGGCACGCGGCCGCTCCCCTCGCCGCCATTTAGTCAGTTAGTCACCGAGCCATGATTTACCGCATTGTCGAGGACTTTAACACCGTGCCACCCACCGTGCTTCATCGCGTAGCCTCTCTAGGCCACTGATTAGTGCTGGTTGCAAAGATCTTCCAACATCCCATACGCCTGGTCTCAGGGTTTTCTTCATCAATGATCCTCCACCGAGGCATCTATCATCTGCTCGAGTCAGATTTCGCACTATCGAGAATGTGTGGACTTGCATCCATCCGTTAGTCTATGGTGAGGACACTTCTCAATAATTCATGAACCCGTCCCATGCCTCCGCTAGGTTCTCCCCTCTAGCTGACTAAACGATATCGATCTCTCGTGACAAGTCAGGCAATCTTCGAAGGTGGAAAGAACTCGTCGAAACTGCACTAACTCGCTCCATGGTAATGGAGTCCGTGGTTGGATCGGTCACCAATGCTTGGCTCTATCCTCGAGTTAAAGTGAATAACCGTATCTTGTGGCTTCAATAACTCCTCACAGATTGATGAAATATCGCAAACTCGAGGAAGTTAGTCAAATGCATGTTCGATTCTCACGGGTACCCATGGAACAATATGTTCCGCATCCAGACTGTGGATCGACTTCACCAAATTGTTTGCTTGAATCTGGCCGTCTATCACAGTTCGAATAACCTGGCTGCGGTAAACAAACTCATCTAATAGCAGCGTAAGGGATCGCCCGTCAGATAAATGGCCTCGGCGCCATTCCTATTTCGCTTCTCTCGCGGTTCGCTTTGTTCAACGCCAAAATCTTGTTCTTCGCGTTTTCTATGACTATTGAAGTTCTAATCGCTCGTTTCGTTTCCTAAGGCAGAATCGTGCGTAAGTCTTTTCCGCTCAGATCACACAGGTGTTTGACACTGATTTTATCGGGCCGTGATGTACCACCGAAACCCGTGACCGCACAACATGTCAACCAACAAAACCCACTACCAAAGACTTCTGTAAAAATAACAAAAGTAAAGAAAAATCTCAGATCACTATCTATGTGCTCACTTCTATATCATTTAAACCGCTCCCGCAATGCGCCTAAAAAACTCGACAGCCGAAACGCGGCGGTGTATAATGAATGCCTATGTGCGCAAGTGCACGCCAGAGTCCTGGGCACATAGCCGTATTTGACGTACCTGGATATCGATCCACAGGAAAGGTAAATTGACTACAGAGGTTCCGCTGCATTATCCTAACAATTGATTCTGTGGGTATAATTTTAAGTAAGGAAACTTCAATCTCAAGCTATTGATTCTAGTGAATTAATGGTGTCGCGCCAGTGGTTAAATCTCCCCTATCACGCTCAATGGATTACTTTTCTAAAGATACCGTTATTCAATATATTTGTAATATGTCAATGGCGAGGTGATCTTGCTCACGAGATATCCTCTCGAGGTATCCGCCTCATCTCGTGAATAGAATCGAGTATATCTTTATCTCGACTCCTGTGATTCAAATGCTTAAATGTTCTAACCTCAATGCCACCTTCAGTCTCTAATATCTCTATTAACCGAATCCTACTAGAAGGCTACTCTATCTGATCCTCGAATACCTCATCTCGACCCTGATCTCCAAAGGCGATTATAAGCAATAACATCACGTACATTAACATATAATTCGAAATGCATAGAAAGTAGATGTGACAAATTAATAAATAATCGAATAACATGGAAAGATCAAACTTAACTATCAGACATGACAAAGGTTTGATGTAACCCTAAAGAGATCTAGAAACATAATGAAGAAAAGATGAAATCATGACAAAGAAAACATTGTTCTAAAATCCGAAAAACATCCGAAAAATGAAAAGCGCGATAATTCCCGGAACTTCCTCGGTCAAGCCACTGCTTCCGAAACCCGTGCCTGCCTCAGACGCCCCTCGATACCCTAATTTCGTGAGCCATCCGCATTTTTAAATGATGAGGTGCAGATTCAGCCGACGCGACGCGGGTGACGCTTGGCGACGCGGACGCCGCGCGACGCGGGGGACGCCGTCGACTTCAAGATTGTCAATCTCGACGTCGCGACGCGGGCGACGCCGCGACGCGACGTCACTACCGCCTCTCATCGCTCCAAAACCGCTCCAAAAGTCGTTTTCGCTCCATCGAACTCAGAACCACACCGCATAATAAAATCAAGGATCTAGCCACAAACTATCAAATTATTATAAAATAAATGTGAAATGACGAACCGACGCGAAAGTGTAAGATGAGTGTTTGTGCACTCATCAAAGAAGCATGAAACATGTAAAGAGATAAAACGATATCAAGAAACGAACATAAATCATAAACATAGAAAGTAATTCTGTAAAATATAATGAAGAGAAGACTAATAGTCATTAATACTATGACTAAAATGATATGAAATTCGATAGATAAAGCATAGAAGTTAACATAAAGACATGAGATTAATATAATGAATTAAATTATTTAATTTCGTAAGTTCATGAATTATTGTAACTTGCAAGTTTATATGATTATATATATATATATATATATATATATATATATATGCATAGCAAGTTGTATGAGTATTAGAATGTGATGATCATGGCCGGGTGAGTCATCCATGCTTAGTATCCTCACTAAGCTTTATGCTTAGCACGAGTGTTTTATCCTCGTGTAGGTACCTCGAGGAGGCGGCTAGAGAACAGACATTTGCCATCAACATCAAGGCCATCTAACAATAGGTACCACCGTTGTTTCTTTTTAACGTGTTACCTGAAAGCAATATGTTGTATGGAAACTTTTGGGTACAACGAAAATGATTTGTAAATAATATGTAAGTGATATTTTGAACTCCTCAAATAGTGGGGTATGATAGTATGGTTTTGTAATATATTTTAAATTATATGATTATATTCTAAGGTATGTTTTAGAACTGCTCAGTTAATCAGGTTTAAAGTCCACAATTTCGTGACTCTCTTCCTAACACAGGTGCTAGGGTTGGGGTGGTGTCACACTTTCAAAACCAGACTGCGGGCTCCAAGTCTCGCCGGCACTCAAAGCCTCTGACATGTGGCTCTGTGCATGCCGACACTCCTCGTAATACCCGCACATGAACTTTAGGCCTACACAACAAGCAGCCTAGCCCGACCACTAAGGATGGAGTCCAAGAAGGATACCTAGCCAGATATAACTTAACCTCGGTGTCTCTGAAGCAACGATCCTAGCCGGAGTTATATCTCAAAGAATTTTGCAAATAAAAAAAAGGGTTGTACAAAAAGTTATATCCCATAAATACGCTAATGGCGTCATTAGTTACATGATGATATATGTCCAAGCGGCCATATTGGGCCCATTACAAAAAGTTATATCTCATAAATATGCCAATGGCGTCATTAGTTACATGATGATATATGTCCAAGCGGCCATATTGTGACCATTAGGGAAAGAGGAAAAAGTTGAAGAAAGAGAACAGATGTTCCATTTAAATCAATCGACGGCACTCGTGCTCCTTTGCCACCTCTCTATGATGCACCCCGCAATCGCTGCCTTCTAGAGGATGCCGGTGACAAAATTCCAAGGCTCGCAAAGCACTTTAGAGAAAGAAAATTTCAGGAGCCGCGCATAACTGGAACCTTCCGTCAAGTCTTCGCGAATATCGCATTTGAACAATACAAGATCCGTGAATCATAGGCAAAAGATAGCCCAAAGCCCTTGATAGTCTTCCATGGCCTCTGATCTCGCACTCACAAGAACATAGAGAAAAAGAAATCACAATAGGTAAAAGACTTTGTGGATAGGAAGCACTTAAAGTCAAACCCCTATATATAAGGGTAAAACGTCAACAGATGAATTAAATACGCCATCAGAAAATCATGCACCACATACATGTTGGGACATGTGCGCTACTCACGCGCTTTGTGACTAATCACCCTTCACCTTCTAACTCACTTTACGTAAGATTAATTCTTCCACTCTTCTAACTTTCCATACTCAAGGCTTCAAGACAATATCACTGCGGAGTACCGTGGTTTTAAACCCACTACCCGCAGCCTGTGGATCGCTTTGACTTCAGTCTGGCCTAATTCGTGATGAAACTAGCCCAAGCCCACCTACCATACTAAACCTGGGCACTGGCCCACCCGGCACCTCCCAAAAGACTAGGATCTGCGGGCTTTGCCCCACTGAACTTCCAAAAGAGAAACCATACAAGGCCTGCAGCCTATTGGTACATGACCAAGCCCTACGATGGTCCTTGGCATGTTGGCTATAACCAAGGACCAAAGATGGTGCCTTGCCTGCTTGCACAAAGGCGAACCCTGCCAACTCCTAACTTTACGTTGGTGTCCTAAAGCGGCCATCCTAACCCAAAATTAAGGAAAGGGGTTGCACAATGAAAGGAATCAATAGCTTAAGTAAACTAGAAATTATAAGAGCGCCAATGGTGTCAAGATGAGAAATAAAAATAAACAATAATCGGCAGACTCAAAAGGTGTATTTCATTAAAGCGCCAATAGTGTCCAGAGAGTACACAAATGATGGTGGCCGGACAAGGCCCATTTACAAAAAAAAAAAAAAAAAAAAATTACAAAATAAGAACGAAAAGAGGGCTAGAGTTCGCTCGTCTCGGGGCGGCAAAGAACCTCCACGGGTTCCTCGAGCCGCTTTGCTCCTGAGATGCTTCATCAAGCATGGCCTCGATTAACCCGCTGATGGGGCAAAAATGGGTTCACAAAGAACTCAGGAGGCAGCAGGTCGATGGAGTCACGCAGATGTTGTGTTTGATCACACAACACCAATACCTATAGGCAAAGATCACCTCTAAAGCCCTTTGATACTTTTCCTCCATGGCCTCTTTTATCCCCGCCCTCGCCTAAGAATCGATGAGGACACCTCATCTGTTACCCCGAGCCCCAAAGAGAGAGATGTCCACTCAACCTCTAGCGCTTAATCCACCTCTCGCTCAGGCCTACCCTCCTCCGCCGCAGCCCCGTGGCTTCGGACCCTAGCTAGGTCCTCCTCCGCCCTTGCCTTGGCATCGCCTGCTGCACTAGCCGCTAAGCGGGCCACCTTAGCCTCTTGCTTGGCTTCATCCCTCTCCTTCTCCATCCGTGCAATCCTCTCCCCACCAACCTTAGCCTCCTCTCCCAATGTTAGACTGACTTCATTTCAGTTTAGGGAAGCAAATTTAAAGCCTAGTGCTTAGAGACAACCGATCAAGTATAGAGCCCAAATTTCAAGATCGGGCCCGTACCGATTGGAATTCCCTATGCTAGAGAGCCATGTTACGAATGACCATCACAGCCTGGAAAAGAGAAGATGTCAAAAGAAAACAAAAACACAAAATTAACAATCAGGTACTATAAAACAAAACTGACTAACTCAACTGACCGGTGAAAGTTGTGATTGCGGATGAGCATCTCTGGGCTCAACCATGCTGGCTGTCTCCCTATCTGGCAGTCAGAACGAGATGGAATATCGTCGCTGACAAGCTGCCGTTAGCACCCGAAGGAGAGTGGGGTAGAGGTCACACATGTGTGTAACCGAAGACTCCCTCTTGTTAAAGGGGCTCTAACGATCAATGATTTCATGGGTGCCCTCTAGGCTAGGATCCACTGTGTCCTCCGAAGGATGGACCCACTCCTGCGGGGGAACATACAAGCTTAGCAACAATCGCCTATGCATATTTAAATACGAGGGCTCCACAAGCCATAGCCCGGGTCGAGAATGAATGAGCAACAGCTACCTTTAACGAAGCCTTTACCATAACTTCTTCAGCACTAGGAGATCCCTCGTCTGGGATTCCATCATCCGGTGGTGCACAAGCCTCTTTAGGGGCATCTTGGGGGGCACCCTCCAAAGCCGGCAGGGCATCGGAAGCTCAATCTAGGGAGTCCACGTTTATTACCGCCAGACTCTTCTAAGCCTCTTCATCTGGGCCGATCAGCTTTAGAAGATTTATACTAAGTACTTCAACGCCAGGGGCAGTCAACCCTTGAGCGCTAGCCGCTCACTTGCACATCCTTGCAGCAAAACTGGAAATAAGACTAGACATCTCGGCCTTCTTCTCCTCATCCTACTCACTAACTGTTTCGTTTCATATATTCCCTGAAATCTCATTTATCAGACTTACACAAGTTGCACTATCTCCAAAATATTACATTTACATTACAAAACAAAATCAGAAACTTACATATAGTGGACTCCTAATGTTGTGTTGGCCTTAGCGAATGCGGAATGCCTCGGATGTCCTCTTCAGTACCTACACGGATTAAACACTCGTGCTAAGCTTATAGCTTAGTAGGAAAACAGATAACAATTATGACCACAACAATGGTCCTCAATTACAGTAAACATATTCAATAGTTCCAATATCATAATTTTCCTATCCTCGTAGGAGTGCGTAATATAAATTCAGACAAAGGTAATTTGTAAGTACACTACAAAATAGAACTAATTACTCAGGATTTCAGATAATTATTTCATACATCACATTATTCAGATTATTATCATATAAATAAGTTTGCCTCGTATAGACTTAAATAATGAATGAGAGGACATTGTTACAATAGGTACCCGAAGGCAATGACATACAATACTAAACAGAAAAATGAATCACAACACGTGCTTGCCCACGCACGCAGGTCGTAGCACAAAGCAGGAGTGTCGTAGCATTGACATTGAGTATCGAAGCACTAATTAGAGACGTGTCTGCCCACGTAACAGAAGTGTCGTAGCACTTATCAAAGGTGCCTATTCATTCGCTATTCGGTCTTAAGTAGGCATACAATTATATGTATTACTGAGCTTATTATATTGTTCTTAATCACATTATCAAATAAGGGGCAAGAAACAATGTTTGCCTTTGCTTCGCCGAGGCGGTGAGGTTCAAAACATTTTTCATATAACTTGCATACATATACAGACCCTTTCATTCACTTATTAGGATCCTCCATTAATCCAATGGATTGCTCTGAACTTCGCCAGTAAAACAAACCTTGCCTAGTGAGGCGTAAACCCAAATTTTCGAGGCCTCTCGAGTTCACCTAGGCAAACCAACCTTCGCCTAAGCGAAGGAGTGTCAGGCTGAAAACTGGAATGAGGTATTTTTCCCCATTTTCACCGGAAATCTTCCTTCCAAACCAAAACCAAAACAAATCAACCTTCAAAATCGAACTTAATTAACCAAAAACACCTTTATTAGGATTTTTCCTACACAAACCTAGATAATGAGGGATTTGTAATAGTTTACATTCATCAAATGAGAGATTTCCATACAAGTATTCCATACATATAGTTTTCATACAAGTATTCCATACATATAGTTTACATACCTTGATCTTCTTGAACACTTCAACTAGTTTCATTTTCTTCACTTTTTTAATTCCTTTCCTGTAACACCCCAAATTATACCCTAACAGTTTTATAACATGTTTCGGGTATAATAAAAGAAAATGTATATTTTTTCCGAAATAAAATAATGCTAAAAATAAAATAGCAAAAACCCGAAATCAATATAAAAGTCAAGGGTAAAGTGGTAAATTGCCACTTAAGGACTTAAGTGTCATAAGATGAAAAGATGGGATGCCAAAGTATAATATGTATAAGTTAGATTGAGAATAATAAAGAGAGAAAGGACCTAAAATGCAAAATGAGAAAAAAATTTAAATGCAAAGGCCAAACATGGCCTTAACTCAAAAATTGGATAAAGAAGAGAGGAGAACTGAGGAAGAAGCAGAGGGAAGAGGGAAGATACAAGAGAAGAGAAGAGGAAAGGGAAGAGCAAAAATGCATTTTGAACTACGATCATTAGTATGAATACATGTTTCTTGGGGTTGTAAGAAACCCAACCCCTAGGATGAATTCTTTATGGATATCATCATCACAAATCCTTTGTTTTTCAGGTTTTGTTATGAGGACTTAGAGTTCCCATTACATGTGTTTTCGGGTTAAAGGTTATGTAAAGTATGGACATGTTTGTTCTTGTTCTGTGTTTTAATAGGAACTTTCCTAACACTAGAGTTCTCCTGTCAAGTTGAGAAACCTCAGGCCTTGTATAAGATATGAATAGAAAGCATGTTTGAGTTCAATAGAGTGCGAAGATGTGTATTGAAAGATTATTTGAGTAGAATAGAGGTTACAAAATGAATATGGAGTGGTTTTGATGTGTATATAGATTATTGAGTTGATTTGGGTAACAAAATATGGAAAAATGGGAGAAAAACCACCTTTGCTGGGAAATTTCGAGGGGTGGTACCGGTACCAAACAGAGTGGTACCCTGCATTCACATTGGTTCATTAACCTGGTACCTAGATTCGATGCTCTATTTTGGACCAGTTGTTAAGATTTTGACTATAACTCGTCCTTTCTTATCTGGACGGCTATTCAAGTGGATGGTTAAAATAGACTTCAAGGAGAACAAAACACCTTGAAATAGGTACCTTCAAATTCTGACTCTATGTGGCCCAGAAATTCACTCAAAGTGGGGCTATATTCAAGCCAATTTCTGGTTCTGTTTTGAACATAGAGTAAATTCCGGTTATTTAGACATATCTTGAGTTTTGTGTTCCTGATTGGGCAGGATTCCAGTCGAGGAAGAACCTCAGCACTTAAAGGCTTCAAATGAGTACAAAGAACCAGTGTCAAATATGAAGTTAAGACTCCCCAAAATGACAAAAGACAGTGGCTGCTGCCGTTGCCGCTGTGTGCCGCAAGTTGCCGATTTTCTTCACGCTTGCACTTACACCCTTCGTTAGACTCAATTATGGGTATTCTTGACTTATGGAAAGCTCACGAAGCCTAGAATCTAACCATATGACATTTAATGACATTTGGTGCCCAAGATCGGTCTAAAATGGAATTGCTGTACCAAGTGTACCGATCGCCATAGTTAATTGAATACATGGTAAGAAAGGATGTAAATATGAACAAGAAACAGCAATATATGTAGATCGATATGTAAAGGAGCATAGATAAGAAAAGTACCTACGTATCAAAGGAAGAGTCTCTGCTCAGACTCTACCTGAGATAAGACAAGCCGATAACGCATGCTAAAACATACAAGTATAGAAATGTATAGGTATATGTCATAAAATATGATAGTCTCGATAGCATGAAGATATAAGTTAACAAGATATAAGATGTACAAGTAGATGACATCATATGAATATATAGGATTATATGATATGAATATGGATAGACATAATTTCAAATGAATAGATGGAACATGCTAGGAACACATGATAGAAAATGCATAAATGCTAAGAACGATAGAGATAAGTAAAGATGACAAAGCACAAGAAATGAGTACCGTGACATCGAATGATGTATATATGAATATATAACCAGTAAATGTATGCATGAGAAAAATATAGGAATATATGTATTATAGCAAAATATGAGAACCGTAATATGAGGCTCGAGCAGTATATATAAATATATGAATAAGTAAATACATGCATGATAAAAAATATAGAAATATATGTATTATAGAGAAATATGAGAACCGTAATGATGAAGCTACGTGACATTTGAAACGAATACGCATTAAAGTAATATTAGTATGAGACGCATAAGCAATCATGATAACAATAGTTATTAATGCTTAGCCATGTACGTAAAATGTAACAAAACTGATCGTCAGGTTCGACTCCGGCAGGGATAGATAGGCATGCCTATAGAAGATACAAATACCACAAAGATACGTGATACAGATACGTATATCGAGGCCCGCTTCAAGTCGATGACATAGATCCCGTCGATCATTATACGGCATAGTCACCATCTCGCATGCTGATGATACCTTCGAGTATATACAGATAGAGATCATTGTCTCATACAGTGATAGTACCTTCGGGGTACATACAAGTATTTCGTATCCGCTTTGCCATTCGCAGCATGGTATAAAAGAAAATGAAAAGTATACACAAAGGAAATGTATATGCAAAGTATATGATATGATATGATATGAGAAGCATAGCACTGCTATGCGATGATAGTATACCGTTACAAGAACAAGAAATACAGTATAAGAGGACATGAAAAGTATATGAAAGAATATGTAATAGAACATGAAAAGCAATAAGCTTATAAAGATGAAAGATTTAATCACATGAAAAGTATAGAAAGTATATAAAAGTACAAAAGTATATGAAAGAATATGTAATAGAACATGAAAAGCATATGAAAGTACAGTATATGAAAATCATAGGAAAGTATAGTGTATAAAAATTACAAGATGAAAATAGAACATACACGAAAAGTATATGAACAAGTACAGTACATACAAGAGAAAGTAATATGAAAAGTATAACAGGAAAACAGTATATGAAAATAGTACATGATAACATTACATGAAAATAGAACAATAAGTTATAGGATGAATATGGAATATGCAAAGTATAGAAACAGGAATACAGTAAAAGTAGAGATAGGGGATATGCCAAAGACATAGAACATGTAACGGAAAAGATTGACATGCAATAAGAATGTAAAGATGATAAATAATAAAAGTTATATGAATATGTATAGCCATATGAAATGCATATGTATAAGCTTGTGACGGTCACCATTGGTGGTTGTCCATGCTTATGTTCCCACTAAGCGTAAAGCTTAGCACGTGTTCAATCCGTAGGTATCAAGAGGAGGAGGACAGACAACCCACATCGCAGAGAGGCGCCCTAGATACAAAAGTTCACCAGACCGCTCCGAAATCTCTCGAATGTTTTCAGATAGATATGCAGGCGTATAAGGTTCAGATAAGATGTAAACTCCAATGAAGGAGTATGTTTATATTTGTATTCACGCTACAAAATATATTCAATAGCAAATGTACATATATAAGTAAATGGGACTCAGATAATGCGGTATAGATTTTGATGGACACCACTCCGGCAGGCTTTTGTCTAAGGAATGATTTTTAAGTATTACAGAATTGCTTATACCCACAGTACTGTGTCTACCAAGAAAGAATGTGCTGCCAATGAGAGTCCCAAAAGATATAGATAGTATAGTTAGTGGCATCCCAAGATTCGTTTCGATCCGTCTGGCCTGGACCGGATCTCATGACTTTACTGATCAAATAGAACTCAAAAGATTGAGAGAAAGAAACCCCACCTGCCTCTCCTCCAAAACCGTAGCCCTAAGTTTCTCTAAGCCAAATGGGGAAATGGTTCTTCATAAGGCCAAGGTTCGGGCCCTATCCATTTCGCTAAATTTCCTTTTACTTATTAGTCTTTCCACTTCATCTCTATTTGAAAATCAACTTATCATATTTCTACTTAACATATAATCTTTTTATCTTATGTCTTTGGTCTCAATTGAAAAATTACCAATTTACTCCTTAGTACTTAAATTTTCAAAAAATGTACTATTTCTATATTATACCCTAAACTCCGTAATAACTAATAGGTATAATTCGGGTGTTACCACTGACGAACTCATTCGGGCAAAGAAATAAGCAAAGAATAGGCACTATGTGTGGGGAAGGACTGGCACCTTAATTCCTATGTTCTTCATACATGTATAGAAGGAGCTCGTGGTACAGCCCCTCTCGTGATCTCAAGAAGCCGATTAAATACAATCCAAATTTCGCCTTCACCCACTAACTAACACCTCGCCAGAAATCATCAAGAAGATAGGTATGTCAATAAACCCACAACCTAAGGAAATGTGAGACATACCAAAATGGGATACATCAAAACAGAGAGATCCTGGGAACGAAAGGGACTGGTTCGGATCAAAAGGAAGCCCTGGAGAGCCAGGGGTCTCATACCATGGGCACTTAACCAGGGCGACTCCTTTCGCCTCCGTCTTGGGGAAGTCAGGGAGCCCAATTACAAATTGCAATCGAATTGATAACACGGGATAGGCGGCCCCCACCTCAAATGCCAAAGTGGTACAATGAAATGTAGATCTCCACCAAATAGATATCCACCGGTAGAGTACCAAAGACACTTAACCCGCCAAAATCCGAAAATGTCTGAATGTATGAGTGTAGGAGGTGCCCGGGGTGAAATGGCTGGAACTGCTTCACTGTCGGAACGGGAGGCGGCCTAGCAAAGAACCAGCCCTGCAAAGTGTATCGACATTATCTACCCCCTCAGAGTCGTGGTAAACAGACCACCGACGCTCCACCGATTTCATTGCGACCAGTCAGATAACCCACTACTACAAACATGGCAGTAGCTGCATCAAGCAGAATAGGTGTTTCCCTAGAAGTACCCTCCTAATGCCAAACCCTAACTGATCTAAACCTCTTTATGACCTCTTGCATTCGACAAAAAAATAAAAAGAGAGATATGGAGAGGGCCAACCCTTGGTTATCTAAAAACCCCCCACGAAATGAGAAAGAAATCTCCAAAATTTTACAACCCACTAGGGACAAAACCTAAGGAATGCAAACCAAAAACCCAAAAACCTTCGCAAGAAACCAATTAGACGCCTCCAACAACAAAGACACTCAAGCAAACCTTGAACGCGAAAAAGCTTTGAGTTGCAAACACTCACCGGAAAATCAAAAGTCAATGAAGCGTCAAGAGTCTCTGATGGCTCCTTTCTGAAAAGCACTTCAGGCAACTGGCATGGAATATAAGAGTCAAAGAAAAATCTTTTGGAGAAGATCGTAAAGAAACCTCTTTGAGACCGCTCATTATCCCTATTTATAGATAAGGCTGTTGTATCACATTAAATGCAAACACAAAGAGAGATACATAGGAGTGATATTGGGAGGCATAAGGCTCTACGTGCCTTAAACACAAGTGAGCATCGCCCCCGAACCCATTTAATGCACTAATCATTTCTCCCAAACCTTTCGACTCTAAACATCCAACGTTTGAAAATAACAATATTTTCCCCCGACTGAAAGAACTCAAATACTCCAACCGAAGGAAAAATGGGGCATTGTGAGTACCATGATCTTTAAGATTTTCTACTTAATGGGCTCGGGGCCCGTTTGGCCTATGTTAAGAAGCGGCTCAATTCTACTCGCCCCACCAAAACCAGGTGGACACTTCCTAAACGGGAGAGTCTAAAGAGGTCGCCTGGGAAAGCAAGATCGAACTTTTTCAAGGCTCGTCTCGGCGGCTGGCCCCAGATTTCAAGTCTACAAGTCTCCGTCATTCTACCCCATACTTTAAGCTCGTTGTTACGACACCTAGAAGTGAAAAAATCCGTGAAAGCAATATTATCAAGAAAATTTTCCAACTTCCAACTCTACTCCTGGAGAGATAATCATAAGATAAGCAAGGATAATCCTTGACAAGGAAGAATTAGTTTTCGATACGAAACATATTTATCCCTTAAAATATGATTCCTTCCCCGATGAGGAGTGGTGATTCGACAAACATTGCCTATAAACTCTAAGAAGATCCCCACGAGGAGTGGTGAGCACTGAATCCCGCCAGATTCTCTTCTCCCCCCATATTTGCTAACTTAATCATCATAGAGACGGTCGGCCCACCGTCGTCGGACCACCCCTTTTTTGCAGGTTTACATCACGCCGTTGATGCCCAAGGTCATATATAACTGGATTCACATCATAATACACGCCGTAGGACCACGATCAAGGCTCCCACAAGTTGACACTTAGGGGATTCGACGTTTAAAGTCCCAATAGTCCTAAGTCTATGTTTGATTTCCATGAAATTTAAAAAAAAAAAAGTGCACATGAAAGAAAATAAAAATTATATAATTATTTCATAAAATATTATAAATTTAATACTTAAACTTGCCTATGTTCTAATTGCTATAAGAAAATGCAAAGGAAAGAAAATAGAAAAAATTAATAAAAAATGAAAATAGAATTAAATATAACCAAATACTATTATTTCCTACTTTAATTTATTTAATATTTTATTCATCTTATATAAAAATTGAATTATTAAAAAATACAAAATTTTAAGTAATTTATTTTTCTTTATATTTCTATTATACAAACAAATATAAGAAATCTACTTTACAAAGTAATCAAACACAATCTAAGCAAATTTTTTCTAAAGTGAAAATTTTGTATTTTAATTGATTACGCTTTTAATTTAGGTGGTAGATTAGATAATGCTTGTAGTGGGACATTTAAATAAAAGAAATTTATTATGGTGGGGCATATAAAATTAAACACGTACCTAAAAAGATATTTTTCATTTGGGGGAACTTACTATATGCCTAGTAAGAGAGTAAATTTAGACAAATCGAAAGCGACAATCTCATTGTCGATTTGCTATCCGAATCTCCTGCTTATGCCTTTACGTTTCATCCGGCTAGTCTACGATACCGACTTTCGCGAACGAAAAGCAGTTAAAAAAATAAAGATCTATCGCGATAAAGAAGGCTTTATTTTCTCGCTAGATATTTTCATTATCGATGATATTACTACTTTTCTTTATATTTTGTCAGATTCTATAATTTTTTATCGCATTAATTCATAATGTGTTTTTCTCCTCTATCCATTTAGCTTTTTTCACATAGCGTTTCACATAAATCTTGATGTTGCTTTCTCTTTTCAAGCCAGATTTTATCATGGTCATCATCAAACACATATAAACCTGTAGTGCAATATTTTCCATGTAAATTTTCCATCTTCTCGAATCTCTACCGCAGAGCACTTTACAAGTGAAAGATAATCTTTGATGCTTAAGACTACTGATATGAACACATATTTATCCCTAAAACAGTGGTATTCTTCTCGGCGTATAAGATTCGACAAACCATCGTTTGCAACAATCGCGGTAAGATCCTCCATATGAGATAGCACCCTAACTACGCCTATTCTATTCTCCTCTCCATATTCTAACTTAATCATCTGAGAGACGTCATTTAATCGTCAAGCCGGACCACCCTTTTACAAAGATCGCGCCTAACGCCCAAAAAGTCATATAATCGGGATTCATATTGCGTTGCTGATGCTCATGGAATTTGATGATCAAAGCTCCTACAACTTGACACTTAGGGGATCTGACATTCAAAGTCCCAACAGTCCAAGCCTATGTTTGATTTCCATAAAATTTAAAAAAAAAAGTGTGTAGGAAAGAAAATAAAAATTATATAATTATTTCATAAAGTATTATAAATTTAATACAATCCTAAGCTTCATTCAATTGCTATAAGAAATGCAAAGGGAAAGAAAAATAGAAAAAATTAATAAAAATGAAAATAGAATTAAATCTAACCAAATACTATTATTTCCTACTTCAATTTATTTTATTATTTTATTCATTCATAAAAATTTAAATTATTAAAAAATACAAAATTTTAAGTAATTTATTTTTCTTTTATATTTTTCTATTATACAAATCAAATATAAGAAAATCATTTTACAAAGTAATCAAACACACCTAAGTAATTTTTTTCTAAAGTGAAATCCTTTGATTATTTAATTAATTATCATACTTTAATTTAGGTTGTAGATTAGATAATGCTCATGTAGTGGGACATTTAAATAAGAAATTTATTATGGTGGGCATAGTAAAATTAAACACGTACCTAAAAGATATCATTCATTTAAATAAACCTACTATACGCTTGTAAGAGAGAAAGAGGACAAAATTGAAAGTGAGAATTATGCCTATTGGTTGACGGCATCCAAATTTTCATGGCAGCCAGTTCCATCTCGGTGCTTACTTATACACTGATGAACGAAAAAGCTAGTTAAAAAATGTAGACGATTACGATAACAAAAGCGCTGTTTTTTTCTGTTTGACATTTTCATCATATCAACATATTACATGATATCTATTTCATTGCACTCAGAATTATTTATCATATTAATTAATAGTGAAGCTTTCTTTTTTATCCATAAGTTTTTTCCCATAAAGGTTTCCACGTAAATCTTATGGTTTTTTTTTTTTTCGTATTTCACTATTATGTCATCGATTTCAACACATATAAACCTAGAGTGCAATAGAGATGTTGACAAGTTTTGAATGAAGATAGTTGTAGAGCTAAATGACCACAAAGTGCCTGAAGAAAACTCAGCATGATATATTTTATCTGTTAGCAGCACACCCTATCTGAATACAAAAATTAAAAATAAAAATAATAAGAAAAAAATAAATAAAGAGGCATGCGATACAGAATGAAATTATTCACATGGCCTCATAATAACCCCAAAAACAAAAGAAAAAGGACAACAAAAATGCAATTTAATCAATCAAACAACACCTTCAAATTGGACCAATCTTCAACGATCTCATCTCTCCTCTTCTCAAATTTCTTCTGCCTTGACAAAACTGTAGGCTCATGATGTACAAACTCATTCCATTTCTCAAGTGCAGACTTAGAATCTTCACCCAATTCCATCCTTTTGTTCACTAGCTTTGTTTTCATCCCTCTGATCTCCTCAATCTTTCTCAGAAGCTCTTCTTCTTCTTCATCAAGCTGATCTATACGAGCTTTCAGGTCAAGATTAGTCTCCTTAATCACCCTCAAATCATCATAAGCTCGATTCTTGTCACGCAAGAAGTTATTGAACTCAGCTAACTGTCGTTCTGCTCGATCGAACTTTATCATTATGGCATTGAAATTGGACAGAAAATACTGGCATGCCTCCATTTGTTCTTGTGAGAGACTTCCTTTGGCGATGCTTAGTGTTGATAGAGCTAAAATGAACTTGGCCTTCACTCTTGACTGCTTCAGTTGGGAGAATTCTAGACCAGGACACTTGGAGTGGCAGCTAGGGCTGTTCGACTTCCTTTCGACGGTGTTACTGACATTTTCAGCTTCTTCGTCATCCATTCTTGGCTCTGAGAAGGAAGTTGAACGACTACCCACATCGCTTACTATGCTTTCAAGTTCACTGAATACTAAGTTTAGGTGATCATCCATGGGAGTTGATAATTTTCTAGGCATGGAAGCAGTAGTTTTCTCACTAGGAGATGACATGGGGGTCGGAATGGTAGATGGCACAGTGTCTGAGGCCTGCAATATGGATGACGGTGTTAAAGAAGCATGATCATGGTCGTATGTAACTCAAATCCCACGAGTTCGAGTTTTTAGGAAGATGTGATACGATTAAAACAACTTTTAAAGGCTAAATTTCATGATCGTAATAATCCTTCATTTTTTTAATATTAGATCGACAAAATACCTCATTTTTGTAAAATAATATTTCCTTTGCAAGGTATATGTAAATACATGAAATGATTAAGGCATTTTTGTCCACAATGAGTCATTCTTCATAAAAAGATGAAAAAATGTTACTTACAAAATTCGAAATAATAGGAGTCTTTAACCAACATTTCTTTAGAAAAATTGATCCATAACAAGCAGTTAAGAATCATGACAATTAAGAGCAAACCCAAATCCTAAGTTCTCTAGCTTTATAAAATCAACGCTTTTAATATGATATCAAAGTATGGTTTTACTAGAAGAAGGAGTACTTATGCTATCTACATGCGACGTAGTTAGCATAAGTAGTTAAAACATGATATTCGTATTTAAACCAAATCTTACAAGTTTAAACTTTTAAGAAAATTAGTCATTTAACATATGGGATTAGTTCACTATGCTTAAATTTCTATTTGTAGTGCTTCAAAGCTTTAATGCTATTAAAATATCAGTAGGTGGAAGGGCTCCAGTTCGAGTCTCAATATAAACGGTTTACTACATTAAAACAAAAGTACTTAATTGTCGAAAAAAAACATATGGGATTAAAATTTTATGAATAATTTCATGAATTATGTAAAGAAGTTGTAGTTAAAGTACCTTGGGAGATTGATCAAGATCATAAGTCTGTTCCCCAAGCTTTGATGGAGTGTAGTCTGTTTGATAAGAGGGCTTAGAATTTCGCTTTCTTGGTGTCGATGAATTAAAGTTTGGTGTAGATGGCACAATATCTGGGGCCTGCAAATATGATGACGGTGTTAAAAGAAGTATAATAGTCATATTAAACTCAAATCCTACAAATTCAAGTTTTAAGGAGATGGTGATTTTATTAAAAGACCTTTTAAAAGCTAAATTTCGGAAATCTAAACTCTCATCAATGCTTGATCTAATTTTGACAAAAATACTCTCATTGTTTTTTGTAAAAATAATCATTTCTTTTTTAAGGTTATATGTAAATACACAGCAATTAAAACATTTTTGTCCACAACGAGCCATTCTTCAAAAAAATGTTAGCTTTACAAAACTTGATGTCTTTAACCAAATATTTCTTAGAAAAATGATCCATAAAAGTGTTAAGAATCATGATAGTCATATTAAACCCAAATCCTAAAAGCTCGAGTTTTCAGGAAAATTGATTATATGGTATCAAAGTTTGGTTTAACGGGGAGTTATGACTTATGAGGGAGGATGTTAAAAAATATGATATTTGTATCGAACTCAAATCTTACAAGCTTGAACTTTTAAGAAAATAACGCATTGGATTAAAATTTCATGAATTATGTAAAGAATTTGTAGTTGAAAGTACCTTGGGAGATTGATCAAGATCATTTGTCCGATCCCTAAGCCATGGAGTGTAGCTCGCTTGATAAGGCTTTAGAATTTTCTTCAAGGCCAACTCAAAGTCATAAGATGGTAATAATGTCTCGATGGTCCAAAATCACCCAAATTAACTTTTCTTCCACGATAATGATTAAACCAAATCCTACAAGTTCAAGTTTTAAAGAGATAGTGATTTTATTAAAAGACCTTTTAAAAGCTAAATTTCAGAAATCTAACCTCTCTTCAATGCTTGATCTAATTTTGACAAAAATACTCTCATTGTTTTTTGTAAAAATAATCATTTCTTTTTAAGGTTATATGTAAATACACGAAATGACTAAAAACATTTTTGTCCACAACGAGCCATTCTTCAAAAAAAAATGTTAGCTTTACAAAACTTGAGTGGTCTTTTAACCAAATATTTCTCTAGAAAAAAATTATCCATAAAAGTGTTAAGAATCATGATAGTCATATTGAACCCAAATCTTAAAAGCTAGAGTTTTCAGGAAAATTGATTATATGGTATCAAAGTTTGGTTTAACGAGAGCTATTAAATGATAAGTGACCATACGCACTCAGAGTGCGCTAAGTATGAAACATGATATTCATATCGAACTCAAATCCTATAAGCTTGAACTTTTAAAAAAATAACATATGGGATTATAATTTCATAAATTATGTAAAGAATTTGTAGTTGAAACATCTCAGTGTTATATAAAGAGGATTAATCAAGATCATTTGTCTGATCCCTGCTTTGATGGAGGCAAACTGCTTGATAAGAGGGCTTAGAATTTCGCTTTCTTGGCGTCGATGAATTAAAGTTAATTGTCTGATCAAATCCTTTGATAGCCTCTTGCTCCACAGGAATCTATGAAAGAAACATAGCGTTTTTAATAATAATCAGCCATTTGAAATTAAATGGAACAAGAAATATTTGGACAGCACTAGAGGCTGTTAAGAAGCTTAATTTATACTCAAATTAATGGGTCGTTTAACTTTAACATATGGGATTAAAGTTTTAGGGAAAACTATATTATGAAATCCCAATTTCAGTTTATTTAAAAAATTATGATTAAAAGACTTGAAACCAAAGTCAGATTCCTTCATTTCAAAAATATTTGATAAATATGACAAAATATTTGATAGATTGTCTAACAAACCCTATATATGAGCTCAATAAACCTTATGTACGATGTGGTTCCAATAAATTTTAAGTATGACCTCAATAAACCTTAGTTATTATATCGTATCTAACACATATGATAGTAAGTAAGGTTTATTAAACTTTTTATCAAATATTTTTGAAATCAAAAGACTTAGACACATGACCTTGGTTTCATATATTTTGATCCGAATTTTTTAAATAAATTGGAATAGAAACCGCATAAAATAGTTTTCCCAAAATTTTATGAGTAATTTCATGAATCATGTAAAGAATTTGTAGCTGAAGTACCTTGGGAGATGGATCAAGATCATGAGTCTGGTCCCTAAGCTTTGGTGGAGTGTAGTCTGTTTCATCAAAGGGCTTAGAATTTCGATCTCTGGGCTCTGATTTTGTCTCATCAAATACTTCATCATCATTGGACCTTTCTTTGATAGCCTCTTGATCAACAGGAATCTATGAAAGAATAACATTAAGAAATATTTGGATAAGAAATATCAAATAATATAAGATTTATGAATCTAAAGAATCCATGTTTTTTCTTAAAAAATAATTCATTGTGGATAAAATTAGCATTTTTTATTTCATGTATTTAGGTTATGTCTTAAAAGAAAAGTTACTTTTACAAGAAAACAAGATAAGTATTTTTGTCAAACTCGTACCAAAAATTGATAAGGGGTCTAATTTAGGAAATTGGATTTTCAAAAGGTTTTTAAATCTACTTTAAAAAAAAGGTTTTTTAAATCAAATCACCTCAAACATTAATACTATATAAATGAAAATCTCAAGTTAATGAACTAAACAGCTGTTCGACCTGAAAACTTTAAGTAATAAAATAATAATGAAGCAATAATGGATATCAAACCTAATTTGACTAAACCATTAATTGGATAATAATAATTATTATTATAATATAGTCATTTTCTAGGAAAAGAAACATGCACAAGCAAGCTATTGATAATTTGATAGTGGCGTAAATGATTGTTATATACCAATGCTAATAAATATATGAATACCTTTACAAACCTCATCAAAAGTTTTCTCCCTTGGCTTTGATGGAGTCATGAACTTGGTTTCCTCGTCATAGGCGTTTTCAACATGGTCCATTTGGGGTTTTGATCTTTCATTACCATCCTCTTGTTGGGCATGAATCTAAATAGAAAATTAAGATAAATATATTAATATTCATCAATTATTTAAAATGCATAAAACCCACTTACATTCTTTTTGACAAAATATCCACCAAAAATTAATTTTATGGGGTCCAATGTCTAGCTCAATTGAAAGAGCTATCAAAATTTAAAAAGACATAAGGGGTTTTCATGATTTGAGAATCTTTTTTTAGGCTTACACCCATTATTTGAAGTTTTAGATCAAACTAATTTATTGACACAAATTATATAATATAGAATAAATCTTTGTTATAATATAATAAAATGTTTTCATCGAGACTCTTAAGATATGACATATGAACGCAAAGTGCTTAATTATAAAAAAAAAACAAACAAACTTTATGGGTGGGGGATTTCAACAAAAAAAAAACACTTTATGGGTGGGAAAATATTTCTTCCAAGTGATAATGATTGGCCAAGTGGACCACTAGGCGTTTATTAAGAAAACTAATAAAGAATGATTCAAAAAATAAAAAAGAAAATTAAATAAAAGGCTATAGAAGGAGGTTGAAGGGGGTTAAGTCAAAGGGCAAGTTGACTTTGTTCTATTTGGACAAAATTCATTTGTTTTCTACGCAATTTGTTTTGTACAAAATTAATTCCTACTGTGCGTTCAGTCATCACAAGATCAGTTTTAGTCTTCTTGAGCACACCTCGCCAGACGGATGCTCGCCCGGGATCCAATCGCCATGATCCTGTGTCTGAACGGGAAAAGTCGTCCGGCATTGAAGAGAAACTCTCGAAGCCGGCGAAATGTAATTCGCAGGGATATCGAATTCGGCGATGTCGACGATATCTACCGACCAGAGGACCCAATCTTGCGTGACGGTCCGCTGAGGAACGTCGTGGGTGATGGAGTCCTTCCACGGCGGAGTGCCGCCGTTGGCCCGGAGGAACTTGCCGCCGTTTGCTCTCAGCTTCACCTGAAAACCGTCCGTAATGGGTTGCCACTCGGTGGAGGCGTCCATCTTGGTTGTCGGAAGAGTCTGGACTACCTTTTTGCCGGTCCAACCGAGGAGGAAGGAGTCGCCGGAGGCGGTGAGGTAGCGGCCGTGGCAGCCTTTTAGACGGATGACGTTGGCTTTTCCGGGCACGAGCTCCACCAACCACCGTGCTTTCCTGGAGGAGCCGGTCCGGCTCTGCCGGACTGTTTCTTCGTCGTCTTCGGCTACGAGGTACTTGTCGAGGTGGCTTCTGAGTCTGACGGATTTAGCTTTGCTGAAGAACTCCATTGTGGAAGAAGGTGGAGCAGAATCACAGGGGGATAGATAATTCGGATATATTATAATTTATATACACGAGAGGATTAATGGAAGGCGGAAGAGGCTAGAAGAGAGAGATAATGGAAAAAGACTTTTACAGAGAGAGAGAATGGAAAAAGGCTTTTAGAGAGAGAGAGAGAGAGAGAGAGATTACTTAGCAGAGAAGACAAGGACGCGGAATTAAAGTCTAAAGAGTATCAATTTTCACTTCTTCCAGATCGTTCTGCAATTATTATTTTCCCAACAGCCAAATAATTTTGAAAATTTTTAAGTTTTAATATGACGTGAGCGGAGAAAACTATATTGTATATAAAATTATTTTTTAAATTACATTTTTTTTAAGATTTATTTTTAATTTTTTTATATTTTTTCGGAAATTTCCGCTTACCTTGGCCAACCTTTGAAATTGTGCCAAACTTGATCCAATCTAACCCACAAACCATTCCTTCCTACTTTATTATTATTATTATTAAATTCCAGACATTGTTACAAAGAAACATCTCTTCATTTGCATCCCTCCGCGTTTGAATTGACTTGACATAGTACATCCAAAATATGTGTTCCGTGAGATTTCCAGTGTCTGCGTCATTGTATTTTCTATGAGATTTCCAAATAAGTTCCTTCTACTTTTCTTAAAAGGAACTAATCAAAACTCTTCTTTTAAAACAAATATTTAATTAGCTTAATCATTAGTCAATTTAAATATTAAGAATACAGATATATTTGTTAGTAGAATTTTACCATTCTATGAATATTAGTCTGAATAAATATACTTCCTTCTCCAAACAATGCTCAAACATAAATGTGCCCCTTTCGGTAAATTTATATCTAACAAAAAAAAAAAAAAACAAATATTTAATTAAAGGAGATAGAACAAATGGGCATTTTGAAAAATAACCTCTACTGTCCAAACATGAAAAATGGTCTTATTAAAACCAAAATAACCCAAAAGGAAATATTCCGACAATAATTATTCATAGAATCATATACCACATGATACACATATCATTTATAAATTTTAAAATGTTATGTTATAAATTTGTCAATGAATCCTAACTAGTGGTTAAAGTATCCAACGGGGCATAGGAAATAATAAAGTTTGAATTTTAATGATAACCGATTATTATAATATTGTAATATAAAGTAAAGAAATACAAGAAAAAATATTATAAATTTATTCTAAATAAATATTGGAATCAAAGGGAAGAAACTAAAGAAAGTTTCGTCGTCAATTTAACTATACTATGCAAGAATTTTTTTTTCTCACTCTCTTCATTTTCAAAGAAAATCACTTTGTTGGGCTTTAAAAGTCTGTCCTAGGACCTAGGGGAGGTCTAGTGGCTCAACAAGTTTACTTTATTTAAATATTTTTTCCTATTATTCAATTTTGCGATAAAGCTATAATATTTTTGCTCTTATAAAGATTGATTATAATGTTGTTTTTATAAATATTTTATTATTGCTTTACGTTCATCTTTTATATTTTTACTTCATTTCACAAGTTTTTAAGGGTAAGTGGGGTGGTAATCAAGCTGAAGAACTAACTCTACTCGACCTCATACATAAAAGCCAAACATTATATGCTCGATTCCCTAAAATCGAATTCCAATCGGGCATACCAGTTTCCTAAGCCTTCATCATGCCTTAATTAAAACGGGTATTCTTAAACCTTGTAAATGAGATAAACATAAACATGAACCTCCACACGATATCTAACGATTCGCTTCACCCCTCAACCAAGCTTGTCCCGACACGATCTACATACAAAAAGATATTCGTCTACAAACCCGGAAAGTGTAAAAACGAATAAAGAAATGCAAGACCGCATTCTATAAGGTTTATACAAGGAAAACCGAGGACAAACCCTAGGTAATCATTTGTGAAACCATTTCAGCAATTTTTTTTGTTTAAGTTTCATCGTTATTGGGTTATTAATTCTTGATGAACTGAGTGGATATATAATATTAATCATCAATCAATCTTCGAATTTTATATTTTTTGTCTGTTGCATGATTGATTTAGTAAACATTATGGACGCATAAAAAGACTTATTCTTTTTTTTTTTTTTTTGAAAAGAAAAAGACTTTTTCAGTTACATGTAAATAACAACATTGTCATTTCCTATGATCCACGTGCAATCTTGATGTTATTTTAAACTTTTAAATTGTATCTTGAAAATGAGATATTAATGATTAAATAATAATTAATCAGTAAGATTTTTAAGATTAATCAATAATTAATTCATAGTAAAACATCTAAATTCATATCAATAAATTAAACAAACTTTACTTGTTTTAAATGCAAATGATTAAAAGGTGTTTGATGCATATACAGTAAAAGTAAAAAAAAAGAAACATCCTTATAATTAATTCTCACATATAGATTTGCCGAAATCATATTAGAAATGAAAATCAATGTAGTCCAAAGTCAAATTATATTACCATATTCAAAACCATTAAGAATTAATTAATTATGATAGTTTATCATTAAGTTCAATTTATTTATATTAATTTTAAAGTAAATAAACTCTAATCTAATTTGAGAAATAATCTATAATTTTGATATTAATTGTAAAATAAATTTTAAATTTAATAAAATCTAACGTGATTTGAAACATGATCTGTAAAAATACCATTGATTAGTTCAACATAACGGTAACATGCGATAAAGGCGTGGGTAAGCTCAATTATTGTTACTTAATCAGATAAATATTGATAATGAAATATTACATTTATCGATCTCTTTTATATTTTTGATATATATATATATATATATATATAATGCTATTGTATTTTACATAATTTAGATTTTTTTCCAAAATAAAACACACATATTTATTGAGGAAAATATTATTTAAGAACCATTAAATATATTTATCTATATATCTTTTCCATATCCACGTTTTATAAATAAATAAATAAAATTTTAAAAGTAGTTAAAATTAATTCGTCAATTTTTGACCTATTTTAATATTTTTATTTTCTCTTTTTTTACTCTTCCACCTTTTCTTTTACTTTAAAAGAAATGATAAATTTTGTTTTAAAAAAAAAAAGAAATGGTAAAATAATGAGATAACCATTATGATTTAATTAAAAGATTATTCAAAATATAAATTTTGAAAATTTAATTATTTATCAATTTTTTATCGCATTTTGATAAAAATATATTCACTATTTTCTTGTAAAAATAATTTTTATTTTATAATACACATGTAAATACCTAAATTATATTTTTAAAAAAAATGGGAAAACCAAATATTTCATATTACTGTCTCAATTATTCCAACCCAAACATGAAAAACACGTGCCACGAACCATCTCCGAAGTCTGAAAAAGTCAATGGTAGCGTGTATGCCGTCCCACAGTAAACGCCGAACAGCCCAATCATTGTCAAACTATAAAACAACACGTGATCATATAGGGCCATTCTTGTAATTCCACATCTAATTAAATTACTAAACTACCCTCCCGAAGAACGGACAGCGTGTCTTGACCGTGCCGTGTGCTGTTGTTGTGATCACATACTATTTACATCATCCCTATCTCCCTAACCTCCCAATCCAATCTCCTTCTCTTAAATAAATAAATAAATATCTTTTCGATTTATCATTTTTGGTTTTTTTTTTTTTCTTAAAACTCACGAACCATCATCATCGTCTTCGCAGCTCTCTCTCTCCATATGCGCAGTTCTAGAGCGTATGACAGTGAAAGGAGGCACAAGCCAGGCCTGCGCGGCGTGCAAATTCCAGAGAAGAAAGTGCTCCGATAAATGCCCGCTCGCTCCATACTTTCCGGCCGACGATCCCGACCGGTTTCTAGACGCTCACCGGCTGTACGGCGTCAGCAACATGATGAAAATACTGAAACACGTCGGCGACGATCAGAAGCGCGCCGCCATGGATACGATCTATTCGAGTCCCGAATGTAGGCGGCGCGACCGTTCGCGGATGTTGCGGATAGTACGAGATCTTTGTGAGCAGTTGGAGCGTGGCATAAGCATTTACTTTATCGTCTGAATACGAGGATTCAAGAACAGAAGTTTCTGTTCCGGCGGCAGTTTCCTTCTCGGCCGTTGTATTGTTCTTCTTCGTCCTCGCGTTTACAGCAGCAGTCTTCACAGCCGCCGCCTTTATATGCTTCTTCTTCTTCTTCTTCTTCTTCAGGTCGTTTTCAGCAGCCGGTGATGATGGAGAGTTATAATAATAATAATAATATTCCGGTGAATCAGTATCAGTATCAGCAACAGAATCGTTATCATCCTCCTTTTGTAGGAATGCATGTTGGGTCTTCGAACCAGTTGTTGATGGACGGTGAACTAGAGGAGTCATGTTGAAGTCGATAAGAGAAGGTTTCCAACCATTGCGGGCCAAGCAGATGTGCATAATGTTAATGGTAATAGCCACATTTGAGTTCTTCTTCGCTATTAAGATTTACTATCTGACGTTAAGCAATCTTACATTGGGTACAGAAAATATGGCCCGGTTTGGTTTAGGTTCTGAAAACTCGGATGTTTGTTTATTGTTTTTTAAAACTGTTTTTTGTTACAAGAAACAAGGATGGAGAAAAATTATAGGTTTTCGTTCTGAAAAGATATGAAAAAAATTCAACAAGAAAATGGTGTTTGGTGTGTTTTTAAAAAGTGTTTAAAAAACAGTAACCAAACAGACTAGTTCTGTGAAAAGAGGGGTTTTAGAAACACAAAACATGCTACTAATTCTTTGAAAATATGGGTTTTGGAAACACTAGAACACGTACAAAAAATGAAACCTGTTTTTGAAAATTATTTTATATTATCAAAAACAAAGAAAACATAACATATTTAGTTTCCAATTTCTTTTTTTTTTTGAAAAATCCAAAATACACTAAATTCATAAAATAAGAATAAGAACACTTTTATAAAACATGAACCAAATAGCTCCATTACCCCCAATATGTTTCTTTTTTTCATTGAATTGTAAAGATTTCAGCTTTTCCATCATGTGTATTTTACCATATATTCATAGTTGTTTTAATTTATGGATGGAGTTAAAGCTCACTGATTAATCTTATAATGGATGCAGCTTGGAAGAATCAATGAAGGGTACAACAAGATCCATTCTCAAGACTGTTGCATGCAGCAAAGGTTCAGCCTTAATTATTTATCACCAGCATAATAAAACTGACAAGAAAAAATTGAATGATTAAATTGTTAGAGGAGGTTACGTTCGGATCTTTGTTTGCAGGCATGTTCGTTTATTTTTTATGTTTCATCTGATTATTCTTTCTAGAAATTTCATTTTCAGAATTTTTTTTTCCTGGGGATTTTGGACCCTTTTTGTAACTAGACTTACAATTCCTTGAATTCCTCGTATATGCATTTAATTTGTTCATTTTTTGCATCTCCATTTGCTTCTCTATCCCTACTCATATCTACATTGATCTCTCTTTTTACCTCATATAGTTTTACAAACTTATTTTCATCTTATAAATTTTATTTTTAAAATAAATGGAATAAGACGGATTGACATTGATGTAATCGGATCCATTATCTTCAATCAATCCTCATATCATTTCGTTTTCCTATATATGAAATATAGGATTTCACTTTGGAATCCATAAAGTATTAGAAAAAGAAAATAAAGATAAAAAGTGGAATTTAAAAATATGTAAAGCTTTGATGAATTTTTATTTTTTTATAGTGAAATCAAATACAAAAAAAATAATTTTTTAAAGTTTTTTTAAGCGAATTTCACTAAGTTAATTGTTAGAAAATTTCGAGTCAAACAATTTGTTCTATGAAGAATTTTTGTTTTCTTGGTACCAATTCAATACTAAACTAATAGAATACTTGTATCAGACATTACACAAATAGGTTTGTATCTAAAGTATGTATGGAGATATTCTTAATAATAATGAACATTATATGATATGGTTGGTGTAGCCATATATATTATTTTTATTTACTATTTCAAAAAAAATATTTATTTTAACTCATTAATATAAAAATTAAATAATTTAGAACTTTATAAGTTTCTAAGTACTTCATTTATAATGGATTCATTTTTTTAAAATTATTAAACAACCAAATATAAAAAAATAATTTTCATTGGCATTTTGTTTTTCTTCCTTAGCCTTGAATTTATTAAGAGATATACCTAATAAGATTTTGTTACAATTTATTCTTTTTTCTTTCATGTGATACCAAATCTATATTCATAATTTCATTAGGAATTATTACATAAAAAAGCTAAATAGATAACAATTTCTATTAAATCAAAAATTTTAAATTCTTCGAATTTTACTTTAAGTAGGATTGCTAACTTAAAAGAATTAAATTTTATTCGAAATAAAGATGTATATTAAAATTTCTAGTAATATTTATCAAATGTACTTTAAGATTAAAAAAAATTCTCTTAAATACTTTTAATATATTTATATTTATTTTATGTTAAAATTTTAAAATACTTTTACTAAGACACATTTGATTACATTTTAAATTAAAAATTATTCAAATTTGTGGTGATCATTTTTATCATTAAAGAGAGAATTGGGTTTATTTTGATTCGTTTTTACAAGTACAAGTAATTGCATACAAACTAAAAAAATAAAAAATAAAAAACAAAAAATAAAATTCAGATGTCAAAAGAAACAAAAAATAATGTTGGGGCAGACAAAATATAAAGATATAAAATTCAAATTTCAACATCTTCTCATCTAGCTTACAAAAGGAAAGTAAGAAAACAATACATTAAACTGAGAAAAATGCAAAGATAGAAGAGGAAAAAACAAATACACAATCGACTTCAAAATTCTGAGATACTTCTTTTTTGACTCCTTCAATTTATAAATCGTTATCAAATTTTGAAGATGACGAAAACCATCTTCTTGGTCTCGTGAGAATCTTCAATTTTAATCAACAGCCTTTTTATGTTGTTATTAAAGAACAGTTTTTCAAAAAGAATTTGTCCCAAAAAAATACAAGAGTGTTTTTAGATTTATATACCAAACTCATGTAAGGCCCTGTATATGACTTGAGAAGAGGAAAGGTCTCACGCGCACATAAAATGGGCCGAAAGCCCAATTTCAATGCAAATCAATGGATTTGCCCCTCTGCTCGAGAATACCATGAGACACATTTGCCTACATAAAAACCTTCGGTTTCTCCAATTCAAACCAGCCATTTTGAATTCAAATTCTAAGAACTAATTTTGCATTGCTTTTCAGTCTTAATGGCCAAACCAATGGTTTTTCTATAGATTGAGAAGGGTCTTAGTGTTGAAAGATAGAATTTTTCATCAATTCTTCCTCTCTTTCGTTTCTCTCTGCGGTTCCTGTTCTAGATAGTCATGTGAAGAACTATTGCATTATGGTGAATAAAATTCTTAGGACAATGTTTTGAAAACACGTTTCAGTTAAATTTTATTTCCTACAAACTGCCATCCATCCATTTTACAGGTATTCGAACCTAGCAGCCAACATTGGTGATACAAAGAAGACTTGTTTTGTAAAACATATTTCTAGGTTAAGGTTTTAATCTTTGTCGTGATGGCATGAAATAGAGGAGAAAAAGGAAGAATTCATCGTGTATTAGAGAAGGAAAATTTAAATGTGAAAATGGAGGCAAATAAGTGAGAAAAAAATTGGAACAAAGAAGACTTGTATAATTTTTAATCCCTTGTGGGATGGTGTGAAATAGAGGGGAAATGGGGAGAATTCGTCATGTAATGAAGGAGGAGGAACAAAATAAAGGGAAAATTTAATGTGAAATGGAGGAAAAAAAAAACAAAGTATATAAAAAAAAAGAGAAAAAAAAAGGAAATCTTGATTTGTTAAATGGAATCAAATAAAGATTTGATTAAAACATAATTTAAAAAAAAAAAAACCTTCCTCTTTTGAAGGTTATGTAAATATCTTTTAGTATTTTTTTTTCCACATTTATTCATTTGGAATTTCGTTGATCGTTATAATATTTTGTTCTTTTAAAGATTCGAACCTAGAATTTTCAGTGAACCCATTCTACCTTTTTATCCTCGTAGTCTGGCCTTAAGGTCATCTTTTTAGCATTTTAAATATCTGCATGTAAATATATATTTTTCTTTACAAAAAACTAGAAAAAATTAGGTTGTGAAATAGAGGGAAAAAATATAAAAGAAAGTTAGTTCAACTCTTTTCAAGGAGGATAAACTTTTTTGTGAACAAGGAGGAAAAAAATAAAAGATAAAATGATGAAAAATAAAATTAAGCTCACCTCCTTTGATTGAGAATTTATCACTTGACTATATTCTAATACTCTTCCTTTTTTTTTCTTTTTTTTTAATTTATCTTTTAACCTTTTATCATAATTATTTATCAAGTTTTTTTTTTTAAATTATTGAATATTATTGAACTGTGAAATAACAATTTTTATGGACCTTAAAAATTATGTGTAATTTTTATTAGTCATAATTTAAATTAATTAAAGAATTATAAAATAATTTTTTTTTGAAAAGAGATAAATTGATTTATTCAAGTTATAAATACAGTCAATAGAAACATTTGAATTAAAAGTGCTAAAAACGTCTTTCAAAAAAAAAAAGTGCTAAGAGCATCTTCAACAAGGCTATCTAAAATAGCTACTCAAAATATATTAAAATATTGTATTATCTATTTTAACTAACCACTTTTTCAAAGTCACTCCAATAACACTATCTATTTTAGCTATCCACTTCAACTAACTTTAATTAACTTTCAATAATAAAATCTAAAATACTAGAATGTACAAGAACGTTCTTCTGTTTTTGCTCTCCTTTTAGAAGGCCTGCCTCACCCACCCCTCAATCAATGGAAATCATTATACAATGGTATTACCTTGTCGATGGTATATCCAAAATGGGCAACATTTGTCAAAATAATTTCATCTCCAAAAGGCAATAAACAAATGCATTTTGCAAAATCTCAAGAGTCAGCAAGAAAGGATGTCGAGCGAGCATTTGGATTGCTCCAAGCACGATTTGCTATAGTGCGTGACCAAAGACGCGAGTAGAAACTTAAAGTGCTAAAAAGATATTATGAAGGCATACATAATATTACATAACATGATTGTCGAGGATGAGCCGCTTAGAACGCTAATGAGTCAGACTTTACTTATGATACAAATGGATGAGAGTCCCACGCACAAATACACTGAACTGAGTTCGTGAATTACTTCAATTTATTAATACTAACATTGTATTAGAGACAAAGAAATTCATTCCAAACTCCAAGGCATCTAGTCGAGCATCAATGGGACATTACTAAATTACTAGACACTACTTAAGCAAATGTTATTATAAAGATTCTTGTACCGTGATTACTACTATCTAAATGTTTGTCTATTAATAAAAAAAAGTTACATCTTCTTCCCAATATTTCCATTTGGCGGCGTTTTGATAATATTCAACTTGCAACCGAGGCATGCAACTCGCATCCACGACATTATCTCGATCTTCCTTTCATAAGTAATATCCATTTTCATTCTCTTTATCTTGTAGTAGACGTTGTTCGTAGTGGTGGACGTTGCCGTTTCAAGATAACATTTTTCCATCATTTCAAATTTCTTCTCGTTCGCTACTTTTTTCTCTTCCTGCATAATTGCTAATGTGACAATGAGTTCAATATTTTCGTATCACCTCCAACTTTTCTTTGCTCTTGGATTTTCGGAGTCGCACTTTCTCAGCTTTCCTGCCCGATGGTCTGTCTAAGGATCCATGGGACCCATCGTCATCTCCTAAATTTATGGACTCCTAGAAGGCAATTCCGAGTCGCTGTGAGGCATTATGTTTTGATTTTTGTTTTTCGCTTTCGAGAATCCTCCATCCATTTTGGTTGATACCTTTAACTCATTCCAACAATGCTCAAACGAAAGAAGATTTATAGAGTTCCTTGTACAAGTTCCTCGCATCACGAATTTGAAAATTTTTACAACAAACTCATTACCATGTTTCATTAAAAGATAACTATTTTGTAAGAAAATATTAACTCAAACCTTGTCTTTCTCTGTCAAACCACTTTGATTAAGTTTTTCTATCTGTGCAAAGCACCCACAAAATTTGTTGGTGGCTAGCTGAATTGCCGACCAACAATTCATCAAAGAATTTTGATCTACGGTCAGGGTATGACTTAGGGTTTGTAATTGCGGGAAGAACTCAAAACCCTTTGCCAATATGTCTTAGATTTTTAGTCATTTCCTTGCACAACATCCAAACTAATATTAAGTCACGCCGAGATTATCATAATGTCTTCCTCTGATGTAAAATTGCCACCTCGTTGTTTTTTGGTGGTGGAGTCTACTTGAGGAGATATTGGTGAAGATTGATCTATAACCTCATCATTTAAATGTATTTCATCATGCATGAGGTTGGTGAAGTACGCACCATGATAGAATGGATCCATGAGATAGGGAGTTTGTGCTTTGCAAATATAGATGATGTCTATATTGTAAAAAGTCCAAACAAGTAAAGTGTGTGAGGGGGAGCTACATAGAAAAAATTCATAGCATCCTTTCTTGGAGTGTGGTTGGTGAAGTAGAAAACAGAGCAAAGTTGATCTACACAACTTTCCCATCAAAATTCTATAAATAATGCTAAAAATTCATCAGTAAAAGGAAAAAAATTTGATTTGATCAACTGAAAACACGGATCAAATAGACAGAAAGCTCGACAAAGAACTGAAAATTCTTTGAGCGAAATTTGACGGATCACAGGAAACAAACAGAAAACAATTTCCTCCAAACCAGAATCACAAATGTTTCCACTCTATTTAGTTGCAAATACAAATCTACTCTTTCTTTTCACTGTTTGCCACCCGATCGAAAAACTCCAACTCCTTCACCAACCATTTAAAAAAAAATGGAGTACCACTATTATCTCAAATTTTTTATGACAACAAAACCAACACCGCCACCCTTTATTTGAATCTAGTTTTTCCAAAATAAAATAATTTCGACATTTACTCCATTTTGAGCAAAATGTGAGGAGGTTTTCCCAAACTCAAATCAAATTTCAATTCCCCTCATTTTCGTGAGCGTAAATGAGAGAGTACCTGGATAGGTAGCCACCCGTAACGGAGACGCCTGATGGTGACGACCGAGGTAATCAAGTTACCGCCAAAGCCGCCTACAACCCTTGGTGAAGGGAGGATTCCGATCTATGATTATTAGATCAAATAATAAATTTCATCAACCAAAACCAAAGAAAATAACCTAGAAAAATAAAATTCCTTAATCGTATGTTACGTAAACGCAGGCTTCTGGAGAAGAGTAGAAAAAGAGCTTGAAATGTTGTGAGTCCGTGCGAGCTTCCAAGGGAGAGAGATGCAGGAGGGAGGAGAAAGAGCTGCATTTGTGCATCCAGCTTGTCGTGATCAGGAGATGGTCGCAGGGCGCAAAACAGCGCTAGTGAAATAGACAAGAAAATAGCTAAATGCTGAGCACTAGCGTATAGCTATCTAAAATAGCTACATACTCCTAAAAGGCTCAATAAATCCCTCCCCTTAGCTATTTTAGATAGCTTCTCCCTTAAAATTAACTCCAACAGCCTAGCTATTTTGCTATCTAATTTCCCTAGCTTTCATTTCCCTCGCCACATCTAGCGAGCCATCTCCCTTGCCAGAGCCTCCCCTTCCTGGTTTTCATCCATCTCTTTCTCCCTCCCTCCCTCTCTCACATTCCCTTTCCTTCTCTCTCCCTTGATACCATCTGGTTCAGATCATTTCAAGCTGATGCACTTCTTTTCTCAAAGCCTCTGCTTCTGCAACCTCTTTGATTAAAGAATTTTTATTTTTCTAGGTTATTTCTTGGTTTGGCTGATAAAATTGCTATTTCCCAATTTCCTATCTCATTTTCTCTTCATTTGGTATCATTTCCATCTCAAAGTGTTTGTTTTTCCATCCATACCCACTGTTATTCATGTTGGGTTAGCTTTCATCCCAGATTTTTTGTTTATTTAATTCTATTGGAATTTCAGGAATATTAGATTGTTGGTCGGTCAATAATTGATCGGTAGAGATCAATATGAGAATACCCATTTTTCCATCTGATCAAAATCATAACCGGGTTTCGTGTAAATTTTTTAGAAAAGGTATGCTTCCTGCATTGTTCAATCCTAATATGATGCTTTGTATTGGTTATCCACGAATCGGATTTTTTATCTCGATGAAATATGAGAACAGGAATCGAATCGTGAATTATTTGTTTTCGCCAACTCAAATCAGTTGGATGTATCAAGGATATTGAGGATCATTTCATTAGGGCTTATGATTCTAGGAAAGGATGTCTCTGTGATGTGTTAGAGGCCAAGAGTTCATATGCTCTCCTCGGTTTGAGGGAATAAAAACATTTTCCCTTATTTTGCATGAATTTTTAACATTATTTATAGAATTTTGATGTGGGAAAGCAAAGGTATCAACTTTGCTATGTTTTCTACTTCACCAACCACCCAAGAAAGGATCAGAATTTTTCTTTGCTCCTCACACACTTTTTACTTGTTCGACTTTTTACGGAGTAATAAACTCTTCCATATATACCGCTGCAGGATATTGCCCATCGTGTTTTCTAGCTGGGCTAGGGTGAATGCTAGGATGTGTGGTAGGGGTGCATGGTCTTAGATTTGATTCTTGCTAATAGTTGAATGCCTGATCATCGATGTCGTTGTGGTTGTGCATTCAACATTCGCCTGGCTCGTCCGCGAAAGTTGAAAGAGTCAATCACGGAAGATTTACAGCGTGCCGTACGTATGCATTTCAGTATACACGTTCTTCTTTCACCGCAGCGACACCCATTTGCCGTTACCGGCATTTGAAAAAGCCTTGAGCCGGCCGGCGTGCAGCCAACACGTGGCTCGAATGTAAAGGGTAAAATCGGGTCATTTCGTTAAATCTCAGTGCGCATGTTGGTCTCATTTACTTCTTGACAGTATTTAATGAGCTGTACATGTATATGCATACAGGATGACAATCCATATTTTGATTATTCTCCGCTTTAAAGCTTGTTCATTCTGTTCAAATTTTTCATAAGTTCCAATATCAATTGTTGCTTGAATCTTCAAACTCATAATTTTTTGTATGTATCACACAATGAAGCCCTATTCTTTCAGGAGCTTCAACTACTATATCATTGAAATTTCTTCGCTTATTTTTTCTGTTTATGTTAAATCAAGTTAGAAACTTCTTGAATTCCTGAACATTATATAGCAAAGTTCTATTGTGGTTAATTGTTTTTTACAAAGATAAAGATCATTTTATATTTCGCAAAAGTTACAGCTCATTCATGGATTCATTCTGTCATGGCATTACCAATTCATGCATGATGAATACATTTAAATTATGAGGTTATGATCAATTACCACATCTTCGTAAATTTACCAATAAATAATGAGGTGGTACTTACATTGGGAGGACATTATGATATCGGCGTGCTTGTCATTGTTTGAGCTGCGTAGTGAAATATAAAATTCCAAGACAGCAGCGCGGGGGTTTGCGGAGTCTTCCACGGTCAGCAAATCCCAGTCATGCCTCTACTCGTAAATTTCTTTACGAATGTTGTCGTTAGTTTTGCTGGGCTCACTGTCGTTTCTGCGGGTGCCATGATAAAGATTGTGCTGCTGACAGAGTAGCATAATGTTTGAAAGTTAATATTTACAGTGTTATTTTTTATCGATTATGGTATGAGTTTGTTGTAAAGCCAGATTGGTGATGCCAAGAACTTCTTTGCATTAAGGAACTCTATAAATCTTCTTTCGCCAACATCGTCGAATGAGCAGGTAATAATCAGCCGGATGGAGGATTTTCAAGCAAAGAAACAAAATCAAACATAATGCTACCCGGCGCCTTCGTGCCTCTGCCCTGATCCATAAATTTAGGAGATGACGATGGGTCCCATGGATCCTAGGCAAACCATCGCGCAAAGCCGAAAGCGAATTAAAACTAAGAGCAAAGAAGTTGGGAGGTGATGCAAAAATATTGAATCCTCATTGACCGTTAATTATGCAGAAGAAATAGCGAATGAGAAGAGTTCTGAATGACGAAAATGTTATCTTCAAGAATATCAACGTTTACCACACGACGAATAACGCCTGGTCACAGTAGTAGAAAACTTATTATTATGAAAGAGAAAGACGAATAATGACGTGATGTAATGCCGCCAAAGTTGAATATTAATAATTGTCGCCAATGAAATAGTTAAAGAAGATGTAATTCCTTTTATTAATAGACAAATAGTTCTAGATAGTAGTAATCATGGTACAAGCATCGCATTAACATTTGCTTAGTTAGCGTTTCTAAGATCTACGATATCTCCACGATGCTCTATCAGAGTCTACTTGAAAGTCTGGAATGAATTTCTTTGTCTCTAATACAAATGCTGAGTATTAATACCTGAAGTAGTACTCAACTCCATTCGTGCATGACCGCTGACTCTAAACATTTTAATACGCGACGACACGCCATACTATATACATTTTATTTTTATTATCGAAAAGCTAGCTAAGCAATAATGCGATAAATTAGTCAGACAAGATCGTCGCATCACTTCAGTGTCTATAATCAAAATGATATTACAAAACGCTGAACAGCTCATTTTGGGATAAATCTCTGTCGCGGCGAGGGATTTACCGGTTCTCGGCATGCCTTAAAAACAATATTGTTCCTCGCAGCGCAGCAACTGGTTAAACTGCTAGCGATCGCACGTATGGTTTTCGCGTCTGCTGCTTCCATGGCAGGACCACTCCATCTCTCTTCCTCCCTTCCTCTTCTTCCGATTTTCATACATGAAACTACCGTCATTTTCCTCATCATTCAAAGCAGTTATTCAGAAACGGTATTTCAGCCATAGCTGTCTGCGTATAAAGATGTGTTCGAAAGAAGACACCAGATGAAACGATCGTTGCCATCGTCTTCAGCGGCAAACCAAGGCGTGGTATTTCCGGGATCACTGAGGATCTTGTTTCTCATCGCACAACGCCGGACCGAACGAAGCGTTGCCGCCTTCCTCTCACGTCGATCCGCGCCGGGCATGAGCAGCCGACCTCGATCCGGCGAGCTCGACTGGCGGCTTCGCCAGTGCTTCTCGATTGGATCAACGAGAGCTCGCCCACAATGTTGTCCGAATGGCCTTCGCTTATAGATGCACACGGCCTCGCACCGATGAGTCGCAAACAAAGCGCTCGCCCCCGAGCGTCAATTTTCATCTCATAACGTACCTGGGAAAGAGGGCACTGCCTCGGCCCGCAGTTCGGAGAAGATCGTGTTTCGGCGATCTGCAACTGTTATTGGTGTCGCGAAAAGCTCCGGTGATTACTCCGTTATGACAATTCATTTTTCCAGTAAGCTGAGCGTGTCGGTGACTCCAGCCGCTTACACCATGATCAATGTGTTTGGGAAGCTTTTCAGTGAAGCTCCTCAGGAGAGAAGGCCAATAAGTCATTTCTCTACTTCCGTTAAGCATGTATGCTGAGAACGGAAGCGTTACAGCATATTGTTCGTGTTCAGGTTGTTTTATTCTCGTAATGTTGCTTACTGATGTTTACGCTGCTGATATATGAGCCGATGGTTTTGCTACGAGAAGATGGCCCAATGTTGTTAGCCGCAATGTTCTGGAGGGAGTGTATGGCGAGGCCGCTTTTGGGGAAGTCTGTAAGCTGATGCAGAGGAAGGAGCTGAGCAGAATGGTCACATACCATGACAAAGATCTATGTAGTGCCTGAGCATGAAAAGGTTGCTGCCCTGTTAAGAGATGCAGAATAGGATACTGAATCGAATGCCATCACTCACCGACAATCATATCTTATATGGGAGGCCAAGGCAGGGAAGGAGGAAAGCTTCAGGCATTGAGACGGGATCGGTGTTTTATCAGAGCCACGATTGTTGCTTATGAGAGAAGCGTACCCGGCTGCTGCCGCCATTGCCGCCGAGCACACCTCAGGGTTTTCTTTGCCACAGCTTTCTGCAGAGCGCCATTACGGTTTTTTCGCCAGGAAGCTGATTTGCGGGAGGTGAAGCGCCATAAATGGTTTGCTTATGATCGGCTTCTCTGAGAACAGGTGTCGTCATCATTGAGGCTGACAACATGGCAGCAGCTAGATGGCTTCCCCGATTCTGGTCGTAACGCTTCCAACCCGAATGCATGTGGAAGCTGAGGGAATGGTATTGATGTTAGTCTATAGAAGATTGAGAAAGAGGATGTGCTTTCTCAGATAAGCTCACTTCATCTTCTATGGATCCAGAGGGCAGATGGATTCACTGCTTGAAAGGCTGAAATGATCCTCAACATCAACAAGAAGAGCTGCATCTGCCGCCAGCTATTTGCCAGTCAGACTAATGATTTATCTTCAAATTATGAACAAATGAAAGTGCTGATCTGAATTCGTGTTCGCAATTTCACCATGGATAGCTGTACCTCATTATCATCTGGCGATTTCCTTATGTAAATATACAGCAGTTCAAATGTAGGGTTCTGTCCCCTTCTTCACACACCATACTGGACACTTCTTTGCAGTACTGTTATTCATTTATTCAAAATAAAGACAGCGTGATACCGATGCACAGTGCACGCACCGTCGTTTCAGCCTACCAGGATGAATATCAACGAAAATCAAGAAAATAGCTTTGTATGGTATATAAGAGTATATAAATCATCACATATGCAAAGATACAAGATTTGCGGTTCAAGTAAAGTTGGGCATTGTTATGATGCAAGAAATTCTCATCTCCTCAATCACCAGTTATACGTCATGTGGTACGTACTTTCTTCCTCAGCCTTTTCACTTCGCGGCGAAACATGAAATAAACTCTCTTTTGTTTCTATACAGACATCGAGAATTTCCATATCATATGTGGGCTGGATTACTTGTTGTGTGTTGTTATTTCATGATTTTGTTTGTATGTAATATACAGTAAGCCTGTTTCAACATCTTTCTACTAAATCTAAAAAAATTACTGCTTATTGATGTTTTCATCACATAAGAGAGTATTGTTTTTGGAAGGTTGGATTTGCCTCGTTGTTTTGCTACATAGAAAAATTAATTATATTTAAGAGCAGATTATTGATTGAGATTTTGATGAGTTTTACATTTTGACTGATAATAATAAGATTTTTTTGGTTAGCCATTGATATTAATAGGTCTACTTTAGTTATGTTGATTGATAGTAATATAAGTCTTTTTAGCTTTTTTTTTTTAAGAGAAAAATAATTTTATTTATTTAAACTGTCATTTAGAGCAGATAGAACATAAAATCAAAATCGTTTGAATAGTAATTAATAATAAGGTCTAGTGTTACTTTACTATATTACTACATTATCGTTGCTACTATAATATTACTTCTTCAATAGAGCACGACCACGATACTAATGCTTACGGAAATATATTGCTCATTGCACGCCATAATGTATCACACCCATTTAAACATGGTGGTCATCGTATCAAAACGATATAATATCATAAAGCTTGCTGCCAAAGAGCACTAACAGCAGCCGCATCGGGGCCAGATGAGCTCCAAATGCAGTGTCAAATGTCAAATAACGAAAATCCCAGATATGTGAAAATGCCGGAAAGCAGATGTAGAGGGTAACAAAGAAAAGGTTAGAAAATATTCATGTTTTACCTGATATCACTGCGAGCTCTTTTGGTGCTTATTGATATTGGCCAGGTATCCTTAGTACAGCCGATTGATATTAACATATTATTTTCGTTTTTACAGTTGTCACCTATTTATATTGACGATATCTGGCGTACTGTTTACCTCAAAAAATCAAATATTTTGGTCTCTAGATTCAATCACGTTATATCAATTACCGAAATATTATTTTCTCTGCTTATTCAACAAATATTTTCTTTCTTGCTGAATGGCGAAGACTTAAAATTCAAAGTATTTAGAGGGAAATACTATTAAAGGAAAACACAAAGAAATATTAAAGGAGAAGAAGATAAAAATTGAAAGAATAAATTTTAAATTTATAAATTATTCTAATGTTTTACTTTAAACTTATTTTATATTTTTTTCTTCCCATGCTTTTTGAAAGAGCAAAATTAATTCTTAAGTATAGGTTGAAAGCATATCAGTCGCATGGCTAAAAATATAAGAAACAGTCATTATTTGTTATTTACTTTTGAATATTTTTAATATAAGATATACCATTTAGCCTGGTGTATAATGCCTTTTCCTTCTTAGCTAAAGCAAATATTATATCAAATATTAATGTACTCCCACACAAAAACATTATAATACTCATCTAATAAAATTTAAGAAACTATGAATACAAAGTGATAAATATATTAATAAAAGATCAATATCACATTTATAAGATTATTTCATATATATATATGAAATATTTAAATTATACGATAATGTTGATTTCCATGGATGTTCTATTTCATAAAATAGCTATGTACATTATATTTTAGAGTAATTTTAGTATATTATTTATTTTTTTATATTCGTTGACAATCAAAATCGTTAGTTTTTGCAGTTTTTATAAACTTAACCAGCAAAAATCAATCAGATAAACAAAAATAAAATCCCGACCGATCGCAAGTTCAATTACCTATTTTTCTCGAGCGTATTTTCGACAGCCTTCATCAATTCCGTTCTTATGATTTGCTCACTCTCGCTTCCTACCAAATCACTTCATTTCCTACCATTTCTACTACCACGTGCATGTCGCCTGGGGCCCCTGTTCAGAAAGTGTCTTAGGCGTGGGCACAATGTGTAAATGATCATCCTGCCTCTCAATAGTACAAGATAATGTTTTTTAATTTTAAATTATATAAAATTATTCTCCAATAAAAGCCAATATAAGATTTGTTACTCTGATAAATAAATAAATTATTGTTTCCAAAATTATATGAATATTGAGGAATATATAATTAATGCTTGCCGTCGTTAAACTCACAAGGGCTAAGCCATTTTAGTCTCGACCCATGTGCCTCTTAGCTCTCACTCAGCTATAGGTTCAGGCTCGCGCCTGTTACTTATTTTTTAATATATACGTAATCCTTATTTTTAATATGCAGCAGGAATAAGCTTGGTTTTTAAATAAACTCCTCTTTTTTCATATGTTCCTGCTTTGTGGAAACTGAAGAATATATTTTAAAATTATAAATTATTTTAATGTTTTACTTTAAACTTATTATATATATATATATAAAATTATTGTAATGCTTACTTTTAAATTTCTTATTATATATATATTTTTTTCTTCCTTATGCTTAAGAATATAAAATTACTTTAGAGTGTAGGCTAAAAAATAATAGTCGAATGATAAAAATAGCCATATTAATTTTTTTTTATAATTAAATACTTGTTATAACGGAAGAAGAGCCTTCAAATCTCGGCCTATTATCATCAACGTTTCTATCATATAAATCTAAACATAAGCATAATATATTAAAAATTTAAATTCCGGAAAAGTTAAAAATAAAAATTATTGTAACGAACATTTAGATGAAGCGAAGTTGCGGCCGAATCTCTTTTAGACAATTAAAACCTGTTTGGTTTTTGTTGTTGAAAATTATTATTAAAAACAGTCTTGAAGCCACCCATAAGTTATATTATGATGTTATTTAAATTTTTCTCTAAATTTAATGTGCTACTATGTGTCACTATATTTCTAAGAGTCACCATTCCAGGCCACTTGCTTTTGTTTCACTTCGACGCACGCCTTCATATTATGGGTATTTCACAGCTCAGGCCAAATGTTTGTTAAAAATCCAGTACCACGATATTCACTATGCGGTCGTCATGCCAGTCACTACCAACGTTGCACATGCTTTCCGTTAAATATTAATCAAGCAGTAACGTTTAGTATTATTTAATTGATGTACCAAATATCACGTCGTGCCTAAGTTTTTACTACAGCTTATGATAATAGATGTTTATTTTTTTTTGATATTATTCCTTGTTAGCTCATCAGGATCGACACTCATGGGCAAAATAAATTTGTCATTAATAAACTTGATTTAGTTATATTGACCATTATAGGTAAGTTATTTTTAAATTTAATGAAAAGAGTCGAAGTTTTGACTTTTATTTTATGTAACCAAAAAATAAATGCTATCGAGATGTTACTTATTACGGTAATAAATATTTAATATTAATACCATATTTTTAATTTGTATTAGTCATTTTCAAAATGATGATATTAGGCAGGATTTATTGACAAATAACAATAAAAATAAAAGTTTAGTCAAAGATAGGAAAGAACATTGAACTCATTTCTTTTCATCAATGCTTCTGGGAATTTTTCCAAAGAGGCTGGACTTCAGGTCACCCACTCAGCTCTATTCAGCAGCCTGAAAAGAGCAACTAAAAATACATATTTTAAAGATAGTGGGCGGTGTTTTATATTTGAAAGTATTTTCTATCTACCTCAGGTTTTATATTTGGAAAGTATTTTCTGTCTCTATCCTTTCAAAAGAAAATATAAAAAATATTAGTTCATACATGAAGGTCATTTTCAAAATAAACAAATAAAATTTTTTTTTTTGTGTTCTCAAAGTTATTTTAAAAACAAACTCGAAATCCTAAGTTTGATTGCGTGACTGATGGCCCCCAACATCTACACAAATGCCGTACTAATATTGTACGAAAAAGGTTGGATTTCTGTAATACGGTATTCAAATGTGCGGTTTAAACGCATGAGGTTCATCACCTGAATGACGGATGATCACCACTGGTTGCCAGGTGAGTCTTCAGGCAGCGGTTTTTTCGAAAGATACTTTAGTTGGGGTGAATGAAATAGAGGGAGGGACAGAATGGTCGATCTATTCGAATCTGATTTGATTCCCAACAAAAGGAGGAACACCAAATCCACCAGCATTGCTGCTATTCTTAGCAACGGACCAAATAACTGTATTTAACAAGTATGAAACTGTAGTATATTTAATTCACATTATTCATCCTTGCTAAACAGTGCGTACGATGATTTCTTCGAACCAGTTTAACCACACGTAGCTGGATGGGGAGTGAGGCCATTTATCTTGAAGATCAGCTTATAGCTTTAAATCGTAGATGATTACTGCAGAATGGAATTATAGCGGCGTTTTTAATTGGTATATTTGAGCTAAAATACCTGCCTTTCTGAATCCGCCCGCACCATCGTGCTTCCATTGCTTCCTTCAGTAAATTGTAACTTCACTGGTCTATGCCTCGGTTTTTCTGGGCTTTTCCGTTTTCTCAGTTCAAACAGTCTTTTGAGTGAATCGGAGGAAGGGGAGATTTTTGATGATGAAAGACAGCTGTTATTATTTCGTATTCGAAAGATCCGCAGTCTGGCGAGCAGCGATTGCACTTTATTCGCTGCTTCTTTCACACTGAATGCGGAGGGAGCGGTTATTCCGCGCCCCAGCGTTACCGCACTCTGTTTTTGTGAATCAAAGCCGTATTCAATTTTTCACGTCAGCCTATTTTCACTGTCGCGCTGCCTGTTTGCTTCTTCACCGGCGACGGAAACAGGTCAGCGTACTCTGCTGTGTTCCTGAGTACGCTTGGCTCCACGCGGTACTGGTCTTCGGCCTTCGCGTAGAGCGGAAAAAGTTGGATTCGCAAATATGTGAGAAAACCGTGCCATGAAATGTGAGGATGACAGCCAAGCGCCAATCTTTCAGCCACTGGTCGAGGGCTCACACGGTGTGAGCTGACATGGCTTCACGGCGCGGGCCATTACTGAGTAGAAGGAGTGAGGATTGGCTCATCGGTGCTGCTTCAGACACTGTTCCAGACGGTAAGTGCCTGTTTTATGATATACCGATTCGTGTTTAGGTTTCTTTCGTGCCTTGGTCCGACCGGTTGTTCATGGTGCCTCGGCCGGGACAGCGCTTCGCTTGCCGCGAGACCACCACGATCATACCATAAACACTGGGCGAGTAGCGATTCCTCCTGGCCCTGTTTTTGCGCAGTGGCCTGTGTGACACAGCCCACCCTGTATATAAGCGTGGATTTCTCAGCGCGCATAATTGTAATCCGGATCAGCACACGTTAGTGCCGATGTCTTCGGGCGACACAGTAGCAGCGCCGTCAGTATTCAAACTTTTACAGGCGTTGTTTGCACATTTTTTCAATCTTGCTAATCTTTCGTTCATATAGTACTATTTGGGATAGTTTGTTTGTTTTATTTACTTTTGTCATTTGGAATTCTTTTCGTTACCGCCGAGTTTGGTGTTAAAATCGGTTGAATTCTTTGTACCTTTTATTTTTGGAAGCAGCTGAATGTCTTCTTGGGAATGAAGTCATTCTTTTCGTTTTGCTTGAGTCTTTCCTTGTTTATTGCAATTGTGCGGATGATCTTCATGCTCTCGATAATGGATAGGTGTCCGAACAGGTTGCTGAGCTCAAAGCCAGGTAATACATGGCAACATAGTTGTCGATCAAAAAAAACATGGTAACATGGTGTTAGTAAAGGGCATGATGCAGTGTGCCTGAAGTTCAGGTAAGGGCAATTTCGGCTTGCACTACTTCGTTGAGACATGCGGTATTGTTAGACATCTGCCTTGTGGCTAAACCTTTTTTTTTGCACTTTTATTCTTAATATTTCATATTGAATATTGAAACTTAGTATAATTGCACTACTTTACTGGATGCCATTTGAATGCATGGAATCTAACCTTTTCTGTGCTGATTTCTGAATAGTATTTTTTGTGTAGCCTGATATGCACCACAAAGTTTATGCCCAGCGAGTCATTGTGCCGGAGATTTCCTTACCTGTGCGACCTCGCAGCCATGCGGCTGTTTAGAGCGTGCAAAAGCCTCAGCCAGTTGCACTGCAGCACTGGTGGTGGTGACTGGTTCGCTTCGCTTTTTTCATGGATAATCAGAGCAGAGCAGTGATTCATCAAAAGAAGGTACATGGGGCTCCTGAGAGCAAAGACGCACACCTCAGTTACCTAAGTCACTGAATTGCATCCCTAGAGCCTGTCAATGAGCCTAGAACTTGCTTGTTTTCAAGATTGTCCCTTTTATCCTCCTTTTTATTACAGAAAATTTAAGAGTGCTAAAAGTGTTGTGTTCAAATAGTATAAACTCCAGAATTATTATAGCAAAGCCATGTCTTAAGGTATGCCAATGTACCATATCAGCAGTAAGCTTGGTCTTATGTGCAGAAGTTTAAACAGAAATTTGAGTCAGAATCTTAGATTCCTTCTTACGGTCACACTTTATTTGGGAAAACAGATGTTACTTATTTTTCCATAAGGCCTTATACCAGCGATTGTTATCATAATATACTAGAGCCAGTAGCCTCCTGCTAATGGGATAGCTCGAGAGTACTTATCGATCAGCAGGCATATCAAACATTATAGAGCTTTAGGAACAAAGCTCGAAAGGTAGCCCCATTTAGCAGCAATGACTACTTCAAGCAGCCACAAATATGTTGACTATGTTAAAAGAGTTTATATGTGATTTAATCCAGTGCTTTCTGACACCTCTCTGTTGGGGGTAAGCTTTCGCATTGAAATGCATTATTTGAGATGATTATATCAGCCTGTTGTCAAGGCGCTCATGAAGTCTGGCTTTCTGTAGTGTTCCTTTTACAAAAACACGGGAAGAGGTCACCAAAGCAAGCTGATGGGGATAAACTACCATTCTGCCTCCTCTCTTCCTCTTTAAGCAGTTGAATTCCAGATGTTAGTTCATCATATTCAACCATGACCAGTCAAGGAGACTGGCAAGGCATAGCCTCTGAGTCTGGCCAGTTGTAGCCGGGATTCCTTGCCACAGTGAGCTCCCCTTTCTTCGAGCAGTGCAGAATATGCCGATCCTTTACAGTCAGGTTCATAGCTCAAGAGTAGTAAAGACTTGTTCTCCACGTCATCGATGTCATAGAAAATTCTCCGCCCGTCTGGTTCTATTTTGGTGATTTTTGTCATAATTTTCATAAAATCAATATACACAAAGCACATAGATGCTTTATTTCCTATCACTCACTGGCCTCATGGCATTAAATTTTTATTTATCTGGCTAGAGTGCGATATGGTACGGCACTGCTGAAATGTGCCCGAGTTGATTAAACAGAAATATGCTGGGAAAACTTACTCATATGCTTTTTGTTATAATTGCTGGCCACTTGCATACTTTGTGCTCTCTATTCCCTAACATTTTCATTAGGTAAATTTGTCTTAGTATTCTAGAATGCATGGTACCATCCATTCTTCTGATAAAGCATGATAGACTTGAATGGGTTCTTTCTAATGAGATGGTCATTATAGAAATATTATATTACTTTAATATATATATATATATTCTATTATTTTAGAGTTGCTTCTTCTTTCTCTCTTCTTTTAATGTAACTCACAATTAAGTTACAACATATATTATTGATCCACGGTCTTCTTCACTGCTTTTGTTTATCTCAGATGTACTCTTGGCCTGACTCTTGCTTGTAAACTTTTGGGGTGCTAAACTGGATTTTGTCCGATCTGTTCGGTCGTTTACCAGTTGACGCAGCGCTGCGATACACTACAATCAAATGGTCAAACAAGAAAACAAGCCAGAAATAGGCATCTTGGCTTATGTCAATATTACGCGTCGTGCTTGTTCCCATAAAATGTCACTTGAACTCAGAAAAGGGGAAAGATGGCAGTGACTCGGCAGCCAACACAGTCGTTGTATATGTTGCTACAAAGACCAGCTTGCAAGCCTTTCCTTTGCATGGTGCAGCCCTTTCGGCATTCCTTAGTTGATTTTCTTATTAAATAAATAATAAAGATTAATACTATGATGTGGTCGCAAAAGTGAAAGATGTCAAATAAATAAAACCAGTCATTTTTGATCAAAGTTCTCTCTTTGAAAGATGCAATGAATATTGGGATATTTTCATAGTCATCTTCGGCTCTTTGTTGGATGCAGTTGTGAGCTGAACAGCTTAGTACTACTTCCTTCATAAAATTGTGCCATTCTGTAATGCTTATGCAATGAACATTATACTGTAGGTTATGCTGCATCAGCCCTTGTGTTCTGCATGGATGGCAATTCCTCTCGCCTCTTCATTGATTATTGCATATGGTGGGATTGCTGACCACCTCATAGAACAAAGAAATTGTTCTCCTGCAGTGGTACTTCAGTTAAATATCTGCAACGCCAAGAAGCTCATTAACACACAGTCATCAATCTATCTCCATTCTCATGTCATGGGACAACCCTTCCAGTTAAAGCAGCCGACATGCCTGGGGATGAGTGTAATGCCTTCCGCTGATGATGATCCAGTTCTGACAAGGTATCACTGCCCAGCTGGGTAGGACATGCTTCAGGCCGGCGCACTGGGCAGCAGCACGGTTTCTGATAATACGGTGTTTGATGTCTCAGCTGAAAGCCTGATCAGCCTTCTATTATCGCGGGAGAAGTTCGCCAGCAAGAACTCCTCTCGTTTCTTTGCGCTTCATTGCCGTCGTGTTGTTTACAAGTCAGATGAGGAATGTTTGATAAGAATACATTATTCGCTCAAAGTAAAGAAAAATGCAGAGTCTATACACTCCTTCACCGTTCTTTCACAGTAAGTATTGGATGAGAAGATCAAGTAGAAGGAAAGGAAAAGCGAGCTCAGGCGCTGAACAGCCTCACACCCTGACAGCACATACAACAAACCAGCCTCATCCATGAAATTATCTTCCTCCAGCAGCTCTTCACGACGCTCACCATACTGCCTCTTTCCGCGGTGCGGAGCTTAGACTGATGAAACGGAAAGTTCAAAATAAAAAGGGATTTAGTTCTTTGGTGCCATGCCATAGCGATGTACTCGACCTTTCACTTCCGCATTTAGTAGTGGGGTTCTTTTCATTTTGATAAGAAGTTCACTCATGCTTTCAATGCATCATATTTGCGGAATAGCTCATGCCTATAGTATATATATATGAGAAAGCATATAAATACCTGAAATATGCTGAAAATGAAAATCAGGTCATGTTGGCAGGCTTTTCTGTTTGACCTTGTTTGTTTCGTTAGTTGATCTCATACTCTTGTACTGCAGAAGAGCTTATCGTGAGTGGTATCATTTTCTGGATTCTCCCCAACCACAGTCATATCCTCATGTGCCAAGGATTTCAGAATTCGTACTAATGCACTCAAAATACTCCGGATATCTTACCAGAGTTTAAAGTAAAATAATTATTTGAAAGAAAATATGTATATAGATCTTTTTAAATATAGCTCACAAAAAGTCAATATTTCTTGTTTTTGAAATCAGAGTATGAGCCGATCGTGGTTTTGAAAATTAATCTTAAACTATAGCACAAATATGGTTTTTGGCGATCATTTTCAAACTCATTCGCGAACGGATATGTTACTTAAATTGTATCATAATACTTGCAAAGAAAGAGCTGGGCTTTACGATCATTTTAAAAGAAGTCTACGAATCAATTTTTTATTTTAAATGAATTACTTTATATTAAATTTTTTCAATTATTCTTTTCGGGTGATTTGATTAAAATCTTAAAGATTTCGAGTCTACATTTCTTACTTTAGCTTTGGATAAAATATATATATATATAGCATATATATATATATATATATATATATATATATATATATATATATATATATATATATATATATATATATATATATATATATATATTGGTTAGTTTTAAAAAACATGGTAGTTAGGTATATTAAATAAAATTTCACTATTTTATTTTTAATCACATTTTCTATTCCTAAGTGATTTGATTAAAATACTTAGTGTGGTCTTGGGAGATTCTCATCGCCTCTGATTGGCAAAATATCTTTCACATATACAGCTTTGCAAAAATAATTTAATTTTTAAAATAAATATATGAGTCAGAGAATACTCAGTCCAATATATTTGTTACGATTCACAATTTAAGGTTGTGAAATCAAATATTTTCTGATGGATTTGCTTCCTCGATTTGGATTTAGTCAGATTTTTTTCCTTACTTACTTTTCGATGTTTTGCTGTATGGCAAATGTAGACCACGTATTAGCGAAAAGAAAAGAAAACATGGAAATGAAGACAAGTGATCAATATGAGATATGAAAAGGAAAAAGATCGTGTTGAAATATTATTGATTTGGAAGAAAATGAGAAAATGAAGATAATTAAAAAGTTAAAAACAAAACAAAATAAAAATAAAAAGCAGTACCATAACAGTTTTTGACAGAATAATAGATCTATTACATTTTCGATTACACCAATGAAAGAAAACAAAGATATTTTCATTAAAATTTATTTAAAGGATTGAGATTTATTCCTGTTTGATAGCTTATTTTGAGTTCTTGTATGAAGACTACACAATATCAAAACCACATGTTCTGTTTTTTATTGACTAAAAGTAAATAGCGAAGAGTTTGCAGCCAATTAAAATTAATCTATTACTCGATTAATATACAGTCATTTCACTTATTATTTAATTAAATTTATTTTTAAAAGGTCTATAAGTGACCCACTTAATAAAAGAAATTAAATATTTTGATTTTTTCATTCAATAAAAAACAAATACAGTAGATGGGTTGCGCAAAATTTTAAGGAAAACTATGAAATATTTGGAGTTTTCTTATCAAAATACTGAATTTTCAGCAAGACATGATTTTTTTAAATTTTAACATTATCAAGGGTGGAGCTCCATGATGCCCACAGCAGTCTTATCTTCTGCCTGACGAGAAGGGCTCATAGATTGTCAGAATTTTTTCGTTGGCAATAAGTTTCAGTACAAACGTATCGGCGGCTGCCGCGATTTTTCGACTTAACGCCGGCCATTCGCCTTCTCGAAGACAGTCGCTTGTTTTTTAAAATTTTCACGGCTTATCGCCAGCCTGCTTAAAAGTTTCAATAAAAGCCGAAATATTTCGGCTGCATCATTTTCCGTCTTCAAAATGTTAAAATCATCGCCGTATAGAGCGGCTACGAATACCACTACAGTGACGACAACGTAGTGCAGATTTGCGGTACCATTCCGAATGTGCCGCTTATTTTTCACTAAATCCGCCCTATTTAAATAATGCCAGCGCGAATGGTAAATATGCTAAACCTCGTCTCACTACATTCGATTTGCTTATTTTTTATTTTTTATTTTTATATATTTGCTTTTTATTTTTATTATATTAAATTACTATATTTCATAAAATACAATATTATGGTTTTTATAAATTATTTATTAAAAAACATTCTAATAATAATACACTACTATAGAGCAAATGCAAAATAAAATAAAAATAAAATATTTTGGGGTTATAGCCGGGGCGGACACATGCTAACCTCGATCTCGTAAAATAAATTAAAACCTCGTTGGGTACCGACATAGCTAAATAGAAATTGCCTAACGGAGCGAACCCGAATGTATCCGCTCACAAACATCCCCAATCACTACCTACGCAACAACTTAACACTCAATATTACCTTACATTCAACATTATAAGTTATATCTTCAACATTAAATTAAAACAACGCATCCTAAATCTATATTCAAATGTGAGTATTCTAATTTAATTTGTTATCATATTTGTATTTAAACAAATTTTGAAAAGAGCCAAAAAATATATTTTTGATGTTGTTTTTAAAATGTTATTATTATTATTTTTTGAATTTAATGTTTTTTACTTTTATGTAACGTGCTTTTTTATTCTTTTCTTGTTTTACTCTTTTCAAAATAAAAATAAGTTTAATAAAATCATAGACAAATCTCATCAAAGATTCCACTACCTCTGTATCTTACCAGATTCAAACAGCAGACTAAAAATAAATAAAGCCATGGTCGCGGAATGGAGGAAGCTGATATTTGACATCACGATAGCCAGCAGATTTTGCAGCCTACATTTAAAAGGATATTGCTCTAAAACAATTATATTTGAATATTTTCTTATTTAAAATATGTGTTCTTTCTTGTTACTTAATAATATTTATACTTAAATATTTAATTTTATGAATATTTTAATATATATTATAATATTTAATGCAAATATATTAAGGGAACTATTATTAATTAAAATTTTATTCGTTTAAGCGAAATTTAGCTCAACGTATCACTGTTTACTGGTCAGGCAAGATTTGCTTTTAATCGAAGTACCGTAGTTTTTTACAGTTCTTGCTTCTGTAATCGGTTAGATTCGGAGAGCACCACCCCACCATGCCCCGTCATCTTATCGTCAAAGCTCATGTCTTGTGGAACGCCGGCCTGTTCAGATTGATCTTTCTTTCTCACCAAATCTTGGTTCGCCACTGCCTACTAGGATTCTTTTCTATAGCCTTACCTATTTTAATAATAATTATTTACCACTTAAATAGATTATACGGGCAGCATCTCTATTTTGTTATTAATTCAATATGGGATTTATATTGTTATTTTGTCTTATATTACCAATATACTACATTTGAGGGAAGTTATCTCCTTGAGTACAACATCTGCATCAGCCAGAAGGTCTTTTGCATACTCTTGTTTTACAATTGTCATCTTTGTATAAGTATATATTTTCTGTCTTACAAGCGATTGTAAATATGTGATACATAAAGTCACTTTCTGTCATTTTGCTCATTTGAGCCTAAAGTCTGAGTTGCTTCATTTGTACTCAGACTTTTGTCGTGAGAGTGCGGTGTCTCCATTTTTGGTGAAGCTGATCCCATTGGCTTGTCAGGCGAGGCGTAGGCCTTTCCTGTGTTAGTGTTCAAATCAGCCAAGTTGATCCCATGATCATCTCTCTGGGCAAAGCTGCCCGCGAATCGGCCTGCAATTTAGTACTTTAGGGTGCTTAACATGAGTAATTGAGAGAAGGAATATTACCTCTTCAATCACTCTCATGCTTGATTAAAATTGGAATAATGTACCATTCAGGGAGGAATCAAATTTTACTTAAGTATGATTTGATTTCTGGGATATGTGTTATATTCCACATTTTCTTAAAAATATAAAAATCTTAAATATATTAAGTATACCTAGTTTTTTTTGAAATTATCAAACCCAATAGTTTCTGCTAGCCTCAAAGAAAATAAATAAAGCATTGCTTACCTAAAAATGTGTCAGCATGATTTTCTTCTAAAATAGGCAAACATACTTAAAAGATACTTATTTCATTTTCCTTAAAGAAGGTGGTTCAACATTATTTGCCCATACTCTTCATCTGCCTCTGAGTCTGAAACAAACATTTCATAGAAAGTGTGAACATAAATAGCTTTACCTTATATATTCTGCTTTTAAAAGATTTACTAATTTTAATTTTGATTTTATATAGGTGTTCAATTCTCGAATACCGACATTTTTCTGGGTTCTTAATAAAATCTTAGTCTTCATCAACTTTAAAATATCGATTATGCATTTTTTAGTTATTTTCAAAATACTTATGCCATATTATCAAACAAGATTCCCACGCAGTAATTTACTTTACTCTTCATAATTAAATAAAGAATTTATTTTTTATTAAAAATATAAATTGTTAGTCTCAAAGTTTCAAAATAATATATTACTAATAAAAGAGAAGTATGTTATAGTTTATTGTTGGTCAGTAAAATAGTCATTCAACTCGTATTTTTTTTAAATCTCTGAAACACAAAGGAGCATGATATATTGTTGTTTGACTTACTTCTTTTTACAAATTCCTAATATTAACAAATACGAACAGGCAACAATCACTCACGTAGTACTCCTAGTCTGTCCAAACATTAAATAAGACAATGCGTTCTGATTCTTCATTTCATTCTACTAAACACATTATTAAGTGCTTAAATTTAGTAAGCAGTTTAAGTAGTGAAGATATGCCCTGCTGAAAAGCTTGGGGAAAAGCTCATGCTTATCGGTTCAACTGCCCTTACTAAAATATGGGGTATCTAAACATAGAGCAATATTGCTTATATTATTAATAAAGCTTGTTCTTCTGAATTTGGTTTTGCAACCCATATGTATGGATTTTGAATTTATGTGATTTTCCTAGTAATATAGTAATATCTATTTAGTTTGTCTGTTAACAGGTCACGGACCATGGGATTCTCTTGACCACATTATCAGTACAATATTTGTGTTACATGGTCGTCAGATATTTAAAGGTGAGAGACAGAGTAGCTCTAAGGCTTTCTTCCTTACTGCCGACAAAGTTTACTTAAAAGCTTAATCTTTATTTTCAGACACACATTATCAATGTTATTATATATATATATATATATAGTTATAGTAGTTACCTTACTCATTACGTTTAGTATGATGAGAAAACTACTTAACATGGGAAGGATAGCAATGTAATGAACAGCTGAGTAATTCAGAATTATTTGTTATCCCATGTGCCAGAACTTCATGAAAATGAGGCTACTGGGAGATGATAATATAGTTAGTAGATGAACCATACAGCCCAAAGATTTTTGTGGAAGCTCCATCGTTTTCAACCTGACTCTCTAAGTTATTGTTGGCTGTTATCAGACCAGTCTGTTCACTGGGCATCTCTGAATCCTGTAATCTACTTTAATAAGGTATTAAATATACCAGACAATAGATGAATGGTCAATCACTCTTGTGAAATGAGTTATCAGCGTGTTGAATTTATTGATCAAAGAGCTGAGTAAAGCTATTTCAAAGGTGAGTGCTTACTACAACTCATCAAAGATAAGAGGGTTCGAAAACATCTGGTTTAGAGCATCTCAATTAAACTGATAAAACACACACAATAGTTCAGTCGCCATGCACGAGGACGCGGTGGTAGCGAGCAAATAGGGATCACGAACACAACCATGGAAAGACGCCTTATAAGTTTGTGCTCCTATGAAGGACAAAGCATAACAAAGGATTACTCAAGGTGCTATTACGACCGCACACGAATCTCTGAGGGTCTTTCACATAACAGATAAATATATTTACAATCGAATGAAGAGATTGAGGTTATAGCTGGCTTGAGTCATCATTAATAGTCTATATTACCCTGAATACATAAATCTTCATTTTTGACAAATCATTTCAACACTACTGAGTGAAGTTTTGGTCTGGAGATATCATTAACCCTTGCTTAAAGCTTTCATCTGTGCTGGGATTTGCTTGGAATTGATTTATATCAACTTCGTCAGTTGAGTCCACTGCTGATTATCAACTTAGCGCGATGACTGTTGAAATCTCCAACAGCCGTTCACTACCGTCTCATGCTATTTCGGGTCTGATTCTGCTATCCATGCTCTAACAGAGGTCAGCGACCATACCGTCTAAATCGATATAATCAAACAACAACATAGCAGGCGGGCAGCAGGACAGGACGCTTGTCTTCTTTTTCGCGAATGCCTGAAAATCGAATGAATGTGCCGAGCTTCCGAGAATGGAGGCCCAGCCCAGAGTTTATTATCACGCCTCAAGCATCAGCCTCTCCAGTTTACTGCAGATCTCTTTACACTCTCTTGCTTCCCTAGCTGCAGGCTGCAGCCTTCCATACTCACAAAGCCACCTCCAATATAAAAGAAGTTATCAGAGCTAGAAGTATGTGTACAGCCTCATGAAGCAGTAAATGGATTTAATTTCATAATTAGGTAACATGCTCTGTCATTCTCACATCTACTTCGTCGTATAGTATGTCATCATATGTTTCTGTTACTACAGTAAAACTGTCCTAAAATGGTCTTTAAGCGCTAGTTTAGGGGAGACCGCACTGTATATATATAAATCAATTAGATTAGATAAGGAAAGGATAGTAATGCGTCGGCTTAGATGATGATGACAAAGACAGTTCCAATTAAACAGTCAGAACAGCATAGATTTAGGGTTTGTTTATGAGTTGGTGTTACAGCCGGATTTTTGTAGTAGCACCACTTATAGGTCTTCTGTGGCCTCAACGTCATGATGCGCCTGACAGTTGAGAAAAAAGTGAAAGATGGCCAGGTCAAAACAAAGATCACATTGGCTACAACAAAGGTAGCAGCAGATTCCCAAGGGTGGGAAAGTTCAGCTTTCCGCATAGAAGAACATATGCTATGGGTGTCAATGGTGTAATCACATGATGGGAAGAGCAATTAAGATATATGAATGTTCGCCGTACGAAACAAGAAGGAGCAGTAGGCTACTGTTGAGCGTCGAGGTTACAATTGTTACTAAACACGGTAGGGTCAGGAGAAAAAGAAGCTGGGAGGGAATGCTGCCACAGAAAGATAGCACTGCTCACCGGCCGCAGCGCCACGTGCAGCAGCACCCCAGCCCTGTAGTTCTCTCTTTCTTTTCTTTTCAGCCAGATGCTGCTCGCTCCCGGTGTTTACTATTTATAGAAGATAATTAGTGATTATTCCTCTTTCAGAAAGTTACGAACAAGTCTTCGAATTTGAATTTCTCCTTCTCTGCTGGAATGGTAGTTACGATATACCTGAAATATTGTCAAAACTCGGGCAAAGGTTAATTGTCAGGCGTAGCTCTTCGAGAAATCGGGTCTAGCTACAACTGCATCCATTTTCGATTTCATGTTCTTGGTTTTCAGCCCTCAAATCTCTGAGCAGCCACGAGTTGCAGAAGCGCCCATATATAAAATGTTAACAGAAAGATGGTTACTGTCCTATTTCGTCTTATCAAATATTTGTGTTCACCTTTCTTAGAAATATGAGTTTACTTGCAAACAAAGCCTGCTTCTTAAAAAACATTGTTTTCAACCCTTTCTTACAAATTATAGTTCACCTAGTATGAATTAAATTAGGTCGTTTAAAGCGTTATTCTGAAAGAAGACACGTGTAACAGTTTGAATTTTTAATCGTAACGTATATGTACTACTAGTGAAATCAAAATACTAATCTACCCCGCTAAAGATCAAGCCACGACGTCATTTCGTATCGAAATTTTTCGCATTTCCCAAACGTTGATCGTCATTACCATGCACGCATGGAATGTCATAGAGTTCATAGCGCTGGAGGGCGCCTTGCGCTTGGCCCAACAGCGCCAGGGACCGGGCGAAAGCCATGTGTGCCACAGCTTAACCGTATATCGAATTAAAATGATCGTTATCAATCGACATTGGCTCGACCGACAAGAAATGGGCTTTGCCAGACTGCCAGTGATCGAAGTCGCCTGGCAGCGAAGGTGAAGGCCCTAAATGTTAACTGACCAAATTAATTATTGAAACACTTGAGTGGGTTTGTCATAGTGTGTCGGGATGTGGTTACAGAAAGTCAGACGCGCACACCGCGGTCCAGCAAATAGCCAAAGTTGCCATACGGTTATACAAAATTTCATAAAAGCCGGTCGTTGTACCAGCCTTCAAACAAAATAGTCACCAAACATTTTTCAAATGTAATATTATCGTCAATGTTTCATGTGTAAGTTTTACTAGATCACATTGCTTGTGCATGTATATCTTATCTGCCCTGCTTAAGAATTTGCAATGCTCAAATGCAGCCTTTATTATACATATATTGAAGCTAGCCGTCCCATTTTTTTGGCTAATACCCATGTCATTGTTAACAGCTGCATATTTTTTAATAAAATTGAATCGTAAATTACTATGTGTCGTGAGAAGAATGTGATTAAACACATGCTGGTAAGATACTTAGAGCAGTATTGATGCTCTCGCCATTTTTCAAAGAGTTGGGATGCTTCAAGAATGTGACATAAAAAGTGTATTAGAGGCTTCAAGAAAGCTAAATAGTTATATTTGATTTTGTCTATAATATGTCAGATTGATTATTTACAGCTTTTTTTTGATATTTAGAGAGATAATGGTTCTATGTGCCATTGTATGGAATACTAGCTTATTGGTAAGCGGGCTTAGCTGTTTTTCGGTGGTGCATGGCCGGGCCATTGACAGACATCACATGTGTTGAATTATTATTATCAGACTGTTATTAATAGCGTTACTATTTCATGTTTTCTGATTTAGTTTTCTTACAAATGGTTTTTTGTTCGATCTAAGTTTTGCCGCTTTTACGCTTTATCATCGAGCCTATCGTCATTCTGCTGCTTTCACTGGGCCGGCGATAAAGCCGATTTTACACGCCGCCGCCGAGTCTACCGTAAGTCATTATCAGTCTACGAACATGCTACTGTATTCTTGTAATACCCTGCGACATATATTAGCATTGTTCTCGCTGCAGTATCGGTCGCTTCTTACACAACTCGATATTGCCACCCCCAATACTTACCGGGCTGATTTTCTACGCCCCAGCGTTAGTTCATCGTTAGGAGTTACACCTCACTTGCTGCAGTCAAGTGTCAGCCTGGCATGTTCTATATAAAGCAATTATCGTCAAAATTTCACTTTTATATCAATAACACACACACAAAAAAGAATATCGTTAATTAATTAGTGAGAATATAGATTATAGTCTGTCGTTAGGGATCGCTCAATTTTGATAAATAATTTTAAAGAATGTGAGATGTAATCTAAATATGTGCTATTTCAATTTATTACTCTTAATTGTTGATGTCACGTTATATATGCTAAATAATTTTAAAGAATGTATGTACCTAAAGCACACTTACCTAACAGCGTCATCATACTACAAATGATATATTACTGAATATTTCAAATGACATAAAATATGGGCAGTGTGGCCAGCCTTGCCGATTCAAGTCTCATGGTACATAAGCTTATTACTTTGTAAAATGAATTGATGTCAAAAACATATTTCATGATATTTGTATTATTTATTAATTTTTCATCATTTTTTAAATGCAGTGTCATAACTTTTATTTTCACATGTTTGTCGCAAATTCTAAATATTTCGAACATCTGTTGATGCAATATGTGTCATTGACGATCTTATCAAATGATTCGATATCACATAGCCTTCCAGCTATGGCTACGTGTTCAATGGTTCGTTGATTTGAAGCTCTTTTTATGCACAAAGTGAAAGAATTTAAAATAAAATAGAAAACATTTGAGTGTACTGTGCCGGTAAGCTTAGGTTTCTGATCAGAATGTAAGAAATGCATTTAAAACAGTTGTTTTCATATTTTTCAAAGCGTTGTTAACACATGATACGTTCATATTAAGCCTGCTGTTGTGGTGAAGTCGCAGTTTTTTACTTTACGTTTTTTAAAGTGGGTACTGTGGTAATTAATGGTACTACTTTATAAAATAAGTTCTAAATTTGAAAATCTACTTGCTTTTATTTATTTTTTCATATATTTAATATTTCTATTTATTTAAATTATATTTTTTATTTCATGTACTAATGGTTAAAAATGAATTATATTCAACATAAGCCAAGCTCACTCGTATCAACTTTTTAGGTTTAGAAAATATAGGCCAAATACTAATATTTTAATAATAATGATTATATAAAATGCCTTAATTATGTATATTATGATTTACTTTTTATATTTTTGTTATTCTTAAATTTTTGTAACAAAGTTTTAAGAGCTGTATATAAAGGATTAAGATGCAGTTTGTTTCAAAATAAAAGTGATATAATAATATTTATTGTTTTCACTTACTTAATGAAAATTAATAATAATCAATTAAATATTTACTTGAAACACATGCAGTGAGAAAAATTTAAAATAACAATGTTACAAATTGAAATACATAGTGTAGCAACAATATTTAATGGTCTGAATGGTAAAAACATGTTACACAATAATATAGCCTACTTCTTTTAGCTTCTAATATTATTACTTTTAGTTTGTAATATCATTATTAATTTTTTATTAAAAAGTTGAAGATAGTTGAAGACAATTTATATTATTATACTTTTTATTAAATAAATTTACTGTTACAATATGGAAGGTCATCGTTCATTAAAGACAATTACAGCTAAAAAAAAGTTCCAATAAAAATGTGTCAAAAATAAATAAATCTTTAAAATTCTACTTTTTACAACTAGATTTTCATGGGAACATTTAGATATTTGCAATACTAGTTGGCTGTCACGAGAAAATGAGAAATATTTCACACTTATAGTACCTTATTATACAGAGCATGCAGCTTGATTGTACCTTTATTTATAATGTGTACTGTCGCATGTGAAGAATGTCCATATTGATGTATACAGCTACGATATAGTAAATATAGGCATTTTTTAAAAGCCAAACACTTTAGTTAAACAGTTCCACGGCTCCCACCCTCTTATGCCATACACAACTGAAATATTCTATCACACGAGCTTCGTAATGAGCAGCACGAGTAAAGAGATTTCATATGCTCAATATTCAAATATAGAGAAATCGCAGTTACCTCACACTTCGATATATTTTCAGCAGTTATGTAACAATCTTGTACACTATAACAAACCTTCGCCGTTATACAACATAGTTACGATCAGCCTGTTGTTTCAGTTAAGGAGTCGGGCCAAAATGAAACTAATATAAGCTTCATTACAGCAACTGAAAGCCATGAATTAAATTGTACAGCCAGAATATGGGAGCTGTGTGGTATGATACTACTGTCGCGTATGAAAATGCTTGGTGTAATATATAAGACATGCAGAGATTTGCATAAAAACATTCAATCTTAATGAAAATATGGGTTTTTGTACAATTACGTGGCTACTTAAGTGTGATTTATGCTGCGGGCTACCTAGTGGCATCACCTTAAGTGGGTTGAAACAGTCTTCAAGGCAGAGGCGCGCAGCTTGTTTGCATTTGAGCTTCTTGGGTAAAGAAAAATAAAAATTAGAAGTTTTTTCATGCCTTACTTGGGAAATAGCATAAACATGTACTATGTTATGTAAGATGTGTGAATTAAGAGTAAGTCATCTACCGCTTATGAAGAATGTCTCGGTTGGTGTATTATATAATTGTGCTGCATAAAAAATTTTAGTGCAAATGTAGCCAGGTTACTATTTGTATTATTTTGTTTATACTGTTAATGTACTGCCTGTAATAATTATGGACAAATTCCTTTTGTTAGTAAATGAAAGATAAGATGTTTTCACTTAGTTCTTTGAAATTATTTATAACAAAAATTGTGTCATTAGTATTTTCACTTTTCTTAATAATATTTGATATTAAAGTTTGATAACAATATTTTTTCAAATTAGTACAGTAAATTGCATTTAGTTGTTAATGTTGTTAGATTTGCTTGTAACATTTACATTTTACTTATTCACTTTCAAATTACTTTTAAAATTGTCACAAAATGAATACAAAGTTAATGTTTATATTACTTACTTATTTTTTAAAATACTTGTGGGTTTTCTTATAGGGTTTGCGACCAAAGATAAAGTGTGTGGCCAGATTTAAGGAAATTTTATTGACATATAAATAAGAGAATATATATATATATATATATATATATATTGTTATATATATATATATATATATATATATATATATATATATATATATATATATATATGTAGCAGCAGTATATATATATATATATATATATATATATATATATATATATATATATTAAAATAAATATTGTTTGTACATAGTAATATATTTTTTATATTTATTAAATTACTTATGTTATAGGTAATGTATTTATATGCATTATATTCAGTGTTGTTACACAAACAATAAAAACAAACCCGGAATATTGGAAAAAGTTCGGTGGGGTTCTGAGGTCTCACGATGGCCGATACGAATTATCATGTTCTCGTTAGTTATATTGAAAGTGAAGAAAAAAATTTTGCCTTAACCTTCTCCATGCAACCGAAATTATTAATAATGAAAGTTTGGGAATACAGTGTTTAAATTTATTTAATATATCTGAGAATTCTTAAGAATGTTTTTAGTTATAAAATACTTAAAATTTCAAATAAAAGAAGGTGTTTCGGATATCACGAAAAATACACCACATAAACAGTGTTACCTTTCATAAACTTCACTGTACAATCAAACTCACCCTTATTTAATCAAATGTTTTTTCTTATCTGCCGTTTGTTACTGTTAGCCTGTGGCTCGATGCACATATTACCGCGTAGTGCACGATTTGAAGAAATATTGACCGAATAAAATTACGGTTTCTCAAAATTTAATTGAATGGGTGTACCACAGACACCAAATTAGAAATCAAAGTTGAGACATATCGCTTATATAAGCGTAATATTTACTTTTTTATCGCCAGGCCCTCATTCAAATCAGTAATGATTAATCGATCCTATTTATAGAGCTGAATCATTATCTGCCATAACAAATGGCATAATACACACCAAATTGCGGGAGTTGAACACGAAAAGGTTCAGAAGAGAAAAAGAAGAAGATTATACGCTTATAGTGATATTTTTTGTCATGATGGTAAAGGTGAAGCGATTAGATTAAAGTTTGATTTTACCCATCTTTAAATCAGTCCCTTTTTTTTTAGCAGGAGAGTCGGTACTTCTAATAGTCTCTTGGAATATTTTCCTCGTGCTCTAGTGCCTAGTTTTCTTTCAGCCAGTCAAAAAACATACTGCGGGTCTCATTTCTCCTTCTCATTTGTAACGATGATGTCAAATGGCTTCATCACGTGAAAACAAAGAAAAAGAAAAGAAAACATAATAGTCAATGTGAAATGAAGAAGATATGATCGGGTCATGAAAGATACGGTGCCATGTTATCATGCCGAACTTATTATTGATTTGGAGAAAAAGACTACATGCAGACAGCAGCAAAAAGAATGAAAGCAGAATATTAAACATAATTTATTGACACACAGAGTTGACATTACTATTTGATTAGCTACTTGTTAGTATAGTAAAATGATATTTTATTAAATAGTTATTTAAAATATTTGATATAGCTATCTAAAGTACTTAGTAAACTATTCTAAATATAGTACAGTCTGTTGAATGTCATCAGAGTTTTTAGTGTTGTATGAAATTCACACAGTCATCGTGCCCATAGGTTAATGATGGCGCTTATTTACTGCAGTAAAAATTTTCTCTTGGGCAGCTTTATGAAATATTTTAGATTTTAAATAAAAGAATTGAATAGTAAGCAATACTTAGGGATTTTTTAAGTAATTTAATTTTATAGTGGTGATCTGTGATGCCCATTATATCATAAAGATTTCTGAGCCTGAATGAGTGTTCATAGAATATTCGCAATTCTTTCTCGTTATTGCTGTGCGTCTTCAGTGAAGAAAGATCGCGTGTGTAAGCCGCATCGATATTTCCGTTATTACCAGCGTGGTTTCTAACCAAACATTGCACGTCTCATACGATTATATGCGGTGATTTGTTCAGCCTCCTTATCTATTAACGCAAAGTTTCTCCCCAAACTTTTCTTCTTACAATCATCAAAGATAAATAATGTGTCAATAATAACATGGCGAGTTTAGAGGTCGGATAAAAATAATGATACAATAATACCAATGTCATATAGAGATGCAATGGTGCGTAGGTCGCAATTACATTACCTATGTTACCGATTGTGTTGCAGACAGCTAATATAAACGTGTCGGGCGGCAGTTGCCCATGAAAACACGACATAAAAATGCTATACAGTTTGCGTGTGCTGCCCACGAACAATAGAAACATACATTATCTGCTGACTGGGCCATGAAACTATGACTGAACCTGTGCGAACATCATTTCGACATGGTGGTTGTTAGCCATCGGCGAAGTTTCAACAAACTTGTCATATTTCACGCGCCGCTAGTTTCTACAGGACACACAGTCACAATTCCGGACATGAAAGTTTTCAGCGCAACCCGAGTGTTCGTCAACCACGTTATGCTGGTTAATAAAGCGGTGCCGAATTATTACCAAAGTAACATGTGTCCTCTTCACTATTCTTACCTACGTGCTGCTTGTAAAATAAAAATGCAGTAATAGTCTACGTGATGAAACTCGTGAAGTTGCCATTGAGGTATCCTCATAACGCACTTCATTTCTCATTCAATAATTATATATTATTGAAGACTCTTTAGGAGAAAGGGGATAAATTGTGCTCATGTATAGTGGATTGTGGAAATTTTAAATTGAATGTATCACATTAATAATAATGATTTAATGATGTTACAATTGCAAGTATAATTTGGAAGTGCATAAATAATAATTTTGCAATTTTAGAAATTATGTTTTAAATAATTCAATTTATTAAAAAATGAAATTGTGGAAGGATATTTTGTGTAAATGTTTGATTTTGATTTTAATTGTGTTGGATTGACCAACAAACATTATTTAATCGTTTTGAAATCATTTAGCTGAAGTTGGGACATCGAAGAATATGGAGATCACCTCGCTGTTACCCTTGACATTTCTTTTGGATATAAATTTTTCCATTTTATTACACAAAGACGAGATTCATCTTAAAAGTCATGGATTGATGACAGGAAGTTGAATACATTGGATATTTAAAATTAAAAATTTGAGAACAAGATTCAAAAATATGAGAATCTCCATTCAACATATAATATTGTTTTAAATAATTTTCAGAAATGATTTACTCTCTCAGTTTTGAAGAACATGGATTCATATGATGTCCATGGATCAGATTCACATTATTGGATATAATATAAAATAATTTTAAGATCAAAAAACTTGCAGAAGAATTGCGAAATTGAAGGTGAGTTGTATATTCAATGCCTAACCATTTTTTGATATTTTTTGATAATTTTTCCAGTTCTTGAAGAACAAAGTTATTCATAGTATCAAAATACCTTATATGATGATTCCAAATAATATAGCCTAAAATATTTTAAATATTAAATTGTAAATTGGGAGGAGATTTTCAAGGTCTGTGAAATCTGCTTCTTGTACATAATAATTTTTTAAATATTTTAGAAGAAATGAATTTTAGTTCTTAAGAACTTGGGACTTATGATGTGGATTCTGTTTCTGGAGTGGATATAACTTAAATGTTTTATAAAATAAAGTTGAGAAATTTGGAAGTCTGAAGAATGAGGTCTTATTGTAAAATCTTATATCTTCCTTTTTCTATTTTTTGAGAGTGGGTTTTCCTGGTTTGTAAAGAAACTTGAGAGTTCATATAATGTCTATGGATGATTACAAAGGTGGGATATAGCCCTAAAATAATTTAAAAAAATTAAAAACTTGAAATTTTGGGAGTGTCTGAAAAGTGTGATGATTTAAATTTCTTGATATACTAATATTTTTAGTATTTTTGAGAAGTAATTTTTAACGGTTTCGCATGAAGACTTGAGGTTCATATAAATATCATTATATGATGGCCAGAAGTTGAATCATAGTACAAAATAATTTAAAAAACTTGAAACTTTGGGAGAGTATGAAGAGTGTGAAGAATCCTCACATTCTTCGTACCCTAGCCATTTAGAATGTGGGGGGGGGAGAAGGACAGAAACTCCTCTCAAAATGCCGGGTGCTCGTCATCGTCAGAAATCAGGTCCATTGACTGCTAGGGTGTGGTCGGCGGCCATGCAAGAAGCTGGAACGACGACGGTGGTTGCAGGGGCACTATCGATGACGACGCTGGCCCATGGTAGAACTACATCAGGTTGGCCAAGTAGATAGTGTTGCGCTCCACGCGATCATTTCCCAGCAGCTTTGCCCCCTTGCTGCGGGGCGGCTCATCCGTATCGACCAGAGTCTGGACGCTCTCTCTGTGATGCTGTTGGCAGATCATCGCGGTATGTCTTTGTCGGCATCGTCGTGTGTCATCATTACCATTGGAATCTACTTTTGATGCAGCTTTTTCTTATTCTTCCTTCATCCTCACTCATGTAATGAAGGACCCTCTCATAACGCCTTTTTTGACGATGTTGTTCTTTACTCTTTGAAATCATTACATAACGCTGGCAGTTTGCTGTTTGTGTGTGTTGATCCGGAAGAAGTGGATGGGCTCCATTTTAACTTTTATGAAGGTGGACTCAGTTACTCCCCACTCAGCCTTTATTGCTGACTACCCAGATTTGCCGATCTTTTAGTGTTGCCTTATCCCATTGTTCTGTACCACAGACAAATAGAGCCAGCTGGGTGGCTGCGAATGGTGTGCCCAGATCTTTGAAGCATTGTGGCAGAAGCTGTTTGAAGGTGGTCACCAAGTGGAGAATTCCATTTACTTCCCCACCCTCATTAATTGACCATAATAGACTTGATAAGTTCTTCTGAAACTTCTTATTTTATGAGCCTCATTGCTGTCATTATCCTACTAGTTACACTTGATTAATCATGTAGTAGCACTAAAATTCACCATTGCCTTTGGCCTGGAAATAGCTATTTACTAATCCGATCTCTTCCCTAATGACACACAGGCTTTATAAGTTTAGGGATATCTTTCAGTCTCATCCAGCCCTCTGATCTCGATCTGGATCATGAAAATGTAGTAGGCATTAGTGTTCAGAATGTCACGCTCTGCGACGAAGTTTTCCAAACATGGATTTAGGTTCGCCTATAAGAAGTTTTTTTTATTCGCCTAGCTTAACCTGAGGTTTGTTTTAGGGGGCCTTAGTGTTCCAGCAGTTAAGGTTTGATTTGGCTGAAGCAGCCCCAGGGGCGTTGTACATCTGCTCAGGGTTCGCTTTAGAGAAGGAAGTCATTTAGAGAACTCTAGAGTGTGTCTACTCTCACCACCTGCTATCACTTTACACCTGATCTGCCCCAAAGACTTCATTTAATGTCATCAAATGAGCTCCATCCCTTTAAAATATAATGTTTTTCCTAAATTAATAAACTTCCTATGTTTTAATATTATCATTTACACGTTATTAAACTTCGATCCCTCCCCCTCTTACTAATCAATGATAGGCCCCATTGATAATCCAATGGATCACTTGTTGAGACATGGTTTTACAAGTTTGTATAACTCATGTCATTTCAGCACCTAAGTTAAGACATGAGTACACTTTGGAGACTTGTTTGCTCAAAAGCAATCAGAGTTCATCTAGATTTGATTCAGCCTTACAAATTAATTCCCTGTAAAATAATATTCATTAAAGATTTCACATTAAATTAACTACTAATTATATTGTACTAGCAATGTGTTTGAAATCCACTGGTTAAAGTCATGATATTCATATTAAACTTTCGCGTTTGAGGTTTTAAAGAAAAGAGAGTTACTGTTTACTTCAAAACAAAAGCCAGTATAGTAGAAAGTCTTGGTTTTTTATTTCTTATTTATTGATCTAAAAGTTTATGTAGAATTTGTTTTGGTTTGTTTGATCGTCAATGACTGCATGGGAGATCGCATGTGAGAAAGAGCAAATGCATGATATTTATATTGTCCCAAATTCTCTCAACTTTTAAGCATTTAGAGTATTTATTTTTTTGGGAAACAAAAGAAATCTTTGGGCTTTGAAAATATCATGCCCTTCACCTAAGTAAGACAGGTTCAATCAAAGTGGACTCTTCGCCTAAGTATGGCTACCAGCGGCATCTTCTTTTGTCTTTGTTCTTGTCTTGATGAAGCTGATATCAGCAAAAAAACATTGCCACTACTGAACAAGACATTCGCATATTCCATGCTAGAGATCACATGATTACATGTATCATGGATTACATCATACCACGCCTAAAAAGATTTTGTTGTAACAATCGATTGCAGCAATTTCACGCTACCAGGACATATCATAAACAAAATCCTCTCATTCTCTCAGTTTCCCTCATGTAGCACCAAATCAATTGCTATTTGACAACGCAATTGAGATGAATTTGATATGGGGAGATTCACACTCTAACGTTGATTGTCTCGCATGTGTTTAATTAAGATATAAAAACGGCGGTGGAGGTACTATGGGTAACTCGGTCAGCTTAGTCTTCTAAAGTTTTGCAAAAGGTCGCAATCCAACTTAAATCGCTTCCTCGTTGATTAGCCATCGAGAACGGCGCAATGAACCAGACTTTCTTGAAAGAAAGAAGATGAGCCTTCAATGACAGAATCGCCCTGATAACTGGCGCTTAATGCCGCACATATCGATCGCGCCAGGTTTAAAACGCGCGAACTCTCACTAGTTTCACAGATGAGCTCTATCAACGGTGGGTCATGACCTAGACCGCGACCACCAGGTGGAGAGGTCATGCATGACGTTCCTCTTGATTTGTTCTAAGATTATGGGCCTGATCAATGTCACTGCGCACAGAAAGTTTCGTTGAATTGAAACAAAGGCAATTAAGTGTGTTCAAGATCAGAGAATTTGACACTGTTTACAAGTATGCTCTAGATGTCAGAATCAGAAGCGTCGGTGCCAGAAAGACTACTAAACGATTGATATCGCGCCCATGTCACGATTTTTGCCTCGATGATTTCTCCAAATCGGCGATAATACGGGTCAAAACAACGAGTAAAGAAAGAGGAAAATGAAAGAAAGATAGCGATAGGAAGAAAACGAATAATCAAAATGCTCACGCCAGAGTACGGCATTCGTAATCACGTGGTTCAATCGAAGATACGCCGCACGCATCGCGGGCGAGAGACGTTCCATCGAATTCCATTAATCAGTGCAATGAGGAGCTTTCAAGGACAAGATGTTCTCGCGGTTCTCAGTTGGTAAGACACAAGGGTGAGGTTTGCATTGATGTGCTTGCTGGGCCAGGATCCAGCACACAATTTGTATTAAGAAGACGCCTTTCACTGCAAATACATGACGTTTCAACATTAACAGAACAAGAACTTTATAAACTTTGGTTTGTTTGATCATATAATATTAAACATTGGTCTGTATCATATTCAGAGTAAATCAATTACAAAAATATATATAAGTCTATATAAGTTAACAATATTTCATAATATTTATATCAGTTACAAAAATAAAACATATATAAAAAATATACCAAAAAGTTTCGCGATATCAACGGCGCGTTATCTCGGACCATGAGGTCTGTTCCAATCTCTCGGCTTCTTCTTCCGATCACACTGATGGAAAACCGCTGCGCTTTACGCGAGGGAATAAACCATAGAATTCACCACCACGATCATCATAATTTCCACATACTACGGCGCACATCTACAATATAATACCATTTAACATATACTGGCATGACCATATTTACGATCATATCATGTTTCATTTATCAACGTACACATTTCATATCATTTTTACATCACTTCGTCGCGTTTTTGCCACAATATATTATTATCGATGCGTGCGCTTTATGCTTTTCATTATCAGTATCATATCATTTCATATGTCATATTCAAGTCATTTGTTTTATGTTTCATGCCCAGATAAAACTTTGTGGTTTGATAAAGGAAACTATACAATCAAGACACCGTGACTTACTATACTAAATAGTATTATATGTAGCCTGTGAGGCGCCGTTATTCACCGTATCGAGACAATGACCATCTATAGTGGCCTGATACATTCAGAATGACCTATAAACAAATAATCTGGAACAATATGTTTGCATTTTGTTTTTCCCCTTAATAGCATGCCTCATCTATCCTCTACCTGTGTTCTATGCATAAATCCATGTGTATTTTATGTTCAATATAATCTCATATTCCATTGTCATCCTAAATCATATAGATATTTATAATCATTTAATCGTGTCTTTGCATTTTCTATATCTCTTAATATATGCATGAATAACTATGGTTACTATGTATTATGGAGCTATTTACTATCATTCCAATTTCATCAAGCTATATATAAAAAAGGATCTAGACTCACAAAGGGTCGCACAGAGTCCAAGAAGTCCAAAATGAGAAGTTCAGAATGGGAGAAATTATGCACCACTGGTCGAGGCTTCCCATGAACAATGACTACGCGGCAACTAAATAGGCCTACTATTTTTCATGATTTCTGGACCAATATGAGTTCCAATATCAAGAAGATATATGTGATTAATTATAGACTCAAAGGGCTTCCATAGAGTTCAAGAACATCCTAAACGGAGTTTACTAAGAAATTATGACCGGGCCCAAAGTTAGAGGCTTCCCCATGAATAAAGGATTGTTTAGCAGAAACCCACACTTTTTCGCATCGCCATGAGTCTCCAATATCATCGCTTATATATGGTTAATCGACTAAATGGCTTTCCATGAGTTCAAGAACATCCGAAAATGAGTTTGAACGGGCGAAATTATAATCGTCCGGTCAAGGCTTCCCTATGTTAAATACAGGAGCGGTAATCCACTATTTAATTTGACCCCACTTTGTACACACATCAAGACGGGAACTGAAAATAACTTAACACAACACCATGTTCACCTCTGAGAAAGAAGAAACTTCAACTACACTATTATGGACCCAACAAAAACAAAATCCCCAATAACCCTGATTGATGCCATGCCTCTTCTGTAGTTTCCTTCCTTAACAATTTAAGGGAACCTTTTCTTAAGTTCTTCTTTTTTTATAAACCTAACAAATACTGTTCTAACTACTCTACAACAAGGGGGAAAGACACTAAAAAATAATAATAATTAACACAACACCCCAAACCCGCAAACACAAAATAAAAAGGAAAATAGTAATGAATCTAGATCAAACCCTTTAGAAAGTTATATACGAAAATGCTAAAACATATATAATGGGATTTAACAAAAACAAAATTACTTGATTAGCAAAATGATTTCTTCAAATACCTAAGGATCATGAACAAACCTGAGAACAAAACAAAAGAACAATGATAACAAAATCTAAACTTGGTTTGCTTCAACATTAGCTTCAAAATTAAAAATCCCAGAAAATTAGAAATGAAATAGGAAACTGAAACAAAGACCCAGAGATGCTGGGCTTTCACCAACTTCAGATTTTTCCCGCCAAGTAAATAATTACGATGATTTTCATGGAATGCAACTTTAAAATATCAGATTATAAAGAAATATTCAAAACCCAATTCATGAATGTTATTTTTATAATATCATCTATTTTCTGAAGCTAATAGATTTGATGATATATGTTCATTTTAATCCATTAAACCATTTTCCATGGGATTAAAAATGTAAACGTAAACAAGTAAAACCCAAGACCCAGAATCACTAATTTTATAACTTAATTATTTTCTGCAAGAATTCAAAACAGATTAATCTATGTAAATCTTTTTCCAGAAACATACCTGAAGACGGAGAGCCTGACAACATATTTTTGTAGGCGAGAAGGTGAGATCATAATGAAAACATAGCTTATACAAAACCAGACGCATATAAAACTTAATGTAAATCTGATACCTTTCTTTTTCTTCTTTTCCTTTCTCTTTTCTTCTCCCCTTCACGTTTTGTGAGATATTTTTGGTCTCATTCTCTTTTTATATCTAATTTTTCCTTTTATTACACTTGTCCCTCCATTCCCATCTATTTAAAAACCAAGTTATGATATCTAATGTTCCTATAGTCTTCTTCATCTCAAGAGACTTTATCCTGTTTGACAAGAATCGCCACTTTACCCTCAGAGTCTCAGATTTATTCTAAGCCCAAATTTACTACTTAGGCAAAATAATAAATTTTAAAATTTCAAATGCACTAATAATATATCCTGAATTATGTTTAAAAAACAATTAGGTAATGAAAAGCATAAAGACTTGTGGGGCAACGATTTATCAAAGACAGAAGCATTTTTAAAGGCTGTGATCAACGTAGTGTTCGAGGACAAGGGACACGACCAGAGAGAAGATGGCCATGTTCCAAATTAGAGTTACGTGCAATTAAAAGTAGAAGATACCTGTACTCAGATGTGATTAGTTTATAATTTACCATCTTTTGATAATATTATAATGTAACATAATCTAGTGATCAATTTGGTCTGGTATATACAAATTGACACAAATTAGTTTCAGTAATTTACTAAGAGGAAACCGTAGTATGACACATCAACTTACATCCTTCGCCCAAGATACATCCTCCTAGTTATCACCATTTTTGGAAACTGAGACTCAGCTTTTTAACAACTACGTGCACCTCATTTTTTGTATATATGTTTGAACGATTATTTATATTTCTGTGTATCTAAACAGATTTTTAAATTTAAATTAAATTTTAAAAGTGAATTTGAGTGGTTGTCTTAGTTTCATTTTTTGAAAATGAATATTTTTAGTTGAACAGGCTTCGTCCGATGTGGTTAAATTGGAGAGATCCAAAACAGAGAAACTCGCCTGACGATAAGCAATGCTTAATTATAAAAAGTCAATGTTTAAGAAAGAAAAACTTCCCACCATGTTAAATGTCAGCTTTAATAAAGCTGACCAGATAAAACGAGCTTCGTCTGATTCACTCAAAAGGGTTTAAAAGAAATATTTTTTCAAATCCGTGAGGTTGGGAGGGGCTCCTCTGTTATAAAAAGAACTAGAAGCTGGTCCCTTCCAATATGGCGGACATTTTTACTATTCTTTTTTGAGGGTAAGACAGTCACCTTGGGCCTCAAGATCCTCTCAACATTGCCCATTATCTGTGTCAAAATCGTTTGATTGTCATCTCTACTGAGAATGTGAGAGAGCTTGCCTGCTTTTATTGTTGAATAATATTTCACAACATAATCCTAGAATATGAGTAATATTGTATCAACTCTTTTTAATTTTAAAAAGTAATTTAGAAAAACAGAGGATGGTAAAACACACTAACGTTAACTCGATGATATCGACTGTGACTCCCTATCAATAGATCGCAACCTAATCATATGTCAACATTTTTGTGTCACATTGACAAACAATAATAAAAAACCAATGACGGAAATTATCATGCATTGGAATGTAATCTATACATTGGGTAATGAAGCAACAACTCTATAAAATAGACTTAATCCACATAATTTTGGGATTACGTAATGTTAAATTATAATTTATTCCTAACCTTCTATTGTATTGCATAGTAGTAATGTACTTGATGATTTAATGATCGCGACTGACAATGCTAAAGCTTCCTTTCGGCGGCGACCATCATTTGCCATAATTAGCACAAACATTTTTAATGTAACAGATTTGATTCCACTTAATAGAAGATACGTAATGAAAGATTATACCGTTAGAAGTTAAAGTATATCACTTCAATTTCAATTTAAATTGTAAACAAAATGATTTAGTTTCATGCCTCAAGGTTTATTACCTGATAATGTATAATATGATTTAACATTAGAGTTTAAAATCAATGATTAGAACTGATATTTTTGTGATAATTACAATATCCATCAAACATTCTCTTTGGTCGGAGACATTGGAAATCACCTCAACACTATGTTCATATCCAAAATCAACAAGCAACTATTTGAAACAAGAGTTTGTAAAATATGTCATAAATAGGTTCAATTATAAATTAAAATTATTAAACTGCATCTTTTACATTGATAGTACACAACAAACTTTGAACACAGTGATTTATTAACATAATAATCAAAAAAACATTTATGTTTAGAAAGAATGTGAATCCACCAATGGTCTGAATGGACATGGAGATTGACTAGCTTAAAAATGAGAAACTAATTAACTTAGAATCGATGTTCATCAAGTAGAGAATAATAGAGAAACGCATCTACCATATTGGTTCATGCTTCCATCCTTGGTTATATCAACTTAAATGGGGATAATTTAATCTACTGTTTCAATATCTGATGTCTGCCATAGTATGATAGGAATATGCCCTTTCTCGATCACAATGCATCTTAAATAATCAAAGAAATATAATTTACTTCAATAAGTATAGTACATTTACAAAGGATATGTTGACAACAAATTGAATAACATAACAAATCTTTTCTTCTATATACTTTTCCTTTAGTTTCACTTCGCCCAAAATAATTGAAATTTGTAACTCCTCAACAACTTAATCAGGAATAATGTGTATGACTTCACGCGGGAGATTGTCTCTCGCTAGTTTTATTTACCAAATTTTCACAAAGGGTGCAAACTGGCAATGTTTCATTTAGTTTATGTCACCCCAACTTCATCTATCCTTGTTTTCCTAAATTTGTTCACTCTTTCGCCAACTCATCTAACCTCACTTCTTTAGCTACTTACCTTTTTTTTGCTTCCTTTCTCTTTCCAAACGATTTTCTTAAAATAACAAATTTCTTTGAATTTCTAGATTTCTGCCTCAAACGATGAATGCACTGACAACAAACAATTCACAACTATTCGCTGCATCAAAACAAATTGTGTCTCAACTTATCAAAGGTATTATTCATGTCCTATTAAGCTTCCATCATCATTCTATTCATATATAACAAACCTAATTAGGCATGTAAATACAGAACATAATTCATCATCCAAAAAATATTGATACATCCACAATTACATCCTCCATGTGAGGATACTTTCAAATCTCCTATTTCATCTTTATTCTTCCTCCCACCTTCTTCACTTCAATAATCTTGCTTCATCATCCCCTTCTATAACAAATATTTTCACCCCTATAATTTAATAACAGCTGGGCTGGATGTCATGACTAAAAAACACTACAAACACAATTATATAATGAAACAACAAAATTATTCAAATTTAAGTCATTATCTTCTCTGTTTTCATGATCTAGAGATAACACTGAATCTTTTCAAATCCCATTTTCTCTCCGTAAAGCCTTCATTATCTCCCCATACCCAAGGAGAGCAAGCCTGAGATATAATGTGCAAAATATTTTTCTAATAAGATATGTGTCATGAAAATATCAACAAATATAATTTAGAACAAAATGTAATGGTACATGATAACCTTTTATTAAAAATAATACTTTATTATTATAAATTAAAGGTTTATTACTACAAAAAATAATATACAAACTTGACAGGCTAATTTTGTTTTATTGTTTTAAACCTTCAATGTTGTGTATAAGATAAAACGATACATAGTTCTGCCCACCATCTTTATCAGCAATGTCTTCCAAAATATATGAAATGAAACGCCTAAATAAAAAGTTTCAATGTTGGGCAGAATATTTCATCTTAATACAAATAATACAAACGAATCTTTAATTCATCCCTCGTTTCTATCCTCCATAATTTGATCTTCTAACATACATAGTGGCAAATCAATCTTTATCAAGTTAACATTATTACAATTTTTATGTTTACTACTAATTTTTGTTAAATTGATTTTCAATCATTTTGTCTTCAATCCCATAATTAATTATTGATCATTAATGGGTATTTTTATAGAACTATTATACAATTTAATGTATAAGAAGTAGAATTGAATTATTTATCAACCAAAATATTATAAGGTCACATCACTCGGCACATCAAAGAAGCAAAAGAAAAATTAAAAACCAGGTCTCTTTTACAACGCCTTTGTTTGAGTTGTAGGGCTTGTAATTATTCTAATCATCGCCTATGAGTTACTCCAGGTGGAAATATGTCTAAATATATGTGAATGTTGATCACTAATATTTATAAATTAATACTTGGTTGATTATATGCTAAACACACCATTCTAAAATACAAAATTTATGGAATAAGCACAATTAAATTTACCTTGGAGCCATGTCTGGCGAACTTAATATTCTTTGAAACTTTCCTTTGACTTCACACCATAAACCTGTTTATTGTTTTTTGAGTGAACGCTCACTTTTTTGTTTAAATTTTTTCTTCAACTACATTTATATCGTGCTACGAAGTTAAAATTTAACTTTTTATGTAAATGACTATACAACTAAACATATATTAACTTTACTACTACTTTTTAATTTTCACTTCTTTATCACTCTTCACATCTTTAATCATTCACAACTGATCATTTACACAATTATTTCCAAAACAAATATAATATCATAACAATGATAAAACAATTAACTAATAATATACAAATTTTAATTTCTAAATTGTAGTTCCATTAAAAATGTATTCGTGGTCCATGAAATTTCTTTAGATCAGGTGTACCATGTTAATTTTTTAAAAAAATAAATCACAATATTAAGATTAGTCATACAAAAAATCTCAAAATGAGTAAAATTAAAGAACTACTTTATTTTTTAAAATTATTTATACTAAATGTTGAAATGTCCCAACATAAATCAAAATTTTTACTTCCACAGCTAATGTTTGCCATTTTAATCAAACCAACGGTTCAACGCTGATTACAATAAATTGGTCTATAGCCATATTACAAGATTTACCTTTTTAAATACCACTTCTAAAACGAGGAGAAATCAACATTTTACAATTATTCATAAAATGCTGCAATACAAAAAAACTTTATGATAATTTTTGCGATAATTTAACAAATGGTGCAATAGAGCAAATACAATGATACATCTTTCATGACATTTTAACAAAATACATATGTTTGCACATATAATCCACCAATTAATCAGCTACAAATTTATTTAAATAACTGCTTTTAGTAATATATGTTTATATGGTCGATAATTTGTTACTTATGATCACTGATAGTTTATAAAGCGGTTACTCTAGATTATATTTTTACATGTATGGTGACTTTAACAAAATGTTGCAAGAAAAAAATATTAGTGACATTGCTTCATGGCTAACTTTGTTCAAACATTGCCATGTTTTGCACATGAGAACCTACAATTCAAACAAAATGTAGCTATAAATATATTTGTGCCAACATTTTTAGTTTATATTTGTATATATGTTTGAGAATTATTACTTACATTTAAATGTCATTTATAAATCGAATGATAGACTGTATTTCATGATTTATATGTAGATTCTTTTCAATAAAATATTGAAAATCAAAGATAATTTATAATGATTGGTAAAATTTTAATAAACATTATAAAATATATCATAAATGTATTAGTTCAATGTGAATTATTTATTTTAATAAAACATAATGGTCTTAATGAACAAAAAAGTATTATTAGTTAATTATATGTTAATTTTTAAAAAATATATCTTAATGACTAATACTATTAAATTTACTTGTATTGCACAGGGAAACAATTTATATGATTAAAGTCGGCTTTGTGGAAATTTAGAGAGTTTGAGATGTGCTGTATGTAAATAAGAGATTCAATTATTATTGATCTACAACACTCACACACACCAAAAAACATGCTTAGAGTGTCTACAAATTAAATAATTTTAATTTATTGTACTTAATTAAAGGAAATATCAAAGTTATCCCATGAGTAAAAAATTATTGAAATGAAATATTAAAAATAAATAAATTTTTAATTTAAATATAAGCAAATACTCTTTACAAAAACACTTTTAACAAAGTTTTTTAAATTTTAAAATACCTACCTTTTAATTAAGTTTATAAATATTTTTAGTGTGGCTGTTATTATTTTTATCAAATTTTAAGTGTTTAAAATATTTTTCTAAGAATTTTAATTTTTGAACCATTTATATTTTATGATATTTTTAAAATATCCATTTAAGATATTTAGATTTTTTTTGATATTTTTCTTTTGATATTTCCACAAATCAAAACATTGCTATTTCGACTAATATTTATATGTTTTACAAACAATATAATTGACTTGATTTTAAAAAACAAACAAACTATATAACTGATTTGGTCGTTTTAGAATGTTTCAAATTATCTCAACAAAATGTCTTGTAATCGCTTTTTAATAAGTTTTTCAAAGTTTTAATCACTTTACAATATAAAGAACCGCTCTATTAAGACTTAAACCCTCATCTCCCTGTCGCCGCCTCGCTCTTTGTGCGCTTTTAAACCAACCGAGTTACAGACATCTGTGTAATAATCTGCTTTTTAATGGGGCCTCAAAATTGATTCTGAACTACATTCGAAAAGAAAAATAGTTAAATTTTAAGTTTACTTAAAATAAATATAAATAAAGCACATTAATTAAAATAATTTGATAAAAATTGTAAAATAAAATTATTCAGTTTAGGAATAATTTAAAAATAGAAAATGAAAAATTACTTTTTCTTTAGTTACACATTTTTACTTTGTTTTTTATTTTTAAACTTCACTAAAATTTAAAATCTTAAATAAATAAATATCTACTTACTTAAAATCAAGTTGATATTTTTATTTTTCTATTAAAATTTATTTTTAATTATCTCAGTTTTATTACTGTAGAGAGATGGAACTGCATTTATAGAAAGTAGCAGTAGAAGCAATGAGTGTTTGACTCGTAATCTATAGGAATGAGGTAGATAGGCGAAGAGAAGTGTGAGCGTTTCACCATGTATTGATCTACTAAGATTCTTTAACACCAAAACATGCTTAAAGGTCACAAATTAATAATTGAATTATTTGGCAATTAATTAAAGCAGTATCAAAAGTTATCCCATGAGTAAAATATTGAAATGAAATATTAGTAACACCAAAACTCTAGTTTAAAATATAATAAAACACTTTTTTACAAAAAAGACTTCTTAACAAAAAGTTTTAAAATTCTTAAAATACCTACCTTAATTAAGTTTATAAATATTTTTATATGTATTTTTTATGTTATTATTTTTATCAAATTTTAAAAAGCTTAAATATTTTCAAGAATTTTAATTTTTTAAAACTATTTATATTTTATGATATTTTTAAAATATCCATTACTATATTTAAGATTTTTTTTTATTTTTATTTTTGATATTTCACAAATCAAAATATATTTTTCCATATTTTGACTATTATTATATAAGCTGAAATAATATAATTACTTGATTTTAAAAAAACAACAAACTATAATCGATTTGAAATATGTGGTATGTTTCACGTGTTAACAAATAAAAGTTTTTAATTGTTTTTTAATGTTTTTTCAAAAGTTTTAATCATCACTTGCCAACATATAAAACCTGGGTTTCTATTTATTACACACAAAAGTATTATTATTTTATTAACTGAATCTACTTTCCCAATAAATTATCTAAAATATTATGTTTGGATAAAAATAATTTATTTTATCCTTTTTCAATATTCTACTTTATGAGAATTGGTGATTAAAGATTGTAATAAACAAATTCAAATATTGAAAGAATGACCCAAGTAAATAGCATTAAATTTTAAATTGTAAGGAACAAAATTATATGCGACACAGTAATTTCAGAACGAATTATTTATTCGCCGGCCGATGCAGCTCTTCTGTTGCCAATTACAGCTGCAGAAATGCTCTCGGTGTTCTTTAGACTTAGTGCTTATAAAATTTTTGAAATACTTGAAATGTCTGCCTCAGCTCAACTTCAGGAGCCTCAGATATTAAAAATGGATTTTATTATCGGTTACCAATTGCCTTAAGCCCTGAATCAAAATAAAATTCAAAGTTAAACCCTCGGCAATAAATTTCGTGCTGCAGTTCTGGGAGATGGCCGCGTGCCCTTCTGAAGGGAGAAGGGTATCAAGACGAAAAACGAGCATTCCTGAAGGAACTATAGTGGTGCAGGAAAACGAAACGCTGCATCGGTATCTCTCACTGGCGACGTCGTCCCACGCCTAAGCAGCCGTCCCTCAACAAACTGCCGTGCGCGTTTTGTTGTAGTTTTCAGATAAACTCTAAACCCATAACCAGTGTATTTGCCCCTTGCTCGTTTTCTCTTCCAAAACAACTGATCTTAAGGAAAACGAGAAGGAAAGGTCCAATTTGTTTCTTTTCTCAGCGGCCAAATTCTACCTTTAAGGTCGCACTTTTCCATTGCCTGCTTTTAAGTGGAATTCTATGATTTTTCTTTGTCCCTTTTATTTTTCCTATGTTTCTACTATTAAAAGTAGCATATCTGTCTGGTTCTGTTTCAGAAACTTAGTATAATTTTTTTTTTTCTTCAATTATTCATTTCCTGTTTTTGTTTAGTTGGTAACCTGGTCTAAATTGGTTTCAAAGTATTCAAGAACCCTTTTCAGCGGCCAGAGGAAATTGAACGATGTGTACAGAGCCTTGATCCTCTTACAGTGAGCCTAGGGATCTTCCCTTTATCTGTGACTACCTCTGTACAATGGAGGGTATGCTTAGCTTTTTATTTATTCAGCCTTTCTTTTTCATTATTTAGTGTGAACTGCAGATGGATAGCTGATTAGTTTGTTTGCTCATATACGAAAAAATAAAAAAAAAGCTATAGGCAATGTTTACTTTTAAGTGTACCCAAGGAAAGAAAAATGTTGAGAAAAAATTATTCTCATGTTTGGCTTCATTATTGAATATGAAAGAAAATAAACATAATTAAAACTAACTCAGAATTCATATACTTAAAATTATCTAATTTTATATGATAAAAAGAAAAGGGTTATAATTTTTTCAAAAGCATTTACAAATATTTATTGATTTTGAATCTATTCTCTTTGACGGAAATGAATATAAGAGCTGATCGAATGAAAATTCAAACGTCTTTGGTTTAGCCTAGGCAATATTTGAGTTTTGTTTTTTAAAATTTAATCTAGTATAGTGAAAACATGCGCCATGGAAGTTAACAGAAATTGGAAAAGCAGCATTCATTAGTTACGGTTTTGAACCTTAATAAATATTAGATATGGAAGGTTATGTCATGCAACCGCCTTAGCTTTACTGAATGTGCACTGTATCATGATCGGCCTAGACTATCTATCTTCTGACTGCTTTTGATGGAATCCATGCTGTTACATGATTTCTTCCCATCATAATTTTGTTTTATAAATAAAACTGGTTTAAATGGACAAACTAAATAAAAGGCTTTATTTGGTAAAACTTCAATGTATGTTTTATTTCCTTTCTCTCCTTCCACTTATATTGTTCTTTTATGATTTTGTTTGTATCATCTAATCCAGGAAATTAAATACGGCAGAGATTTCCATTTCATTTTATGAGAGAATATGCCTGTACAAATATCACTCTGCAGGTGCTATTGCACAAGTGAATTGATAATTTCAAAGATTCTTGCTGTGGTTGGAAATGAGAGCAAGATTACTACCTGAGCCCATGCTTAGGCAAAAATAATTACAGCAGGAAATGCTTATACTTCCAGTAATGTGGATGGGAGTGGAAAAAACCTCTGAACTGGATCATTGTCATTTACTTTTTTGTTTTTTACCAGAAAAGCTGTTTTGTTTTTTTCCTTTTGTTTTTTCATACTGTTATTTGGGGATTCTGTAAATATCTGGTGTTGTGCCTTATTTTATACATCTTGATCTTTCTAATAAATTGATTTTATTACAATAACTATCTATATGACATATGCAATATATGCAGAAATAATCACGAATTTTTTTGGAGGCAAAGCTGAGTTTGTTTACTTGGTTTGTGAATTAGTTTCCTGTCATAATTTTATCTCCCTACTTTCTGAATGCTACTCTCTCTCCTTGTAAGATTGTCTTTAGTCATTGAACTTTAATGGTTTCCTAAACTTGATTTTGATCTTGCTTCAAGCTTCTTTGAACTAATTTTTTGTTTTGTTCTTGGCAAGATAGTTTGACTATTTTTAAGTAACTCTGATTTTTGAGTGATATGGTTAATGACTTAACAAGTAAATGCTTATTTTGTAATTTTTTTAGATGGGTCGTTCTTAATTTAAAGCATCAATGTGATGTTTATATATGTGGTTCTACACGGATATTATAGAATTGGAGGTTATTTTGTCTAGTAGTAATGGTTGGACAAAACTTGTCGTTGTTAAAAGATGCATGTATACTGTGTGTGAGACACATGTTTGTCTAGTTCGTTGGCACTTTTTTCTTTCAAAACCCATCTCAAACTGTTCATACTTTGATTAAAAACATAAACTTGGGATTGTGCCTATAACTTAGTTTCTTTCAATGACCACACCTCGAAGGTGAAAAATGACTATGTTTTATCTTCAAAGTTGATCGAGCCATCATAGTGGGAAAAGTACGTTGTGGGGATTATGTCAAGGACCTAATGCCTGTGTATGACCGACTTAATATCAGCTGCCGAGTCATCCGGTCTATACAACTGATAACGCCAGGTTCAAGGTCCCCAAATGCAGGCGGAGGTATCTGGGCTCTCCGAAGACATACGCCTAATGTGTGCCCGACCATTGCTGGCAACATGATCCTCGTGACCTGAATTCCGGGAGGCTTCTGCCTCGTCCACATGTCGCGTAATCGTGGGACATGACTTATCCCATTTGATGTTTTCAAGTAAAGGCCCAGAACATAATCTTTCGCTTTGCTTTCACCACTTGCATCATTATGAAGATAATGGCTTAACTTAGTTTTAAATGCTTTAACATCAGAGCAAAAATTTCTCGGGGAATTACAATTATGTCCAGAGCCTTTGTTTAATCTAGATTAATATTCATCTTTATCTCCATATTTTTCACATTCCCCACCTCTTTTAGCAAATTTTTTTTTTTCAGTTTTTAATGCTATATCTTTCAGCTTATTTATTATTTTATTTGTGAGATAAATTTTTTTTTTAATTACCATCAAAATTTTATCTTCAACCTTAATACCTATTTATTTCTGACACATGGATGTTATTTTTAAACATCCATATCACGATCTTCTTTTTGGGTCCCCATTTAGTTCTGACTGGGCTTGAGCCTGAGGTTGCTTCATCTCGCCCATGGAAAACTAGCCAATGAGCCTGGGGCTTTTGTTTCATTTTTGTAAACTACCGGTTTGAGCCTGACGGTCTGCTCAAAGTTCCTACCAGCTCGAGCTCCCTGATAAACAATGCTCCTAAATGAACGTTCAAAGTCATTACTTTCCGCTGTTATCACCCTAAAGTGCAATACAAAACTAGTCAGCAAAGGTGCAAAAAAATTAAAAATTAAAAATTAAAAGAATAAGAAGAATATAAGTATGATATTTTGTAAAGAAACATAAAGTGATTCAATTTTGATATTTTAAAATATCATGTTAGGCATGAATTTATCAAATCTTTACTGGACATGCAAAAGAAGATTATATATGTTTGAACTCGGATCAGTCTGCATAAATCGATGGATGAGGGTCTAGCCGAGGGTTTTTTAATCATTCATGTCTCCCGTTCCCAGTTTCTCAAACCAGGTCGATCTGGCTACAACATAAATACAGATCAACCAGGTGATTCTAAAGCCAAGAATACACCAAATATGCAAGGTCCAATGATGGCGAGGGCACCAAGCTCCCGCTGAAAATCCTACCACGCTGCCGATGATGGGTCCTAACCTTCACGGCCCATCTGATCCCATATGCCGGACTAGGATCCGGTCATCTCCATAGTCCAGATCTCTTAGATTTTCCGAATTACGTGATTAATGCCTAATTGTTTGTTGCTTACTTGAAAATTATTCACTTATTCAATTTAAAACTAATGTTATATTGGACCCAGTTTCACTTTATGATTGTTGTGAATGGCCGATTGAATGTAATTTTGGAATTTGGAAGCTGCTAATTGTAAGAAAATGAATTTTTGATGTGCATTGAGAACTTTTTTCATGGTTGATGGCAGGAAATGTAGGAAATTGAAGTATGAAATAGAGTTTGAGATAGCTTTTTAAATACAGATTTTGTTTCTTTTTATTTGTTATTTAAACAAAACTAGAAGTGACACAAAGCCAGAATTTTTGTTTCTTTCCCCTATTATGGTGGATAACTCTGGTGTTACTGTCAATTTGATACAATTCCTCCAGTAACTTTTAAGGCTATTGTTTTATGAACTCAAAATTATCTTATATATGCTATTGTGGATAAGGTATATATATTTTAGATTTAAAAGCAGTTTCAATAGGTTATTTATTAGTCACCATGTGGAACTGGTTGACTTTAGCTGCACGGAATCTCACCCTGTTATGTCTGTGTAAAGCCTCACAACTTATTGCTCACCTCTTACTTATGAACCGTAAGACTGACTTTGTACTCTCACATAAACCCATCTTTTCGCACTACTAAATGAATCAATTGAAGTCCTATTATTCTGGAAAGAAGAGTGCTGCATCTTTCTCTTGGTTTTGATGACTTGATGTGCTTTTATGTTATTTGTTTTCATTGTTGCTTACTTAATACTTATTTCTAAGACATCATTCTTTCTTTTGTAGAGCTGAAACAAAAAGGATCTTGTCGACATTTTTAAAAGAAGTGAATAACAAAAGAGTAATGAAGCTATACAATTCCAAGTTTTGTATAAAAGGTGAGGCTATGTATTGCTCCATGAAACTTGAATTAAAAGACTGTATTACCATTGGTATAGACATGGTTAAATATGAGAAACTCTTTATCTCCATTAGCTTAGTTTTCAAACTCTTAATGTTAGCCATCCCAGTTATTGACTTGTGAATCACTCATGCTCATAAAAAGCTGATGAGAGGGACTAGACACTTTAATCATTTCTCTGATAATTTTTCCTTTTGCTCCTTATTTTGGCCAACTTTAAAACCTCTACCTGTATTCTTGTTTTCCTTTTCTAGAAACCTGAAGAAGGGTCCATCAGTCACCGGGTCCAGAGGCTGGCAAAGTTTCGTTTTTTAAAGGTAAGGTAATATTCATTAAATCCATTTTTCTGGATTTGCACACTCTTAATTATTAATCATTTTAATATGTGCTGGTTTCTGAAACTCCTTCCTAGTTTAGGTCTGTTTGACCTAATTAATGATATAACTTCAAAATTTCTGTCACTTGTTAATGTAAGACCACACGGTTGCCAGCTTTTCCAGTGATCATTTATCATGGTCATTACTCATTAGTCAATATGGTTTAAGTAGAATTGAACTGAAGTTGTATATTCCTGTGCAGAAACAATCTGATCTTTTATTAAATGTTGGATGATCCATGGCATGGGGTTTGTTTTAAGAGAAAAATTGTGTGATTGATTGATGCCACCAATGCTGAAAAGGTCTTTAGCTCTATTCCAATCACTTTCTGCAGTGTCAATACACCCTTTCTTACACAAAACTGTTTTTCTTCAATATTTGTCCAGTTGTGATTCTCTGATTCATTTTTCTGTAAAGATCACTCCATATTTTTTTAGTATTTTTATATTACAGGCGAGTGGTAGTTTTCAAAGTAATTTATTGATTCAAACATGTTTTGTTGTACAATATTTTTGTAATGGTAGATTGACCTATTATTTTCCTTTTTATGGAGTAGTCTTTCTTTATTAATTTTTATGCCTCTGACGAATGGGCATGTATCATCCAAATATAGACAATATTTATATAATTCACTAACTTAGAGAATTTTTTGGTATTTATGAAACTACCATATAATATGTATACACGTTGCCAGTGTCCATACCATTTGGGTTTCTGCATTATAACTCAAATGTATTTCATCAATTAATATTACTAACAATTAGCTCAAAAATGTAGGGATTATGAATTATTTTGGTGTTTGTATAAATACTATGTTAGTTGAGAATTTTATCATTTTGTTAGATGTTTCTTTTTGCGCTCTTGGCGCCTTGTATATGTCGGTATATCTTTTGTGTGTCATTTGCGGGTGCTTTAACACAAATGTTCTTCCTATTCAAAAAAAACTAAATTTTAATGACAAGTGATCAAATTCTTCACGTTGAGTTCTGAGTGATAGAGAACGGAAATGGTTCTTTGGAGTCATCTTGTTTTTTTAAAATTGAAACACTGGGCCATGTTTATTTTTAATTATAAAACAAATATTTCTTTACTGTTTCCTAAAATTATCATTGTGATATAGTTTGCACAAGCTGCTTCCTGTTTCCTGGATAATAATAAGAAACTAATCGTAATGTAAATTTCTGTTTTTTCAATATTTTTAATGTGTCTTTGCATAATTTATAACATTATTAGTTCTTTGACTTTGTTAGATAATGTCTTAATTCTATCTTATAGATGAATTATGAAGATTTTTGCCAATATCGCTCTGTGTTTGTAATAGAGCAAATAGGTTCTATGGTTGCGCTTTTTTTCAGCCCTTCCACCATGAAGTTTGAGAAGATGAGTCTCCGGAAGAACTGCCATTCTACCCTTTTACCTTTATGTGATGCGCACGGTAGCCTGGCTCTTCATGCTGGAATAGAAAATCACAGCTATTTATCAGTATTTCCTTTAAATGACGCATTGGTAATAAAATAAAAATCCTGAAATGTCTGGTGTTTCACTGAGTCCAAAGAAAAACCCAAAAATCTATAATTTTCTTTGTTTTAAAATTTTGAAATCAGATACATTTTTAATAATTTCTAATATTGCTTTATTAAAATTGAAATATTTCACATAAGAAGTTTTAGAAGACAATTATTGCACTTAATTATGGTCTATGATAAATAGAAACATATGATTTTCTATAAAACAAGTCTTCATTTCTAATATATTAGAGGCCATTTTTACTGGTTGCTGTACACAATGTGCCAAGTTTAATGTCACTGAAGATTTTCTTGACAAGGATTTTAGAGCTTTCATACAGGATATTTGCTACTTTGAAAAGATTCTTTTTGAAGTTTTGTTTATCTAATTTTTTTTTTTAAATTTTTACATTTATTAAAATTATATAAATATATTTATAGTTCTTGCCATGAACCTAACCTGGTATAGACTAGCCAGTTATTTCATTTTGTGTACTTTTCATCCGTAAATTCCATATGTCTGATTTCCCATAATTTTGCTTTAATTTTATGTCAGACAGATCATTAAAGGCTATTGTTTTCTAAACGAGATTATACATTTTTACAAGATGTTAAAGAGGATTAAAAACAAAGGAGACAAACATGACTTCACAAGCTCAGGTAAGAACAGGTCAGTACAACCTGACCAACTTCTACATGTCCGATCAAGAGATGTCATGAGGATGCAATGAAAAGAACAATTACATTAATTTTGTTATTTTATGTCTTCTTCCAAACTCGTAGGAAACATGTCTACATCACGGTTATTCTATTCTACCATTTTAATCACGCTTTATGACAAATAATAAGTTCCTCAATATTAATTATTTTGTTCTCCTAGCAAACTCAGAAACATAGGTCAGTAAAAATTTATACTGTTCTGTTTTAGTCACAGAAACCTATAAATACTAAGTTTTTGCATAGCTTGGTTATAATCTGCTTAACATCTGCTGGGACACGCCAACATGTTTAATAAATGAGTTATATTTGTGTTGGACTCATTTAAATACTAACTTGACTCAATGACCCGTTTTAATTATTGCGGCTAACAATTTGAACCTATTTAATATGGTCACAAATGAAGTAAATTAGTTCATGTCTTACACTTAAAATGATGCAAATTTAATAAATATATAAATTTAATAGGTTATTTAGTTAATTATGTAATGGATGATTAATTATAATTTATTATTTTAAATAATCAAATTATCAGTCATTCAGTTTGAATTCTACCAATAATGAATAATACAAATAAGCTAGGTTGGCTTAATGGAATTTTCAGTACATTTATTATTCGCCTAAGTTTAGTTAATTAATGTTGACATTTATCCAGATATTGATAATACATTAACACGAATTCCATCGACACGAACCGCCACCGCCAGGTATACTTTTTGCATCTTCATATCTTTTTTAATTACTGAGTATCTTATTAATGGTTCTAAGGCTTTTTTATTCAAAGCAATTAAAGTGTATATTGTTTCAAACTCTGTAAGCATTGTAAAGTTTCGTTATAAAAGCATGTTATTTTTATTCTATTAATCAGAAAATTAATTTATATTGAGTTAGTTCTAATTATTTTATTAGATATAATCATTTTTTTTATTATTTTGTGCTTATAATAACAACTAAAGGGTAAGTGATTATATGGTCGTGAGCAGAAAATGCCATACTTGGGACTATTTCATATGCCGAAGGTAATATATTACTCTTACTTATAAAGAATTTTATTTTCTTTTCCTTTTGAATTATCTCGATGAAATGTATTAATATTTGAAATTGAATTATGATGATTACTTTTGTGTTACTACATAGCTTAAGAAAATGGGCTTTAACAACCAAATAAAAGCATCTTTAGAAGCAGATCACATGCATAAAGATGATCGCATGTATCTTCTTAATCTGGTACCAATTTTTAGTAATTTATTTTTCACTTTTGGTTATTTGAATAATTCTAAATTAGTTGATATTCGATGTGGCCAATTAATCGATTTAGAAATGAAACAATTTTATCCACTGATAAGAAAAGGAAACTTCGAAGTTTAATGATAACAGTTCCTTTAAAAGAAGATATAATTTCTTGAAAAGTCCTTAGTCCAGATAAAAAATGGTCGTGGTTCGAGAATGGGTTTCAAAATTAGTCTCAAAATGCTTGAGAAAGAGGCTAGTGAAGAACATGAATATATGAGTCAATATGAGCTAAATGCAATAAGCTGTACTTACATTAAAAAATAATGTGAGTATTGTTACTTAGCGTGATAAGCATACAACCAAGAAGTTATATCAAGAAATATTTTCTTTCTTAATTTAATTTATATAGTTTAATATTTTATTTATTTTATTTAGATATTTTGACTTATGTAGTTGGATTTAGTATGTGTATATTTTTATATTATTTAATGGTATAGCATTGTTTACTTTTAATTTATATCAAGAGGTAAATGCTTTATTGATAATAGAAATTGTTCACAATACTTGCTTCTACAAGTATGCATATTTATTTGATACTTATTTCAATTAAGGTAACATCATATGGTATACATATTAATTACTTTAGACGTAGGTAAAAGAGATTAATGAATAATGGATAAAATGTGAAAATTGAGGTGCTCAAAAGGATGATGTCAATGACATTTTTAAATGTCTATCACAATTATTATGACAATTATCAGTAAACGACACTTGCGTGAAGATCATAAACGCCAATAATAATATCGTTGGTCAAACCTGATATCCCGGACAATTTCAGGGGTATCAAAACATTATGCTGTGAACCACATACAAAATATCATTGTTGTGTTACAACATATATTAATCCAGTAATTGAGCTGTTTTATCGACGCAAAACTGTGGCGAAATTAATTGGTACATATGCGATAACATTTTCCAGTTATCAAACATTATACTTGAACCACAAGAACACATGTCGAGGTAGATATATATTATGATGACGTAATAATGTTGTAACGTTGTTTGCGAACATTACAAACGTCAATAGTAACACCGCAAAGACCGATACGGCTGACAACTGGGGCGTGATCAAACATTTCGCGGCGTTCAAACAACACAAATGCCACCATCAGCAGATAAGTGTAGCGCTACTAATAACGCTTAGAAACTGAACGGACGTCACAACACTTAAAAACGTTGTGTTCATACTACAATAAACTAACACGGGCTATACATCGGAAGCGTCGAGCACAGAGTTTCAAGCAAATGTCACAACAAACAGCATCAATATAACACGTAGACACAGCCACATTACCAAGAACGACTGGATTTTAACAACACTTAAAATATCTTAAGGCCTATCATAAGAAACCGATATGTTAGACACTTGTTACCGAATAGCATATCGGCGATTTAATAATATGTCGTAAATAACTATGGTTACAACACATAATTTAGTGAAAGGTTTTAATTAACATCAAAAATGTCGTATCACACACAAACAGGCGTATATAAATCATTATTTGCTTCTTTTTGATGCTATAGAACTGGCGATATTGGCCTAGCAACATATAGTTTAATGCTGTGAAAATGTTGGTATAAAGTTGAAGTGATATTTTTTACAATCATTGAAATATAAATATAAAATAAACTAAGAGCCAAACCATGGACCGATCACCTCAACGCAGTCGAAACCAAAGTGGGAGAAAAGAAAATGAAACTATTAAAATTCTAGTTTAATATGAATCGAAATAAATGAACCACAATGAGAGAACAGAAGAAGAAGAAATAGACAAACAAGTAGACTGGCGACCACTACCTTCAACAACTAAATTATCGATGAAGAAACCAAATGAATCAGCCGGTGAAACTAAGGTTGAATGACCATAAGGATGAACAGAGACGAAAGCTTTGTAAAAGTAGAGAAATGAGCCAAAGATAAGCTTGAGGAAAAGCTGGGGAGACCGTACTGAGAACTAGGGAACCAATTTAATGCAGGATTAATCCTCCTTCCATCCGTAATGAATTTAATGTGGTTTCAGATGAGAATGAGCTTGACAGCCTGCAGATCGTAATTGCATAAAGCTTGCACTTTTATCAAAAAACATAACATCACTCATTACCGGTAAATACAAACCATATCGGTTTCTGACCTGGCGCTTGTTTAGTCCTTTACAGATATTTATTTGCCTGAATGTTATGTTCCTACTAGACAAGGTTTCACAGCATCCTATATCAAATATGAGATGTGCCCTGATATTATTGCATTCGGGCCTTTCTCAATTTCAAAAGATGGATTTAGCAAACGCTTTTGAACGTTTGCATTAGAAACGATGGGGCACTCACGGTATTTAATCAATTATTAAAGTTATATTACGCGTAAAAGAAAACTAGAATTTGGGGTGTGGAAACCAATTAATTTGGGGTTTAATTTACACTTTCCGCCTTCTCCCACTCCTGCCTATCTCTAGTCTGCTTGTCTCGTGTTTATTAGTTGGTGTTCAGTGCCTATGAGCTGAGAACTGCAGACGTCAAGCAATAATGATAAACAATGGTAGCCATCAGTTGTAAAATAAATTGAATAGAAGAACTCATTTGAAGTGTTAATTACTTAGTATAGTTAATACGTTGAGCAAACAAGTATAATATATATGAAAAATAAGAAAAAACAAACGGATTTTTTAACATGTTCTGGCTTCGCTTTTAAAATCATATATTTAATAATTAAAACATGTTAATACTACTTCATATTTTCGTATCACTTTGTTCTCTAAATTGTATTTTAATGTGATTCTCAAACTTTTTATCATTTATTAAAAGTACTATTTAATATGTATATAAATTCCTTTTTGGTTTACAATAAATAAATATTTTAACATGAATGAATATAATATTTAATTATTAAATAACATATGTTTTATTTATCCAAACTATAAAATAGTAAAAGTAGTATTTATGATGAAAATTAAAGTACATTTGTAACAGATTTTAGAATTGTTAATAAAATAAAAATTACTCTTATCATCACAATAAAACCTAAAATATTTTATAACTTTAATGTCTATTTAAATCAAAATTGTAAATAAAAACAAGAAGATAACATATTTGTTGGTTGCATTTCATAACTAATGATAAAAATATATAATATAAAAAATGAACTAGATAATAGAATAAAGGATAAAAAGAAGGGATAATCGTGACAGGAGGGCTTCAAAAAAGCCACAATTTTTTCCATCAGCCTGAGTAGTTCTAATAGTTATTGTATCATTAAAGCTAATGTCATTTACAATGATTGAACATCAAACATCAAAACTCAGCAATAAACAATCAATACAATGTTTTGATTAGTGCATCATTGGACGGACTACTCAATTTTAATAAGTATATTTGAAACAGTCAATTTTGAAATACCTCAATGTTAATAAAAAATTACTTAACTAAATGCAACAAACATGATTAATAATCATTAACTTGTTTATACAAAAATGTTGTATGATATCTGGTAATGATTTTATTAATTTAATAACATTTTTTAATGTGAAAATAGAACTTATTTTTTCAATTTATTTTTGTTGTGAATCTTTGTAATATTTTGATTAGGAGGATGTCACTTATTTGTCAGTGAATCTATTAAAGAAGCTAAAAGATGAACTGAGAATATTATTAAGCTATCGGCTATGTGCCTTGGAAATTCATGGTTTATTTTTTCAAAGTCTAGCCTTTTTCTCATGAGGTTAATAATTTTATTAGAAGTCATGACCTTTAGTTTTTAAACAAGGATTTTTACATGATTTATAAATGGATTCATGATCTTTCTTTTCTCCAATATCTAGAAAATATGAGAGGTTTAAAAATAAACTTATCGGAATTAAAAGACTTTAAAAACATCATTATTATATTATCTTGCACTGCTAGATGCAAACTTCTTCTGAAATATCATTACAGTGTTTCATATATAATGTGCAAAATTTTATATTAATTTATGAATATAAATTTCTTTTTTAAAAATTATGAATATTTTAATCATTTTATAACAACTAAATAAATATATAACAGAAAAAATATTGTATTCTATTTGAATATTACAATTGCCAAATTTTTAAAATTAACTTTTGAATAAAATATTATAGAAACTATAAATAATTTATTTTCTTAAATGTGATTAAGATATTTTAATAAAAGTACTTATTTTTATTAAAAATATTACTATAGTTATATTTTGACAAGTGAATATATTTTTAATTTTTAATAATTTTAAATTATTAGATATTTATATAAAATATTAATCTTAGTATTTAATCCATAAATTCTAATATACCAAAACTATTGATATTTTCATTTTATAACACATATTTTTCATCCCTGTATTATGTATACTTTAGGGGTCTAACCTCTGGGTGGATTCAAATCCACAAATATATGTATTTTTTTTTATTTTCAGTAATTATTTGTTTATCAAATTACTGGAGGACACTTTCCTTTTCCTAATTTTTTGAAAGCTCTTCTTTCCCAGTTTTAAAGGTAAGTATTTTCGATTTTCTTTTCTTTTTATGTTACTCTTCCTCTATTCTTTTTTATTTACATGTATTGATTTTTCTCTAATTTTATAAGTATTTGGGATCACCTTTGATCAAAGAGTCTCGATGGTTAAACTTTATTAAAAATCTACTTGAGGCTTCTGAACTACAAATATCACAAAGGCACCATCAAATTTTTTGTGAATATTTCTTTAACAAGTTTTCTTTCTATTCTTTCTAAAAAATGTTTTTTTCTTACAGAACATATAACAATTCAGATAAAAGATTTTAAATCTAGAAAATAATAAATATTTATGCATTTTTTTATGATAGTTAACATGAATAATTACTAAATTATAGTTTTAATATATATATATATATATATATATATATATATAACAGATAATTATATAAATTTGATAGATATAAAACAATTTTTATAAGATATTTATATATTTTAATATTTTTATTAAATTCTGACATACCTTCGATATATCATCGTATATTTCCATATACTTCATATTATCTGCATATTCCCTTGATATAATGCATCGTTATATAATTCATCGAGAAATGCATGACCACACTTATCGTAAATCATTATGAATACTTATTATCAGATGAAGGAATACACCCCATATTTATGAGATCCCATGATAATGAAGATAGTGAGAAAAAACCTTTAGAGTTCTCTATTTCTTTCTTAGTTTCTATTTTTATTTTTCTTATAACATTATCAAAAGACGGTAGAGCTTTGCATTGCACAGTCAAAAAACCAAGGTATCAAAGTATGTATTTTTCCTTTTTCGTTTTCTAAAGAAAATTATATCATAAGCTATAAAAATTAGATATTTATAGCTCAAGCTTATAAAATCTAATGATAAAAAGAGATTTCTTCACATTAATCTACAAATTTAAAATATGGACTCTTCTATGTGATAGTAGAATTGAGTGTACCTGAAACCATAGTCTCAAGTTCTTCATTTTAAAACATTACTCCTCGAGCTAGATTACATATTATTATTAAATTTGAAGGTTAAGTTATAATTTTTTTTATCTTTTCACTCTTATTCATAGACTATTAATTATTTTTATAAAATGATTTAATATCACTAAGCTCGATACTTTGTTGCCCTTTGAAGATTTTTAGCAAGAACATGATTTATCCCGGATATTGGATGCTGAAATCCACTTTAATGCTATGAATCTTGGAAACATTATCAAAGAAGGAAATACCCCATCCCAAAATGTAATCGCGCTTAAAGCCTTTAAATTCATTATCATATTGATGAAGGCACAAAGTGAATATCTTACTGGGCCAAGTAATTCATCATTTAAAAGTTTGTTAACGGTATACCATCAAAAGATCTGAATACTATGCCCGTTATGATTGGATTCATTTATTTATCATAAGATTTTTAACTGGCTGCTGGGACTATAATTAGCCTTTGTCAAATGAGTTTCAACTAAAATTATGGAGAAAAGGTCCTTTATGATACATGCCGAGAAAACATATACCACTTTTCATGCCTCTATTATGCTCCACAATGTTTAATATAGGTTTTTTCTGTTTTATCAAATATTTTTAATTAATCAGATGTCACCTTTAGGCTGAGCGCACATTGAACTGAACACAAAAATCTACCAATCTCGCCTCAACTGATCGATAACACACCGGCTGAATGCCACAATTCAACCACAGATGCGGTGGGATATTTTATGGATTTAAATGAGGTCGTGAGTCGTGAATGCCACATTTATCGAATTAAGGTGATTATAATCAACCTTACAATAAGAAAAACAACTCTTATAACTAAGCCGAACTATTCCTAAATATTACACGGAAGGCAAATCGTCCACATAACAAAAGGGTTTATGAGACCTAATGTTATAGATGTGGAATGGAAACATTGGTTTATTCATCAGATTTGATCACATTTGCTGACCTTTATCAAGCTCCATCAAAGGAAAAGGTAATTCTAAACAGACCAACTTATTAATGTCATGACAATGGATCCCGATGATCCTTATCAAGTCTCACTCAGTGAAGCTAATAACTAAATTCATGACAATTTCATTGATAATGATGCGGTAATACCTTTAACTCATTTTTGATATCTTTGACTTATTTAAAGATCCAAGTGAAAAATTGACCATTTATTATGATTAGTACCAAAAGTGATATTTAACCCTTCGTATATTGCATTTTGAAAGACTTTCAAAAGACCAGCTGTGACTTAACCTGATGGTACATTAAGGTCCTCATTCATCGATCGCACTGTAATAGTTAATTTTGTGTTTTTGTGTTTATTTTTTCCAAAATTGAAGGCTATCCAAACATCGCAAGAATCAGAATAATCAAAAGATTATGTGATCAAACCGGGCGAAAGAAGAGCGTAAAATGCCGAAAATGGAGCACCGAATTTCACAGTGATTGGCAAAATTTCACAACTGGCGTGACCGTAAGTCATAAATTCCGCTTCCTACTCACACTATTCGCACCTCGAGACGCTCACTTTCTAACCGCATATCATTCCCACGCCGCTTGAATTTTTTTTTTTTTGCCTTTGTTCTTTGTTGATTTTTAACATTTTGTCTCTGTAATAGCGAATCAGTTGTTGATTTTGGTAATTTTGCTGTATTCTCAGTGGCAGAGGCCATTTCCAGGCACACTATAACAAGAGACTTCGTCTAATGAAGAAACTCTCATAATATCAGCTTTTCTGCTTCCTTTTCTGTATTTTCTCCTTTCACTTTCTTCTCAAACACCCCTGTGATTTAATAACAACTAAGGGATGGTTGATAAACCTCCATCCTTGAAGACGTTACCAGGTAGCTTCAGTAGAAATGACTGCTTCACGTTTAATGCTAGTATTTATGATCATTTATGCTTCCTATCTCTCACTTAGGTTAACCCTAAACATACCTCTTGATTAACTGGAGTCATAAGTTGGGTCTGGATGCTATTGCTAGATTCCATCGATATCCAAGTTATTGCCTCGCTAGTTACTCTGTGAGGGTAGCTTTAGAGGCGTTCTCACCGTCTGGGGGAGCATATATGCTCATTAAATGCCATTTTAAAAAGGAAAATCTGGTGGTGGTTCAGCTTTATACAATGAAGATCCTGCTTCGAATGACTTAGGTCATCCTCCCCAATCTTAGAAAGCGAATCCTGAGGGTCTCTATTCACCAGACCTCCCAAACCTGGGGAGTTCAACGCCCAATGAAGCTCTTTCTTTGGCTTTATTTCATTTTATTTGAGTCCGACAAATCCAGATTTACCCATTGTTTTTACAAACCTCAAAATCCAAAACAATTACCATTTGAGTCACTGGTAAACTATCGCGGCAGAAAACCAACTTCTGAGTTCATCTAGAACCGCGATGTTTTTATATACTACAAAGAACTTTGCACAGAGAACGCCTAGGGATATAAATATTATTGATTTCGGGTACACCTACTATGGCATGAATCCACATTATAATGTAAAAGGCGATTGTTACATATGCTTATTATTGGCATTTAATAAGAACCAGTTCTTCACTTCAAATTAGTTCTTTTCAAAGATATATGGATCATTCCCCCGGAGATGGGCCAGCCTGCTGATCGTGTCAACTTTGCACAACAAAAAAAAATACGTGATAAGAAATACTTTTCAAATTTAACTTAGTTCCATTTTAATGCCTGGAACCATCTCAAAGTCTCGCTGGACTCTAATTAAAGCAGCCTCCTAGAAGAAATACTATTGTTCATTTAATGGCACCAAGTTTCAAAATTGATAATAATTATTATAATAAATCTTAATCAGACTTATTTAGTTTCATATTATTCACTAAATGGATATCATACTGAAACTTATGAAGCTATAATGGAAATGAGTATATTTACTCATTAATGGCAAAACAAATCTCTAATAATTGATTTTCATCATATGATTATATCAACAACTTATTAGGACTTTAATCTATGCCGTCGAACTAAAGTCAACACCGTTTCATTTACCGGTGGAAAGAATGAACGCCAATAACTTGACTTTCAATGATGTTATAATTCAAAATTTAACGCATCCACAATGAGCGTACAAATTTTAAAAATCTCATGATTTTAGTATTGCTTGTTCTCAAGTCAAATTAATTATTAGACCACATTTTAAGCAGATTATATTCGAACTTACTCTGTAAAGAATTGGTGATATTTAAATTATTCACCCTAATTATGGATTTTCGTTATTCATGGTTTCGAATTGATAGCACTAGATGGTCTCATGTATGGCTTCATTCTACCCAAAATGTTGTATTTTCTAGATTACTAGCCTATATAATTCGACTTAGGGCACAATGCCTTGATTATCCTATTAAGACAATTTGTCTTCGATAATGTCAGAAATTTATCCCAAGCTTCTCCTTTGACATCAGGAGTGTCCATTGAATATATGTCTAATACCAATTGCCTGCGTTCATAATTCAAGGGCTAATGAATCTCTTTATCAAACAAGCCCGTAATTAATTACTGGGACTATTACTGAATATTAAAATTGTTTTTATCAAGATGGGGCATGTTATGTCCATGCTACGACCCACCTCACATTCTACGGCAACGCCAATCAAGATTTATCCCCATTACAGTCTTGGTTCAGGTTATCAACCCACATTTATTTCGACGGTTTGGTTGTGCGCTTATGTTCCGCACCCACTCATCGAACTAACCAGGTCCTCAACGCTGTCTTGCATTTATGTTGGTTTTCAACTTTCACCCCATTATTAACGCATATCGAGCCCCTCACTGTGTGAAATTTTTATTGTTCGATTTGGTAAATCGTCATCTTAATGAAATGCTCGCCTTTGTGGAGGATATGCTCAACTCGCAAGAAGGTGAGAAATTACGTAATCGAATCCATCTTTTTCTCATCTTGATCCCCCCATAAAGCAATCTGAATTAGAGGTCCAGCTAATCGTTATTTGACGAGAACATCGATCAAACGGCTTCCTTTTTCTATCTTGACTAATTCAAAAAGAATCTAAACTTAACAAAAGATAATCTATTTGTTAAAATCTGTAAATTCATTGCTCGATGTATTTAGCTGATTCAACAAGGTTACAAAATCACATACCAATGCAAGAATATCTTATATACGGAAATCTAATGGAAAATTGAAATATACAGCTAATGGAGCCTAAAGTCAATTAAAGTTTAGACAACCTATTGCTCAAAAGATACAAATTCTTAGAAAAATTATATTAACTAATGCTCAAGATATTACCCAAAGAGCATACTGCTAAATTTAAAAGGATTAAATGATGAATCCATTAACCCACAGCTACAGACTCAATTGAACAATTATCTTATGGGATTATACCTACATAACAATGAGGATATCTTAATTATATACTTAAGGATAAAATACGGGATCAAATACTACCCTTATAGATGTTCAATGGCTATGGACATCATAAAGCAATGATGAAGACTATGATTTCAAATATGAATGAATACGGATGCATTGGTAATGACTTGGTTAAAATGGAAAGAAGCTATTCAAAACAAGAGTTAAAATCATCATAAACGAGGTATTTGACCAATAGTTCAAAAACATCTAAAAATATAAAACCTATGGATATCGATGGGATCTTTATACTTGTGAAGCCAATTAGCAAAATGAAATCGCAGGATACAGTGCTTACACCTGTGGCCTAAGGCTTCTCAACACAAAGACATGGAATTGATTATGAGGAGAGATTCTGCTGGGGCCGGATGCAACTAGATTCTTCATTATTTAATATATTTGTAGGTTCCATGACGGATAAGATGCATCGATGGATGAAGTCAACCTATTTATATGGATTCCAATGATTAATGCATATATAAAATCTAAAGATCCAATTGCAGCAATAATCAAAACCGAATCATGGTCTAATCGTTACAGCCATCTTATAATAAACAATATGGTCGAATGTGTGTAATCGCTACAGAGGTGGGTCATAAAGACAGTAAAGAATCGCCAATTATTTCGCGCTATCAAGAAAGCAGCAATCGGATCGAAATTATTACTGCGATATGGATGATTTGAATTTGACGGAACTCCCGAAGAGCCTATCAAAACAATTACTTAAAGAAGGGAACTTGAAATGAAATATTCAGAAAACAAAATATTGTCTCGCCGTAGATCGAAAGCATTGTTCGGCGTACAATCCATCAATCACCATACGCAAAAAGTCCTCGAAGCGTTTATGGATAGACCACACCTTTAGTTCCCCATGGTTGTTAAGTCGCCAGTTAACAAAGATCCGCTTGAGCGTTAAGAAAGAAGAACATTGTCATGAAGTATGATATCTGCCAGTAATTAGGCACCACATTCCTGTAATTATAATTTACCCAGACATTGCTTTCGGGCGACCATTTTTGCAAGATACAGTCAACCCAACCAGCAATCGAAACGAATGTTACGTATTAAGATATCTCCGTGATGCTGTATACGCGACATGAGAGATTATTTTATTCCAAACAATTGAACCACAATTTTCTCGCTATGCGACTTTCGGCATCTGACGACAGATCATGATGAGATACACGATCGCGGCAGAACGAGGCGATCGCCCACAGAGTTATCACCGCCAAACAGTCGATACCGCTCGGTCGGTGATCCATGACAACATCGGAAAACATGCGGATTATTTCCTTTATCAATGCAATCCACTTATTATATGAAGATAATGTCGCAGCAGACAGTGTCGTGAGATGACATTAAAGGTGATCTAACTTACACTTCTTCACCAAAATTCTTCTATACTCATGAACTCATAAACGTGGTGAAACTAATGTGCAAATGTGATAAGGTCCAATTATTAATCTGTAGATTTATTTATAAAAGCCTGCCACTACAATATTCAAGAAACTCATATAATCTCGCATTGGTATTATTATAAAAGATCTCAAAATGAAGTATTATGTCACTATTATGGAGAATTTGCCGAAGATGTTAGTGATATTTACATTCTTTCCTCGGGTCTGCAATTTATTCCACCGTTTGCTGGAAAGTTTTAATAGAGATAGTACTTCAACCATTCCAATACGATGGCCATTCATGAGTGTTACGACTTCCACTGGGTCCCATGACTGTACACAACACAACTCCATGGGAACCTATGTGTCTCATTTATGAGACTTTAAGGCACAGGCATAAATCCTAATAGGCTCATCATCCATACTCATGGGGCTATACAAAACTATACATTTTATAGATTCATGAGTTATTACATCACTCTAATATAAACATATTAAAACGAGTTTGTTCTCAATATATACACAAAACATGAATCAAGGCTTATAGTCTAGCTCGCTTCATAGTCCCGCCTAAGAAGGTTATCACCTGGCTCACTCGTCTCCGTACCGAGAAGGGGATCCCGACGGTGAGCAAAGCCCAGAGGATAATCTTCTACAAGGGTTATCCCTAACCTAAGTGCTCATAACATTAGCACCAAACATCTCAAGTAAAATTGATATGTCCTACCTTTAAATGTCTACATGTTATGGATGAGAATGCATGCATGTCCCACATCTCAGCCCCCACCCACCCCCTCGGGCCATGCCTAAGCCATGTGAGAAACACAGTTTTCAAAGTTAAAATGTTTTTGTTCTGAAAACATAATACCACTTCATAAAATTCTTAAGATCGGGACAACCCTCCAGACTAATTGCTGGCTGATAACTCTAAATGTCATGGGTCATCCTCCGAGATGAGAATCTGTTGGACAACCTCCAAGGTAATCTTTGCAATATTCCCATGAAATCTCTGGTCTGACAACCATGTTTTTCATGCTCGCACCTATACCTACTATTCTAGTCATTTCTAACAGATATGAATGCAATATGCCATTTCACACACCACAGCAGCAGAGTATCAGAAGTATGTGGTATATATATATATATATATATATATATATATATATATATATATATATATATATATGGTATATATGGTATATATATATATATGTTAGTTATATATATATATATATATATATATTAACGAACACATAATAAGTGATTCACACAACCAATCCCATGTAATAATCGCCCATTTCCTAACACTCATAAGAACACATGGCCAGAATATTGACTCAATGGCCTTCTAGAGTCTAAGAACACCCGAAACGGAGTTTAAATGAAGAAGTTATGACCTTCCAAAGCCTGGAGGTCACATGAACAAAAACACCTAATCCAAACACCTAATTCTTCGGCTAAACCTTTTCTCATCGTGCCTTTTAGTACCACCGCTCCGGTCGGTATGATGAATCTTGACTCAACAGTCGGCGAGTCCAAGAAACCCTAACGTAGTTTGATCATAGTTGCGACCTTCCGGTTGGAGGTCACATTTAATAGGCACCTCAACCACCGTTTATCCACCGCTCGACAATTTTTCCCCTGCCAAATGCATCACCGCCTCAAAGGTACAGTGGATGGAATCTGGTCTTGAATGGTTTTTCCATAGAGTCCTAGAACACCCAAATGGAGTTTGGATGGTTAGTTATGACCTTCTCCGGGGTCTGGAGTCATGAAGACTAACTTTCATCCTGACCACAAGATTAACCCTGCCAACCCTGCATGGGCCTGATCTGTTTAATGTCCACCACAAAACATAGTCTCAAATCTCTGAATTCAATGGCTTCCATAGAGTCCAAGAACAATTCAAATCTGCAGTTCTGACGGTAATAGTTGGCAGACCTTCCGACGCCGGGAGGCCACGCATAACTCAAGAAGCATAACTAATGGCAGATCTAAATTTTGCAAACCTTAACTTGGTGAACCCAATACACTACTGGTGAACTCAAAATGTAGTAGACTAAGGGATGAACTTAGCTCGCGACCCAAATGGGCAGGACCACTGGCGAATCCAAACTTGGATAGTCTTCCGCCTGACTGCTTGAGGTAAATGGTCCATAAACCCTGAAGCATAGAGGGTCCGATTTGAGAAATTAAAAGCTCTTACATCAAGTTCTACTCGATGGGATAATCATTCCAAGGACTCAACAACAATCTTTATTTCTACCAAACCAGTTTTAAAGTCCGCTTAATGTGTACCAATGCATAATATGCCTCTCGGTTCAAAACACACCAAATATTCTTCATTACAAGAGCCAAATTATTATTCATTTTAACTCTACATAAAATGGCAATACTAAGGACAATTAATAGTCCAAATCAACCCTGACCATTCGAAATAGTCCCGGAATCTCCAAAGACACTATCCTCGGCGTGTTCGACAGCTCATGGCGTGGCACCGTCGCTCATTACCAACCCAGAATACGCCATCTGAACGCCCTAATAAGGATTTGTGCGGGTTAAGAGAAAACCCCTACCTCTGAGTTTGTCGAACTCCCAACTCGGTCTCTGGTGCGCCCTTGTCGTGAGGATGAACCCTTCCCTACTTCCTGAAAAGCCGGCCTGACTGCTAAAACAGAGAGAAGGCAGAGTCTTCTCTAATCCCTCTTTCCTCTCAACTCACTTGTCTTTCTCTCCTTTCCTCTCTTCCAACCGCGAGAAGAGAAAGTCATGAGATGTCCCTCTCACTTGCCACTTGTCCAAATCTGCGGCTCTTGGATTACCTTGTCACCTTTATCCATCTACCTCATTTTCTAATCACGCTACATGTCTCTTCTTCAAATTCCACTGGAAGCCACGGTTTAATTAGCTTCCACTCACACGTGTCTCACTTGAGCCACTAAGTGTGCCAAGTGTCCCACATTACTCCTATGTTTAAATATGAATTCACTGTCTCGTGGACCGATCATAGAGTTGATTTAACAGATTATTCCAACTATAGTCTGTTTAATTATCCGATCTAAAAAAAATTCTTTGATTTCAATCATCTACAGAGTTTTAATATTTTCTTAAATTCTATTTTCGGTTTCACTTCTTAAAAAGAATTTTCATCCTGTTCTGACGACATATCACCCTATATAGCGATGTGCACTATGTCATACACCAGCCATGACCATAAACCACTAAATCAGAAGGTACCTTCATCCCTTAAACAAGAAGGGATAGGTGGTCTCATAGTGTCCTTGCGCCCCACGTTACTTCCTCCACTTCACTGGCATGCCACAAGATTTCACTAGCCCATGGTCTTAGCGTTGTAAAACTCCGATCTCGACTATCCATGATATTACTACACCGTCCCTCCTCGAAGGTCCCATCTGTATCAACCTCAATCTCTCCCCAAGCCCTTTACATGAGCTGGAAGCGTGGGAATACCTCATGGTTTTTGACATCTTCAGACGGTAAAGCGAAGCGGTAACCCTTGCCCACCCTCTCGAGCATCTCGAAGGGCCCAAAAGCAAAACCCCCTTGGCGACAACTTCTAAACACCGAACCTAACCACTCCTCTCTTGGGCATCACCTTGAAGACGTGATCATGACCTCGAACTCCCGAGAGGTCGATATGGTAGGTGTAACTCTTGTCGACTACGTAGCGCCCCAACTTCGGCATAGGATGTCAAGTGAGGTCACTCTTTTTTTTTTTTTTCACGTATATACTTTAAGCTAGTTTCATTCATATAATGTTAAACAATTAACTTGTATAATGCAGTAGCAGTGGATTACAAAATATATATCTAGCTCCGTATATGAAGTGTTCAACATACCAATATTTACATTGGTTTACAAAATTTCATATACAAATAGACTAAAGGTCTTCCGGTGAGCACCCTATTCTTTGTGTGGCCTTTGGCTAGCTGATGTATGGATGGCTGGTCCTGCGGTCCTCTTACGTACCTGCGGATTGAACACCGTCTTTAAGCTTCTGTTTAGTGAGATTAATACACATGGATGACCTCGATAAGGGTCACCACACTTCTATACAAATGCATATAACCTGATTAACGTTTATGATTCTTATCGTTTCTCGTATATAAATACTTTTCATGTCATCTTGTACTTTTCTTCTTGTTCTTGTAGCGTATACTATCATTGCATAGCAATGTTATGCTTCTCATATCATGTCATATATTCTCTGCTTTTCCTTTGCATATACATCATTTCTTTTATGTTTCGTATGTCTGCATAAACCTTAGAAGTGGATACAGGAAACCATGAGGGCCCGAAGGCGCTGTATTCCTGTATGAAACAGTGGTCCATGAGGGCCCGAAGGCGCTGTTATCATTGTGCGAGACAATGACCATTTATAAAAAGCACGGAGCTGTTTGTGTGATATATTATACCGAAGGTATCATCCTTTGTGCGAGGCATTGACCTATGCCGGTAATATGATGCAGAAATCAGCATGCGAGGCCGGTGACCTATGCGTGTGTGATGCAGAAGGTATCATCAACATGCAGATAGTGACCATCCATGAGGCCGGAGCGTAGTGACCGCTTCGGGGCCGCAGGTGATCCAAGCGGATCTATGTCATCGACTGACGGAGACTCGATATCAGAACTTGTATCTTTGCAGACTTATTTTTCCTAATAGGCATGCCCATCTATCCCTCTACCAGGTTCTAAACAGACAATCAATATGTATTTTATGTTCAGTATATATCTCATATTCCCGAATAATTATTGCCATTCGGTATTCATATGGGATATATAAATATACAATCATTTATTCATATCTTTGCATTTTTCCTATAACCATGCTTACCATGTATACTTTTGAGCTATTTATAACTTCATAATATGACTAACTATGGTTACCTGCAGGACCTACTGTTTTTCATGATTTCTGAAACTAATATAAGTTCTAATTTTTATCAAGCTATCCATGAATAGATTCTTGACTCAATGGGCTTTCCATAGAGTCGAGAACACCGAATCGGAGTTGTGAAGGAGATATGACCTTGAAGTTGGAGGGTCATGATCAACCTTGACGGAGTTGACTGGTGACGAGCTGACATGTCTGGACAGGCTCTATCTATCACCCGGTCTGACATATAATACTTCCTCCAGGCATATGAATGTATTCTTGACTCGATGGGCTTTCCATAGAGTCGAGAACGCAATCGGAGTTCAAGCGAAGGTGCCTGACCTTCAGTTGGAGGTCATGCGTAGTCAACCTTGACGAGCTGACCTGACCTGACGAGCTGCACTGAAGTGACGAGCTCAGTATAAAACCTTGGTCTGACATCTAATATCTTCCTCAGGAATATGGATGATTCTTGACTCCAATGGGATTTGCATGATCGAGAACACTTAATCGAGTTCAAGCGGGGAGATATGACCTTCGAGTTGGAGGTCATCGTAGTCAACACGACGGTGACCTGAAGCGACGAGCACTGAAGTGATGAGCTCAGTATAACAACTCAGTCTGACATCTAATATCTTCCTCCAGGCATATAGATGGATTCTTGACTCAATGGGCTTTCCATAGAGTCCAAGAACATCCAAATCGGAGTTCAAACGAAGGAGATATGATCTTCCGAAGTTGGAGGTCATGCGTAGTCAACCCTGAAGAGCTGACCTGAACTGACGAGCGCACTGAAGTGACGAGCTCAGTCTAACACCTTGGTCTGACATCTAATATCTTCCTAAGACATATGAATGTATTCTTGAATCAATGGGATTTCCATAGAGTCCAAGAACACCCAAATCGGAGTTCAAACGAAGGAGATATGACCTTAGTTGGAGGGTCATCTGCTTGATCCAACCTTGGCGAGTTGACCTGAGCGGCGAGCTGCACTGAAGTGAGCTCGATTACAACACCTCGGTCCTGACATCTAATATCTTCCTCAGGCATATGAATGTATTCTTGACTCAATGGGATTTCCATAGAGTCGAGAACATAATCGGAGTTCAAGCGAAGGAGATATGACCTTAGAAGTTGGGGTCATGCGCGATCATTGCAGCGAGGCGACCTGAACTGACGAGCTGCACTGAAGTGATGAGCTCAGTCTAACACCTCGGTCTGACATCTAATATCTTCCTCAGGCATATGAATGTATTCTTGACTCAATGGGCTTTCCATAGAGTCCAAGAACACCAATCCCGGAGTTGAAGCGGAAGGAGATATGATCTTCAGTTGAAGGTCATACGTAGTCAACGACGATTGACTGAGTGACGGTGCACTCTGAGATGGTGGGCTCTTCAGGACGAGCTGAGCTCTTCAAGACGAGCTGAGCTCTACAGGATGAGGTCTACTGACCTCTATAGGATGAGGTCTGCTGACCTCTGCTGGATGACCTCTATGGCTGACCTCTCACCCATTTGACTGTTCAGAGTAAAAAGACCATAACTTGGTCTACAAGGGTCCGAATTGAGAAATTCAAAAGCCTAACATCAAGTTCACTGATGTGGCTAAATTTTCCCAGAAGGAATTACTGCCAAATTCTCTTTATTTATGACCCAAAAACCCGTTCTAAGGTACGGCTAGTTGACCCGAATTGGCAGAACTGACCCGACCAGATTTAGCTAGGCTGACCTCAGTAAAAGGACTATAACTTAGTCTACAAGTCAAATTGAGAGATTCAAAAGCCTAACATCAAGTTCATTGATGTGGCTACAATTTATCAGAAGGACTTACTTCCAGATTCCCTTTATTTCTGACCCAAAAACTCGTTCTAAGGTCCGGCTACTGCATATGATCAAAAATAGGGAATTTTCTTGGTTCAACTTGCAACTAGACCCTTCCTAAAACACATCTATAGGAGCCTTAGAACTCTTCTCAACTCAACCCTAACCAGAAATGAGGTTGAGAGTTTCCAAACCCAAACCATACACAAGATAAGGTTCCATACCCAAATTTAGTAATTCCATACCTGTAATCTTCTTCTTCTTCTTCTTCTCTCTCTTCTCTCTTGTTCGTATTTGCTCTCCCTTTCTCCAAGATAAAAAATGAGATATTTATTTTGGTCTTATCCCTTTTTATTTCACTTTTTAGTCAAAGGAGGAAACTCTCTCTCTCTTTCCTTTAAGCCACTTGTCTCTTTCATAATTTTCTTCCTTATTTGATCTTATCCCCTTTTTATTTTACTTTGGTCCTCCAACTCTCATAATATTTGCAAATCAATTTATAATATTTTTACAATAGCCTCAAATCTTCTTTATTATTGTAATTTAACTTATGCATATTCCTACTTTTGTTTTTATCTTTATTTTATTCCGAATAAATATACCTTTACGTTTATTATACCCAAAACATGTTATAAAACTGTTAGGGTATAATTTGGGGTGTTACATATTCTAAGCCATGAGAAGACGCTGTCGTATCAAGCTCACCTTCTCGGAGGTGTCTCTAATCAGATCAAGATTAGTGATGGAGCTCTCTCCCACCTCGGTCCAACATATTGGTGATCTGCAAGGCCTCCCATATCACGGCTCATAAGGTGCCATCTGTATGCTCGCCTATTAGCATTGTTGTGAGGCGAATTCCACTAGGGTAGTGCTTTTCATTTGCCCTTATGATCAGGTTATGCCTTAGCTTATGCCTCTAACACACATGTGGTCCTCTACGACTAACCATGCATGCGTAGGTGGAAGGTTGTACTCATGGTCAGTTGTGTGCCCATGGCCTTTTGGAAACTCTTCCAAAAGTGCGCTGTAAACCTCGGGTCTCTGTCCGACACTATGGATACTGGCACTCCATGTAGCCGGACGATCTCTCAGATATACAACCGAAAAAATTCCTCAAGTGTGAAGGTCATCTGGATGACTAGGAAATGTGCTGACTTCTTGAGTCGGTCCACTATCACCCACACCACGTCATGCCTCCACGGCTTCCGTGGAAAGTGGGTCACAAAGTCCATCGTGATATGCTCCCCACGCCCTGCTCTTGTCACCTCCAATGGCAGGAGTAGTCCTGCCCGACCACACGATGCTTAGCCTTTGCACGCTAACACGTGAGACAGTCGAACAAAGTCAACGTGTCATCTCCTCCATTAGTATTAGCGTGAAGATTCGATACATCTTCATGCCATCTGAGATATCTTGCAAATTGGAGCAGTGGAACTCCACAGGATCTTCTCTCGGATATGTCAAGCGGGAACCACTACCCATCCCTATAAGAAGACTACCATGCGTGTGGATGGTTCAAACTTAGTTACCTATACTGTTGTGCAGGTCCACACGATGGACACTATCTCCGCGTCCGTCACAGGACTCAATCCTCTGTCAATAGAGGCGATGTAGCTACGGACTCCCCCAGCGTACCACGAGGCTGCTCAGCATCACGTAACCCCCAGGTGCCTACGGTCTCAAGTATGCCACTTAGGAAGCTATACTGGCGATTACTCCCATGACTACATTGGCGCATCCAACCACCACATTTGCCTTATCTGGATGGTAATGCAAAGTGAAGTCATAATCCTCTAAGAACTCCATCCATCTGCGTTGCCTCATATTGAGGTCCCGTTGGGTAAAGATATACTTTAGACTTTTGTGGTCTGAGTACACCTAAAATTGCTCACCATATAAATGCGTGAAAATCTTTTAAAAGCGAGACTACGGTACATGACTCCGTATCGTGTGTGGAGTAGTCTGCTCATGATTCTTATTTGGTGGGAACCAAGCTACCACTGCAGTTATCAAACGCATCCCCAATGGCACCAGGCTCACAGCCACCACCTTGCACCACCTCTATGGTTTCTAAGCTGAGACTGGGCGACTCCTCACACTCAAGATTATTTCACAGGGTTCCTGATCTCAGAGCTGGTGTCAGATTGGTTTGGTGCTCCAGGCTCAATACACCACTTTCAGTTCAGTACTTGATTTAATGTATACAAAGTCATGTTGGCTGACTGCATTGCTCAAACGGGCTGTAAGTGGATCTCTGTTGTTTTATGGAGATGATTAATGGATCATGGCGGTTCATCAGGTGGGTGGTCAATCCTCATCACTTAAATTAGAATGAAGTAGTCAAATGGGACAGGCCTGCCACCAGGTCCAGTTTGGTGGTGTGTGTAGTCAGGCATCTGCCAGCTCAGGTCCACTGTGCGTCTTAGGCCGCTCTCCCCCAGTCTCATCTATTAGCCTCGTTTGAAAATTTGGGTGCTTCAATGAGGTCTGTTTGGGTGGCTGCATCCTCCATTGGTCAGCCAAATCAATGATCTGTGAAGTGGGTTGGTTCAGTTGGTATCTCTCTTCATTCTTGATGTTCATTGGTCAAGGGTCCATCTTCCCACTAGCCTGCTGGGCGTCGTTGGATGTGGGATCATGATCCCTGCCATGCTCTGTACTTGGTTTCATGTTCCCTCAGCTCTTCCTTCCATCATCAGGTCAAAGGTGTGGCTACCAGGTCTGCTTCAATCCAAAGTCCCTTCCTATGGGTGTCAGTTTAGCTCATGGACATACCTGTTTCCTTTCATTTGTGAGATCAAATTAGGTCCTCTTACAAGTCCTCAGGTTGAGTACTCATTGTTCTTGGCCTAGTTGCTGGAGATTGTTTTAGTACCAGGTGAAAATGTGAGTCATATCCTGGATCATGAATTTTACCATTTGTGGCGAAAGGGCAGCCTCTCACCAAATCTTTGTGTGCGTGTATTTCTTTTGATTCATCAGTGGCATAGACCATTATATCACCCATTCAAGTGTTGCTTTGTTTTTTGAGAGATCACTAGGGATCCAGCTCGATCTGTATGCTAAATCACATGCCATTCTGGGTGCTGGAGGCTCCACGACCTGCAGGTTCTAATACTCAGAGCCCCAACTCCACACAGGTCACTAAGTGGGTGATCAAAATTTTGATTCAAATCTTTCTCCCACCTGTAAAGGATAGCACTTGTCTATGTGTGGCTGGGTTTCGCTGTTGATGACGTGTCCGGCGATGCCCTGCACCCTCATGTCTGCACTGGGCCAATCCTCCCATGGCTGCATCGCTCTGGCACTTGTGTCGAGGGTTTGAGTGGCTCACAGGCGCCACGGCCTGTTGTCCCAGGTGCGGGCTTTATGTCTCCTTATCGACTGTTGCCCCTACCGCCTGGGATCTTATACCGAAATCCACAATGCATATAAAGGCTCTGTGAGGCAATGGGCATGCTGTTCAATCTTGATCAGTTCTGCACCTGTCCCACTTGCTTTGGCTAACCAGCTCAGGCCTGACCAAGCCCTGCCTTAGCCGTTTAACTCCTCATTCTCCACCTTTTGCACCATCAAGTCTGCACACATCTCATCCTCCCCCTTTGATTCACCTTGGTCATTCATGATTCATGTAGTGAGGTCCCAGTCCACCCCCAAATGGACCCGATGCCTCCAGGCCTCTTGGCTTTGATTACTGAGGCATTTAAGTAATCTGACCAGGCTGTTTCCTTCAGTGGAGCTGGCCCATACCATCAAGTTCAGTCCCTGGCCCAGCTAAGACTCTGGCACTTCCATATCATGTTGGCAGATGCCCACTTATGAGTCGGGGACCCTTCAGAGTGTTTCTCAGGTCTGGGGGTTCAGTGATCCCTATGTGGGGCCTCTGTTTGCCACCGGCTGGTCCACGTGGGTGAGTGAGTCCTCCACATGGCCTCTGAGCCTTTAAGTTTTGCTTTGGGCCAGTGTACACGCTACTGGATCCTCCTGAATGCTGGAAGTGGTGCACTGGAGCCTTTGGGTTCTTGAGCCTCACGAAACACTCACTTTCACGGCATCGGTGACGTGAGTAACTGATCTCAGTATCATGAGGCCTGGTGATCAGTGGTTGTGGCTGCTGATGGGTGATCTTATCTCAGTCTAATTTTGACCCATATGACTAGCAGTGATTTATTTCATTTCTCCCAGTTAACTGTGGTGCACTTTAGCCCCCAGTGACTTGTTCTTTGAGACTGCACAGGCACCATCATACCTGGTGGTACCCATTGCTATGCTGTCAGTTTAATTCGTTTAAGAAAATTTTCAGTATTCCAACCTTTGGCACCATTCAGGTTCATCAACACTGTGTACTTGCACACCTTTTTATAATGCTTTTGGCTCCCCCTTCAGCCTGTACCTAAGCTGCTGTTCCCGGCCAGGATTACATGGCCTTCCGCTCAGCCATGAATCTCATTTGAATCTAGATTGCCTTGACCTCCCAATCAGTGGAGTCTAGCTGTGGGCTCTTCAGTTCTGACTGTCATGGAGTTTGTTTATTGGAGTTGTGGGTGCTTCAGCTGATGCCGTACTGCTAAGCCTCCCAATCTGCTCCCTTAAATCTGGTTCAGGGACTTTCATTTCTCCCCAAATACCACAGCCATATCTTCAAAATTCTAAAAATTCATCTACTCTGCACATCATCACAAGTACATGACTCTTTATTTGCCTCCCATTGATTCCTTTAAGTTCACTTTATATTGCACAGAAATGGAACATCCCTCATTGGGTTGATGACCATTGTTGCAGTCATTCTCATTGGGTTCCTCCACAAGATTGCACATACATTGACATGACTAGGCATTTTGAATATGCAAGGGTACCACACACATTATATAAGGTCTCAAGAACTCCTATACACCATTTTGTTGGGTGAGTCAGGTTCAATGGCTGTTTGTTCTTGACCTCACGGTTTAGGTGAAATGTGGACAGCCTCAGAAACAGATCATTGGATTATGACAAAGAAGCTAGTTCATGGGTACATCAAGGCGTAGTTAACTGGAGCCAAATCTGTGGATTCTGAAAAAATCTCTGTTGAGATTGTTTCCTTTGTTTGGCTTTAGCTTTACTTCTGCTTTTCCCTATCTTCCCATTCCCATTTTGAGGTAAGTCAGTTCACATTTCTTTCATCTGCCGCACTATACTACTATTCACTTGTTCAATCACTGGCCTCACTGCAAATTCACTCATTCTCTAAATTTCATCTATGATCTATTCTTGACAATTATTTCAAATCTCATTTGTAAAGTGCAGAATATTCTGCAGTCCTTCTTCATGAGCAATATTCCTAGTTCTTCATTCACGACCACCTAAATGGAATTTTCTCGCTCGGTTCAAAGCTTTGAAGGCCAGGGTTCTGACTAAAAACAAGCCTCAGAACATTTCTAACCATTTACATGGCTCTTAGCCAAAGATTAACACAAGTAGGAAAAGATTCCTACCTCTTGGAGTTGTCGGAACTCCACCAAATTGGTGCCCACGCGTAGCCCTCGCCGCGTAGAACAACTTTCCTTCTTGCTCCGTCGAGAACCGACGGTTCGATCGGCAAGAAACCTAGAGAGAAGATGCTCTCTCTCTCTCTCTAAAAAAAATCAAATCCAGCCACTGCATTACCCGTTCCAGCCCACTGCCCATTTTTGGTCTTTTAATTTGGAGAAGACAACACTATTGCAATTTTGTCTCTTCCTCATTAACAATTGTATTAATTCCACTTGTTTCCTTTTGTCTTGATTTTGACACCTGACTTAATCTAAGCCGTCCATTCACATCATCTCTCTAACCTTGCAACATGTGTCACAAGAGTAAATGTAGTGGGTGACTTTTGTCGCATCCGCGTAATACCAAGCCGGTTACATATTTTCGACACGGTGCCTCCGGCATTCAGAAATTCCGACCGTCTAGGAATTCTGAAATTAATTGGTAGCGAATTCCTTGAAAGCGATTCAATGGTGGTCAGTTCATCATCCAAGATCTAGAAAAGATTTCGGATTTTCTGAATGACCATTTGCCCTTTTTCGGAAAATTGGAATTTTCGGGTTTTACAAGCACGCAAAAGCAGCGTCGTGCGGTGTTCTAATCACGTCAGTATTTGCTGGAATCACCTACCTAGAAGCCACGACATCGAAATTTTGTGATGCTCATATCGGACACACCTTAATGACCATGGCTTTAAACCCGTGTCCCTCGAGCCACTAGATGACCGATATACCTGCTCGATACCATCTTCCTTCAGCGCCAGAGCCCGAGGGTCCGTTGACCCTGATTAACCTGCGCGGAAAACTGTGTGTCTCATTTCATGAGACTCATCATGAAATAAGATATTTCGATAGGGCCCGTCATCCGTACTCGTCCGTGCAGTTACAAAACCATACATTTTACATAGATTGAAGTTATTACATCACTCTTAATACAAAACATATATTAAAACTAGTTCGTTTTTTTAATATATACACAAAACATGAATCAAGGCCAGTCAGGCCCGGCTTCATAGTCTAGGCCTACAGAGCGTCGTCGCCTATACATGTCACAATACTAGAAAGGGGATCCACGTGGCCAGGTGAAGTAGCCAGCCAGTGAAGTGATAATCTTCTACAAGGGTTACTCCCCACCTAAGTGCTCATGCAATGACACACTAAACATTCAAGTAAAATACAAGTCCCTACTCAAATGTCTATATGTTATGGATGAGAATGTGATACACCCATCCCCACATCTCGAGCCCTCATTGACTCCCTCACGCATGCCTAAGCCAAGTGTGAAACACTATTTTCAAAACAAAGGTTTTTGTTCTTGAGAAACATAATGATAATTTTCAATAAAATTATATTGGACAACCCTCTGAGGTGAATTGCTGGATAACTCTCAGGCCGGTCATGGGTCATCTCTGAGAGATGAGCTGTGGATAACTCTCGAGAGCAATTGTCGAAAAATATTCCCATGAAATTCATTTGACAACCATGTTTTTCATGTCATGCACTCATACCTACTATTCTAGGTTGCCCCAGTGCATATAAAATTCAATATACCATTTTACAATAATTCATGTTAATATATCAAGCATGCATATATATATAATGTGAAATTCACCATTACATGTTATTCACACAACTGCTTAGGCTGACCTTAATCGTCGATTGCTAATGTCCTCTGAGAACATGAATACAATCTTGACTTAATGGGATTTTCATAGCGTCTAAGAAAACCCGAAACGGAGTTCGAATGAAGAAGTTATGACCTTCCGAAGTTGGAGGTCACACATGAATAGGCAGCCTTACCTTGACTGCAGGCACCTTGCAGCGGCCCCTTTTGTGACTCAGTACCGCTACCTCCCATAGGCATGCGGATGAAATCTTGACTCAATGGGCTTTCCATAGAGTCTAAGAAAACCTGAAACAAAGTTCGAACGAAGAAGTTATGACCTTCCAAAGTTGGAGGTCACACATGAATAAACGTACAAGCCGGCCTACCGACCTACGACCTGCCCAGGCAGAAGCCCCTTTAGAAGCCCATTTCACAGTACCCAGCGCCCTCGAAGTCTGGATGAAATCTTTCTTCAATGGGCTTTCCATAGAGTCCAAGAACACCCAAAACGGAGTTCGGATGAAGAAGTTATGACATTCCGAGGTTGGAGGTCACATATGACTAACGATCCTAATCATTAATTGCGGCCAGCCACACAGTGACCCCGGGTGCGATGTCCTACGAACGGTAAAATTTTGACCTTAATCGGACGGACCCGGTAAGGTGACCCGGTCAGGCGAACCCGATCGGGTAGACAGCAAGATGGGTGTGGGGTGACCTTGTTGGGCGAACTGTTCCAGGGTGAACCAGTGATGGACCAATTTGGGGTAACTGGCGGGTGAGACCAGTGAAGCCGAACCGGTGAGACGGCCTGGCTCGTTGTTCGGGTAAACGAACCATAACCAGGCTCTGAGAGGTCCGATTTGAAATTCAAAGCCTCACATCAGTTCAGTGTAGCTGATTTGAAAGGACTCACTACGAAATTCCCTTAATTTCGTACCCAAAACCAGTTCTAAAATTCAGGTTAATGTGTACTACCACAATATAGTAGCCTTCCTTAGTTGAAAACACAACCAAACATTCACAGCCCAAGTGAGACAATAAGCCAATTATTCATTTAAGCTACTTGCGCAAAAAAATGGCGCGCAAGGACAATTCTTGGTAAAGAAATCGGTCATTTGTAAAGCAGGTCAGGAATCTCAGCCACTATCCGAGTCTTGGGATGGTTCACCGACCACTCGACCCATGCCGCTTGAATGACCCTTAGAGTGAGGATTCATGATAGGAGAAAACCGGCCTCTCGAGGTTTAGTCGAAACTCATATTTCCGACTCTACATGCGAAGCCCATATCGTGAGGATGAGCTGCTACATATTTCGCCTAAAAGCCTTTGGGTCCGATCGGTAGGAATCTAGAGAAGGTGAGACCTCTCTCTCTGCTTCTTCACTCTCAAATTTGGTTTCTTTCTCTCTCTCCTTTCCTACTCTTGTTGGTTGGGAAGATAGAGTCGAGTGAGATGTCATACTCACTTGCCACTTATCCCAATCTAAGTGTTCCATTGGATTCTGCTATCCACGCTATATACATCTTTAGTTTCCTTCCAATCATGTGTTGCCACATGTCTCTTCTAGGTCCCACTTGAGCTATTTGTTTGACTAGCTCTCCACTCGACATGTGTCTCATCTTGAGCCACTCAATTGCGCCAAGTGTCCCGCACTACTCTCGGTACCTTGTAAAATGTGGAATTTCGACTGTCTCAGAATTCGACGAAATTCGACGTGGTAGCTAGATTTCGCGAGACGATTCCAATGGTGAAGTCCGTTTCCTCATCCGAGATCTAAAAAAAAAAAAAATTTCATGATTTTGATCGAAATTACCATTTTACCCTTTTTCGAAAATTCGAATTTTTCGGGGTTTCACAGTGTTATAAATAATTCATTGAAAAATGTGAATAACCACACATTTACTGGTAAATAATTATGGATGTACTTATTACTGTATTAATAAAGATCTCTATATATATAGGATCCTTGATAATGAAAGATAAGAAGAAAAAAGACCTTTAGAGTTTTCTCTTTCCCTTCTCAGTTTCTCTCTTTCTTTCTTCTTTCTTTATAACATCTATGATATATTCTACATATTTATCTTCCATATATCGTCCTTGCTCCTTATCGAGTAAGTTTCCAAATTTTGGGACTTCTCTAATTTATAAAGCGGTTGGCCATTTGATTGAAAGGAGTGCGAAATAACATTCCTATCGGAGGAAGCATGGCCATGAGAGATGTTTATGAAACCCGGGAAAATTAGTAATTTTCGAAAATGGCAAAATAATAATAATAATAATTACTGAATGGTTAGGAGCGTAAAAAATTATACAGTCGAAATCGATAATTTCAGAAAAGTTTCGTCAAGTGCGAGGCAGTCGAAATTTTGATTTTTGGTGATAAGTGGCTAGTGACTCAGTGAGCAGTTTTCTGAAAATCTCAGGAGTCGATAATGAAACTTAAGTAAGTTCGTTTTAGAATAGAAATTGGGCGAAAATAAATAAATTTTTAGGCGAAAGCAGAGGCTAGAATGAAAGATGGGCTGTAGCGTAATGTGAGCGTGTAGTAAACTAAGAAATAAAAAAAGGAAAAAGAAAAGAAAGGAAATAAGAAAAGTCAAACAAAAGAGGGAAAGGACAGAATTGGTACAAACCGGTAGTGAGGAGAGAAGGGTGTGAAAGAGGGAATGAGAGGGGTAGAGAGAGAGCTACGCCTACCACAAGATCTGAGGAGATCAATTTATCGGTTTTTTATTGGAGAGCGAGGCAAAGAAGTTTATCCATAGCATCACTTGTGAAATTTACGTGTGGGTGAAATCTTGGAGTCTCGTCAGGCCTTCAACGAGAGGTAAAATTTCTGCTGATTATTTTCTAGCCAAGGTCATTTAGCCAGCGTGGGGTGTTCTTTAGGTGTAAATGGGCTGCGATGATTCCAGTCCCAAGATTTTGGGATTGAATATTGGAAATTTTGGGATAGTCCCAAGTAGTCCCAAAGCGGGTTGAGTTGGTTTAAATCTTGAGTTGATGTCTTGGGTTTTGTTGAGTTTTTCGGTGTCGCGTAATTTATTTGATGAATGGAATCAAAATGGTTTATGGCGTGAAGGGACGGGGAGAGGTGCCTTTGTTTTATGGGTATGAGATTTGGGCCATTTTGTGTGTTATTGTTGGAAAATAATAATATATTTGTTATGGTAATAAATTCTGTCATTAATATGTGCTTGCGTGATGTATTAACATGGAAATTGTGATGAATGGAAATTATATGTAAGAAATATAATTATCCGAAATTTATAATTGTTGCATGTAACTCTTATTGTGCATGTAGCATGACATAACATGAAATGATATATTTACATTTCATATGCACTGGGACATCGTGTCAAGTCGGGTGTGTGTTCATGGTATTGGTTATTCACCGTTGCTTGGTAGATGTGTGATGAACTCGGAAATTAGTACAATGTCAATTAAGATTCCTGAAGTGCATAAAATAATAATAAATTTCGTGTGTTTTGGTGAAGCCAGATCAGGCGAGATCCCTCGGGGTGAACTGAAATTTTATTCTTGGTTAGACATATGTATCCAATGATAAAAGTTCGCGAAAGTGTCGGAAGGTGTACAAAGTCTACGGTGAGACCCCGGAAATTCGCTACCAAAATAAACACACAGGATTTTGTAAAATTGAATAAACATTGGAGGGTTATCCAATGGGTTAAGTCATTGGGTGAAACACAGTATTTGGTTCCACACTTGGCATTTGCATGTGGCGAGTTGAACTCGGGTTATGGGCATGAGAGTTTCATCTCATGCATGACCGTAATATTCCATATAGGATTGCATTATTTATATGGAATGTGATTAGACATTTTCATGGTTGCCATTGCATGTGCATTTTAGGTGGAGAGTAGCCCTTGTAGGAGAATTTTCCTATTGGGCATTGCTCACCCCGTTGTGAGACCCCCTTTTAGGTATAAGGGGTGTACAGGGAGATAACGCTCTGACGAGGCCGTGATTATGAAGAAGGCCGATGTCTGGCCTTGATATTACTTTTTAGTAACATTTTTGTATAAAAGAATTGTAACTAAATTCTTTTGGGACTATTGTCTAAATAGTAAAGTATGAAATTATGGTAAGAGAGCAATGATCGGACTCTTATGGACTGTAATTAAGCGTTTTATTTTCATATTTTAGGTTTAAATGTGAATGAATGAGTCAGATAAGGGATACCTGGCGAGGATATGTGACGGATGGACCATGTGGGGTCAATACTACTTACATTGAGACTACTAGATGGGGTATGATTATCTTGTTATACATGTTGTATGTTGGGTGGGGCTCCCTCAGAACAGGAGACTCTACCCGATTTTAATAATGGATCCGATAAATGGGATACAACAGTGTGGTATCGGGTCAACCGAAATCCACAGGAATTCCGCAGGTTGACGGTTATCAACGGGACCCCCGGATTTAGGGTTTCACATTTTTACTGTTGTCGGATCCACCATGGTTGCTATAATGTTTGTATGAACTTTTTGGCTATACTTGCACAATCTCAATACTTCCTCGGCGTTGTCAGGATTCTTTGAATTTCTTGATCCCATATTTCAATCACCTTCAACGAATTCTTGGGGAAGTGGATGAGACCCAGTCAAGCTTACACCAACATTGGGACTTACCTCTGCTGTACTTCATCCTCTCAGGCATCTCGCTTGGTCGGAAGTTTGGCCTATGACAAGAATCTCGTTCTCGGGATAAACGATTTCGAAGAGGTGGAAGATGAGTTGAAGGGCGTCAAAGTCCGATGGCTTCACGAAAAACATCCCTCGAATACCAAGACAATTTCGTTAATCTGTAAGGCAGCTAATCCGGAGAAGAAATTACTACACTCTCACTTTCCATAAATGGCACGAGAGATAAAGTCACGGATCTTACTTGAATCATGTGAAGGGTGCGAGCGTCGACATGAAACGGTGAAGAAGCTTTATGCGAAGCGAGGATGATGAGTGGAACGGTGTGGCGTTCCGACATCGCTGTTGTCTCTCGGATATCGAGTCTGGATCGTCGAGGCATTAACACAGCGGCCAAGAACACGCGAAACAAGCAAGAGGCAAGCCCAGCGGTGGTGTAACCGGCCACGACTCTGATGCTTAAGTTGGACATAAAGATAGAGAGCGTAAAGATGTCAGTCTTGTAGGCATATATTTTCACATACCTTTATGTTGCCATTGCTTCCTTATATATGAAGGAGGTTGATGATCCACTTTTTATGGAAAGTGGGTGATTGGTTTCCGAAATGGAAGGGAGGTAGGCACTTTACTTGCACGTCAATCATTTTCCCTTTTGGATAATTAAGTCGTTCGAATCTTCCACCTCAAGGGTCGTTTGATCATCTTCAGGGCGGCTATGTACGAGGTTTGTGGGAGGACATGTTCTTGAGCTGCAAGGGATCAGCCGGGGAATCATTGGTTGGCCATCTTCTAAGAGATGGCCGCTGGCTAGAAAAGGGCATGCAGTCGGCTAGAAGAGGATGTGTCTGGGCAATAAACCCTTGAGGCCTTTGTTGTGATCGGATAGCCCACAAGCCAGACTTCAGGCCGTGGTTCATATCCATGCTCTTGTGGGGATACTTAGGGCTCCTGTGGGCTTTGATCCGTCTGGGCCTTTTGAATGGGGATGCTGGGCAAAAAGTCATGGTACCCATAATGCCCCCCTTTTTCCGGCTGGGGAGTTCAGTGTTCCCTGGCTGGAAAAATACCTTATTTTTTATCTGCTTGTCTTTAGGAAATGAGGACCGTTAATGCTTGCGTGTTCCAACGTGCACGTTTCCGGGGAGTCTTCTATTTTTGGTAATGCTTTTAATACGCCTTTTTGAGTTTCCCACGGGTTCGTTACCCCTATAAAAGGTTGCAGGGTGATTGATTTTTATTTCACTGGCTGGTTTTGAGTTTTCGATAGATGTGCATGGCTAGACACTGGCAGATGCTGCTAGTACCAGGCTTTTCTAATTGCTTATGGGCTGAATGTGTGTTGACAGAGGTCGGTTAGTGACTACAAAGAACATTCTAGAGCGTGCTAATTTACCTTTGGAGGGGTATTTTTGAGCCTTATACGCCCCCTTGGGTGGTTCAAGAACTCGGATGGAGAACACCACTTCTAAATCACTAAAATTTTATATCTCCATGTTCAGCGATAAGCCCCCTTGTATGCCCCTCTATTTTGGCACTGTTGAAACCATGTCGCCGAGGAGGAGAGGGCGAACTCTCATCTTTCTTAGCCTCTGGCTGACAATTGTTTCTTTATTAGCCTCTGCGTGTGGGTTTTTGCTCTTTTTAGCCTCTGCGGCAACAACACCCTCTTTCTTTTTCTGCAATGGGGGCTTTTTCTTCAAAATTTTCTTCTTGCTTAGCCTTCTTCTTCCTCTTCTTTTTCTTCCACTTCCTCTTCTTTTTCTTTACTTTTTTAGGCTCAGTTTTCAACCCTGATGGGTTATGCAATTGTCTTAGGCTCAGTTTTCAACCCGGATGGGTTATGTAATTGTCTTAGGCTCAGATTTCAGCCCGAATGAGTTATGTAATTGTGAACGTCATTTGGTGTAATTAATGAAATTGTGTTTTTGGAAATTTTTGTGTTTTGTCTTGCCTTATTTTTATTATGCTTGGCTAACCGGTGATCAATCGTGGATCAATTTCTTTGGACAAGGGTTATGGCGTTTGATGAATTCTAGAATGGATTGGCCATTATGATTCCTGATTGAACCTAGCTTGGCGATTCGACTGGCTTAGTCTTGGGGGCGGGAGAACATAGCTGAGGGGCCACAGACGGCTGCGCTCATTCACTGTGCCCTAGTAAGTGAAGCGTCATTAGGATTCAAATCGTTTAGAGAGGCGATGAGTCAGTAGCGCATTTAATGCGCCTATAGGGGCTATACGCCTTATACTTAGGGAGTCATAATTGGATTTTACTCGCTCCCATCGTGTCTACACCATTTTCTTGTTTCCTTTCCGTTTAAGAATTTATGTTGATACTTCGCCGTAGGATTGCGTGTTTTGCAGATAGTTTTTTTCAGGCGTTTATCTTCCCCTATCTTCTAGGTAAGCCTTGTTTTTGTCCTGGGTATGTTAGATTCCAATTGTCGGCATGTGTCCGGCACCGGGAACGTAAGAAGGTGTTTTTTGGATATGCTAGAACTAGGGGTTTTTTTCCCTGGCCTAGTGTTTTCATGTGCGCTCTTGCCCTTTTACATGTTTGGTATTACGGCATGGAACTGACTCCCATTTCCTCTGTCCTTTTGTTGTTGTCTGCTTGCAATATGACGAGAGGTCAAGAAGAGACTTCCATTAGTCAGGCTGGGTGCAGGAGAGGGCCTGGGTGGGATACGCCTTCTGCAAGCAGCATCATTTCTTCTCTGTCGATGGAGGAGTTGAGGTCTTACTACCAAATTTCTGGCAATATCAATATTGAATTGTCGGACGATCCAATCGAGTCCACTATCGGGGAAGAAGATGGTGCAGTATATTTACGGGAGCGACTCGCAGCCGAGGCTTCGCTTCCTCGTTCGTCTCCCAATCAAGTAGTTCTACGCTGCCGGAAGCCCCGCACGATCTTGTCCACATCCCCTGATATTATTCGGATCTTGGCCAAGTGTAAGCGTGCGAACCTCCTTTACCAAGCTGGATATTTCGTTGGTAGAGGTTTGCTATTTACATTGAAGTGCATGGAGGCGACTATCCACTGTAAGCCAGGCCCACGACTAAGTTATTCTGAGTTACGACTTCGCTTAAGGCCGCGAGGCGAAGGCGTGATCTTAGTCGGAAGGGCGTAATTATGAGACCACAGGCTCTTTTGACCTCGGATTTACTTTGAGCAGAGCAATGTCATTCCAGATTATTGTCGAGTTGTGGGATTTGTATGTCATTGTATGTTTATCCTACGTATTTTCTTAATCAACACTTTTTCATGTAGGGAAAAGCCGGGCTGGTGCGTGTTTGGGTGGAGAAAGGTTTGGGTATTCGTTATTAGACCTTCGACTTTAGTCCACTGCGGAGTTCGTCTCCGACGGACCGAGACCCGAGGTGGTTGGTCGAGGTAGTGATCGATCTTCGGCTGGCGACTACTTTTTTGGTTAGAGAGGATTAGGCCTTGCTGACATTTAAGGAGGTTGATAGTAGAAGCCGTCTCGCTATTTTTTCTTTTATAAAAAGTTCAGCCTGCCCCCAAGCATTCAAGAAGGAAGGAGGGTGCACGAACGGCGGCGCTGACGGGGATGAAGATTTTGTCAGCTGGTTGCCCCGATATCACAGCCGCCCCCTGGCGCGAAGAGGAAGAAGAAGAGGATGAGATGGTTGACCTCGTTCATAACTTTGGCGCACAGAGGCGCAAATGGGGTGCCAGCTTCAAGCGGGCGACCGATGCTACCCCCGAGGTGGTTGGTGAGGTTGATCAACACCCCACCGGCGGAGGTTCGGAAGAGCATGCGATAGTCATTATGGACTTGCCTGAGATGGCTTTCATGGCCAATCGGTTTTGGAGTCTGTGCCCTCGGCAAATTCAAGAGAGGTTCCTCTATCTCATGGGGAGGTCCGGGAGGGTATTCCCTAGGAGACTACTAGCCGGCCGACCAGGCTCGTCTTCCTAATTCAGGGCGTAGTGGGTTTATTTAGCTTCGGTGGCTGTTGCTATATTCTTATATTCCTCCATAGGGCCAAACTCCCCCTATGGAGGAAGTATCGCTCTGGGCGAAGGTGGAGATTATCAATCGGCCCAGAGTCATTCAGCGGGGTGAATCCCAGGCCACCCATTGGAGTGTAATACCGTAATGCTTCGGATGTCGGTAGAGGTGCAAGCCGAGGGGAAGGGTGAAAAATATGCCGTTTCGATCCTTGCCTCACACTTTTGGGAAGATCTCGAAGCGGGTGGTGAAGGCGGCATCTTGTCCACAGCCGCAGCCGTCCGATCAAGGCCGGTACGTTCTAAGCCCATATGCCCGCTGTTCTGAAGTATCATTCTGGGAGTCATTGCTTTATTCTAAGGTGTTTTTTTGCAGGCTATTACGGCTATCCGGAACATGACCTATCAACATCAAGAGTTCCAGACTCAACTGAGGGATGCGAAGAGGTTGCGGCTCTATGCTCAATCGATCGTCTCTGACCATAGGAAGCGGTGCTTCTTATTGACAGTCAAGCTCCAGCTAGGAGAATGAAGCCAAAGAAAGCTGTTTGAAAAGATGGCCGAAATTTGAGCGAAGAGAATCTTGCTCGTCATGATGATGGCCCGGTATGGATCTTGTCTGACTAGGGGAGTGCCGGGGCGAAGTGGGTGCGAGTTGGCTCAGTCCAAAATGCCACAGCGGTTCTGCGAGGAAGGCTAGGCGGAAGATGAAGCTAGTGCGTCGGCCTGACAGACGAGTCTCTGCTACAAGATTCGGGACTTATGGGATGAAATGTTTTTATCAAGCAAGAGGCCCATAAAGAGAAAAAAAGGGTATGAAGAGGCTACGAGGAGGGCTTGAGCATAATCTTCAACTATAGGTATGGTTGTTGTGCTTTTGAACATAACATTTGTGGAAGTCAACCCGAGGTTTGAGACGGGATGTTGGACATTCCAAGTTGTTATCTCGAGTTCTTTAATCCTTGATGCCCGCAGGTGTTGTCACTTTGCGGCGCCATGGATGTTCGATCTGGTGATGTGAATGAGCTGAGAGGAGGCTCGCGATCAGTTCTTGAAACGGATCGCAAAAATGGAGTGAAAGATCATCTCTGCGTCGAGTTGGGCCGGGTAAAGAGTCTGCTTTCTCCGCTTAGAGTAACTAGGGAGAGTGAGAAGCATAATGTTTCTGGGTTGCTCATTGAGCCTTGTTCCTTCACCCATGTTTTGCCGCCCTGGTTTTAATTGTTTCTTCTACCGCTTCCTTAGTCGGGCTTCATTATGAACCAGTTGGGCATCAACCATACTGGGCCGGTAGGACATCAACCTTACTCGGACTTTGTTATGAACCAATTGGGCATTAACCATACTGGGCCGGTAGTACATCAACCTTACTCGAAATTTGTTATGAATCGATTGAACATCAACCATACTAGGCCGGTAGGACATCAACCTTACCCAGACTTTGTTATGAACCAGCTGGGCATCAACTATGCAGATTCGGTGGACATCAGCCTACCCGGACTTAGTAATGATCGGTGGGCATCAAGCACTACTAGACGGTGGACATCGACCCTTACGGGCTGTGGAAAGTGAGGCGAGTAAGTTAGAAATTGAATCATTCTTTATTGATAGTACCTTTTTGAGGTGCATAACATTCCATTCTAGCTACGGTCCGTCTAGTTTATCCCATCCATGCGATCGATTCATCGGCGTGTTGCAGTTTCGTTCCTCCAGTTTCTTTGGAACTTCAGGTGATGGATCGGTAGTATTTTCAAAAATTTTCTTAGACCAAGTCCACAGGCGACATCTGGGGTTTACATGTGCACATTGACATAGGTTTTCCTTTCTTTGTGGTATGTGATGCTATTCGCGCAGTTGCTGCTTTGCGCGGTTTGTTTGCCATGTCTAGGTCTTTGATCACAGTGTCAGCATTCGACTGCTTGGGTATATCAATTCGGAGCGTGGGCATGCCGATTTCTAGAAGGACTATAGCCTCCATCCTATAAGTGGCCTTGAAAGGGAGATATCGGTTAGCTGTAATTTGTCATTAATAAGCCCAAAGTACTTGGGAGTTCATCCACCCACTTGCCTTTAGCTGAATCTAACCGTTTCTTTAAGGATGTTAATATGGTCTTATTTGAAGCCTCTGCTTGGCCATTGTTAGGAATACCGTGAGATTGAATATAATTGGTATTTTGATTACAGCGAGGAAGTTTAAGCGACTATCAAATTGAGGCCCGTTATCATTACAATTGATCGGAATTATCCCAGGAACGACAAAAGCGATATTCTTCCGGATAGATTGACTAACATCCCCTATCTTTGATTGATCAGCTGGTACCATCCCTTTCTTTTTGAAATAATCGGTGGCTCGACATGCTTTCTAAGCCAAGGCGGTGAGAACCTTCGACTATGTCAATTCCCCATTGGCCAGGCCAAGGGCTCGTGATGGAAATTAAATCATATTTGGTGATCTCGAGACGAATTTGGTCGTGGCATCGATCACACTTTCGTACATAGTCGGCGACGTCGGATCTCATGGTTGGCCAGTAATACCCCTGAGTGTAGGCTCTATGTTCCATTGTTCTACCTCCTGGATGATTACCACATATCCCTTAATGCAGTTCGGCTAATACATATTGTCTCTGTTCGGTAGTTAAGCACTTTGGGTCACATTCCCGTCTAGGGGCCAGTTCATGGTGCCACGTTAACCCCGAAAACTGGCGGCCCCGGTTGGATCTTGTGAGCTTTGTTTATTTCGTTTGGGAGTTCTCCCGTGTTAATACACTGCACTATGGGGTCCATCCAGGAAGGGGAGACCTCGTTTACATGACTTACCTGGGTAGTGATAATTGAAGAATCCGACTGATAATAGATGGGCAGGAACATTGTTTTACATTGCTCGCGGAAGAAGATGGATATGGCAACTAAAATCCGCTTTACATTGCGGAGTCTGCGGTGATGTGTTCGAGCTTCCAGGCTGAAAAGCTGCCCAAGCGTTGCTTAACCAGGGATACATACTTTGCCATTCAGGGGTCTTGCGACTCATATTCTTCATTCACATGGCCTACCACCAACTGAGAATCACTTCGAATCAGAAGCTTGTCGGCTAACACAGTGGCTGCCAGTTCAATTCCAACTAGGATAGCCTCATATTCGGACTTGTTATTAGAAGCGTTGAAGCTTAAACGGATAGCTTGCTCAATTTTCTCCTCGATCAAAGATTCAAGTTGCAAACCGATGCCGACTCACAGTTTACGGATACCACAGCTACATTAAAGTCCACGATTCAGTTGCCTGGCTCATTCAGTTAGAGTTCTGGCTATAAAATCTGCCATAACTTGTCATTTTTTAGCCAATCTTGGCTTGTATTGAATATCGAATTCGTTCAATTCGATTGCCCATCGTGCCATCCCCCTTGACAAGTCAAGCTTGTGAATGGTGCTCCGAAGAGGAAGGTCAATTAGCACAACAATGGGGTGTGCTTGGAAGTATGGGCGGAGCTTCTTTGTTGCTACCTGGAGGGCTAATGCTGCCTGCTCGAGGTGGTTGTATCGGGTTTTTACGTCGGCTAAGGACTTGCTAACAAAAAATACTGGCCTCTGCTTTTTATTCTCATCTTCCTTGAACAGGGCAGCACTCATTAAGACATTTAAAACTGCTAAGTACACGAAAAGTGTTTTGCCTGCTTTAGGGCTAGCAAGGACTGGAGGTTCTACAAGATACTGTTTGATAGTTATGAGGGCTTCATCACATTCCTCATTCCACCCTGCCCGGTTGGCCCCCTTGAGGGTAGCCTCCTCTACAACAGGTAGGGCATTTTGGACCCGAGCCAACTTGGACTCCACTTTTGCCCTGGCACTCCCTGCCGCATCAGCATCCATATGGGCCATCGAGGCATCATGGCGAGCAGTATCTCTCTCGCCTTAGCTCGGGCCATCTTTTCAGCGCTTTCTTTGGCTTCATTCTCATAGCGCCAGGAGCTTGACTCTGCTTCAGCTAAGGAAGCACTCAGCGCCCTGTGGTCAGAGACGATTGATTGAGCATAGAGCCGCAACCTCTCCGCATCCCTCAGTTGAGTCTGGAACTCTTGATGTTGATAGGTCATATTGGGATGGCGAAGTAGCGGCTGAAGAACACACGAGAATATTAAAGCAATGGCTTCCGGTAATGATACTAGAAGCGATTGCATAGCGATTGTGAAGCGTCGACTCCATCGATTGGACGAAGTTGCGGTTGCGTATCAACATGCCATCTTCGACCACTTGCTTGAGATCTTCCTTAAAAGCACAAGCAAGGATTGAAACGACATATTTTTCACCCTTCCCCTCGGCTGCCTCTCTGACATCAAAGCATTCACAAGGTATAGTTGTTCCAAATGGGCGTCGAGATTCACGAGTTGAATGACTCCAGTGATTGATAATCTCTGGGTATAACCGGACTGAGTCGATACTTCCACTCCATAGGGAGTTTAGCCGCAATGGAGGAATATAGAGCTCTCAGACGGCCGTTCGGGGAGCTTGACAACCTCTTTGCTCAGGACTAGGAAGAGCGTAGCCCAGCAGGTGGTAAATTTAGTAGTCTCCGAGGGAATACCCTCTCGAACCTCCCCATGAGATAGAGGAACCTCTCCTGAATTTGCCAAGGGCATAGACTCCAAAACCGATTGGCCATGAAAGCCCATCTCAAGCGAGTCCATAACGACTATCGCATGCTCTTCCGAACCTCCGCTGGTGGGGTGTTGTTTAACCTCACCAACCACCTCGGGGGTAGCATTGGTCGCCTACTTAATGCTGGCACCCCGTTTGCGCCTCTATGCGCTAAAGTTATGAACGAGGTCAGCCATCTCGTCCTCCTCACTTCTTCCCTCTTGCCCACCGCTAACGAGCGCTAGATATTAGGAGACCGGACAAATCTTCCACCCCGCGCCCGGGCTCTTCTTGTTCGGGCCTCGCCTTCCGCTTCTTGGATGCTTGAGGCGGGAATCCTTTTGTAAAGGAAGACACTGAGACGGCGCCTATCCCAGCCTCCTTAGATGCTTGAGGTGGGCGAAATTTGGAATCCACATTAGCGAAGTTTGCTCATGCAGAAGGCGATCACTCAATTCCCAGGCTAACCACCTCGGTCTGAAGTCTAAGTTTGGAGATGAGCTTGCAGAGACTAAAGTCAGGTAAGCAATCGCGTAATCATGCCTCCTTTATTTACGTGGAAGAGGGCGAGGAATAACCTAAATTATAGGGAGAGGGATTGCGACTCAACTCACGGAGATTCTTCACAGTTAAGAGAATTTCATGATGTCGTTCCCACTCAAAAATCTCTAGTAACTTCTTAATGTTATTGAAGCAAGCTTTCTCCATCAAGTTTACTAGTCTGCCTCTCCGGCTTTTCCCTGCATGAAAAAGTGTTTATTAAGAAAATAAGTAGGATAAGCGTCTGGCGCTTCATACAAATCCTGGCAAGACACCACAGAGATGACATTGCTCGGTTCAAAGTAAGCGGGAGGGTAAAGGCAGGGTCTCATACCACGAGTCCTCGACTAGATCCCACCCTTCGCCTCGGTCTTGGCGAAAGTCGGAATCTCGCCAACAACTTGTAGTGGGGCTCTAGGTCGATAGGGATAGCCGACCTCCTAGCTTCCATGTGTAAATAAAGAAAACTTCTACCAATGAAATATCCAATTGGTAAAGGAGGTTTAGTATGCTACACCCTGTCAGGATTCGAATAATATTTGGATGGGCTGAAGCCGAGGGGCGGCACTGCAGAGAGGGTGGCCAGGAGCTGCACTGTTAGGACGAAGCCGGGAGCGAAGCCGGTTGCAAACATTCCCGGGTAAAATATACTGCACCATCTCCTTCACCGATAGTGGACTCGGCTGGACCGTCCGGTAATTCAATATCAATAGTGCTAGGAATTTGGCAGTAAGACCTCAACTCCTCCATGAACAAAGAAGAAATGATGCTACTTGTCGAAGGCGTATCCCGGCAAGGCCCTCTTCTGCGCCCGGCCTGACTAGTGGAAGTCTCTTCTTGACCTCTCGCCATACTACAAGTAAACAACAACAAAAGGACAAAGGAAGGGAGTGGGTTGCGTAGCCGTAATACCCAGCAGGTAAGGCGAGGCCTTACATGAACCCAGCTAGGCCGGGGAAAAGCCCGAGTTCTAGCGAGATCTGGCTTGCCCCTCCTATGTTCCGGTCATAGGCACATTAAGCAGCCTAGTCTCTGTCAGGGACAACAGGCTGCAAAGATGGGGAAGACAAATGCCTAAAAAAAAAACTATTTGCAAAACACGCAACCTTATGGCAAAGTATCAGCATAAATTCTTGAACGGAAAGGAAACAAGAAAATGGTGTAGACACGATGGAAGCGGGTAAAATCCAATTATGACTCCCTAAGTATAAGGCATTATAAACCTATGGCGCGTGTGCGCCCATTGACTCATCACCTCTCAAGAATTTGAATCCACAGCGACGGTTACTTGCTAAGGAACGGTGAGCGAGAGTGGAGGCCGGGTGCGTGGGCCCCCAGCTAGTGCCCTCCACGCGCCCACAGGTAAAGATGGAATGTAGTCGAACTACCAAGTTAGGACAATTAGGAATCATAAGGGCCAATCCATTCTAGAAATTCATCAGCTTGCCATAACCACTTGTCCCAAAGTGGTGTGATTGATCGTGGTCGGCGAGCACAATAAAAATAAAGGCGAGACAAAACACAAAATTTCGAAGCAAATTTCATTAATTACACCAAATGGTGTTCACAATTACATAACTCATCTAGGCTGAAATCTGAGCCTAAGACAATTACATAACCCATTCGGGTTGAAAACTGAGCCTAAGACAATTACATAACCCCATCGGGGTTGGCGAGCCTAAAAATTGAAGAAAAAGGAAGTGGAAGAAAAGAAGAGGAAGAAGAAGGTTAAGCAAGAAGAAAAATCTGAAGAAAAAGCCCCTGCGGCAGAGGCTAAGAAAGAGGAAAAAGTCGTTGCTGAAGAGGCTAAAAAGAGCAAGAGGAGGGGAGGAGAGGAGGGGGGAGAGAGAGGAGGAGAGAGGAGGCAGGAGGAGGAGGAGAGAGAGGAGAGAGCGAGGAGGAGGAGAGGAGGCGAGGGCCGTTGCTGTGGGATGCAATGGGAGATGGTTGGCGTTTGTGGACAAGGAGAGGATGGGAGAGCCTGGAGCGGCCTTACGACGAACATGATTTCAATAGTACTTAAAGCAAAGGGGCATACGGGGAACCTCTCAACATGAATCTGTAAATTTTCATTGATTCAGAAGTGGTGTTCTCCATCCGAGTTCTTGAACCACCCAAGGGGGCATATAGGCTCGAAACCTTCCAAAGGTAAATTAGCACGCTCCAGAACGTTCCTTGTAGTCACCGGTTGACCTTTGTCAACATCACATTCAGCTCAGGAGCAATCAGAAAAGCCCGGTACTAGTAGCATCGCCTGGTAATCTAGCCGTACACATCCAAAACTCCAGGCCGGCTGATGAGATAAAAATCCATCTTGCGGCCTTTTATGAGTTAGAGCCATGGGAAACTCAAAAAGCCGTATTAAATGCATTACCAAAAATAGAAGACTCCCCAAAAACGTGCACATTAGAACGCTGGCGTGCGGTCCCTCGTTCCAAGACAAACACCATCAAAAAATACAATATTTTTCTAGCCGAGAACTCACTTAGATTCCCGGTCGAAAAGGGGGCATTATGGTGCCATGGATTTTACTTGACACCCCCATTCGAAGGCCCGAGACGGATCAAGCTAAATGAGGGAGGTCTAAGTATCTTACATGAGCATGGATCCAGAACCCGACTGAAGTCGCTTATGGTTATCCGATCCACGGCAAAAAGGCCTCTCTCGGGGTTTATTGCCCAGGCAAAGAACACATCCTTTTCTAATAGAACGCACACCCTCTTGCTTGACAAATGTCTCTAGAAGATGGCGACCAATGATTCCCGACTTGTCCACTTACAGTATAAAGAACATGTCCTCCCACAAACGCAAATGCATGTATGCAAGATGATCAAGCGATTCATAGGCCAACGGAAGATTTGGTGAAACTTAGTTATGAAGGGAAAACGGTTGACACGTAAGTAAAGCGCCTGCCTCCTTTCCATATCGGAAACCAATCACCCACTTTCCATAAAAAGTGGATCATCAACCTCCTTCATATATAAGGAAGCAATGGCAACATAAAGGTATGTGAAAATATACGCCTGCAAGACTGACATCTTTACGCTTTCTATCTCTTTGTCTAACTTAAGCATCAAAGAGTCGGTCGGCATACCACCGTTGGTGCCTTGTTTATTTTGCAGGTTCTTGCTCCCAGGTTAATGTCTCGACGATCCGAAGACTCTGAGAATCCGAGTCCATTTTCCATCTTTTTTCGGGACTACCACTACATTGGCAAGCCATTCCGGGTACTTTATCTCGCTGATGAATCCCGCTTCCAAAAGATTATCCACTTCCGTTTGAATAACCTAATGTCGATCCGGGTGGAAACGCTCACTTCGTCGCCGGCTGATCGAGAGGATGACGTCGGTTGTGAGGCGTGTATGGGGTTAATGCTGGCCATGTTTGAGTGGGTCCAGGCGAATACATCCATATTACGGAGCAGAACATGTTGTATTTGTTCCTTCTCCGCACCGGATAAGAGGGAACTAACATAGGTGGATTTATCCAGCTTAGCTAGTGACATTGATTCTAGGGGGTCAACGGCCAATCGCTCCTTTTCTTCCATCAGATCTGTTTGTGATGCGTAGTTGTTATTTTGTGAGGCACGGGTCTTGAGGGCGGATTATTAGAACTTCGTTTTTCTCTATTCTGTATTTGACAAATTAAACCTTGTCAGTGCTTACTAGTTGGTACCTTTCGGGGAGATCAATTTTCCTAGCACTAGTCAGATAGCTGATCATTTGCTGGTAGATCGATGGCACGGCTTTCATCGCATGCAGCCATTCTCGACCAACAATGGCATTGTAGGGACCAGGTCTCGACAATGAAACAAAACACACTAAACCATTGTTTTGCTATGATAGGAGGTAATGTCACCATCGTCATTGTAGTTGCCGGATTCCCAGTAGAACTCAGCTTTGTCGAAGGAGATGTTCATTTGCACGGCGGTTGCAATAGATCGGCCGCGCGCGAAATTCGACCAGTACTCTATGCACATCAAAATCATTGATACATAAAGTAAGTACAAGTGCATCATGGTGTGGAGTAATTATCCTGGACAGGTTAATAGGGGGAAAGGATATAGGGTCGTCGATCGGCTGGATTGCTCACTGGCTCTTTGTGCGGGACGTGGATGGCGGGTGTTTAGGGCTCGGTTGTGGCTACGTAACATTCTCCTCTTTGGCGCTTAGGCGATGCGATCTCCAGCCGGTTTGCCTAGTATGTAGTTTGCGGAGGGTGGCGAGGTTCGGCGGGGCTACGCCCCGACATGTGTTTTGGCCCGGTAAGGCGGCCTCAACTCCATGGTTGTCTCCGGATATATCTCCTGGTGGCCGGCCTTGGTGCGCTTTTCCACGAGAATTTCCGGCAGCCATGGTTGATCTATGCAGTGACTTTTGTAATCACACCTTAAAAGTGTTGCGTTGTGGGATCTCTAGCGCTGGATAGGTGTGGGCCATTTAAAGTCGGGGTGATCCCGGATGAGCGGAAGGAGTCTATCGCAGATGTTGAGGAGAGGGGGTAAAAATGCGGGGGTTCTCTCTTTCTCTCTAATTGGTCTCGGGAGCGTTTCTGGTTCTTACCCTAGCTCCCATTTTGTTCATGCTGACCTTTAGTGGTCGACTAGCCACTTTGGGTTGTGATCATTACGGTCTGGGAGGCTGCCCGAATATTATCCTCCAGTGTTGAATATTTATGCATCTGTTTTATGATGCTTCCCGCGTTGTAGGCGGATCAGCGATAGCGGGTGGAAGAATGCGTTGGTTGTTGCTCTTGAAATTCTGAGGTGCATCCCATGCATGCGAATCAATATGTTGGATGTCCCCTCCAAATCTTCTGGTGAAATCGCGGATGGACTCATCCTCTCGCTTGAAGATGGTTTGTAGAGAGCTAATGTTTCCTTTATGTCGAAAGGAGCACAGAACTGGGAAACAAATGCAGCCCACAACTAGCTGAACGAGTTGATAGATCTTAATGGGAGTTTGTGGAACCAAGCTAGGGCGGGCCCCTTCAAGCTGGCTGGGAACACTTTGCATAGTAGATGGTCGTCTCCCGCATTTAGTATCATCGCTTGATTGAAGTGCAGCATGTGGTCATACGAGTCAGAGGAGCTATCATACATGGCAAATGACGGTATGACAAGTAGCTTAAGATGTGCTGGCCCAACAGGGAGGATAACATGTCTTGGAGTCTCGGTGGGCCTGGTGGATGCGAGCATGTACGGGGCTAGTGGGCTGGTGAGGATACAGGCAGGTGTTGTTGCTCGCCCACACGACATATGAAGCATTTTTAGGGAGAGACACTCGGTGTCCTCTCTTGCTGGTTCTTGATTTAGCCTCCCACGTTGTTCTTTAGGGTGGCGGATCGGGACGGAGAGCTACGGAAAGGATAACTTCGTCGTCAGTTCTTTGCGTCCGCCGCCGATCTGGCGGATAGGCTCCTTGCCTTTCTTTAGTTTTAAGCGAAGTGCGGTCGCACGCTCCCTCGTGCGTTTTACCCCGATCTTCTAACTTCCAAGCGAGCCGGGCGTCGTTTCTTGTTGCGAATGGTGGCGCGGCTGCCTGTTGCCATATGCCTGGCCTATTCTTTACTTTGTCTCACTATCCAAAGCGTAGCGAAGGCCGGTCTTGGTGTTATTTGGGTTGTTAGCCGCGGTACGGATCGGCCAGGCAGATAGTAGTGGGAACTCACAGAATCTTGAGCGTGAGGATCGCTTGATAGCCGACATAGCCTGCGATCAGATGGATTGCACATGAGTGGTTCACGGACGAGCAAGTAGTGTCTCTGCAGTTCGAGTGCCCGGATGTCAGGCATTAACTGTGGCGAGACTGAAACAACAAGGCACTCCGAAATGGTGTGTCGACCGGCTCTCCGATGCTTAAGTTAGATAGAGAGATAGAGAGCGTAAAGATGTCAGTCTTGCAGGCGTATATTTTCACATACCTTTATGTTGTCATTGCTTCCTTATATATGAAGGAGGTTGATGATCCACTTTTTATGGAAAGTGGGTGATTGGTTTCCGAAGAATGGAAGGAGCGGGCACTTTGCCCAGTCGACGTTTTCACAGATAACTAAGTCGTAGAATCTGTCTCCAAGGATGCGTTTGATCCATGCGGAGCGTGCTATGAGGTTTATGGGAGGACATGTTCTTGAGTTGCAAGAGATTAACCAGGGAATAAATGGTTGGTCATCTTCTTAGAATGGCTCACAGGCTAGAAGGCGTATGGCCGTTGCTAGAGATGTGTGCGGGCATTAAACCACCGGAGGCCACCTCTTGTGATCGGGCCTTCACAGCCAGACTTCAAGCAGTGGTTCAAATTCATATTTGTGTGGGGATACTTGGGTCTCCTGTAAGCTTTGATTCGTCTTAGCCTTCTGAATGAGGATGCTAGGCAAAAAGCCATGATACCCACCCGGCCCACATTCGAGGCAGCTCAAGCTCGATCGGCGAAGAAGGAAATCATGGATGATCTGATGCTGTTAGTAAAGAACCGTGGTTTGTTCGAAAATCGAGAGAGCTTGGAAGCCTTGGTATCTCTCTGGCGCCGGGGACCCGGCAGAGCCCACCATGATGTAGCCTGGCCGAATTTCTTGAATTATGATGTTCTGATCTTGAACTCCTTTGGGTGGAGTAAAGCGAGCTCAAGAAACTGAACAATTAAGAAGAAAGCACGTGCTTCTTTTTATTTTCTTCTTTTTAACTTTTTGTAGCTTTCATTCGATTTGATAGAAGAATGGATAATCAAGAACCCGGAAGCGTCTATCTGTACGCCAGAAAGGATTAGCCGGTTCAAAGATGTGGCGATATTTCAAGACTATCATGGCTTGGCTCAGTTCAGAAGTAAAATATGCTACATTGAAAGACTTATTATAAGTACTAGTTGATTGCTATTAATTGTATCATAAGATTAGAGTAAATTATATCTTTGTTATGCATGCAGGCTGTGGCAAAGTTCATGGGGAAGGCGAGGGGGGGTCGGGTGAAGTTCGACCCGGACCGGATCGTCATGGGCGGAGGAGCCACCGGAGCTAATGAGATGATCATGTTCTGTTTGGCTGATCCCGGGGAGGCCTTCCTGGTTCCTTCTCCTTATTATCCAGCGTGAGGAGTTAGTTGTCTACTCTCAAAGAGTCACCCATTAATATGATTCTTTATTTATCATCACGTGTTTCTAATCCAGGCAAAATATTGAAAGAGTTTGATGAAAAAAATTGAGAAGATGATTTTTTCGTAAACCAGGGTGGCCATGATTAGCACATTAGTTTAATGAACTGTTTCTTTACCAACTTTGAATTCAAAATGGGGTTAGGTCCCAACTCCCAACCTCATGGAACGAGGTGGTTTGGAGGATGTTCGAGAAATTGATTTTTTCTTTTTTTAAATCAAAAATCAAACATCATTGTGGATTTATGGGAAAATAACTAAGCCATCCACAGCCATGCACACTATCAAGAGACGTGGTTTTCCTTTTGTTATTATTTTAAAAGCAAATAATGGTCATTCCCATACAACTTTTGACCGTGGCCGCCATGAATGAATTAAAGACATTTGTCAAACCCATAATCATACAACTTTTGATTCCATCACAACTCAAAGGAAAATAAAATGCCTAAAAGGGTACTATCTCACATACAGCGCACCTTAATCATCAACTCGAAAGATAAAGTTATTACAAAATATTGATTTTGAAGGATATATTGATATTTAAATTTTATAGATATATAGGATATATCAAAAATATATAAATGAATATTTTTATATAAATATTGATATATAAAAAATTAATAAAAATATTTTAAAATTACTTTTTAAAAATATAAAAAAGACATTAATTAGTCTGAAGAAGCTCCGACAAGTCCATCGTTGTAATCGAAGACATTGATTGTTCGCTTGATCTCACTGCAGCAAGGATGAAAGCCCTAACGGATGACGTACGATGAAGGAGACGACCATGGAAAAGGATCCGCAACGGAAACCAAGAAAAAGAAAACCAGTAAGGTGACGCTGTCGGGGCTTCTGAATTTCATTGATGGCATCAGGTCGTCTTGTGAGGGAGAAAGACTCATAGTCTTTACCACCAATCACGTCGAGAAGCTCGATCCGGCATTATTAAGGAAAGGAAGGGTGGATAAGCATATAGAGCTGGCTTACTGTAGCTTCCAAACATTCAAAATCCTGCGCTAAGAATTATCTTGATTTGGAATCACACCATTTGTTTTCCAGAATCGATGAGTTGTTGGGGGAAGTTGATATGACCACTGCGGAAGTTGCTAAGCATTTAATGGCAAAGACTCTCTCTGAAGACGCTGAAATTCTTTTGAATGATCTGATCAAAGCCCTTGAGAAAGCCAGAGAATTAACAGACAAGGCTTCAGTTTTGTAACTAGGCATTTTGGACGTTTCCTTTGTTTTTTTTATCATATACATTTAATTATGAAGAGAGAAGGAGAAAAACAAAACAAATATAATATTAGAAACTGTTGCCAGTTTTGATATATTCAATATAATATTTGAAATTGTCAAGGAGTTTTCTCTTTACAACTGTAGGTGTTAATATTCCTTTGAATGTATGGAGCCATGAGGGAGTTTTCTCTCTTGACGGGACGCATGAACATGAAGTTGGTATCCTAAGCCCATAGCTGCCCCATGATTTCTCTAAGTTTCTAATTATTTTGTTTATTCAAGAATTGGATATCCGGTTTTATATATATATATATATATATATATATATATATATATATATATTACAAGTATACTAATAATAGAGGAAGAATATAATACATATGTGATATCATTCTGAGGAAAAAGTTCTGAAAACTTCTGAGAATTAGTTTATCTTGACTCGATGGGTAGAATTCTTGCAATATGTAATATCCTAAAGATAATATTGCACAGCTACTCTTGTGCAAGAAGACTTAAGGTGATTGCGCAAAATTTGAAACTATCCCAATGTTAAAGTGTTTGCACAGAAACTTCAACTCAAGCAAACTCTTTCTTACTTTTCCTCTCCAATATGCACTGATTATTGTTTGTCAATTTGGAAAAAAAAAAACTATATCTTAAAAGATTCCTTAAATGAATATTTATATATTAGTATGCAACCTTTCTGAAAGTTTGCAACCTTTTAGAAAGATGCACTCTTTCAAAAAACGTTTTCAACAAACCAAAAAATAAAATATGTTTTTTTTTTTAATTTATTATTTCAAATCCCACGGTCCCAAGGCCCAAGGCCCAAGGCCCGTCTTTTGATTTATTAATATATATATATATATATATATATATCCCATGGAGAAAGACCCGCCCATCACTAATGGCCTCAATTCTCATTAATAGTAAGTAAAGCTCCATGCTTGCAAAGTGTTATACAAACACTTCCCTGACGATGTGGGACTTTGAAACAATTTTATTTTAAAACTTCTAACAGTACCTCACATTTTAAAACAAAGGTGCAATGTACATTCATAAATAAAACTATGTAATGCATAGAGAGGAAACAGAAATGTTGTGCTTCAGGAAAAGTGTTTTTTAGACTTGAACTTACCTTAGTGTTACACATCGGATCTTACTCGGTGACACGGTGGATATATAGATCTTGAACTGTTCACCTTCTTGTAGTAAACCTAAACAATGTGTATCACACACAACATAACTTAAAAGTACTCGAGTTTATTTGTTTATGTTCATTTTGGTCCTGAATATATCCCGGCTATTTATGATAGCTCTAGAGAATTTTAGTCATTCAATTCTCATAAATGCGACCCCACATTACTATCATATAAGTGACAATGATTAAAGCTTTCTGTTCAAGCTCACCTTTACTTAAAGATATCATTGTCATTAAATGTTATACATAACCTACACATCAACCGATAACACGTTGAACACCTTAGGAATGAGTATAGTATGTGTTTCACTACTTGAGTTTTACTAAACTAGTTTTCCTATTGAACCTAGAGCCAACTAGGTTAGGTTTCAGCCTAGTATTACTCATTCAAATGGCTTTAATCTCATTCCCCTCGATGTATTCTTAACTTACTCTCTAGGTAGGCCTTTTGTCAAAGGATCAACTAAATTTTCCTTTGACTTTATATATTGTATCGATATTACTCCCTTTAGAAAGCAAGCCCCCATTTTAATAGTATTGTACCTACTCCTTATGTGTCTTGACTTTCCATTATAAATGTTACTTTTGGCTCTAGCTTGTGCTGTCATACTATCACAATATATGCATATAGTAGTTACTGACTTAGGCCATACAGGAATGTCTTCTAAAAAATTTCTTAGCCACTCTGCCTCCTCAGCAGCTTTATCTAGTGCTATAAATTCAGACTTCATAGTTGAACGTGCTATACACGTTTGTTTATAATACTTTCAGGAAACATCAGCACCTCTTAAGGTAAATACATATCCACTAGTTGATTTGGTTTATGTGTCGAATCAAATTAAATCGCTATAGCCTTGAAATGTAGATGGATATCTTGTATAATGTAATCCATATGTTATGGTATACTTGAGATACCTTAACACTCTAACAAAAGCTTCCCAACGGTCTTTTCCAGGATTACTTGTATATCTACTAAGCCTACTTACTGGATAAGAAATATCTGGCCTAGTGGCGTTCATTAGGTACATCAAGCTACCTATAACTTGTAAATATTGTAATTGTGAGACTACACCTCCAGTATTCTTTTTCAATTTGCAATTTGCATCAAATGGTGTTACTGCAACCTTGCAATTTCATTAACCATATTTATTTAAAAAAATTCCACATAATGGGATTGTGTAAGTATGTATCCTTCATTGTTTCTTTTATTTAGAACTCCCGAAATTACATCGGCTAGACCTAAGTCTTTCATATCAAATATAGACTTAATAATTTTTAGTGGACATAATTACGCCCTTCTTGGTTCCGTATAAGCATATCATCAATATAAAGGCAAACAAATACACATGAATTAGTGTATTTCTTTATGTATACACATTTGTCACACTCATTGATTTTAAATCCATGTAACAACATTGTGTGATCAAATTTCTCATGCCACTGTTTTGGGGTTTGCTTAAGTCCATATAAAAACTTAACTAACTTACAAAACTTATTTCTTAACCTTAAACCACAGAGTCTTCACAGTTGTTCCATATATATATCTCTTCATCAGCTCTCTTGTTTAAGAATTCATCCATGTGATGTATTTCATATTATTCAAAGAAGCTATCGCAATAAGCATCATATAGATCATTGACCCATTTTTAGACAACCCGAGTGAATGGGGTGTCAAAATAATCTAACCCCTCCTTTTGTTTATATCCTTTAGCTACCAACCTAGCCTTATACTTGTCAATGGAGCCATCAGCTTTAAGCTTTCTTTTAAAAATCCATTTATAACCTATCGGTTTATTTCGGGTGGTATATCAACCAATTCCCACATATGGTTTTGTAAAATAGATTCAACTTCACTATTAATAGCTTCCTTCAAGGTGCCTCAATTTGAAGTCATTGCTTCTTTAATGCGTTTGTAGTTTCTCCTATGAGTTAAGTGAAACTTATAAAGTTTGGACCAAAATTCTTTGGTTTTTTAATTATGCTTCCTCTTCTAGGTTCTACATCATGAGTTCTCTTATTCATAGCACTCATAAGACTTTCCTTGTAAGGAAAAACATCTTCAAAGAATTCAGCATCAATAGATTCTAAAATTGTATTTATAGGTATGTCATGCACTTCAGATTTATAAACTAGAAATCTATATGCAGCACTAGCATTTGCAAAACCAATGAACACACAATCAATTGTTTTAGGACCAAGTTTTGTCCTTTTAGGCAATGGAATAAGTACTTTTGCTAAACAACCCCACACTTTGATCATTTTATACGATGTATCCTTCAGTTCCATAATTCATAAGGAGGTTTGTTAGATTCTTGAGTTCTATTTGGGTGAAGTTCTGATGTATTAGTGTAGCCTCTAGGTATATTGGAAATACCCCGAGACTTCCTCAACATAGAATTTATCATGTCCTTTAGGTTCTATTTTTCTCTCGGCTACACCATTTTGTTGTAGTGTATAAAGGAGTATTGTTTGATGAACAATACCATGTTAGTACAAAATCCGAAAAATGCAATAGACTCATATTCACCACCTCCATCGGATCTTATTATTTTAATTTTTCTTTTCCAAGCGATTCTCAACCCCGACTTTATATACTTAAACATATTCAAGGCTTCATCTTTGTATAAAGTAAATAAACATAGCAATATTCATCAATCATCTATAAAGGTTATGAAATAATTTTTACGCCACGTGAAGGTATAGTTTTAAAAGTCACGAGAGGTCACTATGGATCATAATACTAAGCAATTCATTTGACCTTTCTTGAACAAATTTAAAACTTTAATACAGCAAACTTAGATTTAGTGCATACTTCACATTTGTATGTGTTAACATCAAACTTTGGTAGTAAATTTAGATTAACCATTCTATATATACTCCTATTGTTAATATGTCATAACCTAGCATGCCATAAAACAAAAGAATCAACAATATAAGCAAAAGTGTTCTTATTATTATTAATAGTATTAGTAACAAGTACATTGAGTTTAAACAAGCCTTCAGCCAAATACCCTTTTCCCACATACATCCCAACCTTAGTAAGAATAAACCTATCAGATTCAAATACAAGTTTAAACCCTTTCTTACTAAGTATGGGGCACAAACCTAAATTTTCTAATTTCGGGAACATATAACACATCGATGAGAGTCACAGCTTTCAGTAAGCAACATACATGCTTTTTCCTTCAACATTTGAAACGGAAGAATTTCCATATAGAGCTTTGCCCATCATCAATATGTTTGTATTCTGGAACAAATTCTTGTCACCATGTATGCCCTAGTTGCTCCGGGTGTGTCCACCATCCCTTGACATTTGAAACCATATTGGTTTCAATCACAACAACAACCAAATTGTCATCAACCTCATGCATATGTGCTTGATTAGTACAAGTAACATTTTGATCTTTGCTGTGACGACACTCTTGTGCCTTGTGTCCAAGCTTTCCACAAACCTAGCAACTTCCTTTAATTTTCTTAAAGTCCTTGCCTTTGGGTTTGTTAAGCTTAGTGATTTTCTTGCCTTTGAATTTCTGGAATTTTTGCTTTGTTGAAGGCTCACTTTCTGACATTTGGCCCTTGCTTTCGATCAACAATCTCCCACTTTCTATGATCTTCTTCTACTCGAAGCCTTAGGATTAAATCCTCCATTGACATTTCACCGGCCGCTTGTGTTTCAAGTAAACTTTGATCCCTCCATGAAGGTGGCAACTTCTCTATAATGGAACCTACTTGAAACTGCTCACTAATTGCACATCCCTCTGCATGCAATTCATGAATAAGAACTTGAATTTCTTCAACTTGTTTTATCACAGTTTTCGTATCAACCATGTTGTACTTGAGAAATTTTCCAATCACAAACTTTTTGGCTCCAACATCTTCTGTTTTGTATTTCTTCTCAAGCATTTCCCATACTTCCTTTGCAGTCTTATATGATGAGTAAATATCATATAAATTGTTTTCTAGACGATTGAAATATGGTTCTGTGAAATCGATTCACGTCAAGCTTGATGGTCAACAATATCTCTCTTGTAGGAGGATCTGTAGTAGCCTTGGGAACATCTTCTCTAATGATGTTTTCCAAATTCATAGTTATTAAGTAAAACAACATTTTTTGTTGCAATCTTTTGAAGTCAGTTCCATTGAACTTATCAGGCTTCTCATCAGAAGGGTTTAAGGACACTCGAAGTGTTATTCACATTGTTATTCACATGTGAATCTACCACGAAATTTGTATGTTTGTATGAACTCGACATCTTTGTAATAGAAAATGTGTCTTTAGATTATTCTGAAATTATATTCTTGATGGGGAAGAATACATAATACACGAATTAAAAAGCGATATCATTCTGAGAAAAAGTTACAAAACTTTACATAATGGTTTATACTGACTTGATAGATAGAGAGTCTTTATGATATCTGATAATCTAAAATAAATATTGCACCACTTCTCTTGTGCGAGAAGACTTAAGGTGATTGTCTCCAGGATAAAACTATCTAATGTTGAAGTATTTGAAACTTATTTCCGAGTAAACTCTTTGCTTACTTTTCTACTCCAATAAGTGAATACCTTGTTTATTGCATCGGTCGGGAAAAAAACTATATCTTAAAAGATTCCTTAAATGAATATTTATATATTAGTTTGCAACCTTTCTGAAAGTTTGCAACCTTTCAAAAAGATGCACTCTTTCAAAAAACCTTTTCAATAAACTAAAAAATAAAATATGTTTTTTTTTTTATTTATTATTTCAAACCCACGGCCCCATCGATAAAGGCAGCGCTGTACTTTTGATTATATATATATATATATATATATATATATATATATATATATATATATATATATATATATATATATATATATACTATATCTTAAAAAGATTGCTTTAAATGAATATTTATATATTAGTATGCAACCTTTCAGAAAGATGCACTCTTTCAAAAAACGTTTTCAACAAACCAAAAAATAAAATATGTTTTTTTTTTATTATTATTTCAAAGTCCACGGCCCATCGGCCTATATATATATATATATATATATATATATATATATATATATATATATATATATATATATATATATATATATATATATATATATGCTATATATATATAAGATGTCAAGCCCACCAAGGGGCCATAGAGAAAAGACTCACCTGTCTCATTAATGGTACTCCAATTCATCAGTAGTAAGTAAGCCTCCCATCATATAAAGTGTTATACAAACACTTCCACAACCGATGTGGGACTTTGAAACAATTTTGTTTTAAAACTTCTAACAATATATACCCATAGCTGCCTCATGGTTTCTCTAAGTTTCTAATTATTTTATTTATTCATATATATATATATATATATATATATATATATATATATATATATATATATATATTTTTTTAATTTTATAGCCAAACACTTTTTATAGTTATATTGTAATAAGTATCTTGTGGAAACTTTTCCACTCACTTTCCTTTTACCTTTATGAAACATTAAACGTTATCGGCAGGCCCAGGTATGATAGGTTTGGTTTTTATATATTGTTTTAACTACAGGTTAAACAACCAGTAATGTAATAAATTGGTCTCATTGAAACTCAAATCCAGAATCCCTCCCTTCCCTATTCCTTGCATTTCTGAAACATTGAATGTCTTACCATTTGAGCTAGGTAAGATGAGCTCAGTTTTTATATATTGTTTTTTTTTAGACCATGAGATGTTATGAGCAAGCATGTATACATAAAGAAGACACATTTAAGACTCATATTCTTAAAAGAGACAAATTTATTGATTTAGATTAGCAATACAATATATAAAAAAACACAAATTTAAGAGTGGTAAAAAATTAAGAAAATGATGCAACATTCATGTTAATAGCAAAAAGACCAGCTCAAGACCTGCACATTTGATAATCCAATAAATACCTAAGATTCTAGATATATAACATATTGATAAAAAATATTTTGATCAGTTGACTTTGTCAAATCGAATTTTGTTATCTAAATCGCCAACAAGAAAACTAAGAAGAAAGTAATTATCGGCAACATAACTACCCACTGCAATAAGTCAATGATAAAACATGCCACATCAAATCAGCGATAAATAGCCCAAAAAAACAAAGAAAAAATAAAGTCAAACCCAAATCGATGTGAAAGAAAACTATTTATTAGAAAAGAAATCCATATTTGAGGAAAGAAAACAATGAAAATGGTAGAAATAATGATTTCAGGCCAAAAATGGCAAAAAAAAATCACCCAATAGAGGGAGGGGCGAAAAAAAAATAGAATTTATATGAATATTGCTTATAAGTATATATTGTTCTTGAAATATGGTTTTTAAATTATGATTTATATAGATAAATAAATAAATTGCGCTTATTAACCTTTGCAAGATGCAATCGAATTTATCAATATCATGAAAGTTTAAAATAAAATAAAACAAATTTAAGAATCAAGAGTTGATTTCAAATAAATAAATAGGGAGTTTAGAAAATTTATATGTCATAAAATATTAAAATAAATTAAGGGAATGTATTGGATTATGACTTTTAAAGGCATTTATAGACTTTTTTAAGTGGATGCCTTTTATAGAATTTGATATATTTTTAAAGACTTTCGTAAACTTTTGTGGAATTTATGGATGGCTTTCATAGATTTTTAATTTTATTTTAAAGAACTTTATAGAATTATTGCACCTTTGAAATTTTATAAATGACTGCTGACTTTTATTTCAAGAGATTTATACACTTTAGAGACTTTTGCATATATTGATAAAATTTTATTGACTTTGAATAAATATAATAAATTCATATTTTTAATAAAAATAAATAAAAGTAAAATATTTTAATTGAATAATTTTGTTAAAAAAAGTATCAAAGTTATTTAAAATAATGTTTCTCAAATTAAAAATATATATAATATTTAGTATTCTTCATATGGGCACACCATTAGCTATAGAAACTTTGCTCATAGGTCTTAACAATTGGTCCGAAGTCCTCATTTTTCAGTGAAAATTTATCTAAATAGCACTCATTTCGAATAGGTTGGAATAAATAAATTTTCATAATTTCTTCTTTCTCAAATTTTTATAATATTTTCATCTAAGATACTTAAAAATAACTTTTTATTTATTTATATAATTTATTTCATTTCAAAATTTCCAATTCCATCTATGATCTTTTATTTTTATTTTTAAGAATTACACATTCCTCATTTTTTTTCTTCTAATTAATCAAACTTCCAATTTCAAAATTTCAAATTTTCAAATTTTCAAATTTTCAAATTTTCAAAATTTCAAAATTTCAAATTTTCAAAATTTCAAAAATTTATCAATTTTCAATTTCTAAAATTTCTCAACCTCTAGAATTTTATAGTATATAAATCTTCAAATTCCCATAAGTTTTGAATTTATAGAACTTCTCAAATTCTATAATCTATGAATTTATAGAATATTACAATTTTCGAAACTTTCAATTCCTAGAGTTTCTCAATTTTCAGGAACATAAGATAAAGTGTTTTCAAAAAATATTTTTAATTATTGTATATTCACAAGTTATTTTTAAAAAAATAATAATGAAAATATTTAGATTGATTAAAATAAATAACTATATATAATTTTAAACATAATAAAATTAATTATTTAAAACATTTTACAATTCAATATGATTTCACTTTTAAAATATTATATGAATTGTATTTCTAGAAACTATTATAGAAATTATTTTCATTATTGTTTTCAAATTTGTTATCAAACAATTTTTTTATTTCAAAGAAATAGATTTTGAAAACATATTTTTTTATCCATTCAAACACGATTTTTCTCTATGAAGACATAAAAAATTGTTTCTAAAGAAAACAATTTTTGAAACACTTTTTTAAATATAAATTCATCAAAATAAAAATTTATTGAAAAATAATTATCAAACCATCGTCCATTTGAGAAATTAGAATATATTAATCAATAGCTACATTTAAAAATTTTAAAATAATACTATCCATAATATCATTTTAGACATTTTATGAATCTAAAATTTTTAAATAATAATATTCATCGTCAAAAAATAAAAATTTTCTAAAATCATAATTCTCCAAAAAAACCTTCTTTTCCGTGCCACCAACATGTTAACATTTAAAATAAATATAAATAACTTAAATTTTTTAATTTTTATAAATTTTCATCTAAGATACTTAAAATAACTTTTATTTATTTTCATAATAATTACTCAAAATTTCCAATTCCAATTATATTTTTCTCATTTTTAAGAATCACACATCTCTTTTTCTTCTTCAACACCAAAGTTCCTGATTTCAAATTTTCAACTTTGTAGCACCTATCACCCCACTCGGTGTAAAAAAAGTTTTTAAAAATTTTCCACCCTAAAATTTCAACCTATAATTTTATAGTTTATAAATCTCTCAAATTCCACAAGGTGCGCTATCAATGGCTATTCTGTTATTGCATTCAGGAAATCACACTCCACCACTGGGGTAGGCCTAGATTCGGATTCTTTGAACTTATAATCTACATTAATAGGTACTTTTAACTAAACACTGTGACAATCTCATAATGATTATATGTGGTGATGACTGGGTCAACTGAGGCCTCCTTATCTATTAATTTAATACTATATATATATATAATAGCTCTCCCCAAAGGTGAGAACTTTTCTCTTACAACTCATCAAAGATAAAATAATGAAAATAATTAAAAAATATAGTTTAGAGATTCCAACAAAGATAAATAATAAAATAATAAAAAAACATATGGTTTATGAGATTCATTCAAGGTTTGGATGAAAAAAATACACACATAACTAAATGCCATGCACGTACGGACGCGGTGGTATGAAAGCTGCCCACGGAACAAAATATAAATAATGTTTTATATTGTTTGTGCACTGCCCATGGAACAAGACATAAAAAAATGTTTTATATTGTTTATGCCCTATGAGTGGACAAAGATAACAAGGATTAAATAAGGTATTATTACGGAGGGACTGCAAACTTGAGGGTTCTTCAAAATAACATTGTGATGAAATATGGCTATAACTGAATGAAAATATTATATGACTAGCTGAGTCAATAACTGCTTATTAATTCCGAATACATGTGTAAACCATTTTAATAATCATTTCAACACACATCAGAGAACCCTAATTAATTGCTTAGTACCCTATCTCTGGGGCTGGGACTTGTTTGAACAAACCCTAAATTGATTATCATCTTAATTAATTACCAAATAAAAACCAATGCTATCAACTTATATATTATGATGATCGGCTTAAATTAGAGCTAGAAATCCATTATTCCAACAGTCTGAAATCATAATCCCATGTCTGAAATCTTTTGTTCTTAATTGATTCTACAGCTTTATATATATCCATGCATTAACTATACCAGACAAGGATATATATATATATATTCATATCAATCTAGATCATATAAATACATAGTACAGCAGGACCAGACACTTACTTTTCTCGTCCACAACCTCGGAAAAATTCGCTGAATAAAATGTCGTCAAGCTTTTGAGAAATGGGAGGGAGCTCTACATATGGTATATAAGGCATATATATATATATATATATATTCATATCAATCTAGATCATACATGAATACATAGTACAGCAGGACCACACTACCTTTCATCCACAACCCCGAAAATTCTACAACAAAATGTCGTCAAGCTTTTGAGAAATGGAGGAGTCTGAGATATATATATATATATATATATATATATATATATATATATATATATATATATATATATATTCATATCAATCTAGATCATATGAATTTAGTACATAAGGTAGACCAGACACTTACCTTTCTCGTCCACAACCTCGGAAAAATTCGCTGAATAAAATGTCGTCAAGCTTTTGAGAAATGGGAGGAGCCTATATATATATATATATATATATATATATATATATATATATATATATATATATATATATATATTCATATCAATCTAGATCATATGAATACATAGTACAGCAGGACCAGACACTTACCTTTCTCGTCCACAACCTCAAAAAAATTCGCTGAATAAAATATCGTCAAGCTTTTGAGAAATGGGAGGAGCCTCAGTCTAGGAGAGATGATCCCACAGCTCAATAGCTCTCTTTGGCATCATCTCTCCTGCGACAGAGGTCCCTCTACATCTCTCTCTCTTTCTCTCTCTCTCTCCCTCTCCCTCTCTCCAATTATATAAGAAGAATAGGTAGAGGTATGTGTACGGCATAAAGCAAAGCAATGGCTGTTTCTTTTTATCAGTATATGTCACTATATAGTTTTTCTTACTATAATTTTTGCAAAAATCCAACCTTAAACTCAAAAAAATGACCTCCGTAAGCTAGCTAGTTTTAATTGGCATCTGAAGAAGATTTGGTATTGGGGCGGGGGACCAGGATGTATTAAATTAATAAACTATCATTAGGACTAAGGAAAAGGAAATTCCGTGATAATTTATCCATTAGTTTACCAACACCGGGTTACCAAAGTTTTGTCCTAAAATAATAAGTTTGTAAAAAAAAAAAATCAATCTAGTATATTTTTAAAAATAATGTTCAAATTAATACTTAAAAATTAAAATCATAATTAGTGACAATAATTTTAACTTCAAATTTAAAACCGTAGTCAATAACTATAATTTTAACTTTAAAAAAATTAAAATCATAATAAAAACTATAATTTAACTTAAAATTTTTTAAATTATAGTCATTAATTAACAAAAACACGTTAATTTTGGTATTTTAAAAAATATATATATATATTATTTTTGGGAAAAAAAACTTGGGTTATCTACTCTCTCATATAGATTATTCTAGCTCTTGTTATAGGCTTATAGCATAGAAAAATACTGAATGCAAAAATCTCAATAGCAATGATTCGTTGACTAGCTATGATACACTGAACATATGTGTGAACACTACTTTACATGGTATGTTTGTGCCCTATGAGTCAAACTTAAAGTAACATAATAAAAAGTAACATATACGCATTTAATTATTACCAAACTTCGCCTGTACTACACATCGGACATTAAGTCTTATAATATATGCACACCATTATTAGTCAAACTTGTCACACCTCACATCCCCACATCCGATAGGAGATGTTGGATGCATATTATTATTAGTTAAAACTTATGGCATCTCACATTAAGTCCAATAATATATACATATTATTATTAGTTAAACTTGTCACATCCCATATTCGATATAGGATATGAAATGCATATTATTATTATCAAATCAACACCGATCTCATATATGATAAGGAAAGAAGTTTTTTATATCATTTAATTCTAAAATATATGTATATTATTATTAGTCAAACTTATCACATCCCACATCTCATATACTATTATTAGTCAAACCCGTCACATCTCACATCCCACATGAGATGTGGGATGTCTATATAACTCATGTGGGATGTCCATATATTATCATTAGTCAAAACTTATCCCATTCCACATTCAGACGTGAAAAATAATTTTTCATACTATTTAAGCCTGAGAGTATATGCATACTATCATTACAAGAAATATGTAATATATAGTGACATAACTTTAGTAGGGGCCACAAAACTTTAAGTATTATAAGTACATATATAATCATGTTTAGCTAGGGAATCAATTACTGCACTATATGATATCCTACATTGGATTAGTCGAAAAACCGCTACCGTATAATGCTTTAATAGACACGTTTTTTTTAAATCCCAAATTTATATATTGCTCAATAGACACATGAGCTAGTTGGCCGCTACTATATAGCTACTATATAGGTAGTAAAGAAAATGCCCAAAGTCTTTCCCCTTCTGTTTAAGTTCGTACTTGGAGAAATTACACATAATCAAATCCTTGCTCTACAGTTTGGAGAAATTATACACATTTCATAGCTTTCTCATCTCTTTTGTTTGAGTCCTTTTTTCCTCCCTCTTCTTTAATTCTTCTAAATTTCTAACCTTCCGGTTCTTTGTCGATCAAATTCTTCCACGGCCTAAACTTTGTTCCGCCTCAATTCATATCTACCATATTTCCAAGTATTTTGATTTCATCTCCATTTTCTAGGTATTAACAGTGTTTTTTCATATGCGAAGGCATATGTTTTTTCCAAATATCCTTCAAGGTTTTTTCATTTCTAGGGTTTTCATTACTAGGGACCGATCAAGGAGTAGCTGTCGCCGATCTCTCAAGCCTCGATTACCAAATGGTACCTCTTTCCCCTATTTCTCTCTCTCTCTCTCTCTAATTCTACTTCTCTCTATGGATTATTCTCTGATTTTGTAAATTTGAGATCCGTATGAGGCGGAATCGTCCCATCCTCATTGGTCATATGAGGACCGATAACACCATCCATATGAGGGTTGAAGATGGTGCGAAGGCCGACATGGACTCACTCAGGTGAGGCCTTCAAGAGTAGTGCACAGTTTGGGGTGGTTTGGAACATCACTAAGGTCGTTGCTTTGCATACTGCTTGTCGTGTCTCTTCTCCTTCCGTTTAACTACTGACGCTACCATCTCTACTCTTCTTTGGTTCTTTTCCGCCTTTTATTTATTTTCTCTATTTATTTTTTGCTTTTGGGAAAATTTTGTTCGGTTTGGTTGGTAGGAAAATTAGTTCTTTTAGAATTTCAGCAAGAAATTTTTTTTGTTGTTATTGATGGTTCTTTTGTGTTTTCCTAACAATTATCTTTTTGCATTATTTTGGAAGTTTCAATCACTGCTGTTCTCCCGCACGACATTTTCCTCTATTTTGAACTCTTAGAGAGGTAGAAATAAAATCAGCCTATGTTCGCTTGCACTTGATGTTGTTAGCCGATGACTATACAAATATTTTTCATCAATAATATAACTTCTATAATCATCAGTTGTGTAACTATCAATTTAATGTCCTCAGAACTTTGTAGATCTAGCCGAAGTGAAAGACATCCTAGACATATGAAGATGATAAGACTAAGAAGGTTGTCACATTAACCTTAGCTTGACGACTCACAAATCATAATCGTAAACCCAAATGGCAATTGTTTCCAAGTGACATACTTTTCAATATTGGGATTAAACAACTCAATCTTTCGCAGCATACCTTCTATATTGAGATTAAAACAACTAAATGGCCTTCGCTTCATGTAATTATATGAGTAGTGAAGGTATATTTTCAAATTCTACCTCGTTTAACAATGATCAGATAATTTTTCGTATCGAGTAGGGTGTATATTTTTCATCTGATGCATTCAAGTGGAGAGGAATATCCTTCTACTCTATCATTCATCCCATGTAGCTTTTTATCTTTTCAATGGATATCCTTCTGGATTCTCGTTCCACCCAAATGAGTTTTTGATTTTCTTCTTGACGAGAACTCTCGAAGTGAGGTACATGAGTTTCACAAGCTACACTACAAGAAAATGGATAAAATAGTCACAACCTTACTTAGGGTAAAAAAATCGCGACCAAAGCTTTGCATAGCCGCACTACGAGGACCGTGTCTACTAATCATATCAAGTTCAATTCAAGCTTAAATGTTTTTTGGATATGGATATTTGGTTTGGGAAATATTATTCCCGCAACCATATGGTACCTTTCGACAAGGAATTATGGACTGCGTAAAATAGCCCAATAGATGGCCACAGGTATAACCTAATCGTGGAAATAGGCATTTCATCATCTCTAACAAATTCTTCTCCTTCGACAATCGACTCTCACTTAGGTTTCTGAATCCCTTTGAAATTTTGTACTTGAAGCCTAAATTTCTTATCTTCCTCACTACGTGATTATCCCTCCTCTACTAATCGCTTCAGACAATACTAGATTGAGTTGTTTCATAAGTAAAGGCACTATGCACTTTCGCATCCGCATTTTTGCCAAGCACGCCTATCTTCTCATGTAGCCCTAACTCCAACAATCAACACGCTCGTGCAGAAACTAAATTCTTAAATTTAAAATCTCTAATTCATCTCTAAGCAAATATATAGAAATCATAAATAAGATGATTTGTTTCTATTCAATCCATTATCAATGATTGTTAATTTTTCTTTTAGTTCCTTAATTTGATTTGTATCTCCATAAAACCTAATGTTGTTGCTCTATAATTCTTTCCAACAATTAGGATTATAGTGTTACTTCATTTTTATATTTTAGTTTCATATAGATTCTATTTACTGGTTCGATGTTGGCTAGCAAGATGCTTGATACTTGATCTTCTTTATGCAAAATAAGTGTTTGTTGATTAGGTTTATAAGAGACCATATGTACAATTGTAACTATTATTTTGTTAATTTTCTAGGCTTTATGTATTGATTGCTACAACTAATGTTGATTGTAGCAACATTATTTTGTTAAGACGCTTTTGATGTTAAATTATCGGGTTGATTGTAGAATGGAATGTCTAAATCTGGTTGTCTACGAGATAAAAATTTATTTCATTAGTTGTTGCTTGTGAAATACAATGTTTTTCAACTCTTGAAAGCTTGTGTAGACTTTGGACTTTGTGGAGCCCTTTGGGGTGTATTTGAATCTTTTTATTGTGTTCATGTTATACAAAATATTAAGGAGACTCTTTGTATTTATATGACAGTATGTCCTATGCCCTATGCCCTGTTTTTTATTATTTATATCACACTATCAAGTTGTTTTCTATTTGATTGAATTGTGTGTGTGTGTTACCTTTATAATTTTGAAACTTTTGTTACCTAATAATAAGGGGATTCACATCCAATTTCCCTATCTCTAGCTAAACTCTAAATACACGTAAAATTCTTTTTTAATTAATGACAAATATTAATATTTCATAGATTTTATAAATATTTATTATTTAAATTCTAGTTTAGGACTTCACCTTTCTTTAAGAGTAATAATTCTTATTTTAAAGAAAAAAAAATCACCATGTGATCATTTGTTTATGATTAATTAGAATTTGAGAGGTGAAATTTTCAAATTCTTGGTGGTCACAAAAGTATATTTGAACGCAACTTCCCAAAAACAAATTTCTTTCCACCACTTTTGTTTTTCAATAAAAAGTATTTTCATCCATCTTTAGCATCTTGAAGAGCAAAGGGCTTAGGCATGAAAGGAGAGATGATAGTCGATCTTCTTCCCATTGTAACAAAAATTGATAAGAAGAGGAAGTGGAAGACAGGTGGTAAGAGAGAGAAAAAATGGTCGGATCTTTCTAAAGATGTAGCATCACTAATACTCCAACGATTAACTCTAGTTGACTTTGCATGGATTAAAATTCATGCAACTACTTGCCAATTACCTAAATGGTGCATAAAAGGACATTTTTGCCTTGCTTATATCAAAAGAATGAGGTGAACTATATTCCTAAAATCTAATGAGATAATATCTCTTAGTTAGGATAGTTTGTTTAGTGAAAAAGACATGGATTGATGCAGTTAGCTCGTATTAACTATCTCTATTTAATAGGAGAGTTGAAGCTGTTAAAATCGTGAAATACTTTATACTGTGTATTGTTGGGGACTTTGATTCAAATAGCACCTAAAATTTTTCTTATGGTGCCTTGGCTTGAGGTGTAGACATAGGTAACAAAATTATATCCTTTAACCTATTAGTTTTTCATGTGCTTAAACAATTAAATGTGTTAAACTATATTATTCATGGTTTTCTCTGGATCATCATTTAAAGTAGGAATGATAGTTTAGAAGAGAACTTTGTCTTTGCTGCATTTTTCTGGCTATTATTTCCTCATATTATTTTGTAGAAATCTATTATGATTTATATTTATTATCTTCTTATTCTCTTAATATATTTGAAAATGTCCGTATAGGAGTACCAACAAAATTGTCACAAGTTTGAATATAATGAGAGTTTCTCTCAAGTTAGTATAACCATAACTCCGGTTTAATAAAACTCGTGATTGTAGGGAGATCATGCCCGTAGATCAGCCTATGCGTTGGACATATTCTTTGGCAATGGGTGATTTTGTAGAAATTCTAATTCTTATGTCTTTGTTCAGACTCATCATTCAGCTAAGCTTGACAAGACTCAATATTTGTTTGAAAATGATTCTCAATTCAAGGCCTTGCCGGAATTGAAACATGAAATTAAGCCGATCATGTGTGTATGTGGTTCATATCGATGGTATCTTAAGGTATGGATTTTCTTATTCATTTTCTTTCATTCATATGCCATACATAATGGATTAGGTATTATTTTTGTTATTGTTATAATTTATGTTGCCATATTGTTAAAAGTTTCAGCATTTAAAACATACGAAGAGTCAAAGCATCTAGATATATCACCAAACAAGTCTTTCATCATTTCTCTTTATCTTTGGCTCCAAAAGTCTTTGTAGCTATACTTTTATGTTCTTATTGCATTCTATTGATAGTTTAAGTTGTTTGAATGACTTTGTCTGGTTTCTTTAATTAGGTTTTGTTCTCTCACAGTCAAGAGGCATGCTTGTGGATGTATTACTGTATTGATTTGTGTTGGTGCACTCATGGGGTTTTCTACTATTCAATATTTGTTTCATCATGCTCTAGTTTATCTCGACCAGAAGTTGTTTCTTCTTGTACTAACTTCGTTTTCTTTCCTCAATGTTTTAGTTTGGCGGAATTATCATCCAACAATCGAATGGTTTCATTTAAATAAGATTCTCGGTTTGAGAACTTTCAAACTAAATGCAGCCTGGGACTCCAAAATCGGCCATGTTGATGAGATGGTGGAAAAGAAGTGAGAAGCAACTTTACAAAGATAATAATACAAACAACATGATCCACCAACCCATGAAGAAATTCAGATCTAATGCCTCTAATGTCTGAAGGTTCAAGATTTTACCCTATATTGGTCTCTTATGGTTTTTGGTTGTTGGTTTGCTTTCTAGCATTTCTATATATTATAGTGATCCAGCATAACATCCATCTATAGCTTCCATTCAAATATGTTTGAGAACAACTGGCTAAAATCATAGGACATTTTTCACCATGATTGTATTACACTAGAAATGAAGAAGAATGTAAAAGTTTCAAGCAATTAATTCAAATTTCTTTAAAGCTAGCTACTGTGAGAGACAGAAGCAAGATCAACTGGTGAAGGTACTGAATGAAGGTCACCGCTCAGCCCGCCTAAATCTTGATCTAAGTGGTCTCAATCCACACAGAGAGTCCCTTGCACAGCTTTCTTCCACCAAGGCAACTCCAAAGATACCGAATCTAATAATCATTGAAACATATAATCACCACATTCCCATGGCTCTCCCCTCGTTGATACCTTCGTGATATAGTGACACATCCCCTCGTTTGTAGTGCACTCTTGCTTTAACATGCATGCCTTGGGTTTTGCCAATAGGGATAGGTGTTAAATTTAATGTAAAACTAATTCTTATATGCTAGTGTTATTGCGTGAAACAATGTATAAATAATTTTTGAGGGTATAAGGCTCTCTCTACCTTGAGTTGCAAATTGTGTTCAATTTAGTGTTAGTATTTGACTTATAATTTTTAGTAGCATCTCGTTGCATGTTCTGCTATGAATTCCTACAAAACCAAAGCACTTTCATGTAAATAAGCATTGCAAGATAAATGGTATGAACCATCCCTATTGACAGGCCGAAAACGTGGTGTGTAAAATGTACGCCATAAAAGATGCTAAGTGCACGCTACGCTCTAAGTAATACAAAGTGCACTAATGGTACGGACGATCCATAGGGATAGGTGAGTTGACTACGATTTACCAAATATTATCCGGATGTACGTATTGTGTATAAGGTTACTAATGTCCTAAAGTAAAATAAACAAACTAATCAATGAATTATTGCGTAATGAGACTATGTTATGTCTCCGCCACTTTCGATGGATTATTTCTAAAGATGATATTATTCACTATTCATGATTTATTAATGGCAAGGTGATCTTGCTTACTTAGATACCCTCTCTCGAGGTGTATTCACTATCCTGCCAGAGTTGAAATGTATCTCTACCTCCAACCTCAGATCAAATGCTTAAATGTTCTTAACCTTAATTGCCACCTTCGGATCGGAATATCTCTCATTTTACCGAATCAACCAAAGGTCGCCTCCACTCATCCCCTAGGTATCCTCATCTCGAATCTCTGGACTTAGTAGATCGTATAATGTCGGGCCAAACATCACCATGTAATTGGTCCACAGATGTAAAGCAGATGATAATGAATCATAATCAACAATAATATAAATTCAATTAACTTTAATCCATTCAAACGCGATTGTGGTTCAACAAGACCCTAGATATAGATCTGTGAACATCATGAATAAGAAAAAGGCCAATATGTGATATATAAACATCGCCTTCTATTATCCAAAACAAAGAAAAATCACAAATCACTCTGCCTTTCTTCAAGATCGATGTCACCGCTTCCGATTTCCGCTACCTGTCTGCGACGATTCCCCGACCCGATCCCCGAATTCCGCCCCATTTTGCCTTTAATGATCGGAGAGGAGAAACTGCTACCGACGTCGCGACGCTGCAACGTCAGCGATGTTGGGATCGCCACGACGCCGATCGCGACGCTGTCGCTTGTTGACTTCTTTATATGTCGACCAACGTCGCGACGCCAGACGTCAGCGACGCTCCGTACCATCCTTATGCACCGCTCCCTACTCCAAAATTGCTTCCAGTGTCGCCTCAGACCAATCGCGACATGATACACACCAATCACCAAATCGTATCCAAATTTTACAAAACTAATTTATTTAAATATAAAATAAAAGCGAAAACGTAAGAACGACGCGGGTATAATCTGAGTGTTTTAGGCACTCATCGCACCCCCAAACTTAGTTTCTTGCTTGTCCACAAGCAAGAACTGACTCTAAACCTAACACATACTCATGTAATTATGACCCAACACGAAGATCATGTTGCCAATGCCGATAGAGAGGATCAAATTAGTGTCCACTTCATCCCCATTCCCATTTGAAGTTCACAGGATTCGCAAATGTGTTCGAATTTCGAAAGAACTAGGTTGAACTCGGTGAAGTCGCCAAGTGTCTCAGCCTCTAATATATTCAATGGCCTTTCCCAATGATCCTATGTGCGTATAAAGAAATGATCTCTAGTGTATACTTAAGTTCCGACACCCCCAAATCATAGTCTCAAACTCGCTTAATTGGGAAAATCTAACTACAAAAGGATAAGAACGCACCGCTTGCAATATCTAATATATCTACTCACTACATAGAACAAAACTAGTGCCCATAAGTTTATGTTAAGTGTCCATGTAATGGGATTAGTCATGACTCCTCACCAATAAGTTAAGGCACCGGGCATTCGGGGCCCTCGACCGCCACCAACACTCCAACTAAACCTAAGGGGTCTTAAGCTGTTCCATCTCTATCCCGTGCAGAGCACAGGCAAGTCACGACTCCTACACCGGGTCAGGCATTGGGCTGAAATGCCCTCTGGATCATGTCTGATCTCGATCAGAAGCCCTCACTATTCTATGCCTAAATAGTCATAACTCTTTTTTTTTTTTTTTTTTTTTTTCCATTTTGGGGCTCGGGCGGCACCATCTTTATTCACGGTGTCCCATCTCTTGGTGGTATTTAGAGACTCCTGTGTGGTTTGTTGAACTTAGTAGTTGGGCTCGGCACCTATGCATAACCTAGAGATCATTTGTGTGTGAGTGTGATGTGCTCATTCAAATGGTTTTTGAATAACCTGGCATTCACTATGCCTCCCTCCTATTCAACCTAATTCCCGAACATTCAAACGACCAATGCAACCTTTCTTTATTGGACAAGTGATTCGCTTAAAATTTGATCCCTCATCTGAAGCATAGCATCACACATACTCAGCCCCTAGACACTACACCACTACACATGTATATGAACTACCTAAAACAATGTTAATGACTAAACACAAAACTCAATATCCTAGGATGAGCAATCGTAAATGCAATTACGCAGAAATGTAAACTCTACGCTGAAATGTAAACTAACATGCATAAATAAAAATAAACTACGGCACTAATATGAAAATCAAAGCAAAACAGTACTAATCTAATAAAAACTCGATCACCACTCACACCCCCCAACAAAAGATTCAAAGGTCCACTGCAACAAAAGAACAATAGAGGGTGAAGAGAACTCCCCGGTGATCGACGGGTCACTGCGGTGGTGGCGGTGGGCGGCCGGTGAAATGCCTGAGCCGGTGTCTGCCTCGGAGGGATCATTGCCAAGAATCGTGGCCCCAAGGTTGGCCAACATCAGAAGTATATCAGATGCGGCTGCTCATATCCCGTGTGATGAGGACTCTATAGTTCTCGGGTCTCGTCCCTGAATGCATCAAAGCGCCGCAAGTGAGAGCACCGGTCCTCGAGGTCGGGTGAGGGACCGAGAGGCCCGCTCCGTGGGTGGCCGTAGGCGGTGAGGCGGTCAGGCAGAGGATCACCCAATGTCTCCTCGGGATCGCCCAGAGTCCAAACGGGCCTCCGATAGTCGGAAGCTCCTCCGGCCCGTGGGCCTGGCCGGAATCGTAGACACCCCCCGCTCGTGGTACAACTCGCTTGTCCCTCTTGAACCGATACATGGCCTCGATGGGTGTGTAACCACGCCTCATCACACCCAAAGTGTCCCGGCCCGTTTGCATAGCCATGTAATGAGGAAAGGGTGCCCCAAATTCATTTTAGCATCCCGGTTATGGAGGATGGCGTCCTCTATAACCTCGCCCAACATCAAAAGGAATATCCCGAATGATGGCATAGTTGATCGTGGCACGCCATGACACTTCACACACGTTCGTCGTCGGAATGAGACGCGACGTGATGAAGTGATGCCAGACCTTGGGGATATAGGCCAAATGTTTGGCCTTGAAGTGGACGGCATGGCCCTCACTGATTGAGTTTCCACTCACCCCGGCCATTAGTCAAGACCCGAATGACCTCGGGGTAGTCGGGGTGCTCGTAAAGCCGATCAAACGGCTCCGAGGGGACATGGGCAAGATCATAATAGTGATTGATCGACTCCGCACTCCAAAGCTCACCTCAAAACACCCTCACCGAACCTTCGACGACGGAGGCTTAGATTGAGTAAATTCTCGCACCACACTCATCGCAGCCGGATGAGGTGGTTACAAAGTGCTCGCCATCCCTTGTCGCAATCGCTTTGCGTAGTGCTCGTCAAAGGATGAAACCCGCTTTCCTTTGATAAACGACGGCTCTGCGTATGATGTCAATCCGATCGGGCACCCCTTACTGACGAACCGCGACACATCATAATTGGGGTCAATCACCGGGCCGACCCTCGCTTGTAGGCAATTTCGCCTTTCCGCATATCGATGAGAAACTCCAAATTCCTAGGAGGGTAAGGCAAATGAACACCAAGGTTACACCTAACTAGGCTAGACAATTTGACAAACACCTAGAGTACCAGGAAAAAGAAGACTAACTAAGTGCACCGTTGACCCTAAATGTGACCTGCCAAACCTAAAATAAACCGAATGTGACCCTAAATGTGAACCTAAATGGGACTCCTAGGACCTAAGGTGATGACTGGACCAATGCGAGACCTAAGTGGAGTGTAGTGTGAATGCGTAGACCTCGGGCAAAGGGATCGGTTTATATGGTGATGTTGATGAGTGCCTGGTGTGTGAGAGAGGGTGCCTGAGGGCAAAAGACCGCTCCGACCGGTGGTAGGAACTCCGACAGGATCAAAGACATCAACACAGGAGAACTAGGGTTTACAGTAACGTAGTAACAAAATGAAGGTGATACGAGCCTTAACAGCCGCAAATACCCGCGACGTGGTCGGGGCAACGCCGCGACGCTTATAACCAACGCCGCGACGCTCCGCAGAATGGTGAATCAACGCCGACAAGATCTCCAACGCCGCTGACGCTCCAGAGATTCCAAAATCAACGTCGCACGTCGATCTCACGCCGCTACGCGCTGCAGAGTGTAAAATCAACGCCACGCATTTTGGAAATCAACGCCGACGCCCAGAGGCACTTCAAAATCACCGTCATGACGCGCTGAATCTCACGCCGCGACGCTCCAGAAGGGTAATTGATCGCCACACGCTGAGGTTTCAATGTCGCGACGTTACAAAGAAGGCTCAAAATGCACATTAAGCAGCCCATGTCTAAGATAAGAGAAAACCCCTCGTGTAAATGGGACTCTCTGGAACGACATGAGTGGATCCTTCCCAGAACCTTCAATTGCGTTTCCTGAAATTATACAACCTAAAAAATGATTCCGACATGACAAAGACAAAGAAACCAAATATAACTCAAAGCAGAGTAGTAACGAGAAATGGAGACATAAAAAGGAAAATTGCATTAGGTGCAGAAACTTGGGTCAGCTTCCAGTTAGCCATGTTTAATGTCGGTAGCTCGACTACTCGATCTTCAATGTGTTCTTGAACCCGAAGCTCAGAGAACCGCTTTATTGAACTTCACCTGTGTGGTCGCTGAATGGATCTCGTTTATCTCGTTGAACTCGCCCCAAAATACGGCTTTTAATCGTTGCGGTAACTATGAATGTTCCTTTCGGGATGTAATCTCCGCCCCACCATGTGAAAAGACCTTTGGTCACTGTGAAAGGCCCTGACCATCTAGACTTCAATTTTCCCGGAAAGAGTTTTAGACGGAGTTGGAACAAAGAGAACCTTGTCATTCCGCTTCGAATTCCTTCCCCGGTAATGTGTTTATCAAAGGTGCTTTGTCTTTTTCCTTGTAAATACGGGCATTTTCATAAGCTTCAGCCTCCTGACACTGCCTAATTCAATCGAAGTTGTAGCGCCGCTTTCTCACCGCAAATGATCATTCCATGTTCAATACAGAAGTGTCGGGTGAGGCTCGAGCGTTTAATTCCACCGAAGATGGCATGCTTCACATAAACAATTCTAAAGGGTGACATACTCCAAGGGTGTTTTAAATGTCGCTCGTATGCCCGCAGTGCATCTTCAATCTTTTTAGACCAATCTTTCCCCGGAACTGAATCGCCTTCTCCAAAATGGACTTAATTTCTAAATTAGATACCCCTGCTTGCCCATTTGACTGTGGGTGATACGCAAGAGACGTATCGGCTTTGCTGCACTTCATACTTTGCAAAAACCTTGTCAACTACCTTATTGCAATGAGTACCATTATCTCGTGATCGTTGCTCGAGGGGGTTCCAAATCGTGAGAATATGTGGCTTCAAGAAACTCGAGTCACAACCTTGGCATCATTGCACGGTCGAATCGTCTAACCACGTCTTTGAAAAAGACATAGTCTATCGCCAAGAAGATGTACTGTGTTGTTATAAGACGTGGGGAATGGTCCCATGAAATCTATCCCCAGGTCTAACATTTACTTCCGCATCGGTACGGTGGTTCCATCCTTTCTCAAAGACTCCATCCGCGATATCATCACAGCGGACATTGAACGATGACGATCCCGAATGTCGCCGGTTTGGTGGTCGATCGGGCGCTCACGCCGTTCTCGTGGGCCACGCCGTACACCACATCATGGATGAAGAGCGGTGTTGGTTGAGAGATCGCGCCGATCAAAGACACCTCGGATTACCTCGACGCTATAAAACGTGGCACCAGCACAGCCCCTCCCACTAATAGTAATAAATGTGCTGAAACCTTTCTGATAAAGTTAAACTCCCGAGAACTACCGGCCACCAAATACCCACATAATCAGAACCATGGAATTGCCCTCTCACTGGTTAGCTAAGAGTTTTCTCAACTGAAATTCGCCATTCATGAACATCATCACCGCCTCTTCCACCGTGGAAAGATGATCCGCCACCGCCTGCCGTTTCGTTTTTAATCTCAACATCGACTTTAAAGAACCACCGGACAATCGAGGCTCGCGCCTTTAGTCATCAAGCATTTAATGGCGTAATGATCAAGGTGGACTAATACCTTATTACCAATCAAATAAGGGCCTCGAATTTGTCAAAAGCAAAAGACAATAGCCAAAAGTTCTTCTCGTAGTGGCATTAATCCAATCGAGCATCATTCAAAGTTCGCTTGCATAGTAGATTACCGAAAATTTTCTCTCAAGTTTCGCTCTAACACCGCCTCAATCGCAAAATCGCTTTGCGCCACACATGTTCAATGGAAAGTAATCAAATCCCCGTGAGCCACGACATAATGTGAGTCGATACCAACTTATCTTCAACACCGAAAATGTGACAAAACACCGCGAATCAAACTCAAATGAGACCCTTCTGACCGCTGTTAGACAACGGTTTTGTAAATCCGAGAAGTCTGATGAAGCGCCATAGAACTAAACAAGTGGCTCCAAAAACTCGATCCCTTTCTAACGCGATGAGGTGAGGTAATTTTTCACCTCGTTTCCACCTTTCGCCTCGTCTCACTTCTATTCCTCTTGTCAAACCACATGTCCGAGTACACACCCTCTGCACTCATAAATGGCACTTCTCCCAATTGAGTACTAAGTTGGTCTCTCACATCTTATCAACACTCCGATCTCAAATTTTCCAAACAAGTTATCAAAATGAACCCAATACCGAAAATCATCCATAAAGATTTCTCATTGTCTTCAACCATGCTCTGAGAAAATGGCCATCATACATCGTTGAAAGGTGCTCCTAGCGCATTGCATTACCCAAAGGGCATCCGTCACGCGAATGTCCCATGTGACATGTGAATGTCGCTCTCTCCCGATCTTCGTGGGCTATAGCGATTTGATTGTAGCCTAATATCCATCCAAAAAGTACAATATTCATGACCGGCTAATCGATCCAAGATCCTGGACGAAACTAGTGAATGGAAATGATCTTTCGAGGGTTTGTCTGGGCTTCCAATAATCAATACAATCCTCCACCCAGAATCGCTCGAGAAGGCAAAGAATATGTTATTCTCTGGCTCCATACGCTTGTTCGCCTCTTAGGTACTACTTTGAACTGGGATCACTTGGCTTACCATTCTCGAATAGGATAATTACCCCAAAGATCCAAATCCATTTCAATATCTCTTTCTGATTTAATTTCTTTCATCAGCGGATTCAAAATTCTCCTCCGGCTTCCATCAAGGTTTATGCCCATCTTCTAGCAAAATACGATGCATGCACATGGAAGGGCAAGAATCCCTTTAAATCGGCTAGGAGGACCACCTAAGCGATTTTTATGGTCTTCAAGTGTAACACCTCGCCTGAGAGAAATGTACAGACATGATACTCGTAGGGTGTATAAGGAGTACCAAGTGTCACATTATAGTATTTTGAGATGAAATTAGGAAATTATAATTTTGAACCTGAATTTGGTACTTTTAAAACAAGGGTACAAATGTCATTTTAGCAAAAGGATATATAAGGTATAATTAAGTTAGAGATGGGCCATAGTAGGAATTTCAAAGTTGATTTGCAATATTTAAATGCTTATGACAAATTTACAATTAAGGAAAGTTGAGGAGGTGAAGTATAATTTCAATGTCAACAGTAAATTACTAATAATAATTACCGTAATAATTCAGTGGAAGTCTGAAATTTCTTAGATCTCTGATGATTCAAACGAATCAAGGCCAAGAATTCGTCTCATAAATCTAGTGACCTAGGAAAGTTTCTCGTTAAATTTGAAGACAATAATATTTTACGAAATTCTGCGCGACTGATTAGAAACAACTAAACCGAATTTTAGAAAATCTCAGAAAACTGTAAGTATATAGTTAATATTCAATTAGATAAATAAAATTCGAAACCGGACAAAATAAATCGTTTCGGCTGAAACTGACGCAGAGAAAGAAAGTTAGTACACATGTGGTCCCACTTTAAAAAAGAAAATTAAAAAAAAAAAGACAAAACAAACATGAAAAAGAAACATGTGATAATGTATGATGTAGAGGATGGGCGAAGATAGTTTTTTATTTATTTTCTTTTACTCTTTCTCAGATTTACGAAAATCGGACCTTCGGATTTCGTCGGATAAACATAGGAAAAGCACCACGCGATTTGCGGCCACGCAAAGACCAAAAACACAGATTTCACCTGGGACCAGGTAGAATAGATGCCGAAACTCCAATTTTAGCTTTTCTCAGATCTACGCATTTGTCAGCCCATGGCTGACTGCAGGTGTGTTGATTTACTGAAGAGTTCAGGATTGTGTCTGTTTTTCTGTCAGTCCGGAAGAGGCAGTGGCCTCTTCTTGTCACAAGGTTTCTCGAGCCTGCATCATATGAGTACGGTCGGTCATTTTTTGTATGTCATAGCTCAGCCTCCGTGTTCTTGGGGTCCCAGCCTAGAATTTTTAGAAATTCTTAGAAATTTCTGATTGTCCAATGAGTTCTTGGGGGATGAGGCTGGTTGACTCAGATTTTGTCTCAAACAGTCTTGTTGTAATTAAATGTTCGTTTTTGCAGACCATATGTCCCTTGCCTAGAATCAAGAGAGCAAATTATTTAGTAGTATTGGGCCCATATATTTTCTCTCTAGTAATTTGACTGTACATTGCTTAAGAAATGTATTTATTTGCAGATCTATCATATTTAGTGTAGGTTAGCAAAGATGGCATCGCTGCTGTTAGCCAGCAAAGAAAGGAGCTGCTTCTAACTCATTTTCCAAATACTATGTATTATTGGTTGCATATAAATCAGCCACACCGGTTTCGACTGCAACCATAGCCAAAAGCTGCCAAATGAGTTTTGTAGTGTTAAAAGTACGAGTGCCTGATGCAATCCAAATCATACTTAGCCGAAAAGTGCTAAATGCCTTGATTTCAAATCATACTGAAAAGCGCTGCAAATGCATCTTAATTTAAATCATACTCAAGTGAAATTGGTTTGATTTCCAACCACATCGGCAAACAATTTGATTTAAACCATACTGAAAAGTAAGGTCGGTTTGATTTAAGTCATGATGGAAATGAATAAATTATCTTGAATTATTAAAATCATTTCTCTTCAAAGCATAACGATTTTAGTTGTGAAAGTCCAGTTTTCAAAAATACAGTTAAAGGAAGATTACAGGTCAGTCTACGCGTTAAAGTTGAGGCTTGCGACACGTTAAATGGTAATTGAGTGAGGATGTATATTGCCTAGTCACTCCAATATATTCACCGGAGAAGATGACCTGTAGCCTTTCCATCGTTGAGGGTCGCTTCAAAGCTTCCTGCATCACTGGGTAGTTTCAAAGATAAAGATTTGGCTTTGATTTTATATTTTGGCTTGATTTTTGTTTGATATGTCTATATATCGAGATATTACGGATATTTATAAATACGATACTGTAATTATTTAAAATTAAGAATATATTTAAGTTACTTATTAAATTTTAATAAGTAACTTAAATATATTCTTAATTTTAAATAATTTTTAATTATCGATATTTATGTAAAAATATCCATCGATATATCTCTCCTCGATATATCCGATATATCCAGAAATCCAAAGAGACCGATATATCCGTCAAAACCGATATTTTCATCCTTGACTATACCCTAGTGAACACTAAGCTCAGCGACCGCGTGTCACGAAGCCACCACCGCATCACCTTTTTCCGTGAATATGGTGGAATTGACCTCGTGTCGCCATCACCATAATTTATTTAACGTGTCACCAAAATATAGCTAGCACGTAAGGCCTGTTTTCACAAATATTCTTTTTGCTTGCTTGTTTTTTTTTTTTTTTTGAAAAATGGTTTTACAATTTAAAATCATTGCATGCTTTCTTGAAAAATGGTTTAATAATTCAAAACCATTTACTTTCATTTCCATCATGGCTTAAATCAAAACCATTTGCTTACTTTTCAATTATGGTTTAAATCAAAACCATTTGTTTGCTTTTCAATTATGGTTAAATCAAAACCATTTCCTTGCTTTTCAATTATGGTTTAAATTAAAATCATTTGCTTGCTTTTCAATTATGGTTTAAATCAAAACCATTTGCTTACTTTTCAACTAAAGGTATGATTGGATGCATCCGAACCATTACTTGCTTTCTAAACTCATTGCTTGCTTTACAATATGGTTTACAATCAAAACCACAAATACCAACAGAAACATTTTATAATAATAATAATAATACACTAGTATTTGGAAAATGAGTTTAGGAACACTCACCTCTTTGCTTGCTAAACTTGGAGTACGCCTTGGCCAACTTTCCCGCCTCGTTCTTTAGCCCACACTCGATGTATTAGACCACACACGTCAGTACAACCAAGCAATTTGCACACTTGGTGTTATTAGAATTAAAATTCTTCGTAAAAATACGTGCCCCAAATGCCATTCACAGTATAATACTTCGGGATTCTGTGACTAAAGGGATTTTCCATATAGTCTAAAAACACCTCGAAAACATTTGGTAATTCTATCCGGACCGCTTGAATAAAACTCAAATTTAACTAAAATCGTCTAAAAATTACCCCAAAATTCTGGATCGTCCAAAATAGTCCCAAAATTTCCTGTAATTTCCTAAAAATTCCTAAACTCGCTTTAAAAAAATTTTGGACCGAATTTATGGCCTCTAAGAATATTCCAAGCCATTACATACTTTGGGGACCGAAATAACACAAGTAGAAAAAATTTTCTACCCCCCAGCTCTGACTAAAAGCCGCTGATCTAAGGTCCACGCGTAGCTCTCTCACGCAGAGTAACTTTGTACTTCACTGTCCGAAAAGCCGCACTAATTAGAATAGGCGAGATCCGAAAAACTAAAATTTTTGCCAGATATTTAAACAGTTTGACTCCACTACGTAAGAACTTGGGTACTTAAGCCCTAGGTCCCAGGTTCGAGGCGAGCCATGGTAGTGGGGGAGGTCCCTAAGGGGATAAGGTGGTCGGCCGAGGCCGGGGGTCCACCAAAAGTCAGAATAGGTGGGGCCCGCACCCGAGGGTGGGGTCGCCACAATAAAAGGCGCCTTTTTATTGTGATTCCATCTTCAGGTGGTTCATTTACTCCTGAGGCCTCTGCGGACGTCTTCGCCGACCACCGAGTCCCCAGACCTTCCTCAGCCGCCAACCCGGGATCCGTGGCTGGCGGCCTGCCCCACGCAGGCACCAACCGAGCTACTAGTCGCCCGGGTACCCCACTACTGCAAGAACTCAAGTACTTAAGCCCCAGTCCTGTGTTCGAGGCTACGAGAAAGTGCGGGGGAGGGGTCCCTAAGGGGATAAGGTGGTCGGCCGAGGCCGGGGGTCCACCAAAAGTCAGAATAGGTGGGGCCCGCACCCGAGGGTGGGGTCGTCACACTAAGGACCCTCAATAACTTCTCCTAGTTCCGCTGAGGACGCCTGTGATGATCATCGGTAAGGTAGATGCTTCTCTAGATATGCATACTTCAAATGGCTAGGTAGAGGCTTTGTTCCATCTGGTGGTTTTCAACCGATGGTAACTCTGCTTTAGCTCCTTCACCTAGAGATTCAAGTATTTCCTCCATTGGGTCCGAAAGAATCCATCCATTTTACATATTCCTCCGCCTTCGCTCATGCTCTCTAATCATTCTACCAGGCGCCTCCAAAGGGTCAGTGAGACCACTTCGCGCACACTCATAGCCTCTACTATTTCTCGCCATGAAGCACGTATGACTCACCGATGTCTCACTCACAAACACTTTTCGAACTGGACTTTGTCTTCCACTCTCACTCCCGCTCCCCTTCGAACATCAATCATTGTTCTCGCTAAATGCAGAAGAAATGTTTCACCCAAGATTTATGGGTATTTCTTTACCTTCCATATCTAATACAATGAAATCACTGAAAGATAAACTTGTTCAACTTACTAAGACATTCTATTACCCTCCTTGACAAGCCTAAAGATCCGTCTATGTTCAAGTGTGATTGTAGTCGGACGGCCACCTAATCCCAACGCTTAAAATGAAGTATACACAGAGATTAATGTTGGCACCTAAATCAGGCCAAAGAGCTCTCTCAAAGATAGCATTTCCAATGGCATGGATTAGTGAACGCCAGGTCTTTAAGTTTCTCATGCGTACCTTCCTCAAGTATGCACTACATTCCTCGCTTAAATTAATCGCTTAGAAATACCAACTTCTCTGAGACGTATCGTTCCTTTCATAAATTTCATAGCTGCATCTCGCTCTGTGGCATCGCAAATGGGATATTGATGTGTAACTTTTAAACACTTCCATGAATTTAGTGAACTACTTTATCCAAATATGTTTCTTAGGAAGGTCAGGATATGGAATTTGTGGGTCATTCCTTTCTGGTCGCAGTGTTTCGCACTGCTTCTCCCGAGGTTGTTCCTTCTCCGCATGACGCCTTGACTGGCTAATGACCTTCCTCGCCCTACCTCTCGGTCCTGGGTCAGGCCTGTTTCACTCCTACTCACTTCTCAGCATGACCGCTTTAACGTGTTCATTCCCATCTCTTCAGTTTATCAATTGCTTCGTAAAGGAACCCGGTTGCCTTTCACTGAGACAGCCATTTGGCCCCATCTGCATTCTCCAAGTTCTGCAACCGTGGCAGCTTTATCGGTCTAATCGAGTGGCCTCGTTGTCGCACATTCGCCTGGTCTCATTCATGAAAGCAAAGTGTGACGGGTTTGTTCTAAATCCAATCTTTTCTTGGGAGGTGGTTCACCAACTCTGCTGATGGCATATCGCTTTTATTATTCCTCCATCCATACCCTTGATTGTTCTGACTGCTCTGATTCTGATTATTACGCCACCCTTAGCCTTGATTTTGATTCTGATAATCGCTTCCTGAATCGCCCTTGGCACAGATTTGACTATCAAACCTCGACATACACCGGCCCGCTTAACGCTTGGTTTCGACCGATATCTCTCGTGCGGCAGTCGTCTCCACGTAATCACAACCCCAAGGGCCAGCCCCTGTATGGCATTCGAGTTCCCGGTCGCCTAGTTAATCGCTTAAATAAATGTGCCGTTAAGGATTAACCACGTATAGTCGAATCATCCGCCACCCATGGTTTTTACCTGCAGGTAGTCTTCCCTAGCCACTCGATTTGTATTGGTCGCAAAGCATCTCCCTGCACTTCAGTGTTTTGGTCCGTGGTTTTCATTAGTGCGTCTCTCCAAACAGGCATCAATCAATGCCTGAAGCAAAATTCTTACCATTATAGAGTACGTGACTCTGCATCCATCCTGTCAGTCTCGATGTGGGCACTTTCAATAGTTCGTGAAATCGTCCCATGCCTCACAGTTCTCCCCTAGCTGCCCAAAGGTATTGATCTCTGCACAAGCTTGTGCAATTTTCGAGGGCGGGAAGAATTTGGTCAGAATTTCGCACTAAATCGTTCCACGAGGTAAATGGAACTGGTGGTCAGACTTGTTAACCAATGCTTGGCTCTATCACCCAGTGAGAGGGAACATCAACCCCGAGTGCTTCTTCAAGAACTCCATTGTACTTGATCGTGACGCAGACTTCAAGGAAGTCGTCAAATGTATGTTTGGATTCTCATTAGGCAAACCCGTGGAACAAAGATGTCTGCCATCCAGAAAAGGACCGACTTCAACTCGAAGTTGTCATTCGACCTGGGTGGTCTCTCTCGATACCGCCCAACAATAGTGGGCGGTAGAGCAAACTCCTCTATCAGCATGAATGGATCATCCGGCAAGTATAAACGGCCCGCGCTTGATTCCTTCCGTTATTCCCATTTCGGGCCTCTCCTCCTGCGGCCTCGCTTTGCCCAATGCTGGCGATCCCCGCTTCTTCATTGTTCTCCATGCTCGCTTGAATTCCAGTCCGTTCCGCTCTCCGTTCCTACAGATTCTCGTGCAAAGTTCTTCGGCCAGATCAAACAAATGCTGGTCAACCCGATCTCGTCTGCATGTACTCACCACCCAACCGTAATCACACACGAAACAACAAGACTAAATTACTAAAGACTTGTAATACTAAATAAAAACAAAAATTCCGCAGTAATATCTAATCAAGTTTTATTCTCTATATCACTCTAAACCTATCCCCGGCAACGCGCCAAAACTTTGATGTGTCGGGAAACGCAGGTAAATGTACGCCCTATGTGCGCAAGTGCACGCTGCCGCCCCAAGTAATACAAAGCAGCTCAATGGTACGGATATCGATCCACTGTGGGATAGTGAGTTGACTACGTAAATTTACTTTTCAAATATTATCCGGATGTACATATTGTGTAAGGCGGTTACTAATGTCCGAAAGTAAACAAACAACCGATATGAATTAATTACTACTACGAGATCAAGTGGTTGTCTCCCCGCCACTTTCGATGGATTATTTCTAAAGATGATATTATTCACTATTCATGATTTATTAATGGCATGATCTTGCTTACAAGATACCCTCTTCGAGGTGTATTCGCCTTATCTCGCTAGTAGAGTTGGAGTGTATCTCTACCCCAACCTCAGACCAAAATGCTTAAATGTTCTCAACCTTAATGCTGCCCTCGACTAATACGCCCCCATTTACCCGAATCAACCAAAAGACTCCGTCTACTCATATCCCCAGGTATCCATCTCTCGAATCTCGGATCTCAGTATGATCGTACAATGTTGGCCAAACATCACCATATGTAATTGGTCCAGCATGTAAAGCAGATGATAATGAATCATAAATCAATGAATAATATAAATTAATAATCTTTAATCCATTCAAACGTGACAGGGTTCAACAAGACCCTAGATATAGATCTAGAAATATCATGAATAAGAAAATACCAATATGTGATATATAAAACACGCCTCTATTATCCAAAAAACAAAGAAAATACAAATCACGTGGCTCTTCTTCAAGATCGATGTCATCACATTCGATTCTCATACTGACTGCACGATCTCCAACCCTCCGATCCCCCCCACCTCAGCTCCCATTTGCCTTTAATGATTGAGAGGAGAAACTCGCACCGACGTCATGACGCCGACATCGCACTGGCATCGCGACAGTCGGGGAGATCGCGACGCTGCCGCTTGTTGACTTTTTTATGCATGTTGACTTCAACCACGCGACGCTGGGATCGTCGCTGGGATCGCCGCGACGCTGGGACGCCGCGACGCTCCAGCCATCCTTATGCACCGCTCCGTCGCTCCAAACAATGCGTCATTTTGCACCAATCGCGACCTCGCATACACACCAATCACCAAATCAGGTATCCAGCCACAAAAACTACGTATTTAAATATAAAATAAACGCGAAAACGTAAGAACGACGTGGGTATAATCTGAGTGTTTTAGGCACTCATCACCTATGGCCGGGGTCAATCACAAACCGTGGCTATAAACCATCCCTATGGTCGGGGTCAACCACAAACCGCGGCTATAAACATCCCTATGGCCGGGGTCAAGCACAAATCTCGGCTATAAACCATCCCTATGGTTAGGGTCAACCACAAACCGCGGCTATAAACTATGCAAAATCAATTGAAGAGCTTATAGTTGCGGTTTTTGATGTGGCCGCCTCCATATGATTTCTCCACACCACCTATGGCCATGCCATGCCATGGTTGTCTTCATCCGCAACTATATTTTATAACTGCATTATATACTACTTTTAGCCAGGGTCGGTGACCGCGGCTAAAGGCTTTATTCCTTGTGGTGTATTATTAGTCAAACTTGTCACATCCCAAGTCTGACATGAAAGAAATTTTTTTATACTATTTAAGTCTAGGAATATATGCATACTATTATTAACCAAACATATCACATCCCATATCCGACATGGAAGAAAGTTTTTTATACTATTTAAGTCCAAATATCTATAAATTTAATAAACATATTTTAAAGTCATTAAAATTCTTCAGGATAAAAAAAGACAATATCTATATGATTAGATTGAGTAGTTATAAATAGTATTAGAGTCTATTCATATGGGGGTTTGTTTAGTCCTTTAAGGGATATTTATTTATTTGAATGTTGTGTCTATATGAGGTTTGTCTGTTACATCCTCCATCAAATATGAGATAAAATTTTTAATACTATTTAAGTATTAGTCCCTTTCCACCCAAAAGATGGATTTTACAACTGTTTTTGTGTAATGCCCTTAGGAATCTAGTATATATCACACCTCTCGTTCGATAAATATCATCATTCACATGTTCAAAGCGTAACTTTACCTCCTTACCTCAATTCAAATGTGTAGATCGATTTAATAGTCCTGGATTAAGTTTTACTAACTATGATTTATTATATGTCCACATGCCGATTATATGGCAAGAATCATGGCGCTTATGGGTTTTCCCACGAAGGATATTTAACAACCTTGTTTTATACTGCCCTCAAGACTCAGGATTAGGCCATATGATACGGCCAAAGAGTAAGGAGTCGCAATGGTAAATATGGCTCACTTTTAACCAAAATTTCCATGCATGGCCTTTGTTAGATTGCTATATGGCAAGTTCTATTATTGGAAACAGGAACATGAGGTAGTTGGTAAAACATTTTATGTTCCCAAAAGACTACATGCCGAGAAACACGAAGACGTTTGCTAATGGGATCATAACACCTAGAACCTTTTTAACCAATTCCATACCCAAGAAAACAACACAAACGAGAATGAGACTGAAGTTTTTTTCTTTCATGATCTTGAAGAAGAACAAAACAGACACATTCAAAGACTCTAAGTGAGTCATAGGAGGTAGAAGAACCAAACAACAGATCATAAGGAGTTTGATTATGAACAATGGGAGAAGGACACCATTTGATGGTGTAAACGGCAGTAAGAGCAGCTTCCCCCCAAAACTGAGTAGGAGTAGAAGCGGCTATAGTAGTGGCACGAACAACGTCAAGAATATGATGAAGTTTGCGCTCAGACCTACCATTTTTCCAAAGAGATTTATGGAATAATCCGGAGAAGAGGTACTACACTCTCACTTTCCATAAACGGCACCGGAGCTTACTTGAATCATGTATTGAAGGAGGGCAGAGCAATCAACATGAGAAACAGGCAAAAGAAGCTTTATGCAAACGAGGATGATGAGTGGATGATGGGGCATGGAGTAGGCCCATATCTAGGCCTACACGAGATAGGAAGTCAAAGTTCAATTATAATTTTTATTATTATGAGTTATTTATTTATTCATACTTTTTAGAATTTATCTGTTAAATTCACTAACCCCACTACCTTCGATCCCTTCTCTTAATATTATTCTTCACTCCATCCACTCTCCTTCTGATCAAAGGTCCAGAATGATCTGTTACCGCCAGCCCAAGTCTACACCACTACTCACTCTTATTCGCGCCACTACTTCTACAAGGATCGAAATCGATGCTTCTCCAAGGATCAAAGTCGTCGCTCCTGAAGTTGTTGCGACAATTTTTGATCTTTGCGGCTATTACTCCGTCATAATTCGTGATAGCCGCCGCTCCTTTTGAATTCCCTAATCACCGAACTCCGGTGCTACAACATCCATTAACGATACTGTTACTATTGTTCCAAGGTTCAATCTCATCCGACAGTCCCAGAATCAACTCATCCGGAACCAAACACCAAGTTTGGCTTGAGAAGAGAGCTTGACATCAAGATCCCCTTGGATCCATCACCGCCAACAAGTCCATGGTCACTACTCTAATTAAAGAACATTCAATATTCAACCACAAATCCAAGACGTTAAAGAAAATTAAACATGAGATATTCAGGAGTAAGCAAAAGAATGGCAGTACCAGACCAAAGGCCAGCAGGATTTAGAAATCTTTCTTGATCACTGAGTCAGCCCTATTTCAACCCTGAGTGAATGATGGGGCATGGAGTAAACATTCAGCTTCACACGAGATAGGAAGTCCAAGTTCAATTATGATTTTTATTATTATTAGTTAGTTATTTAATCATACTTTTTAGAATTTATATGTTAAGGTTTTTATGATTTATCTGTTTGGGTTTTTTAGGATTTATATGTTATGATTTTTGGGATTTTGCTGTTAGGATTTTTTGTTGGTGTCTATAAATAGCACCTTATGTTATTGTTTTTGGGAGACTTGATATGATATTGAAAAACTCGATAATTTCGTTTTATTTATTTGTTTGTTTTATTCTTAATTTTATTGTTCTTCGTAACCGAGCTACATCAATTTAGTATCAGATCATATCTTCGATCCGAGATCAAGTTATTATTTTTATTCTACATCAATTTGGTATCAGAGAATAACTTCGATCTGAAATAAAGTTATTATTCTGTCATGGGCATTATGGAAACTAAGATCCTTCACTCACATCCCAGAACATGCCCCATCCCTAATGTAAAAGCAAGAAACCAGATTATCCAACGATCTCATGGGTGGTCTGCTTCTGGTCTGAAAATCGAGAGAGCCTTGGAAACGCGGTATTCCCCACGCCCAAGGACCCAAGAAGACCGCCATGATCGCCGCTTATGGCCAATTTCTTTCTTGAACTATGATGTTTACGATCTTGAACTCACCGGAGTGAAGAGTAAATACGCAGCTCAAGAAGCTTCTAATGAGATATCCCGATAAGTCCATCGCTAGGACGCGACATTGATTGTTCGGGCTTGATCTCACCGCAACAAGGATGAAAGCCCTAACAGATGATGATGAAGGAGACGACCATGGAAAAGGACCCGCAAGGAAAATAAAGAAAACGAAAAACCAAGTAGCTGCGGACGCCGTCGGGCTTCAATTTCATCGACTCAAGATCCGGTCGTCTTGTGGGGGAGAAAGACTCATAGTCTTTACCACCAATCACGTCGAGAAGCTCGATCTTGCATTGATAAGGAAAGGAAGGATGGATAAGCACATAGAGCTAGCTGACTGTAGCTTCCAAGCATTCAAAACTTCAGCAGAATTGCCTGATCGTAATCAACATTTATCTCAACCATTAGTTTGCCGGGGAAATCGTGTAGGAATTATCAATAGAAGCTAGAATCATTTTGTGATTTAGAATATTCAATTTAATTACTAAACTAATAGAACCAGTTAGATCATACCTTGTGGATTTGCAGAGAAGTATGCACACAAGAACCGCAGATCTTCCAAACTATCATCAAGGTGATGGAGCAGCATGTGGGCGCATGAATCACTAAGAAATGATTTTTTTTTCTCTGGCTATTCTTTATAATTAATTCAGATTTAGATTTAGGGTTGTATTATCTTTCTCTATTTATAGAGTATAAGCCCTAGAATACTTAATAGTCATTTGGGCCTCCACACCTTAGGGTTCAAGTTCATGTGTGAACCCATTTAGTGTTTTAAAACAACTCCGACTTGCTTCAGAGAAAAATCCAACAATCTCCCACTTGCTATAAAAACAAGTCCGGGTTCTTTCTTGTAAACTGTGATATCATGTTCCACCATTTATCCTGAGCTAGTTTGGGGATCCTACGGTTATCATTAATCAAGGCTCCTCATAATTGCCAAGTAATTATCTAATCTGATGCTATTCCAATTAAAAGCCTGCACTGAACTCCGAGATTAATATTAAATATTAATATTATTTCCCTCCTTTGTAAAATATCAATAATTAATTGATAAGATTTTCTAATGAATCAATCAATTCACGCATTCTTGATTTTATCGGGCTCTAATGGATAAAATGCAATCGGGGCTGACTTCATCAGCATCCAAGTGTCGAACATACAAGCAAAGATATTTCATACAAATTCCATATTGTTTATTTCATAAATACCAGCAATTAAATAATCTTGCTCCCAAATCATCAAGATATTGGTCGTTTAAATAGACATCACTTAGTGACAACTCAAAAAACATTAATCATTTAAATACCTATCTATAATAAACTCAAGATTGAGAGAAGAATAATAACGAAATATTGTTTGAGATTTATTTCCTTTTACATAAATTTAACTTTAAATAAATCTCACTTTGATCTTACCAATGCAAACATAATTTGCACCAATATTTTATAATAACCAAGATAGATTATTTCCGCAAATATTGCGCCTAAATAAAGGCCCAACTTTGTTTAATGATCGTGATCATATTCATTAATTATGAGAAATCTATGATCATGTTCTACGAACGTATTCATATGATCATATAATTTACAATTAATCCAAACTCTACGCAAAATATCACGGTGCACAATAATATGAAGAATACCTCATATTGTATTAAAATTAAACTCATAAAATATAATAACACATCTGTCTTGTTCTAAAAAAACACAAATAAACTCCTTAGATATTTGAGAATATGCTTCACTGCAATCCAATGTTCTTCTCCTGGATTAGATTGATACCGACTAACTATTCCTACCACGTAGTTATCCTGCCTTGGTACATAACATACATACATGAGACTACCTAACACAAAGCAAAGGTATCCTACTCATACGCTCTTTCCGCTCAAGAGTTTTGGTGATTGCTCCCTTAGAAAGATGAACTCCATGTCAAGGTGTGTACTCCCTTCTTGAATTCCTTCTTCTATGCCGAGCCTAAGTGAATTTTATCTATATATAAGCTTTCTGAGATACTTTTCAATACCTTATTCTTCCTGGCCTCGTAGAAGTTTGATCTCCAAGAATATAGTTGGCTTCTCCCAAATCTTTCATATCAAATTGCTTTTACAAACATCCTTGCAATTTGATAACACCTTCTATGTCAGCTTTCCGATTAGTAAAATGTCATCTACGTAGCGACTAGGAAAACTACTTTTTGTACCTTGATCCTTTTGTAAACACAAGGTTCATCGTGACTTTTCAAAAAAACCGTAGTTATGGGGTTTGATCAAACCTAATGTTCCATGTTCCGATGCTTGCTTTAGTCCACATAAACTACCTTTACAACTAACATGCCACGTGTTCTCGCTTCTCTAGCTACATGAACCCTTCTGGCTGCTACATGTGTCCTCTCTTAAACCCGCCATTTAAAATGTTGTTTTGACATCCATCCGCCAAATCTCATAATCTAGACTCAGAAGGCAGCCTCTAATGTTCCATGTTCGGATGCTTGCTTTAGTCCATAAACGGATCTTTACAACTAACATGCTATGTGTTCTTGCTCTCTAATATGAACCCTCTCGGTTGCTAAGCATGTAAATGTCCTTCTAAACTCGCTTACTAAACAAGGTTTCTGAGCGATCCATCCGCGCAAATCTCATAATCTAGACTTCAGGCCATGCTCTGCAAGAACTGATGGATGGCATTGTCACGCCCCCGATTCCTGGACGCGAGACCAACACTGGACTCTTACCCGATTTTTTAAAGGCCAACCGGCACCCGCGGGGTATGGCCCACATCTTATAAATGTAATCAAAATTATATACATATAACCGAGTCCCATTTACAAATACAAACTGAATCTCTTACATTACAAATCAGAGCATGGAACCCACTGTAGTGAACTCCTTACAAGTGTGTCAGCTCACCAGAGCGGAAGTCTTCTCGATGTCTCTCTGCATCTCTATTAACGGGATTAAACCCGCGTGCTGCTTTACGCTAGTGGAAATTACATCTTGGTGGATATCCATTTACTTTAATGCATAAAACACAAATGCATAATTATAAATTTTTATGTATTTATATTATGAACTTATATCGGGTACTTATTCTTATAACTTATCCTATAATGTACTTATGTGCATTCGTGGACTCCCGTAGAGTTAGCGTAATTTATGTTTATGCTAATGGAGTTTAACTTATTCTTTGAGGTACCGTAGGTACCACAGAGGATTACGTGAATTTATACTGTATTTTGAGCACATACTGTTTTTGGTTTTAACTTATATCGGTCTTACTGAGTTTATATATGTATTTCGATGTATACCCGTAGGTACTACAGAACATTTACTCGGTATGTAGTACCCGTAGGTACTACGTAACGTATTCTTATACGAGGTACTGTAGGTACCACCGGACTTATACTTATCTACGGATACGCAGAGTACTGTGAGTACTACAAAAGTAACTCAGACTTATTTACCACACAAGAGTACCCGTAGGTACTACCGAACTTAATCAGATACAAGAGTACCCGTAGGTACTACGGAACTTAACTGATAAGGACAGAATTTATCGTATACAAGATAAACTTTAGGTACTACCGAATCCAAATCAAAGACAGACATATTCGGGATACAGGTTAATCAAACTAACTTATTCTGATAACGGAAAATTCGCAGGTACCATAACTTATACGCAGACGTATTAATCAGATGTGGAGTACCCATAGGTACTACGTATCCAATCAGATACGTATAACTCGTAGGTACTCCACAGGTGAACATACAGAGATACGACTTGATCCGATACGGAGCAACTAGACTACGTAACGTATCGATACGTGGCCAGAACTTATTCAGATACAGGAGTACCCGTGGGCACTACAGAACAGATCAGGTACAGGATAGAACTTAATCAAATGCAGGAGTACCCGTAGGTACTCCAGCTGCACGTATCGATACGGTGAACAACTTATCTAAATACTGAGTACCCGTGGGTACTACGTAACTTATCTCGATACGTGAGTTATCAACACGGAGTACCCGTGAGGTACTACGTAACGCATCGATACGGACTTGATCTGATACAGAGTACCTTTAGGTACTGCAAAACTCATTCGGGATGCAGAGTACCCGTGAGGTACTACAGTCTTATTCGCAGACAGTTTATCGACATGTGAGTGCACCCAGGGCACACAACGCATCGCATGCAATGAACTTTATCAGATAATAGAGTACCCGTAGGTACTACGTAACGCATCGACACGTAACAGAATTGAGTCTACATGAGTACCGTAGGTACTTTAACAGACTTATTCAATACAGAGTACCCTTAGTACTACTTTAACTTATATCGATCGTGAGACTTATTCAGAGACAAGAGTAACGCACAGGTACTACGTAACTTAAATCAGAAAGAACAGAATTAGAATCTCTAATTAAATACAGAGTATCTGCAGAGGTACTTCGTAATGATTTTCAGATGTGAGGCCCGTAGGGTACTACTTGACCTTATTCAAATACTGTGAGTACCCGTAGGTACTACAGCTTATACAAATACAAGAGTACCCGTGAGGTACCATAAACCTTATTCGCAGACAGAGTACCTGCAGGGTACTACGGAACATACAGGTACATTCAGATCTTATTCAATGTCTTATCATATGTCCTGGTTCGACTACCTAGACCAATTATAAGAAATAATGAGTAGGACGCAACACAATAAGTATCCGAAGGTACGATACAAGATCAAAAGATAGCACCAATGAGTACCGGCATTGAACAGAGGCCAGAGTACTAATCGGGAGTAATCGGGCATTTCAATCAGAGGCGGAGCACTAATCGTGAGTACCAAGTACTAATCAGAGGCCGAGCACTAATCAGACGTCCACTCATTCATTCTTTGGTCCTAGGTAGTCATATGATCACATGTCTATATATTCTTGTTCCTCTATAAATCATCTTACCAGAGAATTGAATCACTCCAATCTGATCATCCAAATTTCAGTTATGGCATTTTCATGCCAACTAGTCGACATCGGGATGACGAGGGATGATTGAATTACTCATTTTCCGAGGTCTTAACTTCATATTTTGACACTAGGTCCTTGTACTTATTTATTAAGATATTAAGGTTCATTCCAACTTGAATCACCCACCCGAGTACCGGACCAAGATACGTCCTAAACAACTCCTGACCACGCTATGATCAACTCGATGCAGAATGGGCTTAAGAAGCACTCTCACTTTGGAGTGGATTTTTCGACCACTTAGAGTCAGAAGTTGGAGATACCTTCTCTTAAATTTTGTTCTCCTTGAAGTTCATTTTACGTAGCCACTTGGAATCACTCAAATCGGATAAAGAAATTATGGTTATACAAAATACGAAATCGGTCGAAATCGAAAATTGTATCGTGTCCTACCGGTGTGACTTAACTTCTACCTAGACTTGGCCAAAACGACCAGATTCAGTTCTACCGGTAGAACTTAAGTCCTACCGGTAGAATACCCGAGAATGCTCAGAATGGGTGTTTTTCTCCCATTTTTCCATATGTTTGATCCCCCAATCACTTCTATACCTCATAATCACTTCAAGATCACTTCATGTCTCTCAGAAACTCAATTTTCTTAATTCTTCTCAATTACACATCTTTCTTCCAAAACATATCAAGATTCCTTCCAAAACAATTCTGTCATGGGTTAAGACCCATACACAAACTAAACATGATGTTTAGTTAGGAGTTTATTCTAAACCCTAACTCAAAACTCACCAACCATGAATCCATCCTAAAGGAGAGGATTTCTTTGTTTATCTTTGTACCATATGGGATCTGGATCAACCCTATTTCAAGAGATCCAAGGTTGAATGAATTCTAACAAAACCCTAGCTTTTGGAGACAAGCCATTAACAAAACCAGCCTTAGAATCTATAAATCCATACTTCAAAGGAGTTTCCATACCAAAAATCATAGAATCCATACCTTTGCTTTGCTTGATCTTGACTCCTCCATCTTCTTCTCTCCTTCTCCCATCCGGTTCTCCCCTCATTTTGAGACCAAATTGGTCTTTAAATCCCATGGATTTGATAAGGCCATGTTTGGCCCTCCAACAAAACCCATTTTTGGGTTAATTTCCTTATTTGCAAAAGGTCCTCCATGTCGACTCATTTGTATTTCTTAAGTTCTATTTATTTCATCTCGCCCAAATCTTTCACATTAGGACTTTTTAAGCCCCTTTGACCACTACAAAATTGTCCTTAAGTTTTTATAACTTCCGGTCTCTCGTTTCCTAAGGCTTTCGCATTTAACCGATGAAAATAATAAATTAGCTTACAAAATACTCCTAAACATGCTCGAAAAACGACTAGGTATATTTTGGGGTGTTACAAGACGTGCTATCGGGCGGTGCGTTTCTTCATAATCTATCCCTTCGGGGTGTATAACCTTGCCACTCAATCTAGCTCAAGGTTTTGCAATTTTCCCATCTCAAGTCGCCTTTTTCAGAGATCCAATTTACACCCTATGCTCTTAATTTCAGTGCCTCTACAAGAGACCGTGACCGAGTTAGAATACATGGGGACGATTACCGGCCTTATGGCTTGAGCACTTTGCATCAACATCCTCTAGTGATTCTTGTAATTCACGGATCCTCTTCGCTATCAATGGTTATAGCTTAGTACGATTCAGCCCAACAAGAGATATTCGATAGCTTCATGTGGTCGTTTCTCCCACTAATAATAAACTCCATCAATATATGCAAGGTTCTACGTAAAGATCCTCTTGATCATTTTGAACTTGTTTTTCTTCCACTTGTATATCCACCTGTTGTTCTACTATTGGTTCCACTCGTGCTTGTTCACCTTCGAGTATATTTTCACACGCACTGGAAACAATGGCACAATAGGTCCAAATTCAGGTGGTTTAGGCGATTCTTACGAGTCGTTCCTCAAGAATCCACCTTACTCGGGCTTGAAATTGTTTACATAGTCTTCCTCTAAGAATTTTGCATTAGTGCTCACTATAACTTTCTTCTTCCGAGGGAACTATAAAAGCCCACCTCTGCTCCTTTAGGGTATCCACAACAAACATACTTTCAAGATAAGATTCCAACTTATGTGGTTCCTTCAAGACATGCGCTGGAGCACCCTAGATACGAATATGGTTTAAACTAAAGCCAGGTCTGCTCTGACAATTCAATACAGTGTCTTAGAAACCGATCAAGGAATCAGTTCAATAAGTATGTAGCAATCTCAAGGCATATCCCAAAACGATATATGTAGAGATGAATAACTACGATCGATCTCACCATGTCTAGGAGAGTTCTATTTCTCCTTCTCGTAACCCATTTTGGTCGAGGTGTTCCAAGGTCGATGGGGCTAGAAACTATCCCTCTCGAGTTGGGCAAAACTTAAACTCTCCATATAGGTATTCACCGCCCTGCTAGATCGGCCGCTGATATGGACACCTAATTGCTTTTCCGTCTCTCACCTTATATTCTCTTAAATTTATCAAAAGTTTCAAACTTTCGCATTAGGTAAACAAAATCATATCTCGAGTAGTCATCCCCGTAGTGCGACAAAATAACACACTCCACCTCTGCTTCTTGAACACGCATTGGTCCGCATACATTAGTATGCACCAATTCTAACGGTTTGGTTGCGCGATATCCTTTGGCCTTGAAGGTGGTCATTTTACCTTCCAAACAGGATTCACACATTGTTATAGGTTCAAATGCTAGGGAATTTAAAATCCCATTTTTCATCAAACCATGTATCCTAGTAGGATTAATATGACCTAATCGTAAATGCCAAAGGTAAGTTTCATTTGATACTTTCCTTTTCTTGGCAAGGTGATTATGTTCATTTTCAACAATTTCAATGGCATTTATATCATAGGAATAGGGACTTAAAAAATAAAGATTATTCATAAGATCACCTAACAAATAAAAAGATTTACTTTATTGAAACTAAGGAATTAAATCAGAATGTCAAACTGTTCAACTAAACAACTCGGGACATAACCAAATTCCTCTTGAAATCCATAGAACAAATAAACAATCTTCTAAACATAAAGTCCTATTATTCTCCAAAAATCAAAACAACTGGTCCTATGGCCTGCATTTCTCAGCCCCGCTCCCAAGTTTCAAGTATCTTGTCCTTCTTTACTGTATCGTGCTATGTTTGAACCACTGCAAAGAGTAACAAACATGATTAGTGGCTCCTAAATCAATGATCCATTTATCATTAAAATTCTCCACTAAACAAGCCTTAACAACAAGTAAATCACCCATACCTTGCTTTTTGGTGGCCTTTGGGCAATTCTGTTTCCAATGTCCTTTCTGTCCGCACTTGAAGCACTTACCTTTCTACTTCTCTTTCATTGCGTCTGATTTGGTAACTGGTATCACTGCCTTCTTTTTCTTGTTCTTGTTTCCAACCTTAGGTTTCCCTTTAGGTTTAATAGAACCCTCCGTAAAATTGATAATGTCTGGCTTTGTGAGAGATTGTTCAACACTCTTAAGCTCATGCATCAATTGAACTAGAGTCAGATCCATCTTATGCATATTGTAATTGACTTTGAACTAATTGAAATGTTTAGGCAGTGATTGGAATATGAGATCTATCTTCATCTCCTTTTGAAGTTTTGCTCCTATCACTCCGCTCACCGATATGTGGAAATCATTGCCAAACACGATCCTTCACACGCCCACCCGCCATACGTGTGTTAATCAAATCATTATAAGCAGCCTTGTCTCTCGTAATCGCATTTTTAGGCAAACATCCCTTCCAGAAGGTTTGGAGCATTTCTACTCCAATCTGTCGAGAGGTGTTATTTGTTACCTCAAACGACTCCACAACACCGGCAAGAATATAACATCAAAGTGAAGTGCTCAGATTCTCCCAAGTCGTGATGTCTGCTTTTTGTTATATCATTAGCACCAGCCTTGGGATAGCTTCACAGGTATCTAGATGACAAACTTGATTTTCTCATAATCCGTAATCGCATGTATAAGTTCGTTTTCCAATCTTCAAATTTATTTCCATCCAATGGTTTTTTATTCAAAATCATAGCTAGAGGGTTAAAAGATGCCATTTTCTGAAGAAAAAAAATTTATACATTGTGCACACTAATATTAATTCATATATTATACAATAAACATATATTTAGTAAATCCAAAACAAAATTATATTTTCTATTTATTGTAAACAATAATTTAGTTTCCATAATAAATGCTCACGGTGGGCAAGACATTTATAACAAATTAAAACTTGATCATAAAATGACATCCAACCAAGTCAGTCCCAAAAAAATTAAAGCCATCGTACTACTTACATTCCAATCTTCTTAGATAGAACTAGATAATACACTTTCATTTCAATCATTGTTCATATGGCCTATAATAATATTATTAGAGCCTCATTGGGAGGTTAATAAAATTATCGTGGTTTTTGAACTTGTTTAATTTTAAAATTCTTAATTCTAAGAGTTGACTCGTGGTGGACCGGCCAATCTAATTAAGATTTTAAAATTATTTAGGTCCAATCCAATAAAAACCGATCATGATTATCCGATGGGGCTTCACATGACCATTTTACTATTTGGACCCACAAAAATTAAAGGATTTTTCATAATTATATTTATCTAGATTTAAAAACAAAAATTTAATTATACATGTATATCATTGATGCAAGATAATATGACACCAATTTGCCCATATGTCATGGTATCACAACTAAAGCATGTTACCAAATATAATTTTAATCATCCATGAATAAAAAATAATATAAGGAGTTAAACGAAAAAAAGGAGAGCCCTAATCCATGGTTTTCCCTAAGAAAGAAAAAGAAAAAAAAATTACAATCCCAATAACACTTGAGCCCACATATTAATCCCGTCCAGATTTGGTCCAAATTCTGTCCACTGGGGTTCAATTTACTGGGCTTAGAGGTCTAAAATTGAAGAGATTTGAGCAAAACCCAAAACTCTAAACATGCCAACATGAAACCTTAGCTGGCTAAAGCCATCATTCAGGCTAACACTGAACGAAGCTTTTCACCCATAGAAGCGCGACGTCTGGAGGAGGAAGTCTGCAAAATCATGCCAAAACCCTCTCCACGCGCCTCACGCGCTACCGAAAAGTGGAGACGGTAGCTCCACGCCAAATGCTTGTGGGCTGCGTGGGGCACATCCGCGGTGGTTCGCCTGAAATTTGTCCTGCGAGCCACATCTCTTCCTCGCGCTTCTAACCCCCGGTGGTCGCTTGTCATTTGGATGTCCGTAGCCTCCACAAAGAACGTAAACAAATTTCCCGGCGCAGGCAAGAGTTCTCTCGCGGTTCTTCATCTTCTTCACTTATGTTCTTCATTAGTCTTCAAAATTTTACAAAATAATCCTATACTCTAATAAAATGGTGTACAAGAATTTAGATGATTGAGAGAAATAAATCAAGGGAAACCTAATCTTATGATTAGCCCCTTGTCACAAACCGATGAAATACACAGAAAACTCTACCATGGATTGAAGGGCAAACCACAATTATTCAAGAACCATCCATGAACAAAAAATCATATTAAACATGAGAACATGCGAATCAACAAATATAGAAAACCTAGGTGCCATATTGCTAATCAAACACCAAAATACATGAAATTGTTTAGATCAAATTGAAATTTTAATCACATGAAGGCTATGATACCAATCAGAGGGAATAATCACGAAGCTAGAATCACTTCATGTGATTTGTATTCAATTTAATTACTAACTAATATAAACACGGGATCACCTTACTGATTTGTAGGCATGCATACAAGACCGTAGATCTTCCAAACTATCCTCGAGGTGATGGAGCAAATGTATGCGCTGCAATCACTAAAAAAATTCTTTTCTTTGGCTATTCTCTATAATTAATTCAGATTCGCATCTAGTACAGATATCTTTCTCTATTTATAGAGTACAAGCCCTAGAATACTTAATAATCATTTGGGCCTCCACACCTTAGGGCCCAAGTCTATGTGTGAACCCATTTAGTATTTTAAATAACTTGGATTTGCTTATATAACAAAAATCCAACAAATCGATATGACCACTGCGGAAGTTGCTGAGCATTTAATGGCCAAGACGCTCTCTGAAGACACTGAAATTTGTTTGAATAATCTGATCAAAACCCTTGAAAAAGCCAGAGAATTAACAGACAAGGCTTCAGTTTTGTAACTAGGCATTTTGGATGTTTTCTTTGTTTTTTTATCAAATACATGTAAAATTGTATGAAGGGAGAAGGAGAAAAACAAAAGAAATATAACATTAGAAACTGTTGCCAGTTTGATATATTCAATATAATATTTGAAATTGTCATGGAGTTTTCTCTTTACAACTATAGGTGCTAATATTCCTTTTTTTTTTTATGAAAAAAGATTATCCACCAAAAAACTTAAGACGACAATTGGAAAAAAAACCACAATAATCATAAAGCTTATATTTGTAATATTTTTAGAGAAATTAGACCATCAAACATTATAATCTAGGGAAATCAAGTAGTTCTTTCGTAAGACAATGTGGGTTATCGTTATCTTCTCTCTAAACATGACAATAAACATAAATATTTAAGCCCTATGCCAAATTCCAAATATCCTTTATTAATAACAAAATAGAATTATGAATATTAATTATCTTATTATAACAATCTATCACTATTTTTGAGTCACCTTCAATCTCTAAATTCAAAAAATGCTTTCTCTTGGCTGTTAACATACCATCTCTTAACGCCATACATTCAGCAATAATAATTGAGGAATTACGAATATGTTTACAATAATTGAAGAATTACCAATATGTCTACAAGTAGCCATTTTAATAATACCATTAGAATTCCTAATAACCCATCTTAAACCACTAATATTTTGAACTCTAGAACCATCAAAATTTAATTTAAACCTATTAGTAATTGGGGGGATCAAACTGATCCATTTTTCCACCGTTCGAGAGACATTATGTCCTTCATTATGAAGATTATGGTCAAAATTATACTCTTGAAGGTTTTGAGTGATTAAAGTGGCTTTTTCAATGACGAGAAAGGGGTTTGGTTTCATCTCCTTAACGACAATATGATTTCTATGATTTCAAATATTCTACATAATTATGTTAATTTTTTCTATAGAGTGATTGAACAACTTATAAATAGTTTTATAGTTTTTATAAATCATTTCCAACGAGGAAAAGAAGTCTCCCTCATAAAAGAGGAGAGTGGGACAGTTATATTTGAATGTATGGAGCCATGAGGGAGTTTTTCTCCTTGACTACCATGAACATGAAGTTGGTATCCTTAGCCCATAGCTGCCCCATGATTTCTAAGTTTCTAATTATTTTATTTATTCAAGAATCGGATATCCGGTTTTATATATATATATATATATATATATATATATATATATATATATTTGATAATTCAAACATTTTAAGTATACTAGATGCTAAACTCATCATTGGAGGCTTTTCCCCTCCCTTTACCTTACCTTTCGAACAAGAACGCTTTACCACTTGAATTGCGTGAGATGATAAGTTCGGTTTTTATATATCGCTTTTTCTGTCAGCTAAACATTTTAGCTTATAATATAATAAACTATCTCACTGAACTCAAATTTGGAACCCTCCCTTCCTTTATTCTTTACCTTTTGAAACGCTAATGTGTTACTATTCGAGCTGGTACGATGAGCTTGGTTTTATATATTATTTTTAGACCATGAAGTGCCGTGACGACATGTATACACACATAAGACACATTTAAGACTCATGATCTTCTTTTTTAAAAAGAGACAAATTTATTGATTTAGATTAACAATACAATATATAAAAAACACAAATTTAAGAGTGGTAAAAAACTAAGATAATGACGCAACATTCATGTTAATAGCAAAAAGATCAACTCAAGACCTACACATTTGATTATCCAATAAATACCTAAGATTCCAGATATATAACATTGTAACACCCAGGAATTTGTATAAGTATAAGTTAGAGAAAATAAAGAGGTAAAAAGGTAATTTTCCTAATAGATACCCTAGGTATAAATTGGAGTAAGAAAAGAAAATTCTTTCTATTCTTTCTTTTTAATTTTTGGCTATTGCACCTGCATTTATTTGACGACTTTCGTAGACTGAAATAAGAATTTCTATAAGAAGATCTTCCTTATTTTATTTTTCTAAATTTCTTCGACAGACTTTTTAATGCTTTCTTTCAATAGATCAACCCCTAAGAAGTTAGATTTAGATTGCACTTTTCGTTTCTTAGAAATAAAATAAAATAAGGGGATTTGTGGTGTCATATTGAATTACTTTGGGTTAAAAGATTTAAGGATAATTCTGAAAGAAAATAATAAACAAATAAGATAAATTTGAAAAGGCCGAATTTTTTGTATAAATATATGTATTTGATAAGTATTTAAATATATATGTATTTTGGCAAGTAACATTTTATTAAGGATTAAGAATTTATTAGATAAGGAATATGATTAATAATTATTTAGCAATTATAGAAATAAGATCCAAGCATTACTACTTGTTGTCAGGTATGATAATTGTTAGGTAAAAAGGTTAGATGTGTATCGTGTAATAATATAATTTGTAAAATATTATTAATATTATTTTTATAGTAAAAGATTTAGTTCGATTAAGAGCATAAAAATAAATAAATTATTAAAATAAGATCCGAAGGAATATGAGTTTTATAAAATTTGTAAAACTACCCTAATTCAAATAGCTTATCATTCGAATAGTTGTCAATATGTTTATGTAAACAAAAATCACGTTGATAGAATAAACTTTATAAATCCAAATTTTATAAAATATTTAGAAACCCATTAACTTTATTATTATGGATTAAAAATTAAAAAATAATATCATTGTTAATAATATCAAATTATGAAAGTTTTAAGAATAAATAAGTAATGATGATAGTTTCTTCCTTATTATTTTAGAGAAATATTTCATCAAGCAATTCTCTTTTGGATAATTTCTTCAGCTTTCTAAAGACTTTTCAAGTGTAGCGGATATTAATACGTATCTTTAAAAGAAAATTGTTTGTTTTTACTTCATTTATGACGAAATTGTTTAATCGACCATATAATCTCTCGTTTATGAAAAAGTTTTACTTTTTTTATTTATTTGATTATCCATCGATCAAAAAGTAGTTTTGTATGATTGTACTTTTGAGATTTTTTTGTTTACGAAAAAAAATGTGGAGATATAATGTTTTGTAATTTGAATTTTTGAATGAAATATTTTACTCTAGTTAGTTTGGCCCTGTCAACGGGAATAATAGTTGACACTATTTGGTCATTGTCAACAGGATATAATAGTTGACATTTACATTTTCTTGATGCAGAATGTGGTTTATTCTAACCCCACTTCTAAGTGGGTTTTACAGTGTTACTAAGACTAAGAAGGCTTTGGCCTGGTCCACCTTAAAATGACACCAGGCTAGCCACCCATTTGAAAAGTCCATTACGGCCGGGCACCATTTGATATTCACTTACCGTATAAAAAATATATTTGTAAAACGTATTTGATTTTGGATTCGATATGAAAGTGTTTGAATCAAATTTGATATGAAATTGTTTGACTACATTTGATATGAAATCGATTTGTAATGGATGTGAGAATGTGTTGAAGTATATTTTGTTAATGTTCCAACTTATTTTTGAATCAAAAGTTTTGATGAAAATCTCTTATTTGTTATGATTGAAAACTTTTTATCCATTAAAATGTATTAGTATTTTTATCGAGTTTTAAGCTCACTCCCATTCGACATTTTCAGTACTTTACTTTCGCGAGGAGCGATGGCTAGGTCAGGGATTCGCCATCATTAGGATTTAATTAGAACTTTGTGTTGGATCATATTGAAACTAATAAGTTCATGCTTATGTGAAATGTCAGTTTTTGAAAGCACTGGCAAAGCTACTTTGACGATAACATTCGCTTTTATATTAAGACAAAGTCGATTTGAGAGATCCAAATATTGTTATATTTTTGAATACTTTATATGACATGCATAATTGAGATTTGAATATTTAAAGTAATTTGGTCGGGCATGAAATTTTGAATTTTGAGAATTTATGAATTTAGAAAGTTAAGCATTTTATTTTGAACATGTGTTAGTAAGTGGACAAAATCCAATTACAAGAAAGTGTTATTGGTTGTTACACTTCAAACCTTCAGATGAAGCTTGAGTGTGAATTGATACTATGTCTGGTAAGGTGGGTTCGAGGTGTGACAAACATATTGACAAAAAAGATTTTGATCTGTTGACTTTGTCATATCGAATTTTGTTTTCTGAACCGCCAACAAGAAAACTAAGAAGAAGGTAATCGTTAACAACATAACTACTCATCGCAATAAGTCAACAATAAAACATGCCACATCAGATCAGTGACAAATAGCACAAAAAAGCAAAGAAAAAATAAAGTCAAACCCAAATCGTTGTGAAAAAAAACCATTTATTAGAAAAAAAATCCAGATCCGAGAAAAGAAAACAATGGAAATAGTAGAAATGGTGATTTCAGGCCAAGAATGGCAAGAAAATCACTTCTCATCTCTAACGAACAAGGACATGAAGGAGAGAATAGAGAGAGGGGCAAAAAAAAAAAGGAATTTATATGAATATTGCTTATAAGTATATATTGATCTTGAAATATGGTTTTTAAATTATGATTTATATCGATAAATTGATAATGAATTAATGACTTTTTTGTTATATTGGAAAGTGAAGAAAAATAAATAAATAAATTGCGCTTATTAGCGTTTGCAAGATGCAATCGAATTTATCAATATAATGAAAGTTTAAAATAAAATAAAACAAATTTAAGAATCAAGAGTTGATTTCAAATAAATAAATAGGGAGTTTAGAAAAATTATATATCATAAATATTAAAATAAATTAAGGAATAAATATAGATTATGACTTTAAAGACATTTATAGACTTTTTTGGCGGATGACTTTATAGAATTTTGATATATTTTTAAAGATTTTTGTAAACTTTTCTGGAATTTATGGATAACTTTATTAGACTTTAATTTTATTTTAAAAGAACTTTTATAGACTATTATGGACTTTGAAATTTTATAAATGACTTTCATTGACTTTTATTTCAAAAGATTTATACACTTTTAGAGACTTATACATATATTGATAGAATTTTACTGATTTTAAATAATTATAATAAATTCATATTTCTAATAAAAATAAAATATTTTAATTAAATAATTTTGTTAAAAGGGATTACAATTATTTAAAATAATGTTTCTCAAATTAAAATATATATAATATTTAGTATTTTCTTATATAGACGCATGGCTCCATAAATCATTAACTAAAAAAGCTCTAATCCTTGGTCTCAACAATTGGTCCAAAGTCCTCATTTTGCAGTGAAAAATTATCTAAATAACACCTATTTCGAATAAGTAGAATAAATAAATTTTCTAAAATCTTCTTTCTCAAAATTTTATAAAATTTTCATCTAAGATACTTAAAAATAACTTTTTTATTTATTTTTATAATTTATTTTATTTCAAAATTTCCAATTCCATCTATGAGCTTTTATTTTTATTTTTATTTAAAAGAATTACACATTTCTCTTTTTTTTTCTTCTAAATACTCAAAGTTTTAATTTCAAATTTTCAAATTTACAAAAATTTATCAATTTTCAATTTCTAAAATTTCCCAATTTCTAAAATTTCTCAACTTCTAAAATTTTATAGTTTATAAATCTTCAAATTCTGCAAGTTTTGAATTCCCTATAACTTCAACTTCTATAATATATTTTATTTGTTATATTTAGTTTCTATTTTGAATATTTGAGAATAATTAGGTGTTCAGGGTTATGAAAAGTTTATTTTGATATAAGATTTTGATTTTATTTAGCTGGAGTCAATAAGATATGTTGTGATAGTTGGGATAATTAATATAGAAAGGAATATGAGAATTATAATTAGTGGTATGTAATAAAGTTTCTTTTCTCTCAAATTCATATTCCTCATAATCATGTGTTTTTCTCTATATAGCCTAAATAAATTGTTATTCACACTTCCGCTTATACTTGATAAACGAGTCAATTCAACTCATTTTTGTACCATTTCATCTTAATATAAATAAAACTGACGAAATTGAATCAAAGCCAATTTCTATTCGGCCTAGCTAATCATCCCAAATCAACCCATGCGGGTTACGGGCAAAATGGGTTAAAACAGGCTAAAACCTTAAAAAATACTAAAAAAATTAATTTTACAAATTTATCATTCTTCAAATAAAAATAAATAATATACAAATATATAATAATAATTAATATATAAAATGATTGAATCTAAAGAATATAATAATAGTAAACAAACTTAAATAAATAAATAATGCTAACATCATATAACTAAGATACTACAACAACTAACTAAATAAGACTAAAACAATAAAAGAACAACTTAATAATATATCTAAGAAAAAAAACTCTAAAGTATCAAATAAAATCTCATATGCCTCGAATCTTCACCCTCATCCTCATTATATCCAATAATAAAAATAAAATCTCATGTGCCTCGAATCTTCATCATCATCCTCATTATACTCAATAATAACATGTGATTCCATATTAGAAAAATGTACATCCTCGATAGTGGTTGAGTTATCATCATCTATTAATTAATTTATAATGTTAACAATATAAATTTATTTACTTTAGAATAAAAAATATTTTTTTAAAAATGCAACTCAACCATATAATAATGAAACATATTTGTTTGAAAATCTATATAGCTAAAACATATAATCATATAAGGAAAAATTAGTGTATATATATTTTTAATTATTTTAAAAAATATTATTTTGTTATTAACATTAATTCTAAATAATAAACTTATTTAAAATATACTAATAATTTAGTTATTAAATTTAATTTAATTTATAACTAGTACAACTTCATTTTTATTAAAAAAAAATAACATATATGATTTAATAAAATTTAAAGGATAAATAAAAAATTGAAATTGTAAATATTTAAAATAGGATTAATGAGATAAATAAAATATATTTAATATTGGAAACTGTATTTTATTTAATTCTAAATTTTTATACAAGAATTTTTAAATATTAAATTATCATATAAATTATATTAAAAATATATATTTAGAAATTGAAAATAAAATAATTAAAACAAAAAAAGTTTAATAGATTAATCATGATATTAGAATAATAGCACTTTAAAACTCTTATGCTACAAAAGAAATAGGTCAAAACATCAAATCTTTAAAAAAAAATTATAGATGAATCATTTAAAATCTTAATAACTTAGCTAGTTACTTAAAAAAATTTAATCAAAAATTCGGGTCAATCGAGCTAACCCGGGCCAAACCCACATAGCCATGGGTTAAAACGGATCGGACCAAATTTGTCCGATTTTATTCGCATCTTAAATTTTATAACCCAACCCTCTAAAAATTCAGGTAGAGGCCCAGGAAACAAAATATAAAAAATGTTTTATATTGTTTGTGGTTTATGAGTGGACATAAGATAACAAGTGATTAAATAAGGTATTATTAATTTTTTCAAAAAAAGAAAAGTATTATTAATGGAGGGGACTGTAAACTTGAGGGTTCTTCAAATAACATTGTGATAAATATGATTTATAACTGAATGAAAAGATTATAATATGACTAGCTGGAGTCATCAACTGCTTATAATAATTCTGAATACATGTAAGCTCATTTTGACTAATCATTCTAACACACATCAGAGACCCCAATTAATTGCTTAGTTAATTTATCTTCGGGGCTGGGACTTGTTTGAACAAAACCCTAAATTGATTATCATCTTAATTAATTACCAAATAAAAACGAATGCTATCAACTTATATATTATGATGATCAGCTTAAATTAGAGCTAGAAATCCATTATTCCAACAGTCAAATTAATCATAATCCCATCTCTGAAATCTTTTGTTCTTGATTCTACAGCTTTATATATATCCATGCATTAACTATAGGAGATTAAGATATATATATATATATATATATATATATATATATATATATATATCAATCTAGATCATATGAATACATAGCACAAATACAGACTCGCACACTTTACCTTTCGGCCCACAACCTCTCGAAAATTAGTTGAATAAATGTCAGTTAAGCTCTTGAGAAATGGGAGGAGTTTTGGTTTAGAGAGATGATCCTACGCACCAATAGCTCTCTTTGGCATCATCTCCTCCGAGCATGCAGGTCCTATGCTTCGCTTGGGGTTGTGATTAAAATTACAAGAAGATAAGAAATCATGCTTTTGTGTCTAAACGCAGTTTTGTTATGTTTGATTAATTTCAAAAATCTATGATGGTCGATTTTAAAACTCAGTTTTATAAAAGCAGGTAATACTTGCTTTTTCTCACTGACAAAAAATTGAAATTACAGTTTTTTTATTTTCTTTGGACAAAAATAACCTCAAATAACTTTTATATTTCTGATGGAATCAAATATAAAGCTAAACTTTTCACGTAGCCTCACCCAGCATACATGAAACTTCCCTCACCCAATTATTATTCTTTAAGGAATTTCCATCTCTAATATTTGGTGTACGGTTGTAAAGCTTTGGATTGATGTTCAATTCCCTTTACCAATAAGTTTTTTTTCATAAATATTTAATTATTAAGTTGTTTATTTATATTGTTTTGTTGCTTTTTATGAGCGGTAAATTAATTGGAGATGTGACCTATGAATTAGCTAAATATAGAAAAAATTTAAAAATGTCGTTTATCAATAGATTTACAAATTAACCTAATGAAAAATCTGAATTTTCATATTAAATTTTCAATCGAAAGTCATTAGCAGAAAAATAAATTAACAATTTTTATGTTTTTAATTATTTCATATTGAATATTATAATGAATTTTGATCACATCATAACTATTTTTATTATCATTATTGTATTAACAACATTAGTTTAAAATTATTAACATTAACATCAAGGAAGATACATGTATGAATAACTATCCCTTTTGGTAATTTTATATTTGAATCCACACTTTTAATCACGGTTTACCAAACATGTAAAACATCAATTCTACATCCACGGTAACTTTAACCAATGTGTCTCAATGTTTGTAAAAACACGGTTTATAACCATAGTTTGTTAAATGTATTTTAAATCGCATTTTTATAAACTAAATGAGCCTACTCTCTCCAATTATATAAGAAGAATAGGTAGAGGTTGTGGGTTCCATTGGCTCAGGATCGGTTCCCCTAATAGCCGGCCCCAGCCAAAGGGCCCGTGGGATAAGGCCCTACGCAGTAAGCCCGGAGACCCAGGTGAATGAGGCTAGAATGTAAGGCTAGAAATTTCGATTTAACTAAGAAATGCTTCAAAATCGTAATTTCGGTCAAAAATCAAATTTATTCTCTAGATCTCGGATGATGAAGCAGTTCGCGTTGGAATCGTGCCATGAAATCTAAATTCTGCGCGTGAATTTGGTCGAATTCGAGAGACGGTTGGGATTTGCATGTTTTGAGGCATCGAGTTTAGTCTTGAAAGCGACGATGTGAAAAGTCGCTATAACGTATGCACGCATGTTATACATGTTGCGTGAATAGGATGATGAGTAGTTGGCTGAATGAGTGTCAGAGTGGCAAAAGAAATTTAGAATAAAGGAATGAATTGGCATTATTTGGAAGTTTAAAGGAAAAAGACAAATAATGAATAGTGTAGTCTTCTTGGATTAAAGGCAAAAAGAGGAAAAACGGCAGGGGGCCGGGGGGAAGATGCAGAAACTGAAAATGGCATTTTTCTAAAGAGAGAGTGTCAACCTGCAAGATTTCTGGCGTCAAACCGTCGAATTCTTGAACAGAAGGAAAGTTGCTCACCCAGCGAAGAGAACGCGGCGTGGACTCAGGTTTTAGGGAGTTTCGTCAAACTTGAGAGGTAGGGGATTTATCCTACTTAGGTTTTACACTTTATTTAAGTGTTTTATAATGTTTCGGTTGGATTGAGGCCTTGAGCGACCGAACGATCGGTCCCGAAACTTGGGGCCAGAGATTGTTTAATTTATTGAACCCAATATGTACGATCCATATGTCGTGAAATTTGTTTGGGTTGTTTATGGCATAAATTATGCTTCATCGTATTGTGATGTGCATAGAAGTAGGAAATGGCCATGAAATTAGTTCTAGTGAACCGATGTTAATTGAAATTTATGGAGCCCCGAATACACAATGGCATGTATTTGTGTAGAGTACATTTGGGTGTTTATTTCATAAAATTATGAAATAAATCTTGTGTTGATGGTATGAGGCCGGAAATGGCTTGAATTGTGTGAAAAAGTAATGTAATTAAGTGAACCGTGACGATGGCAAGTTTAAGCTATTCGAGAATAGTGTTCATAAAATAATTTTTGTGAAATAATGTGATTGGTTGAGTAATTCAAATCGAATTGCTCGTGTTGGATAATTAGCCCAAGTGAGCTAATTTTTGGTGTAATGGATTGTGAAATTACATAACATGTTTGTGTGATTAAATTATGTAAATGTATATCATGTTATATATATTCGCATGTATTATATGAATTATATTGGAATTGGCATCTGTACATTCCGTATAATGCTGACACCCCCGAAACCGGGGTCAGTTGACCTTGCGTCGACTGTGGAAACACATGAAACTGTGTGTACTCATATCATGAGACCAATATACAAGTAAAATGACCCAATATGGCCCATCATCCTTCTTCGTTCATACGATTTACAAGACCATACTTTTTCTATAGATCAAGAGTTATTACATCACTCTTAATACAAAACATATATTAAAACTAGTTAAGTTCTAATATATACATAAAACAAGAATCAAGGCCATGATCGACCACGCTTCATAATCCAGAGCCTCAAAGGGCGCCATCTATACGTACTGTCCTGTATTACGAAAGGGGGTCCTATGTGGGGTGAGCTAACGCCAGTAGAGATAAATCTGAGAATTTATTTCTCACTAGGTGCACATATAGCAAATGATCATTTCACAGTCAAACCAACAACCAATCCGTGCATACATGTTGTCCTATCATGGAAAAATCTACATGCATGTATGAGACTACACTCTATATGCCCCAAGTACCTGGTCAACCTCCGACCCACCACCGAATGCAAGTGCCAATGGGAAATCAATACTGAGTCAGTCCCGACTCTCATCTCACAACTCGTAGTCTATGGTGATATTTATTTAATTCTTTCGTGTCTTTTTGGGCAACAGAACCTTTCGGGGTCTCATCGCGGGTCTCTTACACCCTCCGACATTTTTCGGGCTTTCACGGTGGATACGCTGTCTAACCAGGTTTTCAGGCTTTTCACCTGAGGGGGGTATCTATCCCCTACTTTACTCGCCCAACACATTTCATTTTTCCATTTTTGTTTAGCATTTGTGGGCTCCAGTTGGGTCGTCCATTCCGAAGCCCGCACGATTCAGCACCAAGCGGTGCCAAATCAGTACCATGAACACTTTCATGTAATGTGGTGTTCTGACACACCAATGCAATTGCAATTTGTTGCCACTGCACTCAAACATAATCAATGTATGAAGACCTCTACATGGACATTCCACACCATACACTATGTGTGTGCTATGAACATTCATGTCTAATGCACACAACATTTCATATATTTAACATACATGCAGCCATGTTAATATTCCACATATTCAACTCAATACATCACATAAGCATGCACTACATCTTTTCTATCATTCAGTTCATTCATGTCAACACATCATTCAAACTTGTATTAAAATAATTCCAACCATTACTTAGATGATAATGCATAATTATATTCTTGGTAGACATAGTATGATCCATACAACCCAATGCATATAATTATTTCCATCTTTATCACATAATTTTACATATTGACGCATCATTGAATTTATGGCAATAACACACATTAGCCATTCCCGGCCATAAATCCGGCCATGCTTAGCCTAAGAAATAATCTGGACTTAGTCTAGAAAGTCCAATTTTTGTAAATACCACACAAAACATTCAACACACAATTCCCTGCTCAGGCCATATGCAGTCCCACGCATTTCGATAGGTTCCGAAAACAAAAGTTCCGGAAACCAAAACGGACTATTCCTCAACTATCCGTGACCTAGCCCAATGTTCAGCCTACATTTTGGCTAAGAACTTTATTTTATTAAATTCTAGACTCACTTGAGCTTTCCGTGAAGTCCAGAAGCAGCATAAATCGGAGTTCGGACGAAAGTTGTAACCGTCCAAAGTTAGTAGGCCGATTCACAGGGTGTGCGGAAATTTGGCCACACCCCCGTTTGCCATTACGCTCACGGATTTTGCCATCCCATAACCACGGTGTTCGGTGCCAGGACAGTCCGAAACCCAGTAAAACTGGTCTTTGACCATCACACAATCTGACCAAACACCTGACATCAAATTCGCGTAAAACCGAGGATAGAGCAGTAAACCATTACATGGCCCCTAGGCGTAAAATAACCAGAGTAGGAGGAAACCTGCCTCTTGTAGCGCAGTTCCGGGTTCTTTGCCGTCCGGGTCTTCTCACTGTGCAACAGTCCTTCCTCTTCCTCTTTCTTTTTCCTCTTTTCCTCCCCTTTCTTCTTCTCTTTTCTTCTTTCCTTTCTCCTTTCCTTTCCTCCCTTTCTCTTCTCCTTTCCTCCTCCTTCTCTTTTCCTCCCTTCCTCCTCCTTCTCCTTGCTGCTCCCACGGACTAAGCTTGCTGCTCCCACGGACTAAGCTTGCTGCTGTATAAAATGAACTACCCATGCCCATATTTATAGCCTTCATTGTGAGCCATGCATGTTGACACATGGCATTCCATGTGTCACACACATAGCTTGCCATGTGTCACACATGCATGCCCTTTGCCATGCATTGTGACACATGGCTTGCCATGTGTCACCACATGGTTCACCATGTGTCATCCACATGGCTCGCCATGTGTCGCCCGACATGCGTTTTCTCGAAATACGTGAAATTTCGATTATCTCAGAATTCAACGAAATTCGATTGGGTAGCTAGATTTCATGAGACGATTCCAACTGTGCAATCCGTTTTGTCATCCGAGATCTAGAAAAATCTCAACTTTTCTCCAGACTATTTCGATAAATTACCATTTGCCCCCTTTTTATCTGAAAAATTTAAATTTAAAATTTTCATGGGTTTTACAATATGCACTGGGGCACCCTAGAACAATAGGAGTGAGTGCAGAAGGTGATTCTTGAGAGAATGGTTTCAGAGGGTTGACTAAAAATAATAATTATCGGAGGGTAGTCCATATAAAATATCAATCATCGGGTATTGATTGTGTATCGGAGGGTTGTCACTTAAATAGAACATCGGTCGGTCCACTACTTATATCGGAGGTTGTCCACAAATATAAACAAATATCTTTGTTTTGAAAAATAATGTTTCTCATCGTGGCTTAGGCAAGTGTGGGGGAGTCGACGAGGACTCGGGGTATGAGTTGATCATTTGAACATTTCAAGTAGGATCAATTTTCTTGAATGTGTGTTTACTGGGCATTGCATATGCACTTAAGTGGAGTAACCCATTTAGGGTGATTCCACTGCGGGCATTAGCTCACCTGTCGAGGAATTATATTATTTCGAATTACGAGGCGCGCGAGAACGAGTTCATCTTAGAGGCCGTTTTAGAAGAAAGCCGGGTTATGGCTTTGGTAGTAACTTGTATACATGTATTAGAATTATATAAATTTTAATATATGTTGTATAAGAGTGATGCACTAACTCTTAAACCATGTGGTATATTTTGGTTGGGATAATATTGTTGTGAGTATTAATGCAGGGGCCCAAGTGGCCAATTTTACTCATTATAATTGTATATGAGACCCTGTGTGGTCATTGGTGTTGTTTGGGACAGGTTTTGTATTTGGGTAGAGTTCCCCGTACAAAGGAGACTCTGCCCGATTTTCGTGAGAGGTGTCGGATCACCCGACATTCACGAGTATTCCGCGGGTTGACGGGTTGTCAACGGACCCCCGGGAATGGGGCGTCACAGCTTGGTATCAGAGCTTAGGTATACGAATACCTAGGGAGCTCGGGTTTAGGTATCCATCACCACTTAGTGTGGTTTGATGTTAAGTTTAGGTATGAGATTACCTAAGAAGGCACGGAACAAAACTAGGACACGGCATGTGTGTTTTGTGTGTGATCATGAGAATTGATGAATTGTTGTATGATGGTGTGTAGGCCATGTTGTATGTTTGATGATTGGTTTGTGTGCTTAAGTGATTAGCACATTGTGTGTTGGAAAACAAAGTTTGGAGTTTTACAGTGAGTAAAACTGGAAAAAGAGAATAAATAAAATAAATTTGAATAAATTTATTTGGTTTATTGGTTGAATAAATAAATTTTAATAAATTTAGGTTGAACACTAGGGTTAGTGTTAGGTCCTTGAGTTTGAAATTTTGGACAAATGTTCAAAATTAAATGAAAAAAAATGAGGAGAAGAAAATCATTTTCTAAGGTTTTATAGTGTGAAAAACTAAGAAAATGAATAAAATAAATTTTATAAATTTATTTGAACGTTGAATTAAATATATATATATATATATATATATATATATATATATATATATATATATATATATATATATATATATAAGTTTTTTTTTGGTATTTTCTAGTGGTTGGAAAAAAATTTTAATTAAATCAAATCAAATCAAATCAAATGAGACAAAATTTTGGAAAAATGAACATTTTCGAAAATAAAATTTTTGTTGATAGATATGATTTAATATATTGGATAAATGGTCTTGCATTGCTTATGAATGCAGGGACTTGATATATACAGCGATTACGTGTGCGAATATGTCTACGGGGCGTGTTTATGCCTTAGAGATACTGCGTTGAAATTAACTTGCCATTTGAACCGTGAGATGGCTAGTCGAGGACGAGGACGTAGAGGGCGTCCACGGGGTACTGGTCAGGCACCACCAGTATTTGATCAGCAGGCCTTTGTAGAGGTTGTAGGTATTGCGGCGGGTTCTATAGCGCGAGGCTGGTATAGCAATTGGTCGGAGGTCTAGTAACCTTCGAGGAGGTTTAGGGCGCATCATCCTTCGATATTCACAGGGGGAGGAGATCCGATGGTGGCAGACCATTGGTTTATGCAGGTAAAGAAAGTGTTAGAGGCTATGGAGATTACCTTTGACGCGACGGGATCGAGACTAAGCGTATTTCGGCTAAATTGAGCCAGTATGGTGGAAATGGGCGAGGACCTCACAGAGATCTAGAGGCGATGACATGGGCGAGTTTCGGAGTACATTTATGGGTAAGTACTTTCCAGATACTGCGAGGCATGCGAAGGCTCAGGAGTTCCTGGAGCTGAAGCAAGGGACGATGACCGTGATGGAATATGTGGCTAGGTTCACAGGCTAGCCGTTGATGATGATTCACGTGACACAGTTATGGCCAAGGTTGGGGGTGAGAATGGGCTGGGATTGTGTCGGGCGGGATATGGGACCGCTACAAGATATGGATTCCATGGTTGGGGCAATACGACCATAGAGAGAGATAGAGGATGCTCGGAGCACTCGGGATGCAGTGTTAATAAGAAGAAGGAGAGTCGAGTCTTCTTGAATTCGGGAAAGAGCGAGCTTCTATTTCACGGGGTTCGAGTCGCGGCCGGCTCCGGCCGGAAGATGAGTTGCCGGTCGGGCGGGGCGGATGGTGTCTTTGCAATTGTGGCGACTGGACACATGATTGCCCTAGAGACCGGGGGATCCCGGGGTTTTGGGACGGCACGGTCGATTCGATAAGCGGGGCGAGGAGAGGGGATGATACGTTCCTGCGCGTACGGTGCGAGGCGGAAGGGCCGATCCTCGAGTTTCGGGGGCTCTGCGAGCACCTCATTTCCTGCGGGGCGGGCTAGGGGCGAGTATGGGTAGGGCGGAGGGCGAGGCCCACGAGGCAAGGACATCGAGGGTCTAGGGCGTGTCCTACGCCGTCCACCTGCAGTGAGTGTGAGATCAACCAATTATACGAGGTACGTTTTGCTATCTCGCTATGGCGAGAGTGTTATTTGATTCGGTGCGTCACATTCATTCATTCTTATCGGTGTGATAAGTTGGGCTTAGAGGTTGAGACAGAGGAGCCTTTGTATGAGTTCTCCCCTAGGGTTAGGGTGAAATAGGGATGATATGCGAGGTTGCGAGTTGGAGATCTCAGGGACTCTACTCCGGTGGACACGAGGATCGTGGACGTGTCGAGTTCGATGTCATCACGGGGGGATGGATTAGGCGACGACTTACGAAGTCGTTTCGATTGTGAGCGTAGGAGGGTTACCACCTACACACAGGACGATACTCGTGTGGTATTTCAAGGGGACAAGCATGACATTTTGCCCTATACAGTTTACGAGTCCAAGTGTCAGGGACAGTTAGCGGGTTGGCTAGTGAGCCTTACCCTAGAGGATGAGGAGAGACCAGACTTAGATCTACCTCGAGTAGTTTGCAAGTATGTGAATGTTTTTCCGGATGAGATACCGGGATTGCCTCCGCATAGGGATGTAGACTTCGGTATCGAGTTACACCCTGGTACTTCACCCATCTCTATGTCTCCGCATAGGATGGCACCAGTTGAGTTGCAGGAACTCAGAGTCTAACTTCACGGGAGCTATTGGACAGGGGTTCATTAAGCAGGCACTTCACCATGGGGTGCTCGGTTACGTTTACGAAGAAAGGACAAGACCCTTTGATTGTGCATTGATTACAGACCGGAGGTTGAGCGAATTCGTGATCAAGAATCGGTACCCATTCACGGGGATTGGCGATTTGTTTGATCGGTTGAGGAGGAGGCGAGTCTACTCCAAGATAGACCTTACGCCGCGAAAGTTTACCATGGTGAGGTTAGGAGATAGATATCCCTAAGACAGCGTTTAGGACGCGTTATGGGCACTTGAGTTTACGGTGATGCCCTTTGGATTGATGAATGCGCCAGCAACATTCATGGATCTCATGCATAGGGTATTCCAACCCTATCTAGATCAGTTTGTCGTAGTCTTCGTGGATGACATTTGATCTACTCCCCGTCAGTGGGAGCATGGTATCATCACGAGGATTGTATTACGGTTATTGAGAGACCATCGGTTGTGCGCTAAGTTAGTAAGTCGCGAGTTTTGAAACTACTGGGGTGAGATTTTAGGACACGTGGTGTCGGCATCAGGCGATGTCGGTGGACCCGAGAAGGTTGGTAGTGATGAGTTGGGAGGGCGGTCGGTCTTGAATCTACGTAATTTCTTAGGATTGGCTGGGTATTATAGGAGATTCATTGAGGATTTCTCCCGGATAGCAACACCTATGACGAGGTTGACCCGGAATGAGGTCAAGTTTGATTGGGATGACCGATGCGAGGAGGCATTCCAGGAGTTGAAGAGGAGACTTACTTCAACTCCTATCTTGATAGTCCGGACAGGGGATAGGGGTACACAGTGTATTGTGATGCCTCGAGGGTCGGATTGGGATGTGTTTTGATGCAGTCCGGGAGGGTAGTAGCTTATGGTTCCCGCCAGTTGAAGAATCATGAGCAGAATTACCCCACACACGACATGGAGTTGGCGGCCATAGTCTTCGCCTTGAAGATTTGGCGCCACTACTTATATGGAGAGTTCAAGGTGTACTCAGACCATAAAGTGCAGGAAGTATATCTTCAGCGACGGGACCTGATATGAGGCGACGCGGATGGATGGAGTTCACAGAGGATTATGACTTCACTTTGCATTACCATCACGGTAAGGCAAATCGCCATTATAATGCACTTTCTGTTCGGAAGTCGAGGGTATTGGCTAGTATAGCTTCCCGGGAGTGGCGAATGCTCGGGCGTGGGACGGTTTGGAGTTCGATGAAGCGGCGGGTACGAGTATGTTAAGGAGCTTAGTGGCTGCCGTCTGCATTTAAAAGCGAGTGATCGAGTCCTAGTGGCGGGACGTAGAGATAGTGTGCTCCATCGGTCGAGTCTGATCGGTATGGGTGGCGAGGCTGGGTATCTACGGATGGTAGTCTTGGTATAGAGGGCGGAGTAGTGGTTCCTCATTCGACGATTTGAGAGAGGAGATTCTCGAGGAGTTTCCGCTAACCGATTTGCGGTGTATCGGGTAGCGCGAAGATGTACGGGATCTTCGTCACGGTACTGCGGAGGCGGGATGAAGAGACACGTACTAGGGACGTGCGGCGATGTCTCACGTGTCGGCGGGTAAAGGCGAGCACGGAAGCCCGGCGGTGCCGATACATTAGGTAGGCGAGTGGAAGTGGGGCCGTCATGTGGACCTGTGGCCCACTTGCCGCGGACCGCGGCGAGAGGCATGACGTGGTATGGGTGATAGTGGACCGGCTCAGTCGGCACATTTCGCCGTCACGGATGACCTTCACATTGGAAGTGCGCGATTGTATATTGAGAGATAGTCCGGCTACGCAGGTACGGTATCCATGAGTACGGATAGGGACGAGGTTTACGGTGCGCTTTTGGAAGAGTTTCACAAGGCAATGGGCTGACTGGCCGATGAGTGCGACTTTTCCACCCTCAGACAGGATGGTGGTCCCAGGGGAGGAATTTATCACGAGGTGTTAGAAGACATCTTTGCGAGGCATCGTCACAGATCATGGGTATTTGGGAGGAGCATTTACCCTTGAGTGGAATTCGCCTACAACAAACGGTTCTATGGGGTGAAATTATCTGAGATGGCACCATATGAGGCATTGCTGTGGGGAGGCCATGCAAGTCACCATTATGTTGGGCCAGGAATTGGGAGGACCATTCTTGGTCTGATCTAATTAGAGACACCTGCGAGGAGGTGAGCTTGAGTCTGATAGCGATCTTCTCACGGCTCGGAGCGGAAGAGCTATACTAATGTCTTGTTGTCGACCCTTAGAGTTCGAGGTTGGTGATCCGTCTTCTTGAAGGTGATGCTTAAGAGATGAATGGTCGGGTTATTGACTGAGGGAAGCTATCGCGAGTTTCATTGGACGCTGGGATACTCGAGAGGAGCCGAAGCATTGCGTACCGGTTGGCGTTACCGCCCAGTATGTCAGGTGTTCACGGGGTATTTCACGTCTCCATGCTCCGGAAGTATGCTCGGATCGACTCCATGTGGTGGATTGGGGGAAAGGTGAGTTGTGGTGATGAAACCTTCGAGGAGGGACCGATTGCATTTTTGGATGAGTCGTGATCAGGTTATCGACGCGGGTGTGAGGGGCTAGTGAGGGTGCTATGGCGATGGTGGAGGAGTCAACGTGGGAGCGTGAGGACACGATGCGGGCCACCTATCCCTTCTTGTTTAGGGATGACGGTACGTGGTTTAGTCGTTTAATATTTAAATGATGAGTTTACATGCATGGTATTGTGCACATTACATATGCATGTGAGTGATTGTGATTGTCCATAATTTCGGGACGAAATTCCTTTTAAGGAGGAGAATGGGCAGAGAAATTTCCAATTTACGGAAAAAGGAGTAAATCGTAATTCCCGGTCAAAATCTAAATTTATTCTCTAGATCTCGGATGACGAAACGGATTTCATCGTTGGAATCGTCTCGCGAAATCTAGCTTCCACGTCGAATTTCGTCGAATTTCGAGACAGTTGGGATTTACACGTTTTTCAAGGCATCGAGTTTCAGGTGCTGGAAAACAACTTTTGATGTGAAAAAAGTCACCTATAACATGTACACATGTTATACATGTTGCATGAATAGAGAGATGATGGAAATGGATGGCCTAGATAGTGCCAAGTGGCAAAAATCTAGAATAAGGGACAAAATTGGCATTATTTGGAAGTTTAAAGGAAAAAGACAAATAATGAATAGTGTATTCTTCTTGGATTAAAGGCAAAAAAAGAGGGAAAACGGTAGGGGGCTGGGGGGAAGATGCAGAAACTAAAAATGGCGTTTTTCTAGAGAGAGAGTGTGTCACTTCTCTCTAGATTTACGGGCGATCGTAGTCGGAGTGTAGACGAGAAGGAAGAGTTGAACCTACTGTGAAGAGGGCAACACGTGGACTCCGGTTTAAGGAGTTTTAGGTCAAACTACGAGAGGTAGGAATTTATCTCTTTTGAGTTTCCTGAGCTTTTATTTGAGTGTTTTATAATATTCGGTTAGTTAGGCCGAGACGGCGTTTGATCGGTCACGCTGGGATAGAATTGTTTGAATTATTGAGCGATATGTGCGATCCGTGTCGTGAGGGCTGTTGGGTTGTTAATGACATAAATTATGCTTTAAATCGTATTGTGATGTGCATAGGGCCGGAAATGGCCGTGAAATTCAGGTTCACAAAGTGAACCGATGATTGAGTAAGCATGGGCCAAATGCACGAGTCATGGTATGTAGAAGTATTGGAGTGTTTATTTCATAAATTTATGAAATAAATCTTGTGTTGATGGTATGAGGCCGGAAATGGCTTGAATTGTGTGGAAAATGTAATATGGCCGTGAACCGCGAACAGTAACCCAAGGGTTTCACTGTTCCTAAGAATAGTGTTCACAAAATAATTTTTGTGAAATAATGTGTTTTGTTGAGTAATTCAAATCGAATTGCTCGTGTTGGATAATTAGCCCAAGTGAGCTAATTTTTGGTGTAATGGATTGTGAAATTACATAACATGTTTGTGTGATTAAATTATGTAAATGTATATCATGTTATATATATTCGCATGTATTATATGAATTATATTGGAATTGGCATCATACATTCCATATGCGTTGGGGCACCCTAGAACAATAGGAGTGAGTGCAGAAGGTGATTCTTGAGAGAATGGTTTCGGAGGGTTGACTAAGAATAATTATCGGGTAGTCCATATAAAATATCAATCGTCGAAGTCGGCCCAATTGATATACATCAGAGGGATGTCCATTAAATAGAACATCGGAGTCGGTCCACTACTTATATCGGAGGGTTGTCCACAAATATAAACAAATATCTTTGTTTTGAAAAATAATGTTTCTCATACGTGGCTTAGGCAAGTGTGAGGGAGTCGGTGAGGACTCGGGGTATGAGTTGATCATTTAGACATTCAAGTAGGATCACGAATTTGCTTGAATGTGTGTTTACTTTGGAGCATTGCATATGCACTTAAGTGGAGAGTAACCCATTTAGGGTGATTCCACTACTGGGCATTAGCTCACCCTGTCGAGGGAATTATATTATTTTACAGGTACAGGGAGCGCACGAGGAGACGGTTCATCTTAGAGGTCGTTTTAGAAGAAAGTCGGGTTGTGGATTTGGTAGTAACTTGTATACATGTATTAGAATTATATAAATTTTAATATATGTTGTATAAGAGTGATGCAATAACTCTTAAACCATGTGGTATATTTTGGTTGGGATAATATTGTTGTGAGTATTAATGCAAGGGCCCAAGTGGCCAATTTTACTCATTATAATTGTATATGAGACCCTGTGTGGTCATTGGTGTTGTTTGGAACAGGTTTTGTATTTGGGTAGAGCTCAGGTACAAGGAGACTCGCGATTTCGTGGTGTCGGGTCACGGAGCATTTCACTAGTATTCCGCGGGTTGACGGGTTGTCAACGGACCCCCAGGAATGGGGCGTCACATAGGAACACCCGGACGACTCTCCCCCCGGGTACCCGGGCACCTCTCACCCCGGATGCCTCCTCTCCCGAGGCGCCTTAGCGCCCGGATGCCCCTTCATCCAGATGCTTCCTTTCCTGACCAGCGACTCTACCAAGCGAAACTGTCAACCAGCTCTCCATGATATAAGTAGATGTTCTCCCAAGAATCAGTCACCCCGCCTCCAACGGAATAAGAAGCACTTAGCGACCGTTCGGGAAAGTAGTTACATAAAGAAGAATAAGTCATCCTTCCCGGAAATGGGAGCCACCTTCCCTATCTTTATGGAAGAAATCGTCTCTCCATAAAAGGTGGATCCGTTCTCCTCCATAAAAGAGAAAGAATCACACCGAGATGAGGTACGACATTCTCGATTGAATAACTCGATTCTGCTAGGTCTCCCAAGCTCTTTGTGTGGAGGGACGACGAATACCCGCAGATTGTCTTCTTGTTCGTTTTGTAGGTTGCAGACGACTGGTGACTAATGAATGCCCCGACGATCCATTTGACTCACGAGAATTAGGAACTACAATTGGCGCGTCGTGAGAGCTTGTAGAGCAAGGAATCTGGAGCGATCGCAAGAGCTTGGGTACACCCGCCCCAAGTGATATCGATCTTGAAGCCTTTACCTTTCACCGAACATCGTCGAGATAGTCGAACTCACCATCATGTCCAACAACCCAGCAAACCTTCCCCTTAAAGACCAGTTCCTCCTCTGGCGCCAAGAGATGGAGGCAAGACAAGAGGAGCAGGCCAGGCTGGTGGCCAAGTTGAGTGAACACGCGGACCCATTGCAAGAGGATAACAAGCGCCTGCAAACCCGGTTGGAGGCCTGCCAAGCCGATAAATCACGGGTGAGACTGTAGACCCTCAATTTTGTCCCTAAGCGCATTTTATCCTATGGGTGTCATACTCACCCATTGTTCTCATATAACACCATTTAGGCCCTTTTAGGCTGGTCTTTCTCAGGCCTCGGGTGGGCTTGTATATGGTCCATTGAGTGCGTATGTATTTCACGGTGTCATCGAGTGTGGGTTATTGGCTTCGTGCCATAGGAAGCAAGTAAAGCGCCCAGGGTTTAGCTCAATCGGGTTTATGGAGTATGTCAAATTTGGAGCACTTGAGCTTGTTTTGATTGTATCTCCTTTATGCAGGCTCGGGAATTGTTCCTTTATTTTTTTGTTGGATTCTTTATTCGCCAAGGAGGTTTATGTTAAAAATTCATAATTTTGGTCAACCGTTTGATCAATCAGTTTGACTGGTTCGTCGATGTAGTATGTATACAACACTGTTTTTTTGGGTGATTTTGACAAGCACTCCTCCTTGTTTTGATCATATCTCCCTCATCCAAACTTAGAATGGTGCACCGTTTTTGTTGGTCTCATATTCTTTAGGAACATTCTATCCATTCATAATTTTCCTCAGCCGCTCGGCGGTTGGCATCTAGTTCAGCCGGTTGGATTGGGACCGACTTATTAATGGAGCCTTGTTTTTTGTAATTTGGAGCCCTCTCTCGACGGCTGAACCGGTTGGGAGCTTCGTCTGTCAGTTTGTTGGGTTTCGTAAAGGGTCCTTCGATTCGATTAGTGAAGCCCTGACCTTTGTGAGTCCGGCGGAATTCGCCCTAAATCAATGTAGGGCTATATTTAGAATTACGAATAGGGTTTATTCGGGTTAATGTGGTTCCATTTTGGATTCTTGAGAATCGGGGTCTATCTTGAGTCGAGGGTGATTAGTTAAGCACCAATAATCTAGTGTTTTGTCGAGACGAATCTTTGAGATGGATAGACGTGTTTGTATATTTGGACAAGTGTTGTAGCATCAATGAGTGGGAGATACGTGTATGGTTTCTCTACGCTTGCTTTGCTTTTATATTTAATTTTGAGAACGGTATGCCCGAAGCCGTTGGTGACCTCTTAATACGGCGCAGCTAGGGACCACGGGTATGTGCTTTAGTGTTGGGTAATCGTTCACATGGATGCTTTGTGTTTGAGTGTCATGCATGCTTGCTATGTTTGTTGGCTAACCTTTGATGTAGCGCGTGGCCAGGGACCAGAGGTACGCACCATTTTCTCTTTTGGTTGAGTGTTTTTAAAGCATGCTTGATACCAATTAGGTTGGTCTGATTTAAGTTGTATATTTAGCCTATGAGACTATCGATTTTGACCCATATGCTCCCACATACCCGATTCACTAGTAGGGCCGAGTTACGGGCTGAGGGTACTACCTCATGTGAAGTACCTTCCCGATAGGTAATCTGATCCCCGGACCCAAAATTTAGTTTTTTGCAGACCGCTTTTTCCATACTTGAGTCATTGGGGTTTTTGTTCTTACTTGGTTTCCCCACTTAAAAATAAAAATAAAAGTAAGTGGCGACTCAACCATGGATTTCACTCTCGAGGATGGATTTTCCAAAACTTCGAAAATCAACCCATTTTCTTTTCACATTTTCCTTCCATTTAAAAGCGAGTCGCGTGGAAGCTCGTGGATCGGTAAGTCCACAAATTGCGAAACTCTGTTTGGGGGCCAGACAATTTCTAGTTTCATAAGAGGATCAAGCTTGAACTTGAGTTGGGTATATTGGAGCGCATGGTTCTCTGATCAATAGGCTCTTAGGCTACATAGATGACTGATGATCAAAAACTTGGTTGGTATTTGGCATACACTTATGGTTGTTTATGCTTGGTAGTATTCCACTGTTGAATTCCTAGCATGTTTGTTCATGGTTGATTTGGTACCTAGCTATGTTTTTTGATTAGCATAGATGGATTGGATTTGTATGTAGATTTTGTGATAAGGCTTGCTCTTTGTGCATGATTGTTTCTTTGCATATTGCTCACTTCCCTTGTATTGCTTGGCTTGTGTTTGTGGAGACATGTGTATCCTTACTTCCTAGTCACTAGTCTTGGTGGTATTCCTCATGGATTGCTTATGTTGTTTGGGGAATCATTCCCAATTGCTTGCCTTCGACCAATCTAGGGGTTTGGAATAGGGTCTAGCATAAGGGCTATATCGATGTTTGGGAGCGCTATGGAGATGACGGATGTCCGAGCAATGAAGACCTGTATAGCCCTGAGCTAGATTTCATGGATACATGCGTGGCCAGTATGTCACTTTGATTGTTGATTGATTGTTGATTAGGATCTCGGGTTGTGTACCCTTGTGGGTACGGTCATATAGCCTTTTAGGACTTGCCTCTCCCCTTTGTTAGCTTTTGAGCCGCCTTACCCCTAAGGTATTACCATGTCAGAATCTCGCTCCTAGTGTAGGGCCACATATCGGATTAAATTTGTTGATGTCACATGTCAGTTTATTCCCTTAGAGGATTTCATTGTGGGATTACATTACTGGATTGATTTTCGGATTGATGGAGCACGGGGTGACATGCCTTTCCTTTGTAGGATTGTTGACTAAGAGCGACTGGGTTCAGGCTTGGATTCGGATCGGAGGTAGACTTGTTAGAATTCAGATTCGACAGTCGGTTGAGCAGACAGTAAATCATAGGAATATGGACTCTCGATGCGCTCTTGTCGGCCAGCCTAGGCGAGATTCACGGAAATACCATGGCATCTCTCGGGATGCTATATTGGGGCTTCAGGACGGAGTTGGTGGGCATCGAGGGCCCAGCCATTGCCAATTCGGGAGCACCCGCATGACTCTACCCCACCTCCACTACCACCACCATCATACAGACCTGGTACATCAGGGACTACGGCTCCACCTCCGCGCCCATTATCTTGGACCCCTTTATGCAGCAGGCTATACGGGTTCCACCTCCACCACCACCATTGGTTCAATCAGCCCCACAGGTTGGAGCTTTTGTTCTACATGGTCAGACTGAGACCACGCCACATTCTGTTGTGGCCCCTGCACCGATTATTGATAACACTCAGGCCCGTATCGATGGAAGCAGCGGAGGATCGGTCTCACGCATGTTTTACGATGGAGTTATAGGTTGGGACCGGATATGATGACCTTCCGATTGTAGCCTTGCCGATTGAGTTTATGCGGACATTGAGAGGTACACTGGGATAGGGTGCCCCCGTATTCACTTGCAGTTATACAGCGCTGTTATGCGCGGGCATAGATTGGACGAGGCACAGATGATCATGCTTTTTCCTCTGTCGTTGAGTGGTGCCGCTCAGCGTTGGTTTGCATCATTGGACCCTTCGAGGCGTAGGACATGGGCTGATTTGGGACAGGAGTTTATCAGACAGTATTCTTTTAATACTGTAGTGGACGTATCCCGGAGAGAGTTAGAAGCCCTCGAGGGCGAGAGGCGGATGGTCGAGTAGCTTCATTCGTCTCGGTATGAGAGAAGATTGCCGCGGATTATAGATAGACCCTCAGAGCGCGATCAGATCGGCATGATTATGCGTAGTCTTCAGCCTCGCTTTGCTAGGCATCTCATGGGCCTCCCATAGACAAACTTTGGATCATTGGTTCAGGCCCTCTATGGCATTGAGGAGGGCATATCTAGAGGATTATGGGTAGACTCTTCCCCTTCGAATCAAAGGGAAGAAGCGGGGGTCGGGACCGGACCATCGGATGTTGGTGCCATTGGCATTCTGAACCACAGGTCCCACATCACCGCCGTTTCAAAGGCCGGTTTTCGAGACCTCATACCGAGATGACCTGGCCAGGTCGGTCTGAGACCCGACTTCTCCTTTCAGGCCGGTTGGGCCTACTTATCTACACTCGCCGCCACGGCGGTGCCATGCTACGGGCGCCTCGAGGCCACATGTCTGATTACCATCGGCCAGTGTGACCACAGCCTACAGGGTAGGCCGGGCGGTTTACCTGACTCGGGATGCCCTTTGGTAGAAACATTTCAAAGATTGGTTGAAGGAGGTTTGATTGTTCCACACACTGGGCCACCACCTGGCTACCGCTTTGGATTCAGGGCCAGTCTTATTTGTGCATCGTGACCCGGTCATGATCTGAGATAGTTGTGCGGCATTGGGGCATACTATTGGGACACAGTTGATCTCGGGGTTTGGTTGATTTGGGACCTTCTGGGTATTCTGAGACCCGCTCCTACTCATGACACTAAATGTACCTCCACTTTGGTGGTATACATTCTATTGAGTTTTTGGGAAATGAGATATTCATAATGGGATGGGATGGAGAGGCTCCTCAGCCAATCTGTTTGTATCCAGACTCAGACTCTAGTGAATATACCCTTGGTCAGCAGGCCTCTAGGCCATTTAGATTGATTCAAGATGATGTTCCCCGACAGACAATAGTATCACCAGTATACTTGCAACATGTTCCTCCCATGGCACCCTTCATTCTGTTCCCAGAGGAGTATGGGCCAGTACATAAAGATGTTCAGATTGTTACGAGGAGTGGGAGGGTAGCTGACCTGATAGACCTTTGCGGCATTGATGATAGAGATGAGATTCAGAGGGAAGATGATGAGATTTTGCGCCAATTGCGCACCACTCAGGCCCGCATTTCCATTTGGAGCTTATTGGCCTCATCCAGCACACATAGAGACGCATTGATCAGAGCTCTCAGTCAGATTAGAGTTGATACTGCTACCACCCCAGGGGGACTGATCCACTTTCTGACAGCGGATAGGGCTACATGCATAGTGTTTTCTGATGATGATTTACCACCTGAGGGATCAGACCATGTTCGCCCTTTGTTCATCGATGTTGCTTGTTGCCGGTCGCGAAGTGCGATCGATCTGTTGGACAACGGCTCGCCCATGCGTTGTCAGTTTATTGCCATTGCTTTGGGATTTTTCACCGTCGATTTTGGGCCATCCATACGGACCATCAGGCTTATGATGGGACTCGGAGAACGATTATGGGTACTCTCACTACCACGTATCATGATTGAATTCGGTCGGATACTCCATTACTCTTTCGGGTTTGAGCATCCGGTCATCCCACTAGCTTTTGCTTTTGGGTCGCCCTTAGTTCATGGCGGGTGCTATACCATCTTCGCTTCATCGAGAAGGTGAAGTTCATACCGCAGGGCGCATTATCCGCAATGCGATCCCCCGTCTGAGATGTTATTACTTCCTGCGAGCGATTACTCTGGATAAGCCCGCAGTGAGAGAGCGACTTGCACTTGGCCGGGTTTGTGCAGCGAGGTCGGGTTGTCGATTTAGAAGGATGACAATAGAGACATGGTACTATGTCTTTTGATCGGCCTGTGACACTTTGGTGTAGCATGATGAGAGGCATGTCTTATATGCTGGTTTGGGATGGTCGCGCCGCCCGGTGGCGTGAGTTTACTATTACGATTGATCATGGCGTATCTTATGGGTTGGGTTATCCAGGCCGGATGTCTGACACATGGCCCGACTGCGTAGAGAGAGAGTGAGACTTCGCATGTCTGGCATTCCATTCGATTATCCCCTTCGCACGTACACTTTTCAGTTGGCTGACTATTTTATCAAAGAATCAGAGTATGTACCCGCCTGAGAGGAGTTGACCATGTTTCAAAGATAGTGAGATTCGGGGGCGATGACATGCCCTGGACATATGTTTGAGTTACGAGACCATCGATCCAGAGGCCATGATAGTTGCACCCCATCAGATTCGAGCCGGTCGTTTCCATGTGCTTTCCTGAGGAGATCCCTGACTATGACCTGCCTATGGATTTGGGAGATGGTCTCGATTGTGTGATTTTTTCTGATACTTACACGGACGAGATGGACATGATCGTGGCCAGAATCCTTGACCTGACCCGTGGGCCCCCGTTCTGCACGACGCATGTTTGGGTTTCTATGATTGATTATGATGCTGTGACACTTTATGACGCTTGCACTGACACGATGGACATGATTGGCACTGGTCGCATTCTAGATGCTTCCTCACCTAGGCTCCGATCCTCTTTTGATGTGTTTGGGACTTCTATGCTTGAGTTCAATGGTGATGGACTTGTTTCTACTGATATTACTCACGATACTATTTCTGTTGAGGGAGCGTCCGACTCTGTGGACCCACCTCTTTCTTTTGACGCTATGTCCGGGTTTGTCACCCGCTTTGATGACATTTCTGATGGTATAATGACATGAGTATTTTCGAGTATTTGCTTGTGTCGCAACATTTTCCTTTGATTGCACCGGCACCCACTGCTTTTTATGTATCACGATGTTGATGATGTGGGAGACACAGATGACCTACTGGGTGGTAAGTCAGGATCTAATTCCGATATAGAGGACAGGAAAGTTACACCGTTTATTGCCTGAGTTGATAGATTTTGGTGTACCAGATCAGCCCAGGGAGATTAGAATCGGCTCTTCCCTATCTCGTGATGAGAGAAGTAGATTGATTGACCTACTCAGGTCATACTTGAGATTAATATTTGCATGATAAGTGTGTCAGACATATCAATTTCATTCATAGATTCATCTTTGCTGTTATCACGCGAGTCTGTGAATTGAGAGACTAAATCCTCGATGGAGTTCACCCGGGGTTAAGAGGAGATTCAAAAGCAACGAGTGTTGGCTTCACAATCGAGTAGTTGAGTATCACGAGGTGGTTGGCTAATGTCGTCCACTGTTCCAAGGATGTAGGTTAGAGTTTGTGTTGACTTCGAGAGATTTGAATAAAGGCCGGCCCAGGATGATTTCCCTCTCACACATTGATATGTTAGTTGACAACACTGCAGGGCACCCTATGTTGTCCTTCATGGATGGGTTTTAAGATTATGTCAGTTTAATGGCTCCAGAGGATATGGAAAAGACTTCTTTCATCACAGAGTGGGGTACTTACTGCTATCGGGTCATGCCATTTGGGTTAAAAAATGCAGGGGCCACCTATCAGAGAGCTGCCACTACTTTATTCCATGACATGATGCATAGAGATGTTGAGGTATACGTGGATGACATGATAGTGAAGTCCCAAGGCAGAGCAGATCACTTAGTAGCCTTACAGAGATTCTTTGAGAGGGTCAAATAGTTCAGATTGAGATTGAATCCCAAAAATTACAGCACAGACCTTACGGGAAGTGTTAGGTCACGTTGTTAGTGAGCGCGGTATAGAGTTGATACAGAAGATCAAGGCTATACTTGACATGCGCTCAGGAATGAGAAAGAGATCAGAGGCTTTTTAGGTAGACTACAATACATCAGTCGTTTCATTGCTAGACTAACAGACATATGCGAGCCTATCTTTCGTCTTCTGAGGAAGAACCAGCCTACGGTTTGGAATAATGATTGTCAACGTGCTTTTGAGAAGATTAAGGAATGTTTACTTTCTCCCCCAGTTTTAGTGCCTCCACCGGGGCGGCCCCTGCTTCTATATTTGTCAGTGTCAGACATAGCTTTGGGATGCATGTTGGCTGTTTCGATGATTCGAGGAAAGAGGGCCCGAGCCATTTATTATCACGAGTAAGAGGATCTTTGGAATGAGTGTAAATATATTATGATTGAGCGCCTCTGTTTAGCGTTGGTTTGGGCTACCAGGAGACTTAGGCACTATGTGTGAGTATTCCATACTTGTTAGTCTCTCGATTGGAGATCCATTGAGATATTTGTTCGACCAGTTTTGATTACATTGGTAGGCTCATGAGATGGTTGGTTCTATTAATGAGTTTGATATTCAAATATATGACACGAGGAAATCGGTAAAGGGAAGCATTGACGGATCATTTGGCTTCTTTGCCGGTATCAGATGTGGAACCAATTGACTATAGATTTCCCTGATGAGCAATTTATTTCAATGACCCGGCATTCACAAGGATGGCGGTTGTGCCGATGGTGCCGCGATCAGTCGGGTTTGTTGGTATCTTATTGATATCACACGGGAGTGATCACATTCCCGAATCGTTCGATTAGTATTTTGGTCATCACCGTTTGTGAATAATATGGTTGAGTATGGGGCTTGCATTCGCAGACTTTAGAGACCCAGCTATTTGGATCTTGGTATTAGGCAGTTGGAAGTCCATAGAGTTCAAACTTAGTTATCTAGCCAGGCCAGTGTCTGGAGGACTCGAGATGAAATAATTTGAAGCCACACCATGCTTACTTAGACCTGCGGTTGCGGTTGAAGAGTTGAGATATATTCATCTGCCTAGGGAAGAGAATCGGTTTGCTGATGCGTTGGCCACCTTAGCTTCTGTGGTTGAGATTCCTGCGGGAGTGATTGTGCGACCACTACTGATTGAGACCAGGTCCGCACCCGCTTATTGCTGTTTGATTGGAGATATTGAGAATCAGGATGAGCTACCATGGTATCATGATGTTATCGGTTTACGTCGTATGGCGATTACCACGAAGCGACCACACCCGAGGATAGGAGGCATTGAGACAGGTTGGCCGCAGTTTGTTATTTGTGGGGATGCCGCACATAGGAGATCACCGATGGCGCTGTGTGTGTATGCGGACCAGCCTCTGCCGTCGAGTAATGAGAGGTTCCATGCGGGTCACATGGCCCACTGCGTGGGAAGCCACATGCTAGCACGTAAGATTATGAGGGGCGGTTACTTTTGGTTTGACTATGGAGCCAGTTGTTGCCCGGTTTGGCAGAGATGTCGGTGTCAAATGCACGGGACCGATACGTGCCACCTTAAAGTTGCATGCATATCCCTGGCGTTTCGGTGTAGGTATTGATATTGTGGAAGTCACCCAAATCTTCAGTGGGCATGAGTACATCGGTGGCTATTGATTATTTCACTAAGTGGGTGGAAAGCTACTTCTTATCTTTGGATTGACGGTAGTGGCAAATTCATCATATCGCACATTATCTGTCGATATAGGGTCCCTCATGAGTTGATCTCCGGATAGAGCGCATTGTTGAAGTGGACACCGCGGTCAGAGTGGTATTCGGCATCATGATCATGCATATAGGCCCGCGGACTAATGGGGCGGAGTTGAGGCCGCAAATAAGAATATCAAGAGGATTTTGAAAGATGGTTAAGACCTGGGATTGGTCACATAAGCTCCCTTTCGCATTGTGGGCTTGTCATTGCATCTTTCGTACTTCTCTTGGGTCTACACCTTATTCTTTTGGTATATGGCATGGGCGTCTTTGTTAAGTGAGATAGGATCCTTAGAGTAGCATTGAGCATCGGATATACGGAGGCGGGTGGGTTGGGTCAGGTGCTGATCAGCTCGACCTTTTGGATGAGAGGAGATTGAGGCGACGAGATCATGTTCGGGCTATCGGAGAAAATGACTCATGCATTTAGAAAAATTCGAGCCTAGGAGTTTCAAAGCGACCTAGTCTTGAAGGTCCTCGGAGGATTGATCAAATACCTAGAGGTAAGTTTAGAGGCCTGAATTGGAGGCCCGGGCCTTATCATCATCAGGGATCGACTGAGGAGCGGCACAGTTGTGAGACTTAGGCCGGAAATCGATTCCGCGAGGCGATCAATGTGGATCCACTGAAGAGGTTTGCAGCTTGAGATCATGGTTAGAGGATGGGTGGCCCATCACTTTGAGTAGCCATATTCCTATTACACATACATTGATATATCTATTGCTAGCCTTTGGGCCTCACGCGGTTTATTATGGCCTATTTCTTTCATTCGACCTTGCATACTTTTCGACTGGGTTGGGGCTACACAGTAAGCTTTTCATTTATTATTTGGATATGTGAGCATTATGAGCATTGTGACATTCTTTGTTTGTTCTTTCTCATCCATTGTTTGTTTCTTTTCTTCTCCATTTTGCATCTTCATACCATCTATCTTTGAGTCTAGTTTCTATCATCTCTATTTGTTTCACTTTTATCTCCTTTTGTATGATGATGACATGCTCTCATCTCAGAGCTACCAGTCAGGTTTGTCACACCCTTCATTCCGCCTATAGGTTTTGATCCGGGATTCTTAGGTTGAGGGGACCATTTGAGCAGAAGTTTTGAGGTTCTTTCGGTTGGATTGTGTTAGTATGGCATTCGACCTACTTTGAAGGTTCGACTAAAAAAAAAAACAAAAAAAACAAAAAAACAAAAACAAAAAAACAAAAAAACAAAAAAACAAAAACAAAAAAAAAAAAAAAAAAAAAAAATGTGTTTGTTTGATATTCGTTACTCATTTAGGTTTGAGAGATTTATTATTCCCACGAGAGTTAGTGGCTGTTGTCGTCTTTCTCGTGGATTTGGTGGCTCACGTTGGGTATGAGGTTTGGGTTGCTTCGCACTAGGTCCCTGGATCATTACCTGCATCACCACTCCCATCTTATAGTGACTTGCTTTGACTTGACGTTCTTGGGACGAGTTGTTCGTCGTTGTCACACATTGCCACATTTGTATCCCAGCTTGTTTCTTCCTTTTTTTCTTTTTTTTTCTTTTTTGCTTTATCCATTCATCATTTTCTTATCACTTTCAGTCTTCTTCTACTCTTATTAATCATCATCTCACTTCTTAAGCGACGTGTCCTTTGGTGCACTTCACTTGTCATTTCACATTGTTCATTCAGATGTTGGTTGAGTCACCTTGCTCACATGATCCTTTAATATTTGACATTGCGTACAAGAAGGTTTGGCGGTGTTTGTGGGTATTTGGGCCCTTTGTTTCCATCTATGTCTGTTCTTTCACCCCAGCCTACATTCTGGTCAGTCATTAAGACCACCCCGAGACCATGGATCTCGTGTTTAGCCGGAAGCATTATACATGGACGGGTTACGCCTGCTGAGTTAGTACGGGATGTCGACCGGTCTACATTCTTAGGGAGTGCTCCCGAGGTCACATATTGCTTCTCCATTCGGTTGCTTGTCGGAGTCCATGATCAGGTCACGGGCGATCTGAGAGAGTCGGGACCATGGATAGCCCATTAGCTTTATGCTTTGACACGCTCCCACTGGGGCATACCCCTATCCTTTCATGTTGGCATTGGCTCGTACGCATGTACACGCCCATTTTGCTGAGATGTTTTGGCATCAAAGTTTGAGTATGCTCTACATGCAGCCAGGTTTCTTCATACAGCAGAGTGCTTCTAAGGGCCTGGAGTCAGATTCATGGATATTTGTCAACTCAATAGGGGTGCACGCTGGCACACACCCCATATGTTGTCTTGTTCTCTTGCTCAGATGATTGGGTCTTTAGAAATTTATTTTAGAGTTTTTTTTTTTCATCGAGGCACTTGCATATCAGATGTGCACCTTTGGGGCGCTTCCTATGTCGGTTTATGGAGTGAAATGGATGATTTTTCATGAATGAATGATTGCTGATATTTTCAGCTCTGGCTTTGACCATATTAGTTATGGGATTTTGACATGGCATTGATACCTAGGTAGGGGCGCAACCGCCCTTTCTTTCACCTTGGTCACATTTGTGCGATTGTCCTCTGAGGGCATACCCCTTTATTTCCATCTTGTTATGAAGTTCTTGGTTTCTCGCTTATCATTGTTTGTGGCATTTTCTATTGTCATATTGGGGCATCCCATAGCACTGTGATTGTGTTTGATTTGAAACCTTCGAGTCATTTGTTGGTAGACCACGGATGTCATACTAGAGACTCTGCTCCCCCAGTTTGTTTACTTCGTTTAGCTTGTTTAGGGTTCTCTAGCATCTCGCGGATTTCTACGTACGGTACTCGCCGGATCATCATTTCGATTTTCGCTCGGATTTCTACTTCCGGTACTCGCCGGATCCCACATTCCGTTACTCACGGGTACATATACCGATGCCCTCGGATCGTACCATTTTCCGGTACTCACCCGGATGTTACCTTCCCGGTACTTGCTGGATCCCGCGGTGCGGTACTCGCCCAAATCCACATTTCAGTACTTGCACGGATCCTACCTTTTAATTTTCGCCCGGATCCCACATTACGAGTGTAGCCCGGATCCGCATTTTACAGTACTTGCGGATCCATTTCGATTACTCATTTGGATCTACCTTTCCGGTACTCACCGGATGTTACCCTTTCGGTACTCGCCCGGATCAACATTTTAAATTTCGCCGAGATCCCACATTTACGGTACTCGCCCGAATCCATTTATGGTACTCGCCCCGGATCGCATTTCCGGTACTTGCACGGATCCCACCTTTCTGGTACTCGCCCGGATCCAGCATTCTACAGTACTCGCGCGAGATCCATTTACGGTACCCGGATCCCACATTTCGGTACTACTTTAGATCCTACCTTTTCGGTACTCACGGGATGTTACCTTCTGGTACTCTTGGATCCCACAGTGCAGTACTCGCCCGAGATCCCACATTTCGGTACTTACTGCAGATCCTACCTTTCTAGTACTCGCGGATCCCATTTAAAGTACTCGCCCGGATCCATTTGGTACTGGCCCGGATCCCACATTTCGATTATTTCGCTACGGATCCCACCGCTTTCGGTACTCACGGATCATTGCCTTCCGGTACTCGGATCCCATTTACGGTACTTCGCGGATCCCATTTCGGTACTCGCGGATGTTACCTTCCGATTTTCGCGGATCCACATTTAAGTACAACGATTTCCACCTTTATTTTCGTTGGGATTCCACCTTTTTTTCGGTACTCACCCGGATCCAACATTTTTCGGTGCTTGCCCGGACCTTTCTCAGGAGTTTGCCCGGGCATCCTGTGCCTCGGCATAGCTCAGGATGTCATTATCTTTTTCGGCGTATGTCCGGATCTCATCTTCCGGGCATCGTGACTTGTTTTCTTTAAGTCCTTGATCGGAGGCGACTACGTTCAGTTATCCTTGATACTAGGTAAGGGGACAATTGTTGATTAAATCACAGGTTAGCAGCTCAGAGTTCATTTCCTTTTGCATCGCTTGCACTCGCACCCACAGTTCACTCGTTCATTCACTCTACTGAAGGGGCATATTTGTAGACCCTCAATTTTTGTCCTAAGCACTTGCATTTATCTATGGGTGTCATACTCACCATTGTTCTCATATAACACCATTTAGGCCCTTTTAGGCTGGTCTTTCTCATCCTGGGTGGAGCGTATATTGTCCATTGGTGCGTATGTATTTCATAGTGTCATCAGAGTGTCGATTATTGGCCTTCGTGCCATAGGAAGCAAGTGGCGCCCACGAGGTTGCTTCAATCGGAGTTTATGGAGTATGTCAAATTTAGACATAGCTGTTTCGATTATCTCCTTTATCCACGGCTAGTACTCTTTGTTTGTTTATTTAGTTCCTTATTCGCCAAGGAGGTTTATATTAAAAATTCATAATTTTGGTCAACCGTTTGATCAATCGGTTTAGTAGTTCGTCGATGTAGTATCATATCTATACTTATTTTTGGAGTGATTTTGACAAGCACTCCTCCTTGTTTTGATCATATCTCCCTCATCCAAACTTAGAATGGTGCACCATTTTTTTTGTTGATCTCCTTATTCTTCAGGGAACATTCTATCAAATTTCATAATTTTCCTCCAGCGTGGTTGGCATCTGGTTCAACCGGTTAGTTAGGACGGCTTGTGTGGAGCTGCTTGTTTTTGTAATTTTGGAGCCCTCTCGGCCGTGAACCGGTTGGGGGAACTAGGCTTAATCAGTTTATTTAGATTTAGTAAAGGGTCCTTGATTTCGGTTTAATTGAAGCCCATGACCTTTGTGAGTCCAGCCATTCGCCTAAATCAATGTAGGGCTATATTTAGAATGCGAAATGGGGTTTATTCGAGGTTAATGTGGTTGCATTTTGGATTCTTGAGAATCGGGCTCTATGCGGTCGGGGTGATTAGTTAAGCACCAATAATCCTAGTGTTTCATTTTATCGAGACCCGATTCTTTGAGATGGATAGACGTGTTTGTATGGTGGACAAGTGTTGTAGCATCAATGAGTGGGCCCGGATACAATGTATGGTTTCTCTGGCTTGCTTTGCTTTATATTTAATTTTGAGAAACGGTATGCACAAAGCGTTGGTGACCTCTTATACGGTAGCAGCTAGGGACCACAGGTATGTGCTTTAGTGTTAGTCAATGAGATTTCACATGGATGCTTTGTGTTTGAGTGCACGTACATGCTTGCTATGTTTGTTGGCTAACCTTTGATGTAGCGTGTGGCCCGAGGGGACCAGGAAGTGCGCACCATTTTAAGCTTTTGGTTGAGTGTTTTTAAAGCATGCTTGATACTAATTAGGTTAATTAAGTCTAAAGTTGTATATTTAGCCTATGAGACTATCGATTTTGTCCCATATGCTCCCACATACCCACTTCACTAGTAGAGACCGAGTTCCGGGCCTAGAAGGGTACTACCTCATATGAAGTACCTTCTGATCGTGTCGATCCCCGGACCCAAAATCTGATTTCGCAGACCGCTTTTTCCATCACTTGGAGTCATTAGGGTTTTTGTTCTTACTTGGTTTCCCCACTTAAAAATAAAAATAAAAGTAAGTGGCGACTCCCGAAAGCAAAGCCGTTCCTCTCGAGGTGGATTTTCCAAAACTTCGAAAATCAGCACATTTTCTTTTCACATTTTCCTTCCATTTAAAGCGAGTAGCCTTGCGGAGTGGATCGGGTAGGGTCCGTGGCGCCCCATTCCACGGGATCCATTGACTACCCGTCGACCCGGAAAACTTCGTGAATGTCGGAGCAGCCCGACATGACTCTGTCGGGCGAGAGTCTCCTTTATGCAGGGAGCTCTACGAGAACAAACCTATCCCAGACAATCGATATAATACATAACATGAGTAAAAACGGCCACTTAAGCCCATACACAGTACTCATCAATATATACCAATTATATACAATAGTTCCACGAGTTAAAATTTTACTCTTATACAACATGTATTAAAATTCTAGAATTCTAATACATGTACTCGTCATCCGACAAACAAGCCGCGGCTGGCTTTTCTTGGAGTATCGGCGCTGGGATGAGCCGTCTCCCTCGAGCGCTCACATACTTGAAAATAATATCCCTCGATAGGGTGAGTTATCGCCCAATAGTGGAATCACCCTAAATGGGTTACTCTCCACCCAAAATTACGCCTTTAATGCTCAATGAAAACACACATTCAAGTAAATCGTGATCCTACTTGAATGTCTACATGACTTGACTCATACAGAGTCCTCACCGACTCCCTCACACTTGCCTAAATACTGTATGAAATGTTATTTTCAAAACAAGGTATTTGTTTTTCCTAATTATGGACAACCCTCCGGTCTAAGTAGTGGACCCGACTCAGATAGTCTATTTAGTGGACAACCCTCGGTGTATATCAATTGGTAGACTCAGGCTGATTGATATTTTATATGGACTACTCTCAGATATTGTAATGGACAACTCTCAGATAATTATTATTATTAGTCAGCCCTCCGAAATACTTCTCTCTAGAAACCAACAATGCACTCCTCCTATTGTTCTAGGGTGCCTAATTGCATATCTGGAATACATAAACCAATTCAATACAATTCATATAACACATGCAAATATATATGACATGATATACATTTACATAATTTAATCACCTGAAACATGTTATGCGATTTCACAATCATTAGCAAAAATTAGCTCACGTAAGGCTAATTAACAAGCCTTGACGATTCGTCTTGAATCAACTCAACCAAACGCATTTTAACACAAAATTAATTCGTGTCACTATTCATGTGAACAATAAAACCCTCGGGGTTACTGTTCACGGCCTATTATTCAATCATCGGTTCACTTTGGGAACCCAAATTTCATGGCCATTTCCGGCCTCATACACATCACAATACATGATTTAATGCATAAATCACAACCCAACAGCCCACACCGTCCACACACAATCCGTGGACTATCCAAATGGCTCAAAAAAATTCTAACAATTCGGTCGAGTTTGGGGCCAGTGTTTCTTGGGTCGAGGCCTCAAACCAACCAAAAACATCATAAAACACTTAAACAAAGTGTAAAACCAAGTAGGATAAATCCCCTACCTCCACAGTTGTCGGAAACTCCTTAAAGCAGACACGCTTAGGCCTCGATGCTTAGAGCGACTTTCCTTCTTGTCCCAACGAATTCCGACAGTCGGATCGTCCGTAATCTTAAATAAAAGCTTGATACTCTCTCACTAAAACACCAAAAAATGGGCTACTACATCTCCCCCTGTTTTCCTTTCACATTTTGTCTTCCTTTTTCAATTGTAGGAGACGGCACTATTGGGTATTTCGTCTTATTATCATTTAAATATTTCAATAATGCCAATTATGTCCTCAAGCTTTGGATTTTCGACATTTTGCACTATCTCGGCCATCCATTTTCATCATCTCTCTACCCATGCAATATGTATAACGTATTATGCGTATTATCTGCAGTGACTTTGTCACCTCGGATTTCGTTTTACGACTACACGTGCGTCTTGAAGCGTGCAAATTATTGTCTCAGAAGTGACGAATTCGACGTCTTTAAATGAATTTATGAGGAACGATTCCAACGGTGAAATATGTTTCGTCATCAGAGATCCAGAGAATAAATTTCATATTTTTTACCGAAATTACGATTTTACCCTTTTTGAGAACATTGGATTTTCTCAGGTCTTACAGCGAGGACACTCAGCCCCTTCCTCCGTCGTCCCAATAAAGGCAAGGGAGGCGTGTGCGGCGACATTGACCTACCTACGGATGTGAATTATCTTAGACGGTTCTCCGGCTCCCAGGCGTTCACCATCCGACGTAGCGGAATCCCAATCGAAAAAGGCCCCTCGTGGGGCCCAGCCAGATCCACTCACTCTGCCTTGGCTTGATACGGAGAGAAGCGACAGGACAGCGCCCGGTCGAACTGACTCATGAATATCTTGCCGGCGACCGGGCGTAAGCCCAGCCCGAGTAGTCTCTACCCTCCCGCCGGGGTTGCTACGCCCCACACATGTTTTCTCCTCAGCCCTCAGGGACCGATTATGGGCCTCCAGCGGCTTCTCTATCTGAGTCATGGCTATGTCACGACTGACTCTTCCGTCCGTGCGATCACATGTTTACATTCCAACCCGACCAATGATCCTCAACGCCGGGGCGATCGGCCGTGTAAAGTGTTCTGAGTGGCCTCGGGACTGGCTTTGGCACGGTTCCACAAGCCGAGAAGGTCGATAAACTCATTCGGTAGGATTGTGGGTGGCGTTCGTCTCCGGTATTTGTGCTCGGTCGAGGCGAAAAGGAATATCGGCTCACCAGGGCTATCCTTAAGCGGAAAACGAATCCGTCGAGGACTTCACCGCGGGTCGGATAAAACCGGATTGATATTCTGATATGGATGCGGTCTGCCAAAACCAGAAGAAGCTTAGGTGGCCCATTCTTCGGTCTTTATCCCTCGTCCGCTTGCAACTATAGGGAAGAATTATGCTCGGTGAGCAAATAAGTTCACCTTTGGAAGACAACATTCGAGCCTCATGACTGCATCGATAACCTTGAGTAGTAAGCGTAGGCCACGAGGTTCGATAGAACAAAATGACTAAACAGTGAGAAGCCCCAGAGAGAGTGGAGTGCGAAAAAATGAAAGGCTGATTCACTCTTTCGGCTTATCTTTATGTGGCTCCTACCCCTTATGGGACCTCCCCGCCAAGTGGCCCCACACATGAGGCTGACCCTGGGACCAACATAGCAGATCCTGGGTGTGAATATCATGGGATATAGCCCCTGAGCAAGCTACGCAAAGCTTGAGATTCTGGTAAGAAAAATGCGAACCGGGATGGGCACCTTAGAAGATATATTCGAGAGCTTGACTCGTAGGGTGCGATCGCTCCTACGGTGACCCAGGTCGTTGTAGATATTAGGCATGCCTCGGGCCCCAGACCCGGTGGTGTATCAACTTTATCTTGGGGGGGCCGCCGTGCTTGATATCGATCCAAGCGAGAAGAAAAATGCTCGAGGCGGCCTCGGTCGAACCGGGGTGAACCGTTAGCGCTAGAGAAAGAACATCACGGCGATTGACCCGATTGTGGCCTTATATCCCTTTCCCCTATCTAATACACCGGTCATTTGCCCCTCGTACGATGCACTTGTACTTCTTGTCGGTGTGCCGGTTTTGATGTACGGGGTCCTCGTCGATCGAGCCCGGTCTGCGAGATAGAGTCAGTTAAATCATCAGTTAGTTAGCGAGGGTTTTATGCGAGTTTAATAGAGTACCACTTGGCCGGTTAGGGACATCGCCTTTCGATCGAGCGGTCGATGGCTTCGGCAAATCTTATTCTGTGGTAGAGGACTTGGTAATAAATGCCATCTGATAAGGCTTGCCCCGCCGTAAGCACAGTACCCTCATACCACGACAATCGACTACGACTACGTCGAGCGAAATCGACCAATCAGTGTAGCCTGACAATGTCGGCTCTCGTGCGAGGCGAAACGAGGGAATGCTCGATGAACCATCCGCGAAATTGACCTGAGGAATAAGCGATCAGTCATCCTCGGCCCGCGCCGGAATGACCCTTAGCGGTTGATCCCTTGGAAACCGCACCCCTTGGTAGGTAGAGCAAATGCATCATGTTAGTACCACTCTGTCCAGGAAGGCCCGATTATGCCATGTGCTACGAGTTGAACAGCGATGTATTTGCTTGGACCCATGCGAATATGATCGAATAAACCCCAGCGCCGCGCCTCACCTGAGCTAAACGTCGCCCCGTCAGCCCGAGTGGTCGGAAGCCGAAAAGTGAGCGCTTTCACCCGAGATTGCCGCCCAGTGCCGTCGGGCCCAGGGTCGACCAATCTTTTGCATAGCAGTTTATCGGGCGATTAATACTGAATGCGGTGACGGCCGTAGTGGTTGTCCCCGAAGAAGGGGAACAAATGGAGTATGTGGCTGGATTACCGCAGGACCTGTGGCTTGTCGAAGAGACGACTTCCTGCCTTGCGCCTGAGATCAAATTGTGGGCCGCTTACGTCAGCTACGACCTTATCTTTATCTTTTAAGACGCCTGCTTAGGATACCACGGATCCCCATGCCGGATCTTGAAAAAACATCTTTCATCACTCCCCGTGAGACTCCTTTGTTACAATGTGATGCCTTTCGACAAGAATGCATGGGACACTTATTAGAGGTTGGTGGCCAAAGAAGATGTTTCGGTAGTTACTCGGTAGCCTTGCAATGGAAGTCTATATTGACTGGTTCTTGGTAAAATCAGCCCGATGGGATCCTTGACGCATCTCCAACAGACATTCGACCTCCTCAGAGAGTATGGTATGAAACTAAACCCCTTAAAATGTGCCTTCGGGGTCAGCGCCGGCCGATTCCTTGGCTTTATGGTAACCCAAAGGGGAATAGAGGCTAATCACAGCTTAAGGCCATCTTGCGATCTGCCGTTTGGCTCGAAGGGGATCGGCCAGCCCGACTAGCCGGTTGGCCGCTCTTGGGCTTTTTATTTCCCGGTTCACGGACCGTTTGAAACCCTTCTTCGCTACCCTGAGGGGAGCCAACCAAGCCGAATGGAATGACGAATGCGATCGGGCATTCATGGCAATCGAAAGCGATACGGCCAGGCCCACGATTCTTGTGAGCTGAAACTGAGACACGCTCTACCTCTACTGGCGGCCTCCCAATATAGCGGTAAGCCGCCAGCGTTTAAGTGTGGGGACAAAAGTTGAGGCTGTGTTCTTTGTCGGCAAATTACCCAATCGATCACCGAGACGGATATAGCCACCTCGAGCAGGTTGCCTTACCCCTCAGGACATTTGCCCGAAACTCAGCGCATCTTGAGCTCGTCCCGGATTTGTGAGTGGCGATCTTCGCTCCGGGGCCTGATTCTGGGCGATTCCTTGTGATTGTCGGGATGTGGCGTGGGCAATGGAGTTAGCGGTAGGCATCGATTCTTGAGACTTTGAAGAAATGGCAAGTCTTTGGCGACTTCATCGTAGAAATCCGCGGCTAGACACACACTTGGAGTAAACGAGTGCGGTGGACACTTCAGCGTAGATGGGACCGGACAAGCCTGGCCGGGCATTGGTCTCTGATTAACCTCAATGGGAAAGTTGAAACGGTACGGTTGAAGCTGCGCCACCAATGACAAATTAGAATCTGAGGCAATGATGGCGAACTTCGAGCTCGCACTCGCCATGGGTGTAGCGATCTTTCGGTTGAGCAACTCTGGCGGATTGTCGGACGGTTAACGCCAAAGTCGAGTCTAGGGATCCACAGAATGGCAAAATGTCTTCCACAGTCAAGCGAAATTGAATACCCTCTCGGCTAGAAAATTGAATATGTCCCCGAGGCGTAGTGGGAGGGTCGATGCCTTGTAGTCGTAAGGCCTTCATTCTTAGATAAAAATCGTATTTCTCCCCATCTCTTATCAATAGGACTCCTGTCTTGCATGATAAAGCTAGATAGGAAGTTCCCCCGTCTTGGATGGACCCATCTGACTATACATAGCCACGGGGAACTACTGTGTGAAGGCAAGGCCCAGCGGTTCGGTTCGATCGGCTAGATTCTCCATGATAGGCGAGGCTAATCTGAAGCGATCCACGGGCGGGGCGGTACGTGTGTCTAACCCTCGAACAAGGCCAGTATGTATAAGTAGAATTGCATGAGGGCATATGGGGGAATCACCCGGGAGGAAGAACTTTGCTTCTTGGGCCCACACTCGGGAGTGTGACTATGAAGTCGGACATTTACTTGGGTCTGTGTCAAAAATGTGACCCTTATGGTCTCCCTATCTTGAAATGCCCAGGGTGCAAGGCTTGGGTCTCCATCTCTGGCCGTGGCCACCATTCGCTCAAATGGGGATTGATATAGTCGGTCGGCTTCCTTCTGTAGGCTCGAAAAAAACTATTATTAGTGTATAGTTAATTTCAATAAATGGATGAAATTTGACACTTTCGTCGATAAGATAGAGGTGTTACTCGGTTATCTGGAAAAACTGTGCCTGCTTGGGTTTGCATCCCAGAGTCGTGTCAGATAATAGGCCCTTGATTGTATTGAGTCTTAGGGACTTTTTACTTGCCCGGGAGTTGAAGATAAAATTTATATTCTACCCCTCGGTATCCTGCAATGTCTGCTTGACGAAGCCTCCGACAAAACCTTGTTGGCCCTTGTAAACGGTTAGACTCAGCTAAAGGGAAATGGAGTAGAAGAACTCACGAGGTGCTCTGAGCTCTGAGGAACTATTGCTAGAAGCCAGCCAGGCATCTCCCAGTTTGTCTCGCCCCCTCACAGGGATGGAAGTCGTTATCGATAAAATTTGTTTGCCCGCGTCCAGAACGACTGCGCAGAGTCGGAAAATGCGGAATCGGTAGCGGGGAGTTAGACATGAGTGGCGGCGGGAGCTGTGGCCGTCAGCATAACGATCTGGCAAGCAGCAAACTCTTATAACATACGGGTAAAGCCTCGAGTGTTTCGACGGGTGATGCGAATGTGAGGAAAGTCTTCGGAGATACTACGGACCCATTGCGGGAAAATTCCAACCCAGTGGGAAGGACCATATGTCATGAGCCCAGGTGAAGCCGAGGTCTACTCATAGATAAGCAGATGGAACCCCTGTACTAGAATGTGGAATGCCATGCACTTGAGAGGTATTATCGATAAAGCATATCATTATTTATCTTGAGCTCATATGTCTTATATTCTTTCATTTCCACGGGGTCCAACCCTAAAAGCAGGATGGCCTTGATAAAATGACTGTCAAACCCGGTAGATAACATCTAGCTAGTCAAACCTAAAGGATAGGCGCGGTAAAATGACTATCGACGGCATAAATAACATCTAGTGGTCAAATCTAAAAGTCGAGATAGAAACGCTGACCCAGCTGACTATCCAGTCAAGCATAGATAACATCTAAGTGATCCAACGGATAAACGCAGTCAAATGACTATCAGGCACGGTATATATAACGTCTAAATTTGGTCCCGATCTAAAGCCGGATGTACCAGTTGAATGACCTATCCGTGGCATAGATAACATCTAGTTGGTCGATCTAAAAGCCGGATCGTGCGATCTAAAAGCCCGGATAAGCACGATCTAATATTGACTGTCAAGGCTGACATCTTCATTTTGGCCGGATGGCCGCAGTTAAATGACCTATCAAGGTGACACAATAATAGCCCACTCCAGAGCTCAGCCACAAAAATCCATACGAAACGTACAACAGGCGTAAACCAAATAAGTACTTGAAAGCAAAGGGATGTAAATTGTTTAATGCGAAACAACTTGAGCCGGTTCAAGTATCATCTGAAAAGCACTTTCAATTCCTAATTAAGTAGTGATGGCATCCTTGACCCCATGGTCAAGCGGTGCAGGAGACCACATCGGAAGAGTCTCTCCTCTCAGGGCCCGTCAGTACATTCTAGAGAAACTTTCCTCCACAGTAACGATGGTTGGATCGAGTTTGGAGCGTGAGCGAGGTGCTTAGACGACGAGGTGCGAAGAACTCTTGAGTTAGCAGGATTGAAGGATCGATTCCATGTCAGGGATCGAGGCTTGCTCATATATTATGTGTAAAAACCGCAGCCCGACCATAGCCGTAATTGAACAGCGTGTCGCCGCTCACATCAAACTCGGCCTCCATCGCCTATCTATAAACAGCGGCTTTCACGGGGCCAGTAAATCATCTTTTAAGGTCCCGGCTCCGAAGTCAAAGGAAAGTTGCTCGTGGTCAAGCGGATGTTTCTTGCTCGCTTCTTCTGAGCCTCCCTCGCCGGGACAATGCCCATACGAGAAGCTTCACTCGGACTCGCCTTCATGCGCGCCCTCCCAAATGCTGACTACGGCACGTTGAACCGGAGTAGCTCCCGGACTCCACGTGCTCGGTGTGCTGACCCCTCGATCTCAGCTTAGCCGCCAGCTATATCGCCGCGTCGCGCTCCTCACAACCTCTACGGCTCTTTGATAGATTCCTTAGCCCCCAGCTCCAGACGACGGCACACCAACTTGGCCTCCTTTAATGAAGCACTCTACATCATTTCGACCATTCAGGTTGACATATAATCGCGGCCAGATTGATCCCTCGAAATTTGCATTTCGAACTTCGTGATCTTTGGCGCCATCTTGAGAATAAGCGGCGACTGAGAAACCCATTAGGAGTGTAGAAATCAAGCATTAGCGTTAATGTTACCTCGCGAAACTCCTATCCTTACCAATTCAATCGGCGAATATGAATTCTGGATTCACGGACTTCTATCCTGTCGCCGATGTCAGCTTCGATGTCTTCGCTCGGTCCACTACGGGGAACTCTCACACAGTAAGTCCTCGCTAAGGCCCATACCACGGCCATTCTGCGACATCGAAGCATGTGCGGATATAAATTGTTCCGTGGATCTGCGCGGACTCTCCACACGGTGGAAGGCTCGACGGCGCATGATATACTTCACCTCGTCAGCCGGGAAGTAGGTACTTTTCATCGGAGAGCTTCCGGCCCACGTGAACATAACGATCGGTTATAATTCGCTCAGGCAATGTGGGCCTTAACGGTGGACCGCGCATAAACTTAGGCACGCTAGGTTGACCCTAAATCTGATCGGAAGAAGTTACACGAAAAGCACTTGGAATCAGGTCGTACTCAGCCAGCTCGACCGGGTGACCCCGCCCAGGCTGTTTGATGTGTAGGCCTTAATTCGGAGAGTCGGGGATGATGTGGCTGGCTTGATCCCTCGGCGACGGGTTGGCATTTAGGTCCGCCGTGTGGCACAGGCGAAGGCAATCTCAGACTCACTACCCCGAACTTCTTCTTTGCTTCCTCTTGCGGGTAGCGTAGCAATTCCCATGACCAGTCATCCTTTCTCCGTTCCTCCTCCAAATCCTGGAAATCCTCGTGTTTGGCGCCCCAACCCAGGAGACAAAATCCTCCCACTTAGACCGGGCGCGTCCGTCGCCTACTTCTTACTAGTTTAATCTTTATCACTCGTGCGGCGAGATCCGGCCACTCGCTCGAGCCGAGGAGCCATTCGGGACCAGCCCACTCACGATTCTCAGGCCAGGAAGGATGGCGAAGCCAGAAGATCCTCACTAGGGGAAGTCGACGAACCGTCGTTCGGCACCACACTTTTGGGCTTGATGCCTCGACTCTTTGGGCCAGCTAAGGGACGAGCGTTACTTTCGAAATCGGGCGTCGTAGGTCAATAATGACAAATGCTCCTTGCACAATGTTCGAAGGCAGCGGTCGAGGGGAATGGCCGGGAGGTGTAGAGTAGGGTTGCGCCTCACGGCTGGATATATTATCTGGAGTCAAGAGGAACATTAACAATTGGCGCTCTGCTCGGAATCTCTAATAATGGGGCGAATTTTCTCGAGAGCTTCGACTTTCACACCCAGTTCACGACTGCCTCGCCAAACCTTCCTGAGCAGCGAGGTTAGTCCGTCATCCCACGTACTAAATATCAGGAAGAAATTTGTCGAGGCAAGGTCTAGCAGACCACACCTGGAAAATATTGAGGCCGGTTGATGTCGCGAGGAAGCACAGGGAGCAGGAGCCCCTCTCCGGGAGTCCTCCCTTGTAACCTCCTTTTGCCTCTGTCTTACGGTGGAAGTCGGGAGCCGTTAACACTTGAGAGTCGGGGAGTTGAGCAGAGCATAGACGTAAGGCGCACACCACTATTCTTAGAAAATAAATTATACATAGCTTGACTGATGAGGAGGTCAAAGTTGAGTATAAATTAGTTCAATAGCGCAGCACCGATCAAAATACGAATGACGTTGGGGTGGATAAGGCGGGCGCCGGGTGAAATCTGCTTGCTTACTAAAGTGAGGCGTAGAGGGGCGTGGCGGCTATGAGTGCTCCGGGTAAAACACACCATTATGTTCCTCCACTGAGGTGAAATTTCGTCAGATCCTATCCATTCTTAGGGAGGAATTCAGTGTTATCGGGCACCTCGTAAGCCATTAGCTTTTCCATCGTCGGGGCGAGGATGATCTTTGCTTACGGAAGCGTCACCGGCGCCCTCCGGGGCGACCACTCGTGGAAGTTTCTTCCTGACCCCTCGCCATTCTACAAGCAAATCAAATGGAGAAGAGAAACCGAATATTAGACTCACAGCCGTATACAATTGGGTATGAAGGCATACCCCCAGCAGGGCGGGGATGCGGGTTGGATAAATTTTAAACCATGTCTCCTCCTTCGGGCCTCCTCTTTACGAAACCAATCATTCTGCAGTCCCGACATTCTTGGGGCGGCGATGGTTTTCTGAGAAATATGCCGCAGTGCTTTACCATGATAATGAAGAATGCGAGGTTACATCGGCCCATTCGCTGGCGGATAATCGTAGAGAGGAAGCAATTAAGCCAAAAACAACTAAGAAGGGAAAAGAGTACGACTTAATGATGCCTATCTGTATATCTCTGGGCGCTGGGGCTCGGTCGCATTTAATGAGCCCAGGTGACTAGCGCGTGCATCCCAGGATTTCAGCCAAATCCACGGCTTTGCGCGCTAGGCCTGATGGAGCCCCGGTGGGCCAAGTCCGAGGCCTTCTCTCGGCGATTGGGGCGGCAGATTAACGAGTTTATAATATTCAGCCCAGGCCTCGATTAGGCGGAGATGTCCAGAATCTACGTCATGAGTGTGATAAGACCAGTTGTTAAAGCGCGATTTTATTAATTGCAGCAAAAAGGTGTTCGGCATTACATAGCGATGCTTGTTTCCAAGCGATCATATTACAACACGACAATTAATATTCGTAACTCCACAAAACACGAAATACGGAAGAAAAGCGGTAAGCATCCGTAGTCGGAGCAGAAAGAAGGCTATTCTGAAGTAAGGAAGGAAAGATGGAGATGGGGGTGAAAGAAATTCTTTGCGAGAGAGGCGAAAGAGGGAAAGATGGAGATGGGGCTAAAAGAAAGGCTCTTTGTAGGAAGCTAGAAGAGAATGAAGATGGTAATGGGGGTGAAGGAAGTGGAAGCAGGCGATCCACTGTGGGATTCAACGAGGGGGTGTCCTCGAACTCCATTGAGTTTCAAAACCGCAGACCCCCGAACAATTAGGCTCCGCAGACCATCGCGATCTACGGCTCGATCCATGCTTAGAAGCGGCTCGAATGATCGAAACACAATCATCCTTCATCCATGATCCCCGATTACGAGTCTCGACAACATTCCAGTTATCCTTCTCGACGAAAGGGCGTGGATAGCGATGGGACGGCGAACCTCCTCACCTACAGCCTTTTATAGCGACCTCCGTACTCAGGATTAACTCAATGACCCATATGGCATCTAATGCGGTTTCAAAAGTTACAAGATTCACATTGAAATCCAACGACATTGTTGATGGTTTACTATTCCCATGATATGACAGTCAAGCTTGTTCCTTTTCTTATGGGGCGAGTTACCCTCCGTGCCAGGAAAAGGGAGCGTGTGGGCCTGGCCGGGCTCGGTTCCCTAACCAATAGGCTGATCGAGAGGCCAGATGGGACCAGACTCTAAAGCGCCGACCCGGGGTGATGGAATAGGCGGGGAACACCGGCGACTCTCCCAGTGCTCGAGCACCTCTCACCGGATGCCTCCTCTCCCGAGGCACCTGTGTTTGGATGCCTTCACTCAGATGCTTCCTTTCCCCGATTAAGCGATTCTACCCAGTGGCCTGGCCGGTATCCATGATATAAGTAGATGTTCTCGAATGATCACCCACGCCTCCAGCCCGAATAGGAAGTTCCCAAACAACGGCTGTTCGGAAAAGTAGTTACATAAAAAGAAGAATGTGGCGACTCAACTTGGATTCCTCTCGGGGGACGGATTTTCCAAAACTCGAAAATCAACCCACATTTTCTTTTCATTTAAAAGCGAGTCGCGCCGGCCCATGGATCGGGTAGGGTCCACACCCTAACTTGTGTAAGTGTGATTTTAATTGTTTTAGTTCAAATTTGTGGATTTGTTTAGGTTAGTTTGTCGATCCTCTCGATTAGGAATGTTTGTATAAAGAAATGTTAGAGTTTGGGGAGATGTTGTGAAAATTTCAAAACGGCGTTTTCTTGGCCATAACTTGGCCATCACTCATCCAAATTGAGTGATTCAAATTGTTGGGTAAACTAAACTTCTAAGAGAACAAATCTCCTTGAAATAAGTGTATTCAAATTTAAACCCCATTGGACTTAGAAAATTCGTCAAAGTGAAACCTTGTTTTTGGGTAGTTTACGTCTGAGTTTGGTGTTTTAGTCACCTGAGTTTTGGTATTTAGGCCATAAGTTGAGTTTCACTCATCCAAATTGGGTGATTCAAATTTCTGGATAAACTAGACTTCTAGAAGAAAAAGTCTCCTTGATATAAGTGTTGAACCCCATTGGATCCAGAAATTCGTTAAAGTAAAGCGTTGTTTGTAGGAAATATTTCAATGTAAAGTATTTGAAGTAAATAAATAAAAGAAAATATGAACACATGGACAATAATACAAACATGTAAATGACTAATATGATATCTCTAACTTAGATAAAAACCTAATAAGCCTAATTTCCTGCATATATTCCAAAGTGGATGGACAAGTAGGCATTGCCTATGAAGGATTACAAATTATAAGTTGGCCCTGTTTGGGTCACTAAATGGCCGTTTTGAACCGTATAATATAGGCATAGGTATTGTCTCACTCTGATGATGATACCTTGGTTATCTGACCGTTTAGTCATTCTGGCCAGTTTAAGGTCATATAATATAGGCATAAGTCCTTTGTCTCATCTGATGGGGAAGTAATCCTTCAGGGTATCTCACGAGCCCCAGGTTGGGTCATCTGATCTGAGGCATAGGTCAGCGGCCCCGTGCAGTAATGATACCTCCGGGTATATACAGTTATCTCCCGTATCCATGTCTTTAGAATATACAGGCATAAAAAAAATGATACGAGATGATATAAGATGATATAAGATAATATGAAACATGACACATGAAAAAGAATGAAATATCACGAGTAATCTGAAAGATGCATATATAGCCAAAAAAGTATATGTTTATAAACTATTGTATATGTATCTTGAAATTGGGATAAATTCTCGATGAATTAAATATATGTTATATGTTTCGACTGAGTTATAAGCTTAGCGCGGTCTTCGTCAGTGTAGGTCTTGAAAAGGGCAATTCGCGACGTCATGTCCATGAAATGAAAGCCAGCGTCGATAAAAGCCCGCTAAGTAGGACTTTTTTGGATTTGTTTTTTGTATATGTAAATGTAGAGATTTTGTAATAGTGAAATTGTATAATAACGAGTAAATGAGGCTCGGATATATGTATAGGAATATTATGAGCAATGAATTTGATGGTTGTTTATATGTATATATTTATAAGTTTTATTTAACATGAAAATATATATAGTGGGCTACCTCATGTGGCACTAGTTAAAGTGTACCGATTAAATGCCAGCGTCCACTCTTAGCTTAGGCGGGAAGTAGAAACGACAATCGCTTTGATTGATTTGTTCACTAAGTCCCTTCTTACATCTACTTTTGAAAAATATGTTCATGGTATTGGAATGCGTAGGTTTAGAAGATTGTTGTTTTCAAGGGGAGCGACAACTTCAAGACAATTATGAAATTAGAGTCGCGAAGGCCGTGTCACTCTTTTCCTTGAGCTAGTTTTTCCCACGGGTTTCTAGTTAAAGGTTTTTAGCGAGGTGGCCAGGTGCAATACATAAAAGCACGCATGTCGTGTACTCTTTTATCGACTCGTTTTTTTTATTGGGTTTCTTGCTTGAAGTTTTAATGGCGTGGACATCACGTAGTGATAATCGAGAAGCGTTATAAATATAAAGTATGAACATTGTCAAAATATATTCATGAATATGGAAAATATTTTCAATCTTTATGAAGTTAAGTATTTAAATCCAAATGAATCTTAAATATTATTCTACGTACCTTGAAGATTCGTATATTATTGAAAGAAATACAATTCTCTCGTCCATATTTCACTCTCCAATATCTTCATCCCTTTTTCTTTATTTTACAACATTTAGGATATATCATTCAACAACACTCCTAAATGTCGCAAGGCATGAACAGGTCTCCCGAAATTTCGCAATTATCAGCATTTTACAGAATTTTTGGAATTTCGGAAATTTTATCACAATTATCGACAGAAATTTCTCTCTAAGAGCATTATAAAGAATTTTCGATGAAATTTCGGCACTGTAGAGTGCAACTTCCTTCAAGCAGGCTAGAAATAAGCCTTTGATATATAGGTGCAAAAATTTTATATATTGTCTTTATTATTTATGAATGTTTTTAAATCATAATATTTTAATCATTTATATATCTCTCTTTATATTTCCTTGATATATATTGGATATTCTATATATCTCTTTGATATATCTATTATATATTCTCATATATCATTCATATCCTTATAGAATAAGTTGCCACATTTGGGGACTTTCTCCAGTTCTATAAAACGGATTTGGCCAAATTTGATTAAGAGGAATTCTGAAACAACATTCTATGACAGGGAAACATGGCCATGAGAGAGATGTTTACTGATGTCGGATCCACCATGGCTGCTGTTATGTTTCTATGCGCTTTTTGGCAATACTTGATACTCACTCGAGAGGCGTTGTCAAGAACTGCTGAATTTCTTCAATCCCCAGATTTCAATCACCTTCAACGAGTTCTTGGGGAAGTGGATGAGACCCAGTCACGCTTACACCGGCAGCCCAAGAATTACCTCCGCCGTACTTCATCCCCACTCTAGGCGTCTCGCCTGTGGTCAAGAAGTTTGGCCCATGACAGATCTCGTTCTCAGGATGAACGATTTCGAAGAGGTGGAAGATGAGTTTCAGGGAGTCAAGTCCGGTTAGCTACGACTTCCCCGAATACCAAGACAATTTCGTTAATCTATGGCGACAACAATCCAGAGAAGAGGTACTACACTCTCACTTTCCATAAACGGCACCGGAATCTGATCACCGGAGCTTACTTGAATCATGTGTTGAAGGAGGGCAGAGCGATCAACATGAGAAACTGGCAGAAGAAGCTTTATGCAAACGAGGATGATGAGTGGAACCAGGTGACGTTCCAGCATCCCTCCACATTCGACAGGAAGAAGGAAATTTTGGATGATCTGATCGCATTCAGTTAGGGCGAGCAGTTTTATGCGAAAATCGGGAGATCTTGGAAACGCGGGTATCCCCTTTACTGTCCTCCGGGGACCGGCAAGACCACCATGATTGCAGCCATGGCCAATTTCTTGAACTGTGATCTGGAACTCACTGGAGTGAAGGAGTAATACAGAGCTCAAGTAGCTTCTAATGGAGATATCTGACAATTCCATCGTTGTGATCGAAGACATTGATTGTTCGCTTGATCTCACTGCAGCAAGGATGAAAGCCCTAACAGATCAGGTTTCGGACGATGAAGGAGATGGGAATGGAAAAGGACCACCAATCACATCGAGAAGCTCGATCCGGCATTGATAAGAAAAGGAAGGATGGATAAACATATATAGCTAGCTTACTGTAGCTTCCAAGCATTCAAAATCCTGGCTAAGAATTATCTTGATTTGGAATCACACCATTTATTTCCCAGAAAGAATCGATGAGTTGTTGGGGGAAGTCGATATGACCACTGCGGAAGTTGCTGAGCATTTAATATTAAGAACTCTCTCTGAAGACACTAAATTCGTTTGAATGATCTGATCAAAGCCCTTGAGAAAGCCAGAGAATTAACAGACAAGGCTTCAGTTTTGTAACTAGGCATTTTGGATGTTTCCTTTGTTTTTTTTTATCATATACATGTAATCATGAAGAGAGAAGGAGAAAAATAAAAGAAAAAGTTCTCAAGTTTTGATCTGTTCAGTATAAATGTATAATATTATAAACTGTTGTCCGTTTTGATATATTCAATATAATAATATTTAGAAATTACCAATATAAATCAAACATATGGACGAATATACAATTGTTAAAATTTTGTTTTTTAAACAAAGGGAAAATATCAATAATTTAAATCGAAGCTTTCTATCATTTATATCATGAACTAAAAATGTTTATTTTAAATATATGTCTTTTCCTTTTAATATGAAGAATCGAAAATAAATTTGTATTATGAATAGAAAATAAATTTGAATTTTTATGTTTTTAAAAAAATAAATTTTAATTTTAAAATTAATTATAATAATTGTCAAGGTTTTTTTAATTGAATTAAAATCTGAATTTACTAAATTTAAAATTAATTATTTAATTAAATAAAAAGTAAAATTTAAGTTCCAACCAAATTGAATCGGGTATTAGTTTTGAAGACCAATTTTGATTTTATAAATTAAAAAAATAAATTTTAATTAAAATTTGCAATTTAAATATCAATAATCTTAAAATTGAACTTAAACACATTAATAAAATTTGTAATAGAAAATTAAAGACAATTTTTTTAATATTCAAATTTTCTAAAAAAATTTATTCAAATTTGTCAAAGTTAATAACTGACATTTTGTAAAAATCCAAATTTAATTATTTTAAATAAAAATAAAAATATAATTTTAATTAAATAAATAATTTGATTTTGTGAATTAAAAGTAAATTTTAATTGTGATTTGAAAGAATTGGTGGCTTTTATAAAATTAATAACTTTAAATGGCTTTAAATGTGTTTATTACTTATGTAACTAAAAGTGTATTTAAAAAAAAAACCATTAAAATGAAAATCTTGAATAAAAAATTTTGGAAAACAAAAATTTCAACTTTGAATATTAAAAAAAAAATTATTTAGTTTTTTTATTACAAATTTTAGAAAATATGTTTAAATTGTGAATTTTAAGTTTATTGATATTAATTAAAAATTATTCTTTTAATTCATAAAATCAAATATCTTTCAAAGCTAATAATTCTATGCAATTTTATATACTTAAAATTCACATTTTATTTATTTATTTACATACTTCATTTTTAAATTTTAAAATATAAATTCAGATTTTATACAATTTTAATTCATTTAAAAAAAACTTGATAATTATTATTTTTAATTTTAAAAATAAAATTCATTTTTCTAAAACTTAAAAAATTTAAATTTATTTTCTATTCATAAGGAAATTTATTTTCTCAATTCTCAAGGATGGTATGTATTCTGATAAAGAAAGTATACGTATTTAAAAGAAAAAAATTAGTTCAAAAATATATAATAAAGTCAAAAAAATTAGGATTTAAATTATTATTTTTTCCAAAACAAAAATCCAGCCTTTATTTTCATAAAGACGAATGCGGTGACAGCGATAGAAAAAAGGTGTTCGTTTACAGAATTTGCAAAGCAAACAAACGGAAACCGTTGATGGTCCCCGCGCAGTGAAAACCCTGATAATGAAGAAAAACAGAGGCCTGTGAGCTCAGGAGTGAGGAATCATAGCAGTCCCAATTCCATCTCGTCAACTCTTCATCGACGGAGAGTGGAGAGAGCCAATTTTGAAAAAGAGAATTCCGATCATCAACCCTGCCACCCAAGAAATCATTGGTATCGATAACATTCGCCTTTCAACTTTTTTTGTTGTTGTGAAAATGAATCTACTCCGATCATCGACGGATGGATGTTTCCTGTTTCAGGTGACATCCCGGCAGCTAGCGCTGAAGATGTGGAGATTGCAGTTGAAGCTGCTCGCAGAGCTTTCTCGAAGCCTGATTATTGGGCATCTACTTCTGGTTCTTGTCGCGCCAAGTTCTTGCGGGCCATTGCCGATAAGGTGTTTGATTTTTTGTCTCTTTTTATGACATGTTTTCTTGATCTGTCACAGTTGGGTTCTTCGTTCTTCCGTTATGATTGCTTTTTCTATGGAACACAGAATGGGGATGGAGAATTGGTCATGGGTGATTCTTACTATTAGATTTAGAACCTGAAAAGATCAAGCTGCAGGGGTTTTCCACCTCGTTTTAGATGTTGTGAGGTGTGATTTTTCGATTTGGATGCAGATATTGGAGAGGAATGAACTGGCCAAATTAGAAGTTGTTGACAGTGGAAAGCCAATTGATGAGGCAATATCTGACTATGGTGTGTGTACAAGACAAATTGTATTTTAGCCTAATATTTAAAATTAATTGACCTATTGGCTTCTGAATATCATTCAGGATGCTGTTTGCTAGATGTTTCAAGTATTATGCGGAACTTGCAGAAGCTTTAGATGCAAAGAAAAGATTCCTATCTCTATTCCTGGACACATTTAATTCTCATGTTCTTAAGAGCCCATCGGAGTTGTTGCCCTGATCCTCCTTGGTACTTGTTAATTTCTTTTCTCTGGTCGCTCTGTTCGTTTAGCTTTTCTCTGGTCATATATTCGTGTTAAAATCCCATTCCTTTTTTGGTTCCTTCTGAATGATACAGTATTGAATTTGCTCACTGAGGTTTATTTCACCTTCATAGGTCTTGTATTGGACTCTTTTAAGTTTAATTCATCTTCTTATATTCTTTTACGTTTCACTTATCTGCTAGTTATTATAAAGTTGCAACATAAATGCATTTCTGGTAAAAATTTGCAATCTGTTCTTCTCGGTAATCTGGGTGATTATATGCATCATGTAGTACTGAAGTTAAATTCAATTACTTCATATGGATGATTAAGAGGAAACCACTATGATCTGTTGGTTTGAGTCAGTTTCACACTAGACATGCATTCGTGTCTGCGCATATTCTCGCACAATTGCTCTTTTTATTCAATTTTCACATTAATGGTTATTATGAAAAACATTTCCTGATTTGTGTGGATGTGTGTACATGCACATGCTTATATGTGTTTGGTTACATAATCACCCTGGAAGAGTTGTGCGAGATCCAATTAGTTTTGGTATTTCTTTTCATGTTCTATTAAGCAGAAAGGTTGTTAAGCAAAGGACTTCCTTTCTGGTTAAATAGTTCCTAGCCAACAAAATGGTGTTTAAATCTGTAATGTTCTGGGCAGCATATATGTAGTCAGTTGATTGTAGTTGTGTTAGTGTTGGATCCCTGTAAATAGCAATCACTATTCCTCATTAACTATGATCCACATGTGTGTGCTGAAGGAACTACCCTCTTTTGATGGCTGCATGGAAAGTTGCTCCTGCTCTCGCTGCTGGCTGTACTGCTATACTGAAGCCATCTGAACTGGCATCCGTGTAAAAATTCTTTCATGTCTTTACTTCTTCATATATCACCCGTCTCTTTCTAATCCTCATCCTGATTCTATTTTCAGGACTTGTTTGGAGTTGGCTGAGGTCTGTAGAGATGTAGCTCTTCCTCCTGGTGTGCTAAACATTTTGACTGGATTAGGCCCAGAAGCTGGAGCTCCTCTGGCATCTCATCCTCGTGTTGACAAGGTTTGGATGTCCTCCAGTTTGGTATCTATTAAAAAAATGTTTGATTATAATCATTGCAAACCCTGTATATCCAGTAGTTTATTGTGGTAAGCTTTATAAGAATAGGCATCTACAAAAATAGTCACCGCTACGTTGGTTCTCTTTTAGATTGCATTTACTGGAAGCACTGCAACAGGAATCAAAATCATGACAGCTGCAGCTCAAATGATCAAGGTATTAGTTTATCATCAACCTGCATCTTTTCTGGAAAATGTAATTCTATATTTTCCCCTTCTCCTCATTTATCTTTTATCGGCCTTTGCAGCCTGTTTCACTAGAGCTTGGTGGAAAGAGTCCAATTCTTGTATTTGAGGATGTAGATCTTGATAGCAGTAAGCTACGACGACAGAGCTCAAAATTTCAGGATCACCATGTCTTTAAAATAAGATGCTAGATGGCACCTGACTACTTTCACCATGGAACTTGCAGCATCTCTGGTCTTGGTATCTATATTTAAAATTTTTCCCTTCGTTTCTTTTTTTCTATGTGATTCTGACCAGCCATAGAGTGGACTCTTTATGGTTGCTTTCCAAATAATGGCCAAATCTGCAGTGCAACTTCCCGGCTACTTGTTCATGTGAGTGAAGAGAATGCAAAAGCTTCCCTTGTATATTTAGCTTTTTCTTATGGTCAATCATTCTAATATCAAAATAGCTAAAAAAAATATATGAAGTCAACGCTTTTGACTATGTTACATCAGTTGATTTGTAATCAGAACTTTACAGCCGATTATGTATGTATGCTTTTACCAGCCTTTTTGCTGAAGAGTGGATTATTTGTATGCATAGAATCATAAATCTAGATTCATACAGTATCAATTCTTCCAACAGAAAGCTCCAAGTCCTTCTGGCATTGATGCATACTTTAATGTTTTAGGCATGTTGTCCACAGATGGGTGGAAAAATAAAATTGCTTCTTATTATTCTTGTGAGATACTGAAATTGAGTTTTCAGTTAGGTCCACTTTACCTGTTTTTTGGATTTTTGGTCTCTCACAACAGTCTGGATCGATAAAACTGACTCACATCATTTCAGGAAAGTATTGCAGCAAAATTCTTGGATGAACTCGTTGGATGGAGTAAAAGCATCAAAATTTCAGATCCACTAGAAGAAGGTTGCAGGCTTGGCGCTATCGTTAGTGAAGGACAGGTACAAATGCTGTATAATGTTCACTTGTCTTCTTTTTTCTTTTTTCTTTTTTCTTTTTCCTTTTTAAATCTTTTTTTTCCTTTTGAACTCTTAAACATCTTGGATTTTTTTTTTCTCAAGTATTATGAAATCAGCAGTGAAGTGGCTGTTGAGGTGACTTTAATAAGTTTACAAACACTATTCTCCTCTCATCACTACTGCAAAATATCTCAGTGAAATTATGAAACAATAGAGTTGATAAAAAACTTGTTTTCCTTTTTGAAGTACAAGAAGATACTGAATTTTATTTCAACGGCTAAGAGTGAAGGTGCTACCATTCTGTATGGAGGGGTCCGCCCTCAGGTAAAATCCTCCTGCCTATCCTTACCACCATTTCAGCTTATTATCACCTTTCTATTGTTGCTGATCAATGTGTGTTAGCAATTCCAGCATTTGAAGAAAGGATTCTTCATCGAACCAACCATCATAACAGACGTTAGTACCTCATGCAAATTTGGAGGAGGAGGTTTGGACCTGTTTTATGTGTTAAAACATTTGCCACTGAAGAAGAAGCCATTGAACTAGCCAATGATACTCAGTAAGTTTCTCCTTCCTAAGTTTTCTTGTCTGGCTTATTGTCATCCATTTCTAGGCAGTTCATCATTTGCTGTTGGTCTTGACAGTTACGGGTTGGGAGCTGCCGTCCTTTCCAAGGATCTGGGAAGGTGTGAGCGCTTGAGCAAGGTAAGATCAAGTTTTTAGTTTTAACCTACAGCCAGCAGGCCTGAGTAATGTTGAGAAGCTGAAGGTTGTAATAAACTAATAGAGTTTGTTGTTGTGTTTACATTTGATTATCAATTTATCATATCATAGAAGATGTTTTCTTGAAGAAAAACTGCTGTTAACAGAAACCATACTTTGATCCACCTGAAACCCATCTTTCCAATTACATCTTTTTTTTTAAAAATAGATAAATTTATTGATTCAGATTAACAATTCAATCGATAGAAAACATAGAATCAAAAGTGCTAAAGCCTTTGGGGATGTGTGACATCGGAGTTAATAGCAAAAGGATAAGCTCAAGGCCTACACATTCGAAAAATACCTAGAATACCTAAGATTCTAGATATGCAGCATATGGAAGAACATGATTTGATTTGATGACTATGTTGAATCGAATTTTCTGCATCACGAATGCTCAGCGTGAAAACGAAAGCGCGGTCGGCGACCTGTGCCGCCGCAACAGGTTGGTGACAAAAACACGAAAAAAAAACAAAGGGAAAACAAAGGCAAACCTAGATGGGTGTGGAATAAACCACTTTATTGGAAAAGAAAACCTAGCTTTAGGGAAGAAAACAATGGAATGGGTGATTTCAAGCCAAGAATTACTAAAAAAATTACCCCTCCTCTATAACGAACAAGGGCCTGGAAGAGAGAAACAGATGGAGGGGCGACTCGTCTTTCCAGTAGCATCCATCCATTCCTCCAGAACTAGATGGTTTCGCATCATTGGACTGCCACATTCTAAAGAGTAAAAAAGATTGGGAGATTGTAGTCTATCATGTTTACATATTACTGAAAACAATTACAACGCTTTCACACACAAAACAACATCTATTACACCAATACACAAATGTTCTTCATTGTTCTTTGCAGGTTCTTCAGGCAGGGGTGGTATGGGTGAACTGCTCTCAACCCTGCTTTGATCAAGCTCCTTGGGGAGGCATTAAACGTAGCGGAATCGGGGCGTGAGATTAGGGAATGGTATGACAGTTTCCAAGATTTTTCTGTTATTTCTATACTCTCACACTGGGATGGTATTTTGTCAATGGTTACTCATTGTTAATAATACTTGATTTGCAGGGGCCTAGAAAACTACTTGACTGTAAAGCAAGTCACAGAATACACCTCAGATAAGAAATGGGTTAGTATTCTCCTCCATGATGCAATGAGGAATTTGAAACAAAGTTTGTGAGACTGTTTGCAGAGTCTGAAAATGGTAAAAAAACTATATTCCAGGATTTTCATTTTCTTGCCCCTTCAGAAATATGATTCTGAGATCAATACTTTGGGTTGAACTTTCGTAAATGCTGACTTACAATATCTGGAAAGCTTCCCATTTTCTGTTGAAAATTGAGTTACCATTACTACATGTTTTGTTAGAACATGATATACATATTGAATTCAAATTTTATAACTAAGCTTTTAAGAAAAAATATCTTTTGACTTCAATAAGGTTTAACTCAGTGATTAAGGGTTAGATAAGGCAACGAATATAGTAAATCTTGTAGGAAACAAAAAATAGTCGATTGTAGTCGCCCAGTGAATATATATATATATATATATATATATATATATATATATATATATATATATATATATATATATATCATTAACATGTGGTTTAGTAAGGGGTCTCTTAGTTCGACCACTCTTGGCAAGAGGTCTTAAGTTCAAATTTTTGTCGTAGTAGAAAAAAATGGTTTTTCATGTTTGATATTATTATGAAAATTTGCAAAGAAAATAAATAAATAAAATCTGAAATCAGTTAAAATTTCATGTATTTCAAACTATTTAATATTTATATAATAGAGAAAAGGAAGTAAAATTAGTTTTAGAAAGTAAAGAAAAATTTAATGACTTTGGATATATTTTTTATTTTTCTTTCAAATTCTCAATGAACTAAACATATCTTAATAGTTTATTTAAGAGTAATTCATCAAAATTATTTTTAATATAGGAAATAAAATGTTGCACAAATTTTTTTTGGACAATCATAAATCAAATTTAAATTTTACATTATTGTTACCTTAGAAAGTTACTTTTTAAGCAAGAAGTTTCTTTTTGTTAAAAAGGTATCTTGACATATGTGAAATATAATAAAATAAAAGTGTTTTTAAGGTTAAAAATGTAAAAATGGGCCCTTGATCAATCCCTTAAGTCATGATTGGGTAAACAATCTAATTAAACACTTATGTTATAAAAGCTTATTAGATGAGAGTTTATGTCATAAGTATTTTATTTAATAAGCTATTTGTATTTTGATATATATTTTAAAAAACGTTTATGCATCACTTTAAGGTGTTTGAATATATTACTATTCAAGCACTTATAATAATTGAAATTATTGAAAAGATCATTATAAGTACATATAAAATAAAAGTGTTTTGATAAATAAGCATTTGTCGTAATGTTTAAAAAAATTTAAAAACTAAGAGTAAAAAGAGCTATATATATATATAGAAAAAATTAAAATAAAGTAAATATTTGCATATCTTGGCTTGTTTATAAATTCGCATGTGATCTGCGATATAAAAAATAGTAATTAATATATTCTTATATTAAATTTTGTTTTTTATATACATTAAATAGATTATAAAAACTATAAAAAAAAAATTCTTCATTAAAATCTTTAATTTGAATGTTTTCTATAAATTTGAGCATGATATCACAGTATGCTTCATAGTTATTTAAATCATAAGGCATCTATGGCGCAAAAAGTCTCTTGAGGCCTTGAAGAGAAAGGCAGCAGGCGCGAACTTTTTTAAGTGTTGCATCTACGATATAAATAAAAATAATATATGTCATTAAATATTATGCATAGTTTTTATCGAATAATAAAATACAATAAAGAAAAATAAGTGACATAAAATCAAACATTTCTAGTGTTTACGTCATGCATAGCATTTTGAAAACAATATGACCAAAAAATAACAAATACCGTTAGTGTTTTCAATCGTCTCAAAATTCTAAGTTTTAAAGCAAGAAATAAACACTCATGTCTACGTCAAGTATAAATAAGAAAATCTATCATCAATATATTTTTTTCTATTTTAGTTACTAAGTCATAAATTTTAATTATTTGTTTTCAAAATTTTACCTAGTTTTACATAAATTTTCAAAACTTGTTTTATATTTTTAAGAAATTTTTAAAAAAATTTACCCATTTTTACATAATTTGTTGGAATTTATTTTTTCCTATTTTTTATATAAATTTGCAAAAGATTTACCTATTTAATACATAATTTTTCATAAAGTTGTTTTTAATTTTCTCATTATTCTTTAAAATTACGTTTTTGTCGTTATGATGATCGATTTGCTTTTCGTATAAAATTTGTTTTAAGACTTTTTTATAAGTTTAACATGAAGGCACTTATTGAAATAATTTAAAAATGAACCTTTTATAGTCATCAAAAATTATTTTTTATAAGTTATTTCAAACATTTACAATTTTGATCAAAAGTACCTATGTGAGAAGATAAACTCAAATAAGTTGTAGATAAGCTTTCCAAAATACACCCTTAATCTAATTATATTTAAAATCTCTTAAATAAAATTGTTATCTGGACGACGTCGTTTTTTGGCAGGAGTTAGTTCCACTTCCACTTCAGAGTTTCGACTTTCCCACTAAAAACACGAACGCCCAATCAGATCCCAAACACAGAGCCTCAGTCGAACCACCGGAAATTGGGTGTGAGTTGGAAGGTCTAGAGTTCGATTGAAGATGCAGAGCTCGGAGGAAGGTGGTCGCTGTGATCATGGTGGGTGGCCCCACCAAAGGTATTTCCTAATTATCTGTTGAATTCTTTTTTCTTGGGTTTTGTTTTTGAATCATTTCATTTGATTTTTTCTTTAGGGACTCGATTCAGGCCTCTTTCATTCAATACTCTTAAGCCTCTGTTTCCACTGGCTGGGCAGCCAATGGTTCACCATCCCATTTCCGCTTGTAAAAGGGTATGTTTTTCTTTTTTTCTTTTTCATCTAATTTCTCTTTTCTTTACTTTTATCAGAGTCCGTTTGGTTGATGAAAACGATGGAAAATCTAAGAAATTTCGAAATTTAAGTCATTATATCTAATAGTATGTTCCTTTTTAGAAAGTGTTATCTCAGTTTAAGTAAACAAAAGGTGATGTGATGGCATTGCACTGCCTTGAGGTTGACGTTTTAACGGGAAGTCTATAATCAGCTGCATTTTTTAAGAAACTAGCCACAGATTCTAGAGAATATTGAAAGTATATCACACTGATTTCTTACTAAGAGTTCTCATAGTGATTCTGATTGTGGATTTCTGTTGTGTAGATACCCAATTTGGCACAAATATTTCTAATTGGGTTCTACGAGGAACGGGAATTGTCTTTATATGTTTCTTCAGTCTCTAATGAGCTCAAAGTACCAATCAGGTAAAGTGCCTGTTGAATGGCTCACCGGTTCTATGTGGCAGTTTTATTCTTTGTTATATTTCTTGATGTTGATGATATGAAGTGCAAGACTTACAGTGTTGCATCATACTGTTGTTCCTTGTGCCTGTTTTAGATACTTGAAGAGGACAAGCCCATGGTTTCTGCTGGAGGACTTTATTACTTCAGAGATGTGATCATGGAAGATGCCCCGGTTTGAATCCGACACTCATTCTATTTAACTTGTTTCTTGTAGTTGAACCTTAAAAGTTAGGGTTTTGAACTTAACAAATCTGGCAAATTATGGTGATACATGTCACTGAGTCCTCAAATCAGTGTATATTGGAAGCTGAGTTTCTCTAAACCTTGCTGCATTGACTAAATGTGTCCAACTGGTTAGTTTAAAACAAAAAAGGGAAAAGCACAGGCAAAAAGAAAATTTTTAATGCTTCATTTTTTGTTTTACAATTAAATGTTAAATTGTCTACTCTTTAAATAATTATATTTGGTTTTGATGATTTGCTTTATTTGGCAGTCCCATATTTTTCTGCTGAATTGTGATGTTTGCTGCTCTTTTCCACTTCCGGATATGCTTGGTAAGTTCCATACTCTCCATAAACAGCTTATAATATGTGCTTTTTACTGATAAAAAAAAAAACTCTCCATAAACAGCTTAATGCTCAATGCTCAATCCTGTTCAGTGACGTATTTGATACTTTTTCCAGTCATCTCTATGCTTATACAATTGGTTTTTCTTTGCAAAATTTTATTATTTATGGCTAAATGTCACATTTTAACAGTGACTCCTTGTTGGCAGTGGAACATAAAAGGTATGGTGGGATGGGAACAGTGTTAGTAATCAAGGTCAGTTACATACATGAACAGTTTTTTTAGCTTATCCATTTTAGAATACAGTTTCCTCTACATATACTTATTATTCCATGCTTAGCTTTAACTTCTCACCGTGTGCAGGTTTCTGCTGAATCAGCCAACCAGTTTGGCGAGTTGGTTGCTGATCCAATCACAAATGGTGTGCATTACATAGGAGAGGCCTGAAACTTTTATGTAAATGACCAAGGCTGAATTTTCCAGCAAGATGATTGGTGCTTGGTCACCTGGGTTGTTAATTTGAATCTTTGTTTAGTATTTATCTTTCCTTATGATCTTATCTTTTCAACCCTTGCAGGTAAGTGACTTAATAAACTGTGGTGTCTATGTCTTCACCCCTGATATTTTTAATGCCATCCAGGATGTCTCTACTCACAGGGAAGACAGAGGTTGGTTTTCTTCTATAGCGCCTTGATTGATTGGAGTTATTATGTGCCTTCAATTAGAATCCCTAGTTTCTATATGTTACATCAATTTTTTTGCAAAAATACATCTATATGAACTTGTGCCACGAGTTATGTTAGAAGTCAATGGAAAGGTTCTTTTTTTTTTCTTCCTTTTCACCAAACTCAGAGATTATAGGTAAATTTTTCTCTCTTTCTCTTTATAGGTAAATTTTTGTTCCCATTGAGACTGGACCTAGAACCTCTTGAGCCTAACCTCAAGAGCATCAAACTTAGAGAATATATATAATAAGGCAATGCTAGTCGGCCTTTGTTAAGGGCAGACAAATTTTGGATGCAATGCTGATAGCCAATGAGGCTGTGGACACTATTATTAGAAGGAAGGAGAGTGGCATAGTGTGCAAGTTGGACATTGAAAAAGCCTATGATCATTTAAGTTGGGAGTTTCTGTTTCAGGTTTTGGAAAGGATGGGTTTGTGACGGTGGGTGAAATTTGGGTGAGTGGTGTGTGCATCCACGGCGTCGTTCTAATGCGATCGATAGTCCTGCGGGTTTCTTCCAAGGCTTCGAGTCTAGGCAGAGGACCCGCACCCTTATCTTTTTGTGATAGGTATGGAGCGTTAAGCGGGTTTATTAAGATCGTCTGGATGGATGGTAATTATCTCTGCGGGAAGTAAAATTACGATTATATGGATGGGAATTCGGATCTGTTGTTTCTCACTTTACTTTCTATCACAGATGATACTTTGTTGATAATGGTGCAGCTAGTCGGGTGAAATTCTGCGATTGGATTACGATGTGGTTTGAGGCTTTGTCGGGTATGAGGATCAATCTAAACAAGAGTGAGATTTTACCCGTTGGTTCGGTTGACAACGTGCAGGAGTTAGCGGCTGAACTTGGATGTGGGATTGGCTCCCTGCCCTCTTCATACCTAGGTCTCCCCCTTGGGGCTAATCATAAAGCTTTGGGGGTGTGGGATACAGTGGAAGACAGGTTCAGGAAAAGGTTAGCTTCTTGGAAGCTCCACGATATATTTCTAAGGATGGTAGGCTCACGTTGATTCAGAAGTACACTGTCATTGCCTTCCCATCATTGCTTATCTTTATTGATCTTTTAGGTTTCGATTTGTTCTGAAATTTGGAGAAGATGCAAAGAGGTTTACGTGGAGTGGGGTAGTCTTGTGAAAAAAGACTCATCTTGTAAATTGAAGCGGTTTATGCAGGAGAAAGAAGGATATGGCTCGCGTAGATTTTCCATTCTGTAAGCATTCTTGAGCAAATGGTGTTGGGCGTTTCGTAGTAAGGAGGATTCTCTGGAGAAGGTTCATTAATTAGTAAGTTCGATTGAAGACTCTGGGGGTTGGTGTTCTGGCAATATCAATGGTGGTTTTGGGGTTGGTTTGTGGAAGGAAATCAAAAAAGAATGGCCCCAGCTTGTCCAAAATACCGCTCTTGCCCTTGGAAATGGGAGAAGGTTTAGCTTTTGGAAGGATGTTTGGTGTGGTAAGGAGGCGTTGAGTCTCATGTTTCCCAATTTATTTAAGGGTTGTAATGAAAAATACTAGGAGTGGCAAATTTGTGGGGCCAGGACGATGGGGTTGGGAAATTTAGAATCAATCTTTCTTCGTTCTTTTAATGATTGGGAAATGGAGGAGGTGGATAGGCTTTTACAAGTCCTGTATAGTAAACAGATCAAACCTCTCATGGAGGACAAAATCCTCTTCAAAGGCTCGAGAGATGATGCTTTTACGTGAAAAGTATGTACAGGTGCTAGATTGCTCCTCCTCAGTGAATTTCGGGTTTCGTCAATTTGGAATCACATCACCGTCGAGAATGGAGCAACCGCTTAAGGAGGCTGTGGGGAAAAGTGCTTGCATTAGACCGAGAAGCAAGCGTCGTGGGAGAGCTCACGGTAACCGTTGTTTCCTTTGTGAAGAGGATAGAGGAGGGCATAAATCACTGTTACTTCCTTTGCAAAAAAGGCCGAGAATGCTGCAGGACCTTTTTCTTGTCGATAATTGGAAACAAGTTGGGTTTTAAGTTCAGTCATTAGTACTACTTTCTTGGCAAGGGGCTCCGGTGGGTAAAAAACGAAAAAACATATGGATTGCTGACCCTTTATGTTTATTCTGGACTGTATGGCATAATAGGAACATGTTGGTTTTTGAAAATAGGGCTACTTCGGATCAAAGGACAAAATTTATCTTTTTGAGCAAGTTGTAATTCGTGGCAAATACTCATGGTGTTGATATCTGAATTCTTTGGTGGATTTTTGACTGGATTTGGGGTGTAGGTAAAACGTTTTGTTAGTTCTCTCCATTTAGAACATAGGGCCTTTGGGTGGTGGTTTTGTCCTTTGTCTTTTCTGTTTGCCTTCTGGGTTCCTCTTTGTATACTTCCTGTGTATGATTTGGAACCTTCGTTCTTCGGTTTCTTTATTAATATATTTGCTTTTTATCGATCAAAAAATATATATATATATATATATGTTGTGTTATAAGTTCGGTAACAACCATATGTCATTTGCAATCTAGCATGCATCTTCTTTCACCAAATGTGAAATAGACTATTGGAAGATAACTTGTTGACAGGATTCAGTGTCTTAATTGCCTTTGACTAATTTGAAATGGCATGAAGGTTAGAGTATAGCTATCCTTGTTATTTTCCTCTCTTGACGAGTTTCCAGAATGTAATATGGGCTGGTTTATTTCTTATTAGGTTTTTAGAGAATATTATTCAGGAAGGCGGTAGGAGAAGCTTATTTCATACCATTTTTTTATGCTTGGACTTCCTGATTCTGTTTAAATACTTCATTGATTGATGCTCATGGGAATCTATAGAACAATAGGTTAAATTCGTGTGGAACATCAGAAAGTTGGTTGGCTCTGCTTCTCTCTTTTGTGGTTAAACCATTTGACTTAAGGAAGGAAAGCATCTTCATGGTTGATATTTCAATCATTCTGTTGTTTAAAAAGTTCTGCATCATAGTGATCTCCGGACCTGGATAAACCTTTAGTAAATATATGACATAAATGGTTAGTGGACTTCTGGATATCAGCTTCACTACAAAGCATTAATGTTCACTGAATCAACTTAATAATATGAATCATTCTCACATAACATGTTTTTTCTATATGTTAGTATACTTAGTGCATTCATCAGGTCTGACATGTCCATTGTTTTATTTGGATGTGCAATGTGCTGATATATCCCCAAACCGGCTTATATCTGAACTCTATTTTATTTTTTGCAGCCAGTCTACGCCGTGTGTCTAGCTTTGAAGCTCTCCAATCAGCAACAAGGTATTACTGGTTTTAAACTTTTCAAATAAAAATTTGTTTCACTGCTTTGCTTCTGAAATTTTCAGGAATGCATAAGAAATAAACACCAAATACATTGGGGAATTATTAATCATACAATAATTTGATTTTTCTAGTTGTTGATCTTGTTGTAGGTCGATTGTCAATATGACATATTTTGAGGAAGAAGATCTGGCCTATTTACAGGATACAGGATCTCAGATAATTTTATGCTCCTTTTGTTTGGACATGGAAACAATCTAAATGTATACCAACAAAATGTTGGAGATCTCTCTACTTGTGTTGCATGCTTCATCAACTAGAATATAAGGGGATGACTTGTGCTGAGCCATGCTTCAACTTTGAAACCTCAGCAAGAATACTCACCAAAACTGAGTTACTTAGATAAATTGTTGTGTAGCTTCAATAGCACTTTGTTATATACTCTACAGCTGGGTGATTGGGATTTATACCATTTTCTAATTATGTCGATCTGATGAAGGTAAACTTCTCTTGAAAAATTGGATGAGTGATCCAACACCTTTTGAGCCCATTTCATAATCTTGGGGCAATTAATAGAGGACCTAATGCTTGTTTAATAATCTTGGAATTTCTACAGATTTGGTCTGGCATGAACTTCAGATGATAGATTTTTTTCTCTTGGCAATATTTATGTTCTTTCAGGTTATTTAATTTTAAGAAGAGGCATGTATCACCAAAGCCATGAGTTCATGAGACATGATTGTTTCAATTGGAAATTTTCCTTAATTTTAGTGGCTTTGAATTTCATATTTTGGCAGCTTATTCTTAACCAGTGGTGCATGATTTCAGCAATATATGTATACATATAATGCCAGGTCTTCCTTTTTCCTTTCTCTGAAAGAATAACCTATATGTTATATTAGATTTGCAGAGGCTGTTCTTCCCAGACCTATTAATTTTTGAAGACTGTATTTCATCAATTTTCATAATGATGAAACTTCTTCCTACAGGACCCAGCCTATGGATTTTGTTAGATTGGATCAAGATATCCTGTCTCCTCTTGCTGGAAAGAAGCAATTGTATACGTATGAGACCGCAGACTTCTGGGAACAGATTAAGACTCCAGGGTAGGATAATCCTACCAAATGCTCTTGTTTCATTTTTATGGCTCATTATCTGCAATCCATCTAAAGTTTTGGTTTACCTTACAGGATGTCTTTGAAATGTTCTTCTTTATATCTTTCCCGATTTCGATACACCAGTCCCCATCTTCTGGCTAGCGGTGATGGTACTAAGAGTGCTACAATCCTAGGCGATGTTTATATTCATCCATCAGCAAAAGTACATCCAACTGCAAAGGTAATTGCACTCATCTCCTCACAATGTATGCATGCCCATGCCCATGAGGCTTTAGCTCAAGAGGTAAAGGGTTGGAATGAGGTTAAGGGGAAGTCCTAGGTTCGAGTCACAAAAAAGGAAAAAAGAACATTTACCCATTAGAAAAGAAAATGTATACATGCACATGGTTAGAGCAGTATTGCTTTCATGAATTTAATGTGGATTTGATCATCAATTGTCAGCATTTTACACCATGTTAAAAATAACAAAATTATAAACTACCCAAAGTTCATTTCTTCAAAATATTATGGAAATTTAAATTTTTAGTTTGAAGCTAGTAGGTTTTGGTATTCAATGAGTTTAAACATAGAAAACACTAAATTCAGAGAACGATAATAGTTTTCAGAAGATATCAAAATGGTGTTACACATGTTTTCAAAAAGCGTTACCGAGCAGTTTTCAAAAACAGGAACCAAACATACTCAATAATTCTGGACTTTTTTTAGAGTTATCCTTCTTTCACTGTTTTTTGTACCTTAATTTCATCTAAATCATTTTTGCCAATTTTGGACAGATTGGTCCCAATGTCTCTATTTCTGCAAATGTCCGTATAGGTGCAGGCGTAAGACTTACAAATTGCATTATTTTAGATGATGTTGAAATCAAGGTATGGAATGAAGAACTTGTGCAGTATTTATACCTGCATCCTGGAGCTAATACATTTTACTCTCCCAACAGGAAAATGCTGTCATTATCCATGCTATTGTTGGATGGAAGTCATTTATTGGGAAATGGTCACGTGTCCAGGCAAGTCTAGTGACAGTTTCTTTATCTTCTACCCCCAATATTTTGAAAAGTCACCCAAAGTTTACCCTGATGTAATTCATTGCTTATAATCTTGTTCACTTTGAATTTTAACATGGGAAGAAACCCTTTTCCCTTTTCCTGTGTTATATTGTACCTAGGAGTGTGAACAGTTGATCTATTCACGAGCTACTTAAGCTCAACTCGTAAAATACTCAAATTCTACTTGGAGTTAATCGAGTCGAATTCGAGTATCATAATACCCAACTTGAGCTGATCGCGAGCTTTATTATCTTATTAGTCAAGTTTGAGTATAATTATTTATTAATTTTTTAATTGATTCGGGCTTTTATTGCCGAACATCTAAAAAAGTTTGATTAGCAGGTTAGTCGAGTTTTAATGTCGAGTTGAGTACCGAAGTTGAGCACCCAATTAAATGGCCATTCTCACAAAGCGCTGGCTGTAGGATTTGGGTTTAATATAAATATCGTGTTTTTTAACGTCCTTCCTCGCTTGTGGCCTTATATCAACGTGAAGGTCGAAATAAAAGCCATGATGTCGCCATGGACTGCAAAATCAACAAATTAGGAATAAATTCACGGAGAGGTCTCGAGACGGACCTCGGACAGACTCTAATGCAGAAGTGTTAAATAAGCATTTCTTTGCAAAAACTTCGAGCTTGTAAAATTTGGATTTAATATGAATATCATGTTTTTTAACAACTTTGTATCGACTCGATTACACCCCTTAATGTACCCAAGTCATAACCAGTGAAATCATGCTTCTCTGCACTCTTCTTCCTGTTACTAGAAGTGATCAAACTTTTTGATTGTCTGGATCAGGCTGAAGGTGACTACAATGCAAAGCTTGGAATCGCCATAATTGGTATTCACCATCATCATCATCATCATCTCCCCATTTCTCTTTTCTTCACCAAGTCTGAAACTCTAACACACTTGAACAATATTGCTTTATGATTGTTTCATTTCTAAAATGCAGGAGAGTCTGTGACTGTTGAAGACGAAGTGGTTGTGATCAACAGCATTGTTCTCCCAAACAAAACCCTAAATGACAGTGTGCAGGATGAGATCATTCTGTAGTGAAGACCTTCAAAATCCATGAGGCATCCTTATTGCTAATTTTAGTTTATTTGTTTATTATCCTTTACCCTTTTTGTGACAGAATATATTATGTATTGTAGGGAAGTAGGAAACAATTTTGCTGTCATATGCACCTAATTCCAACAGCTTAATTGCTGGTATATCAATTTAATTTCTGAAATAAGAAAAAAAAATAAAGAAAATCATCAAATATGTAGTTGAAATGGTTAGGGTCTCTTTTAGTTTAAGGTGATTATAGAGGCTCTAGTGCTTGGGAATATAATTGTGTTACGTGATGGAATTTTCACCGTCGCGTAGTCTCTGCAACGTATGGGGATAAGTCTAGGTGTGGTATGGTTTAAAAACGTCTTACGTGTGTGCATAAACTTGTTCAAGACATCTTATGGTCCGACAAAAAAACAAAGAAAATGGAAAGGAAACAAGATATCTGATTTCTTTTCTTGTTCAACCCAAATGGACCTGATTTCGATTTTCATGGAGTATTGGAATGAAGCACAGTATTATTGGATTTCTTCTTTATGTTTTGAATTTCTATGTTAATATTACCTTGGATTCTTGACCCAACAAAATCGACATTTTCATTCTTGGCTTTAATTGATCATCACTACCAAACGCGATTACATTTTCATCTCCAAACTTCAAGAGATGAAAGAAAAGCTGCTGTCTGTGAGAAAATTTAAAGTCAACCTATTGAATCACTCTCAAAGGTGAATGTAACGTAGACAGGATTTAGAGAAGGTGGATCTCATTGGTAAAGTCTAATTAACTCTACGCCGTAAAATCTCTGCACAAGCAATTAATAAATGCCTATATGTTTTGTTTGAAAGCTGAAAAATTTATCTAGAGAAAATATAAACTTAAAACGTTATAATGGTATAATGTTCTAATGCTTTCTGGAAGTTATCAACACTGATGCTACAATCCTCTCCCAACTCAAACAATGATGCCCCAAAAAAACATGGTTTTTCCATCGCTTCATTAAAGACAGTGGTTGTGTATCAGAAACAAAAAGAAAGAAAGAAAGAAATAGAAAAGGTCATTTAACCTCTCATTACTTGAATAACTTGTACAACATTCTACTGATAATCATCTTGCTGTTTCACCATACTGTCACTGCCCTGCAGACACTAAGTTGATTCCCGGAAGTATTTGATATAAGGATTAGAAGAAACAGAGGGTCTTTTCGGCTTCTAACCTCAGCTCACTCAGCCACCATGAAGGGGTTAAATATTAGATTGCATTCATAGTTACGGTCGTAGTTCCAGTTTATAAGCTTGTATTTCCATGGGAGAGATGATTACAGGACCCTCCTGAGCAGTTTCTCCAACCTGTTCGTTGTACCCGAGCATCTCCGTGTTCTCGTGCAATAGGTTCAGAGAAGTTGCTCTGGCATTCAAAACTGCGATCCCCTTGAACATGGAGAACAGGTTTACTGGCTCGTCGGCTATACTCGAGCATTGTGACCGGCCCTTTCGACAGTAGGAAGAATCCCATTTCCGTCTATGCAGCATCAGAACAAATCTGGACCCTTCAGGGGGCTGCTGAGAGTATTTTGATGGCCGAGGAACCTTAAAGTCATGCTTACAGGGAGTCACATGGTAGGGGAGAAGCTAAGGAAATATCTGTGAAGGGTGTTGTACTGCTGATTCTTGTGGTTTCTTAGCAATGAATCCATGGAAGGGATAGTTCAGATGAGCGCCTACACTGTGAGAGAGAAGAGAGGGATGTAAGGGAAGAGGGTTGGAAACTGGATTTGATGTCGATGAAATGTTGGATTCTGCTAGGATGTGGAAAACTACATTCATCGGACGGTTATCCATTACTCCTTGACCGAGACCTCGATCATCATCTCTGACTAAACGTCGATCAAGCATAATCTCCAACCAGCCATTTTTTAGGCTGGCTGCGCCTAATGACTGTCGGGTATGAACAGAAAACCGATGGCCATTGGGTCCTTGCATGAACGCCAGAGACGGCATCGGATAGTAGTTTCCCTGAAGAGGGATCTTGTCGTAGGTTTCTCTTCTGCTCATTTGAAAGCCATTTAGATCAGAGTAAAAGATCCTGCTGTTATCAATGTCTGTCTTGTACCTTACTATCAGTTCCTTGTCGTTGAAATCCTGACCGATAAGCTCAATGTGATATTCCTTCTCGACTAGAAATTCCTGTATGCTGTTCTTTTCGCCATTGTATATGCGGGTACTGTGAGATATCGGGGTTTTCTCCATTGTCGTCTTCGGATAAGAAAAAACTTCCTGCATCAGAGGACCCTCAGAGATCACCAGTTGACCAGCACCTTTTATGATAGGCTGAGCATCACCAGTTGGCTTGAACAGATAAGCGCCGCTTCCCCAGCTAGAATACATGCCTATTTTCTTCACCTGGCGGCTTTGCAAGCCATCCTTGTGACTGATTTTTTCTGCAACAAACCGGGCTTGCGTCAATGGTGAGTGTCTGTTCTTGCGGTTTTGGATTTCTGCAGTGTCACCTTCTAACTTTGAGCAAGAATAGGGAGCAGGACAAGGCAAATGGTTGGATTTCGTGGCGAATTTGAGTTTTGCAGGTTTGGCTTTCTCACATCCAACGAACCCGACAGCAATGTAGTATGTTTCCAGTCCCAAGGCAGGAACAGAAGCTCTCCAATGGAGGCGATGCTTCCCTGTGAAAATCTTGCTTTTATCATGTTGCAGCTCAGGGGAAACTTGGCTTTTAACACACGTCCAGTTGGAGGCCAGAACAGTCACGTCTGGCCGAGTAACGACGACCATCACAACCTCATTCCTTGTTCGCTCCAAAGGATTAAAAAGTACCACAGATTGAGCACTTCCTTCAGGAGGGTTGATTACTCTGTGAGTTGGCTGGATATCGTATTTGGATCGTACCTGTGCTGGCTCAAGCTGGGCTGGGGTCTGATCAGATTTTTCCTGACGAATTCCAAGCAGAACTTCAATAGCTTTAGACATGAAAATCTGCAAGTCCTGCAAAGACGTATGCATACGAGTTCCGTAATCCTCAACCACATGATCCTTAGCAGTACCAGTTACGCCATCATGATGCTGGAAAAGAGCTAAATTTCTTCTTGCTGCAGTCAACTTGTAGGCAAATCCAGTAGGCAACTTTTCGCATTGCGCCCTATGGCAGCTTGCTAGCAACAAAGCGATCAGCATTTCTGAAGCTCGTAACGTCTGCTCCAGAACCCGATCAACAGCCTTGAAGAAAGGTCTAGATACATAATATCCACTCCAATAGTCAAGTTGCCTATCAGCATATGTAAAGAAGTCACCTGAGAGTGAAGGGAAACCTCCAACCTGGCCAGAACCGATCTCGCCAGGACGTGAATAGTTTATCCTGTCGAAACTACCATCCCGTAGCGTATGGAAATAGTCTTCCAAAGTACCAAACTTTGCTTCTGCGTTTAGACTGGGATTAGAATTAATATAATCAAATAACAGCTGGTAGTTCCTAAACTGAGCTTCTGCTTCATCAATGCTGATATAACGAAAATCATCTCCCAGAGGAACAAGCAGTGTATTTGTCCGGTATAGCGTTGATTTCTTCTTGTATTGATCGAGTAGTTTCAACGCTCTTGCTTGCACATTTTCCTGGATTACCGTCTCTACTACGAATTATTTCTCCCCATGGACAAGAGTTCATACATAAAATAACGCATTGAGCAAATCAAACTGACAACAGATAGCAGGCTCAGGTCCACAAGTATGTGGAACATCGTATGAATAGAAGGGCATCATATGGACAAAAATATCGGTGGTTTCCTCGGCATCCCAGCTCTGACGCCAAATGTATTCCAAATTCTTGTTCCAAGAAAGCTCTTTCTTCAGCTCATAGTGAGTCCTCTGGATAAGCATGTTTCGAGCTTACATCCGACGAAGAAAGATAAACATGGTTGGAGAGTATCCAAATGGATCTATTGCCCAAGAATTTTTGGGAACAACCCCAATGGTCTCATTTAACCACATATTTCCCTCTGTAATCTGATACATGAATCAGACAAAGATCAGACAGGTCAATCTGAAATGAATTAAGAATTTGAGAGCCATCTAGAGCACAGATAATAGAGACTAGTAACTCTATCAATTTCTGTATAATTTGCACATGAGAGCATCATTTAACCGCATACCTGATTCATGAATGACAGTGGTAGGATAGAATCTATACAAATTAAGAACTTTCAAAGCTACCCAGGAAACAGATCATAGAAGATCTTAATCTTGTAGAGTATCAGCATCGAGTTCTAACAAACAAAAAGAGTTTAAAAGGATAGAAGGAAATAAGATTTGACTACAAAGAACAAAGGGGGTCAATTCCGTTGATCATTGAAATTAATCCGGGGAAAATTAGCAGATACAGAACTGTTTGGGTATGTTTCCCATTGTTCCCAGCTATGAATGTGTGAATGTTCATAGGTTCATGCCTCAGTGCATAGCAGTCAAATTGTCCTTCAGGTCATGCCTAAATCCAAGTGACTAACTTGAAACACACTATATGATATCATTAACCTTTTTTTCCATAGTAAAATGGTGATATTGTGAAAGAAAAAAGATGCAAATTATTAACATATTTTCAGCATATATATGAAACAAACAGATACCTCAACCAAATCTATCCTAGAAATCCACCAAAGACACTAAGAAAACATAAGTGCACCAAAACCGCATTGATATCTTTTTATCGCTAATTTACTATTCCACTCGTAACAGTTCTAAGGTTTCCGCTTCTCCTTATTTAGGTTATGCTCCAATCTTTCCTATGATAATTAATGCTTCAATTAGTAGTGGTATAATTGATTAACTTAATTTTTCTAATGATATGTTGAGGGACTATCAAGCTTAGCAACCTTAAGAATCATCGATGAATCACATGAACAGTAAATTTTAGTTCAATGCCTAATAATTTTTTGATAGGTGGATGGCAGTTAAACACAGCTACGAGAACTCATTCTAGTTCAATGTTTCAATTAGTAGTGAAATAAGCGGTCGTAATTTTTCTAATGATGTTGAGGACTATCAAGCAGCAACCTTAAGAATCATCAATAGATACCGTGGACAGTAAATTCTAGTTCAATGCCTAATAATTTTTTGATAGGTGGATGGGCAGTTAAACACAGCTATGAGAACAGTGCTGAACAAAAACCAATAAATGGAAAACAAGAAATACACAGTACTAAAAGAGCTGAAACAGAGTGTATGATATACCTGCTCGATTATGGCAAAATAATGTGAATTAGCCTGCAAAAAGAAAGTGGATCAGAAATTTGGTGAGTTATACTTCTTAGAATGAAAAGTTCTGCAGTTAGTATTTCAAAAGTAGTGAAAGGACCGTCACGATGTGGATTTAGATTAACAGACTAATCTTATTTCGTAGTTCCATTTATATCTTTACAAAAGAAGTGATCCGTCGTAAAAACATCTCTTTCCTTGCTTAATTTGATGAGTAGAATCAATGCTGACCGGTAAACTAATAAACACAGCAACTAAAACTTAGAAGGGAGTTGAGAGGATAACGATTTCCCAGAGAAAATTTGTTTCCTTACTGCTCAACCAGAACAAAATGAAACTTCGAACTAGACTTCTTCAAAGTGGTACCATAGTGAGTCTAATCCAACCATAAGATTGGGAATCAAATTTAGTGCAGAAACCAGCCTTGGCATATAAAGAATTCATTGATTCTATGATCTGTAAAACTTTCCAATGATCTGATAATCATGAACCCACCCAGATCTTGGGACTGTTTAATCAAGAAACAAGCAACTCACCAATGCAAATATGAAGCTTGAGGGAGAAAAAATTGTGGAGAAGGTCAAATAAAACTCGGAACAAAGTTACAAATTCAGCTTTGCACATGAATATTAAGTCATGACAGAAAATAATCTCATAAAGGCCAAAAGAATTTACCTCATCGTTCATTACCCATCCACCTCAACAATTTCCTAACTGCCATTCTGCACCAGATTGATGAAGGATTCCTTTTTAGTACTAGAGGCATCCCTCCACCATCTCTCCAGATAAGACATCTCTTCCCATATAAACTTGCGACGAACATCCTACACATCCATCCAAAACAATCCCGAGTAACATCCATAACAATTTTCTCACAAACAAGGAAAAAACTCAAACCATTTTTAAGCAGAAAATCTAATTATTCCTAAGTTCCACAAGCTAATAATACAAAACATAAATGATTTAATCCATGCTCAATTCCTCTCCCAGCTCTCCATCTTGTTAGTCAGCAAAACAGGAAAGAACATAAGAACCAGTGATCCAAGTAGCTGAATTCAGTGACTTTAAATATTTATCAACCTTCTATTTCTTCTTTTCTTTCCATGTATTTTCCCAGCAACCAACCAAACACTCTATTCTAAGCTAAAAACTTCAGTTGCGAAGTCATGCAAAACCCCAAACCAAAAGGGAAAAGAACAATCATGAACATCACTTCACTAAGCCTGTTTCAGGAAAGCACGTTAAAGGGCTGAATTTTTCAGGAAAAACAATCGTTTGCTCAAATAATTTCAATCCAACGCAGTAGAGACCCAGAAATTGTAAGATCAGAAAATAATACCAAAGACCCACCTTGGAAAGCGTCTCGACGATGGTATCAAGTATATGGCGAGACTGCCGATCGTAGTACTCTTCGACGGTGAGCTTCCAACCCGGATCGTTATGCGAATGAGGCACCACAAAGATCTTCAATTTCTCCGAATCCCACTCGTTCCCTTTGTAATTCACTACCCAACCTTGCTTCCACGGCCCACCGTCCTTATCCAAGAACTCGATTTTGTCGTACAAATCTTTGGTGGTGATATCAACCGCAGCCCCGGAAGCCGCCGCTACCTCCGGTGAAATGGGTTTCCGGGGAACCGATTTTCTGAACTTGGGCAGGCGAGAGTTGGTCGATTTGAAGGCCAAGGGCTTGGGGACCCCGTATCGGAAGGTGACAAAGAGGAGGAAGATGATGGAGGAGGCCGATTGTGAAGTTGGCCAAGAAGAAGTCCTTGATGAAGGTCCTTTCCGACCCTTTCTGGGTATCTTGGATTTGGAGTGGAAGAGGTAGCGAGTAGGCCATGCCTCCTCGAGAAGAAACGCCATTGACGAACTCAAGCTAGACCTCACTGTATGATCCAGACCCAGAGAAAAACGGATGCTTTTCTTCAAAGCCCTCCCAACAATCTTCACCATTTAACCTCTCCCTCTTTCAAACTCCCATTAATTTCAGAATATAAATAAGAAAGCCCACTTTTAATACTCACTAATTAGAAATTTCAGATTTCTTTTCCCCCTTTTTCCTAATTTAATTCTAATGCGAACTTTTTGGAAAAAGATTCCAGCTAAATATGAACAATACCATGGTACAATAGGACCAAAACCATGAAAGTGGGTTTTGCAGCCTAATTATTTTGCAGGGAGATGAAATTTTCATAAGAGTAAAACCAATCATTTAAAAATGCAAGAGTAACTGATGGAGGCAAATCAATGGAAGAACAAATGATAAGATGAAACTTCCGTGCCTGAAGAAATTGCTTCATTAACAACACCACCCCTTACAGAAACAAAACAAAAAAGCAAATTATTATTATTTATTTATCTTCTCATCCGCCTTTTCAACTGTTTTTTTTTTTTTAATTTCCGGAGGGGTATTGAGATAATTGATGATAAGACGAAGACCATTATTCACTTGAGTGGTAATATGCAGACATTACAAGACTTGCAAATAAATAAATAAACGATAAGCAAATTTAAATATATTTGCACAAATTTCTTTCTCTCTTAATTTGATGGTTCATCTACTTGTCTAGACCCACCACCATTAAAATTTCCCCATAAAACCCTCTATTTTTTCCACAATCCTATTTATGGAATATTCAGCAAGTCTAGTTCCATAACTTGCAAAATTTATGCTTGATTGACGGAATAGATTAAAAGATACATTTATCAAAAATAAAAATAAAATCAGAAGATAGCAAATATAATATTTAAAATGCTATTTCTAGCCATCATAATCTATACCTCATGTGATAAGCTATTCAATTTTCCCAAGAGATATGTTATAGAGAAGGAAGGTCCATTTAAGTCTTAGTCAGAACAATTTCCCACCATATATTATAAATTTGTAACTAAGTATTTAATTATTAAAAAAAAATTGGTATTTCTTTTTTTGACAGTTAGATATTTTTAATTATATTATAGTAAATTGTCCTATTAAGATATGATATATTATAGAACATTCTACCATTTAAATTAGATATGATAGACTAGTGTTTCTAATAATATAATACACACACACACACATATATATATATATATATATATATATATATATATATATATATATATATCTTATAATGAGTGATAAGATAATTTATCTTATTATATTATCCCACATTAATATAAATACGATATAATATCTTATATTTCTCTTATAATTTCTTATTTTATATATAATGAATTAGTTCTGACTCTTGTTTTCAGCCCAAAAGCTAATCTAAGCCCAAGAGTAAATCTCACTCCGAACACGAAACTGGTTGAATCCCAATATCATATCCCAGCCTATCACGAGCGTGCCATAACCTAAGATACAATAACGCCTGCATCCAAACAATCGCCAACAGAGAAAGAAATAAAATTCAGAATCTCTCCTTCAACCACGAAAGCCAAGCTCGACGAGAGAGAAAGAGGGAGGCGTTCGAGCTTTCTCATCAGAGGTTAGGCTCTCAGATTGAATCAGGTAATCGCTCGTACTTCTCCCACGATCTATTTCCATGTTATGATTCAAATTTTACCAAAAACTGTTTTTTTTAATTTGATTTGTGGCTCTATGCGCCCTGATTTAGATGCACCGTCATGTGTTCTCAGTTTTCCCTTCTTTGATTTGAAGATATTATTTTGGATTGATTTGGAATATCCCAGATCTATTTTCAATTCGCACCCGCTTTTTGGGAGAGATATGTTTAGAAATTCTGTTGTTGATGGATTACAGAAGAACTGTGTGATTGTATGTCAATCTGGAATTGTTTGATTCCTAGGAAATACGCGTAGTTAATCTTTCAGCTTCAAAAGGTGTTGCATAGATTCATTAAGCGTTCAAAATTGATATTTTTTTTTTTTTTTTATTTTTTGTTTCGTTTGGTTCGAAAATTTTGATGTTAACTGAAAGAAACGTGTTTGGATGACTATAACGTAATTTATGTTTTTTCATTTAAAGCCTCTTGATTACAATGCGAGTAGTTGCAAAAAGGTGCCATAATGGGTAACTGATCTGGACTTGTAAAGTGTAATTTTATTTCTGTACATATGGAACAGTATTGGATTTAGATAAATTGAGAGTCATAAGTGCAAATTAAATCGCAATGGGGTAGGATTTATTTTATTTTATTTTATTTTATCAATAAAAAGAAGAATAGAATAAAAGAGAACCAAGGTTCCAAAGAGTACACGGGGGGTATATAGACAGGAACTAGAAGCAGCTAAAAGGCTGCAACAAAAACCCACCAACCAAGAAACCTACCAGCCAAAAAACTAAGGGCCAAATAGACAAAAAACCACGCCAACCCTTCAACTTGTAGCCAACTTGATCTAAGAAGCCTATAAGTGAAGAAATCTCTCTTCACCTATGTGCAAACTATTTCCAACTCCACAAGTTATAAACAAAAATTCTTTAGTTTTTTACATCACGGTCCATCCAAGAAGCTGTGTGATTACGCTCCTTCTGCTATTAAAAGTGTGAAGGAGACAAATTTCCAAGTCTTTCTTCTATTTTTTCCAACAAAAGAATTCTTCCAGCTGAGAAGGGCTTCCTTGACTTTTTGGAAGCGAAGAGCGACTAAGGAGAAAGAGATCAAGAGGATTATTCAGAACAATCAGTAAATGTGATGGGCCAGATTCCTCGTATGGCCACAAAGATAGCAACGATTGAGGAGGTTTGCCCACCCTACTTTTGAGCCTAGTCCCCAAGCGTTTAAATCACACTTACTGTTTGCTTCCCATAAGTGCCTTTGGTGGGAACCTGAGGCTCCCGAATGCGGGTAATGGGAAGCAGAGGGGATTCTGATCGGGTTTTGTACTTTGAAAGCATACACTGAAGCTACCTTCGTTGGACATGTGAGTGTTGTCTAAGTCATACGAGACCCTTTCTTTTTGTAGGGAATTGAGAAGGGCCACAACCAAGTCTATTTCCTAATCATTAAAGTCTCTAGAAAGATTAAGTTTCTAGCTGCTCGTTCCCCACATAATGATCCCAAACATTCGTCACAGTCTCAAATTTGTTAACTGCTTAGTCAAATAGGGTAGGAAATGAGTGTCTAAGAGAAACGGTTCCACACCAAGTGTCCAACCAGAATCTTATCCTGGTACCATTGCCAACAATGAAACTCCAATTCTCTTTAACCTAGTTGGATTCTTTAAGAATCTCCTTCCAGAGGCCTACCCCAAAGGGCCCACAAGCTTCCTTTGAACACCAAACCAAGCCATTTATGCCATACTTGGAGCTAATGAGAGATTTCCAAGTACAATCCCTATCAGAATTGAATCTCTAAGTACATTTACCAAACGAGCTTTTTGTCACACCGGATCCAGTCCACGAATGGCGGATCCAAGCTGGTAGGCGCGAGACTATATCTTTTGGGACTCATTGATATATTTCTTGTCATAGTGAACTTGTCTGTGAATTATCTGAAATTTTGTAATAGCAAAAATAATTTCGCCTCTGAAAAACCTCCCTTAGAATTGGTATCCATCAAAATCTATACACATATCATGTCTCGTTTCTTTATACGTATACATCTCTGTCTAAAGCGTGCCGTCAGCGGAGCGTATTGCTTTATCCTACGAAATGGCGGGTGCGAGTCTAATGTAGAATAACGTAGCCGCCTCTGTACATATACTCACGGATGAAAACACGCGTACAAGTTTTCTACGCTTAGTGGGAATTAATATATATGATTGACCTCTGGTCCTACATATCTGAAATGCATACTTATAAGTTATAACATATATAACATTTACATATACTTATCATTTTCATATATATACTTTTTCATAACATGTTTCATTTAACATCATATTTAAATTATCTTTTCGTAATAAATGCTATCTTTCACTTAACATTCTTTGTATCTGTCGTCGCAGTGTTATGAGTTAAATGTCGTATCATTTATTACATTAAATGTCGTTTGCGTATCTTTGTCGATTTAACATGTTTCGTATGCTGCATAAGCTTTAGAAGGCGGATATGGAAATAGATGTATGTACTGAAATCTTATCCTTTGTGCAAGACGGTAATCTCTATGCATATGCGAAGATATCCATTGTGACGAGTGTTATCGAAATGTAATATGACTGAGCGGAACTAGTATATGCAGAAGGTATCGTATTTGTATGAGACAATGACTTATGCCATGTAATATGTGACCCCAGGCAGGTAGTTTATCTTTCGAAGGTATCGTCGAATTTAATAGGAGACAGTCTTATCTTACTAATAGGTGTGTAAAAATATACACACAACAGTTTTCGAACATGTTAGGGTGTAATAAAAACTAAATTGAATTTTGAAAAAAAATAAAGCGAGACTTTGAATTAGTACTAAAATTAAGGGGTAGTGGTAATTCACCGCCCGAGAATCAAATGTCATAATATAAGAAGAGCATATATCAAGAGAGAATTAAGAGAAATTAATGTGTGAATAGAGAAGGAAATTTGAATGCAAACAGAAACTGAAGCTGAGAAGTATTAAAATTCTTTGGAATAGCTAGGGAAGGCTTAGAAAATTACAGGTCTCGGATAATGACGGAATGCTGGATTGGATCAAATGCAGCGAATCTAGTGGCCCAGTAAAAGTTTTTGTCAAGTGAGACCCATCCAGATATTTTCACGATTTTTGGTGATAAGTCGTCTGATAGGCTTTGATAGCGAGATTTACTACGAAAATCTCGGAAGTCGGGAAATGGGCAGTGAGTTCGTTTAAATAAAAGTGAGGCTGAAAAGAAATAAAAAATTTTCGGGGGTAAGGAAATGGAATGAATAAAAATAATATGAAATTTATGAATCAAAGAATAATAATAATAATAATAAAAGGATAGGAAAAAAAGCGAAAATAGCGAAGCAAAGAGAGTTGCAGAGAGAGAGAGAGTGGCGTGAAATTTTATTTTATTTTTATTTTTCTTAAACCTATAGCCCCGATATAGGAGTTCCCGATCTTCGGGTCGTCGGCGAGAACAAAGTTCATACACTTTCGGCGAAATTTCTGGCGTGATCTGCAAAACTTTGGATTTTGCAGAATTCAAGTAAGTTCGAAAATCACAAATTCGATACTCTTAGATCTGACGTTCGGCGGTCGAATTAGTCGGGACGAAGTCAGTGATCGCGCATCATGGCCTGCGATGGGTACCAAAATCTTGGAGTTCATTCGAACTTCAGCGAGGTAGGAATTTCCTTCGCGGAATAAGTCGTGTGGCGTAGGTTGTTTCGGGCGAATAGGCCGTGTGATTTAATCCCAGTTTGGGATGAATATTGAAAAATTTTAGGCGGATTTGGGCGATCACGGGCGCTGATGAAGGATATGAATTAGATAAATGTAAGAATATATATATATGATATGATATGAACCACAGAATGAATAATATGAATAGAATATGAAATGAATATATGATAAATGCGTGATTATAAGTATACGATTAGGTAACCACGTCACGAAAATGCAAATGATAGGAAAATACTTACATGTATGGTAAATAATTATGAATACAGTAAATTGAAGTTAAAAGATATATGAAAAATGCAAATATACAAATATATGGTTGTAAATATCGCATTATGATTCAGAATAACAATAATTACCGGGAATATGAATATCTTGAGAGCATAAAATACACATGGATTGTTTACTTAGAACTGTAGAGGATAGATAGACATGCCTATAGGGATATAGTTGGCTGCGACATCCCCAGTTTACAAATATCGAAGTACAGTTTGGGTCGTGTGTAGATCCGTTGGATCATTATAAGCGCCCAGTTGGGTCATACGAGATAGATATCATTGTCTTGTCTGATGATAGTGCGCCCCGGGTATATCTGAGTTATTTAACAATATAAACACAAGGTATTTGTAGACATGAAACCTAAAAGAAAATGACAAGTATATGCAAATGCGAATGTATATAATACTCTGCAGTATGATAAAGCATGTAACTTATCACGATGATAATCAAAACGATTCTGAAACGAAGTAAAGTCGTAGTCACACTTAAAATGTATATAATGAGATAATATAGAAAGTCACGGTATATGAAACGCAGTATATGAAAATCATTGGAAGTATAGTATATAGAAGAGTCTGAGATGAAAATATAGGGGCAAACAAACGTGATGAATTATATCTCTCGAATCTATCGTGAATGTCGGTCCCCATAGTCAGTGAAATATGAATGTAAGTATGTAATGATATAAGATCGTATGAAAATATATGATAAAACAATATGTAAGAAATGAATAGCATAAGCGTGGGAATCATATGCACTTACATGAAAGAAGACATGATATAGGTAAGCGTAAAGAAATGATATATGTAATAGTACATAGAATGTAATAAGTGTAGGCGAAAGATGAAAAAGGCTAGCTTGGTGAAGACAGGATGAAAGCATCTGAAAACCTGATTATGAAAAATAAGAATGTAGATAAAAGTATAGGAATGGTATAAGATAGAAGTTATATGAAAGTATTTGAGATATGAAAGTATATGATACATGCGATATCTGAGCATGAAAATGAACATGAAAGTATAGGAAACTTACGAAGAATATGATCTGATAAATAATATGAAATAGGTCGAAGTATACGATATAAACGAATGACGAATAAGCAAAGTATGTGATAAATAAGGAATGATGTGATATAGTGAACCACATGAAGGCATTAGACAAGATGATGAGTGTTAGAAGCCATAAGTATATGATGCAATATGAGTATAAGAATGTATTCGATTAAACTACGACGATCAATGTTATTAGTCGATCCATGTATGTTTTCCCACTAAGCATAAAACTTAGCGGGTTTTAATCGGGTGTAGGTACAAAAAGCAGAGACGGGATAGGGGCCTTGGCGTACAGGTGCGGCCACAGTGTCTTGAGATAGGTGCTCGCGCCTTTGTTCATGATCTACGATTTTATATGTAGTTTTGTAATGAGTGAAATTGTAATAGTCTGAGTAAAGGGACTCTAGTATATGTGCCCATAGAATATTAGATATGTCGTTTATGGTGGTATGTATAATGTATATGTAAAAGAATTTTTGTTATTACGAGGAAATTGTGCATATGAATGAGAACGAGGGACAGTGTCGAGCTGCAGGAAAGAAAAGGTTCAAGAGATAAGATCACGAAGTGTGACACCTGTTTTGACACCCAAGTAGTGCTAGGGTGGGGCGTCGCGAATTTAATTAGTATCGAGCAAAGGTTTAGGCATTTATGGAATTACACAAACATATATAGAAATATAAGATAGAAGAGAGATAGAAAGTCTACATGTATAGAAATGTGTTGACTGATGTGAATGTGTCCTTGTGTGTTGTATAGATGGATCGTCACGAAGAAGGTGATGAGAGTGTTAACCCAGGGAACAAGGGTTATGACTTTTCCACCTTAAGAAAGCAATGTCCTGTGAACGAATAAAGCCTTGCTAAGCATGTAAGCGAACTTGTGGCTCGGGTGTGGATGGTATGAGTCACATCGAAAATTTATTAGTACTTGCGAATTCTCTTGACGTGTGACTTTTCCCTCGATTGAGTGCAGATGCTAGGAAAGTGAAAACTGAATCGAACCAAGAAAGGTCTGAGAAGAAGGAATTCTCGGTGGTTCCTCTTTGGATAAAGGGTCGGAGGCTTGAGTTGATTCGATTACCGCAGGTTGGTACCGGAGGTAGAAGGCAAGGGTCAATGTTGCTCCTAGTTACAGTAAAGGCGTAGCCTCGGAATGAGGAAATCACGGAGATGCCCTCATTACAGTGGCATTCGGGTGTTGAGTGCGACGGGAGGATGTTTCGGATGTGGGCCAGTTTGAGCGTTTTCCTGGCAAATTGTCGCCAGTGCGGGGATAATGAAGTGTTGCAAGGGAAAAAAGAAGGGAGATCGGTGTGACACCTTCGACTTCGGGTTTGGATGGTCGATTTAGCACGGAAGGGCGTGGAGGTCCGGTCTTCGAGAAGCGATGGTATCACGAGTGCATGGCCCGACACGAGGCTTATGTTATGCGGACTTCGTGAGGATCAGGAGGATCCTCTAGATGTTATAGGTAGTATTTTCTCGCTTTATGATATTGAGATGTATGCGTTGATAGATCCACGGTCTACGCGTTCGCATATCTTATTATTGAGCATGTGCGATAGAGTACTGCATCGGTAGAGAAGCCGATTACTATATAATATGCTTGTCCTCTGGATCATAGTGTTAGAGTCAACAGAGCATATAAAATTGTTTCATGTTGGTTTATGATAGGGAATTCTCGGTTAACCTCCTTGTTTGAAATCATGAATTTAGAGTTAATTTGGGCATGGATTGGTTACGAACGTATTTCTGATTAGCGATAAGCGATAGGATCAAATGTTCTTACATCGAAGGATTTTTACTTGGTATCCGATTGGAAATAAGGTATTCCACCCTTATTTGGACCAGTGAGTCGTAGTATTTATAAATGACACTTTGGTGTATTTTAAAAATGCACAAGAACAGAAATAGCATTGAGGATAGTGTTATAGATTTGGAGAGAGAAAAAGTTAATGATAAAGTAAAGTAAATGTGATTTTGGCTAACGGAAGCATCATTCCTAGGCCATAAGGTTTATAGAGTATGGAGATTGACCTACGAAAGTGATAAGGTGAGAAAGTCACGAATTTAGTTGGATACTATTGACGATTCGAGAATAGATGCTAGGATTCTGAAATAGAGCAGAAAGTCGAGAAGTAGAAAATGGGAAGATAGATAGAAATGAGGATTTATTATACGAGACCAGTGAGGGAGTATCAAATGTTCGAGAAGTAAAAACATAATTAAGTACGAAAGGCTAGTGATCTTAATTTTGGTTCGGGTAATAAAATTTCGAGGATGAAATTTCATGAAGGGGAAAGTTATGTAAGAAATATCTAATGCGGGTTTTCGAGCATTAGGGTGTAATAAAAGTACATTGAATTTTTTGAAAAAAAATAAAGCGAGAGACTTAGATTAGTACTAAAATTAAAGGGTAAGTGGTAATTCACCACTTGAGGACTCAATGTCTTAATATAAGAAGAGCATATATCGAGAGAATTAAGAGAAATTAATGTGTAAATAGAAGAGAAGAAGGATTTATAATGCGAATAAGAAGAAGCTTAAAAGCGATAAATAGTAAAATTCTTTGGAATGGGCTGGGAGCGCAGAAAGTCTAGATGGGATGGCGAAAGGGAATGCGCCAGTTGGATTCGATGCGCCAAATCTAGTGACACGGAAAAGTTTAGGTCAAATTACAAGACCGTGGATATTTACGATGTGCTGGTGATAAGTCGCCGTGAAACGGGGGCGAGATTTTACGAAAATGCCGAGTCGAAATGAAGCACAGTGAATTCGTTAAATAAAGTGAAGCCCGAAAGAAATAAAAATTTTGGGTAAAAATGGTGAATGAAATAATATAGTATGGATCAGAATAATAATAATAATAATAAAAATGATAGGAAGCAAAAATAGAGCGAGGAGTTGCAGGAGAGAGAGGAGTGGCGTGAGAGAGAAAGATTTGTTGTTTTATTTTGTTAAACTATATGATATCAGATTCGATCTTCGAGGTCGTCGGTAGGGAACAAAAGTTCATCCTCTTCGACAGAGTTCTGCAACGTGAAGTCTGGCTCTTGGTTTGGGATTTGAAGTAAGAAGTTCGGAAAATCCTAGAGATTTTAGTCTTTCGGATCTACGGCGTTTTGGCGGTCGGAATTGGTGAGATGAGAATGAGAGTTGATCTACGCATGTGGCTGTGATGGAGTGCCAAAATCTTGGAGTTTACGTCATTTCGAGGTGAAATTTTCCTACTTTTGGAATAAAAAAGTAAATTTATGTGCGTAGGTTGTTTCGGTGGAATGGTAGGTGTGATTTAGTCACATGAATTTTGGGGTGAATATTGGAAATTTTAGGCTACAAAATTTAGGCGATCCTGAAATTGTATTGAAGGATATAAATTAGATAAATAATGAATATCATGAATATATGATATGATATGAATAGATGAATAATATGAATATAGGAATATATGAAATAAATATATGATAGAAATGCATGAGATTAGGAAGTATCACGATTCGACAATAGCGTACAAGAAATGCGCAAATGATACAGGAAAATACTTACATGTATAGTAAGAATTTATGAACTCTGATAAATTGAAGTTAAAGATATATAAGAAAATCTGAAGATACAAATATATGGTTGTAAATATCGCGTATGATTCTTAGAATAACGATAATTATTGAGAATATAGATAATATCTTGAGCTTGAATCTGCATGGATTGTGCAACAGGCACGAGTAGAGGATAGATAGGCATGCCTATAGGGATATAGTTCTTTATACAACGCTTTATGTATATCGATACTCGCCGGGCCGACGACATTAGATCCCGCTTCGATCATTATAGCGGCAACTAAGCCAAGTTATATTGCATAGAGATCATTGTCTCAGACAAATGATAAGAGACCTTCGAGTGCATATTATAGAGATTGACTGCCTCAGATAATGAGCAGATCTTCGTGATATACAATTATTTCCAGATCCGGCTTCTCAAAGCTTATTTGGCAGACACTTAAACCTAAAAGAAAATGACAAGATATGCAAATGAAATGTATGTAATATATGACATGATACGAGAAGACAAGATCGCTTATGCGACGACAAGAGGGCGCTATAAGAATACAAAGAAAGACATAAGATACTGAAATGGTATATATATAATATGAAAGATAAAGATACTTAAAAGCAAGAAGGAGTACTTAAAATCATAGAAAGTATAGTATATGAAGCAAGATAAGATGAAAAATTAGAAATGACAAACATGACGAGATTCCCTCTCGACCGTCGAACGCTAATCACAGAAACGAAACGTTAAACGTGAAAGTGATAATGACAATATAAGACCGTATAAGAAAATATATGATAAAACAATATGTAAGAAATGAATAAGATAAAGATGTAATGTAGCCATCATACGAAAGGAGACATGATATAAAAGGTGATAAGCAAATGATATATGTAAAAGTACATGAATGTAATAAGTCATAGAATCAAAGATGAAAAAGACTAGAAACAAAGAAAGACAGATGAGCACATAAAAGCAATCAGATATGAAAAGTAAGAACGTAGATAAAAGCATAGACAATATATGATAAGTTATATGAACGTATTCAGATATGAAAGTATATGATACATGCACGTGATACCTAACATGAAAGGAAATGAACATGAAAGTATAGGAAACTTGCAAAGAATATGACAATAAATATGAAATAGATCAAGTATACAATATAAGCAAATGACAAGAAATAGGCAAAGTATATGACAAATAAGGAATTGATATGGATATATCGAACTACATGAAAGGCATTGCACAAGATGATGAGGTTAGGTCATAAGTATATGATCCGTATTATATAAGAATATCTGATAGTTTCAAGGACGATCAATGTTATCAGTCGTCCATGTATATAATGCCCACTAAGCGCAGTGTTTAGCACGCTTTTAACTTGCAATAAGGCGTAAGACAAGGATGTATGACAAGACTCCACATTAAAGATGTGCCATCTTGTATATGCGCCACCGTGACCGTTCGCTAATATCCTACTTTTATATGTATAGTTTTGTAATAGTGAAATTGTAATAAGACAAGTAAAGGGACTCTCAGTATATGTATGTAATATAATGAATGTCACTATGGTGGTATGTATAATGTATATAAAAAGAATTTTTTTGTTGTCACAAAATCAGGCATACGAACGCAGAAACAGGCATGTGTCACCAGAAAGAAATGTTAGTGAGTCCCAACAATAAGTGTGACACTTTCGCTTGACAATCGATCGGTGCCGGTCGGGGGAGTCACAATACGTGACCCAAACGAGCCTCGTTTATACCAAAGGCATCATCACCGTACGACAATGACCTACGCCATGTAAACGATCCAAACGATCTATGTCATCGACCCAAATCCAGGGCCTCGATATTTGTAAATCGTATGTCGCAAAGAATCGTGTCCCTATAGTGCATTTTCTATCTATCCTCTACTAGGTTCCCAAGGCATAATCCATGTGTATTTTATGTTCGCATATCCTTACTTCCGAATAATTATTGGCCATCCGTAATCATATATGCGATATGTACAATCGCGTTATTCGAATCTTTGCATTTTTCTATATCTCTATATCTCACTTTACACATTTACATATACATATAACATATCATATACTTATGTGATATTCTATATTTGTCATATACTCAGCGCTTATATACGTTCCATACATATAATTTACTACGTATATATGCAATTTAAACTTTCTATACGATCTTATCGTCAGATACTGCATTTGTGTTTTCACTCTAACTATAGAATTGACATTCACTTACGTATCTCGAGAGGGAACCTCATTCCGCTTCATCATTTAAGAAGAATGCTGATTTCACATTTAATAATATGATTCACTTTGACTATAGAATTGACCTTCACGACATATTCAGGATAATCTCATCCTACTGTTATTCAAGAAGAACGATTTCACATTTAATCTGCATTATTCACTTTGACTATGTATGACTTCACGACGCATTCAAGAGGGAATCTTGGTCCCGTTTGTCATTCAAAGAAGACTACTGCAGATTTAATAGTATGATTCACTTTGACTATAGAATCGACATTCACAACATCATATGGACTCATTCGTTTCATTATTCAAAGAGTAAATGTGATTTTATGTAATGTACATTTTATCATATACTTTCATCTATATTGTAATTTCCCTATATTTTCATCTTATAATTTCTATATACTATATCAAGTTCTAAGGATTTTCATATATCATGTTTTTATTTAACATTTACTATGTGTTTTCTTTATACTTTATCTATCATATACATTTTTCATTTCAGGTCATTTACATTTTTCTTCTTATTCATATTAATACTTATCGCCACTATTTACATATCATCACATATAACAAAACTTATATACATATTTTTGTATTTATATCAAACTTATAATGGTTCCGATCTCTCCAAAGTAGCAGCGCTACGTAACTTTATACCTATAATGGAGTGTACTTATACACGCATTTGTACTTCTATCTATCTTATACTGTTCAATGAGTTTATACTCGTACTACTGAAATTATACACGCATTTATGCACTGCAGGGTACTACGTAACTTATACTTATACAAGAGGTACTGTGAGGGTACTTTCAGAGCGTAATGATGTACACGCTTTATTCTATTCTCATTCAAATTCCTTATCATATAACCGTTGTGAACTTACTATATTACCAGTAGAGCCTACTATTTTTCATATGATTTCCTGAACTACATGTAGCCCAATTTTATCGCCTATATACTTGACGGGATTTTTACTCAACGGGCTTTCCATAGAGTTCAAGAACACCCAAATCTGGAGTTCGAACGGGTTAGTTTATGACCTTCCGTCGTGGAGATCACATCGTAAATAACCCGTACCGAGCCGACCGCCTCGGGCCGAAATGACCGACCTGGTCTCGAACTTACCCACCGTCCTCCACGCATATTAACGCACTCGACCAACGGATCTTATAGAGTTCAACACCAAACTGAGTTCGACGGCTAGTTATGATTATCTCGGCCCGAGATCACATTGTGAATAACCAATTTGTTCTCATCCGCCTTAGCCGAGTCGGGTCTAAATCCCGGTCAGCTCAAATTGACCGTCTGAGTTTCACCCATCGGGTCTCCTACTGCATAAGGAATGGATTCTCGAATTAAATTGGCTTCTATGTGAGTCCGCGAACACCCTAAACTGAGGTCTGACGAAGAAGCATGACCTGCTCTGGAGGTCACACGTAGTCAAACCCAAATTGTTTCATCTCCGCCGGTCGAGTCAAGGTCCCGATCCGCCGAGCCGACTGACTCCTCGTCGAGGTGCACCGTCGAGGTACCGCCGAGTTGGTCACCGCCGAGGTGCACTGGGCGTCGAGCCAGACCGAGGTGAATCGCCGAGCTCAGACAAGCCGAGCCAGACCGGCCCACAAAATGGTCATAACTTCGCTATAAAGGTCCTCACCTCGAGAAATTCAAATGTGACGCCAAACCGGTAAACCGCTGCTACCCGTCAACTCCGCTGAAAATCCTCGCGGAATGCTCCGCAACCCGACACAACGCGCGACGAAAAATCGGCAGCCTCAGACGGAGCTCTACCCAAGAACCACTTGTCCCAATCATCAACATCATCAGAGATAACATGAATAAAAACGGCCACTTGGGCCCTTAAAACAATTCTCATAAACATACCAACTATATACCATAGTTACAAGAGTTAAAATTTTACTCTTATACAACATATATTAAAATTCTAGAATTCTAATACATGTAATACATCATAAAACCAAAGCCATAACCCGACTTTCTTCTAAGGTGGCCTCTATGTGATGAGCTGTTTCGCTCCCTGCACCGAAATATATAATTCCTCGACAGCATGAGCTAACGCCAAGAAGGAAATAACCCTAACCCGGCCACTCCTCCACCTGCCGCATACGTAATGCTCCAAAGTAAAAAACACATTCAAGTAAATGCGCGATCCCACTAACGCTTCACGACCAACCCACGCCCCGAGTCCTCGACCGACCCTCACACCCGCCTAAGCCATGTATGAGAAAACATCATTTCTTCAAAACAAATATGTTTTCTCGAGAATACACCACCGAACTTGCCTGGGCAAAAACATGACCACCTCCGGCGACGCGCTACATCCTCACCGCCACATCCCTATCCGATTCGCTGACCGCTCCAACCCCATTCTTCTGAATCATCATGTGAAATCTTTTCGCAAACTACTATCGCTTTAAAAATTAATGTCATGCCCACACACCTAGTTTATAAAATACATCTACGCATACTTTAAATGCATTATACTATTTCACCAAATTTATATAACATACGTTAGAAATATATAATCACGCATATATTCACATAATTTAAATCACACAAACGCTGCTATGCAATTTCACAATCCATTACACCAAAATTAGCCCACGCGACTAATCAACAACCACGGAAGCACCGATTTGAATTATTCAACCAAACACATTATTTCACAAAATTTATTTCGTGAATATATTCACGTGGAACAAGAAAGCTCTACATCGTTCACACCAATCACCAAATGACGGCTCCATCGGGTTCAAAACTAGCTCACGTGCTAATTTACACACGAAAGCAATTCGATCTAATTATTCAACCAAACACATTTTCTCACAATTTATTTCCTGGTGAATGACTATTTACGTGGAATGAAATGGTGCCACTGCTCACGGCGCCACTACCCAACACGGCTCCGGGCCGTGAACTCCGACCCGTACATTCCCGCTCATACATACCAAACACAATTTATGGCATAAATCATACAATTTATGGCATAAATCATACAATTTATGGCATAAATCATACAATTTATAACTAAATAGCCCATGGATACGGATCATTCAAATGGGTTTTAAACTCACTTGGCTCCAAGATTTGAACCAATCAAACTTAATCGCTCAAGGCCTCAAACCTACCGAAACATCTACAAAGTACTTTAAACATGCAAGTGAAACAAAGACGACGAACCCTACCTCACAGCTATTAAACTCCTTAAACCGGTTCTCCACGCTGCAGCCTCGCCAAGGTGATAAATGTCTTCCTTCGGCCTCCGAAGAATTTCGACCGTCGACTATAATCTTAGAGAAGCACACTTTCTCTCACTAAACACAAATTTCTAACCTTCACACTTTCCCTTTCTCTACGTTTTTTTTCTCTCCTTTTTCAATTTGAGAAGACAACACTATACACTATTTCGTCTTATTATCATTTAACTATTCACCTAATGCCTTCAAATCTTGGATTTTCGACATTTGACACTATCTTGGCCGTTCATTTCGATTACTCTCTACTCATTTAACTTAATAAGACATTTGAAGATACGTCAGATGCTACTACAATCAATATCGTTTTACTCAAGACCCGACACCACGTCTCAAAACGCAAGGCTAATCTCGACTATCTCGACCGACGAAATCTCACGCACGTGGGATTGGCGATGATTCCATTTGAAACTGCTTTCACATCCGATATCTAGGAAAATTTCACTTTACCGAAATTACGATTTTGCCATTTTTCCATTAATCACCCTTCTAGGGTCTTACATCAAAACTCAACATCAGCTTCACTGGATGCGCTTACAATTTACTGTGGCTGACTCACTACTAAATTTCCTTTATTTCACCCAAAAACCAGCTCTAAGGTCCCGCTTAATGTGTATGGTCAAACTAGTAAGTAATTTTCTTGTTCAAATGCAACCAAACATTTCCCAAAACACATATATAGGAGCCTTAAAGCTCTTCTCAACTCAACCCTAACAAGAAATGAGTTTTGGAGTTTCTAAACTCAACCCATATACAAGATAGAGGGTTCCAAACCATGTATCTATACTTTCTATACCAATACTAGACAAATCCATACTATTTCATACTATAATCCATACAAAAACACTAGACTTCCATACACACATAGTTTTCATACTAGTGTACAAAAATCAATAATTTTCCATATAGAACTTAACAAGTTCCATACTTTCTAAAATCATACCATTCCATACACACATAGTTCTATACATACATAGTTTCCATACTTGTGAGTCTCCTTCTTTCGTCATTTTTCCTTCTTCTTTCTTCTTCCTTCTTCTTCTTCTCTTCTCCTCCCTTATCCATTTTTCCTCTCATCTTTAAAACCAAAAATGAGATATTTCTCTTGGTCTTATCCTTATTTGATCTTATCCCATTTTTATTTTAATTTCATTTTCCTTTTATTTCACTTTTTCTCTATTTTGCATCATCCTCAATTTATCAAATCAAAGGAGAAACTTCATTTTTTTCCTTCAAGTCACTCGTTTCTTCCACAATTTTCTTCCTTATTTGATTCAGAATATCTTTCTTTTATTACTTCTTCTGGCTCCCTAATTTCATTTTTATTCCTCTCAATTCAATTTATTAAATCCTACTTTGTTATATGAACTTATTAAATTGCGACCATCGGGTCTTGAATTTGTTCTATTATTAATTATCCCTAACTCATATAAAACTATTACAGATAATTAGCAGATTTCACCTTTGTTTAAGAGAGTCAGATTTCTCATGCCTAAGCCACCTTGTCTTTTTCCAAAACATACCATGTCTCATTTAACCAAGTGGGCCTTCCTTTCGAGGGCCCCACCTCCCCAATAAGGGAGAAGTGATGCTTGAGGCGCTTTATTCAAAATAAACTAAGAGGTGACAGCACTGTAATTAGGAATACCTCCAATACATTTGACCAAAATAATCGGTTTCGAGGAACCAAAGACATAATTTGTCAAATAATACCAAAACTACCCCCTCTAAACAATCCAACTATTAACTTGCTGGATGAAAGGGATAATTGGGAGAAATATACCCAAACTGCCCCTCTAAACGATTGTGAAGATTAATTTGATACAGTAGGTACCACTTGTTAACATGTTTGTATAATGTTTGTCCCCTACAACCTCATTTATTCGTAAGTACTAATCTAATACCAGAGGGTACTATATCAATACGTATTGGTGACTATATTAATAAATCAAGTACTACCTTAATGGAATGCTAAATTTTAAAAGTTCTGACAGAAAATTGAATATATTTGATTTTTTCTATTCGTAAGTTTCATTTTCCACCAAAAGGTTAAAACTTCATCATTACGCAATACAGCATGGGCTAGTGAACACTCACTATTAAAAGTGGATAACGGTAGGTTCGGGGACGCGCCCATCCCAACCCGCCATTTGTCTTTTTTCAATTTTCGAACATTTCTCATTTAAAAAATTAAACGGGGCGAGGTGAGAATGAGAAAACTCTATAACCCGTCTCGTTTACATTTGATTTTTGTTTTTTATTTTTTTTATTATATTAAAATTAATATATTTCATAAAAAATAAAAATATTATGAATTTTTATAAATTATTTATTAAAAAACATTGTAATTATTTTTTCGAGGAAATTTAATTATTATTTTTATTTCTTATATTAAAATATAAAATAAAATAATAAAATAAAGGAGCTACACACCAAATCTACTCGAACCACGTCTCAGATTTAAGAAAATAAACCAAAAGTTGTAACCAGGTTATCTGTAGTAATGTTTAGGTAAAAGTAAATTCAAACTCTTTCCCTAATGACTAGCGCATTGCGCACTACTTAATATATTTCAAGATTAATGATCGTGAATGCTATGCATTACCTTAAAAGTATCGTGTACCACCTTACAGAAGTCCCTAAACCCTTATTTACCAAGTTTCTCACGTCTAAAACTCGCCATCCCATTTATATTTCATGAAATGGATGAATTATATTTGACCTCCTAGATGGAGAACCAAGTAAGTATGTATGTGAAATATTTGGGTATTCATACTTTAAGTGAGCATGCGGTCCTTAGCTAGGGGAAAAAGTTGTAACCAGGTTATATTAAGAATGCTTAGGTAAAAGTAAACTCAAATCCTTCCCCGTGACCTGCACATGTACTACTTTAATGTTAAATTCTGCTACTACCCAATGTAACGCGTATCACCTAAAAGATCGCATCACCTTAATGTAAAGTTCATAAACCCCTATTTACTATGTTTCTACGTCCAAACTCAGCTTTCATCCTATTTATATTTCATGAAATGGATGAATTCATATCTTAATTTCTAGACGGGAGCAACCAAAGCAAGTACGTATGTGAAATGCTCGTAAGATTCATACTCGAGTAAGCATGGTCCTTAATAGGGAAAAAGTTGTAACCAGGTTATATGTAGTAATGTTTAGGTAAAAATAAACTCAAATCCAGTTCCCTATGACCTAAGTGCACAGGTGTGACGCCCCGAACCCGGGGGTCCCGTTGACCAACGTTAACCTGCGGAAATCTACGTGTCTCAAGTCATGAGACCCATACGTGAGTAAAATGGCCACATCGGGCCCATACATCCATACTCAAAAATGTATATTTTATACAAAAAGAATTATTTCTCCTAGGTGCGTTTTTAGTACATGAAATATTTTTTCTCTCGATAGAGTGAGTAACGCCGTAAATAATTCCCTACACCACCTAATCTTTTTTATATTTCTATTTTTTTATTTATGAAATCAAATATTATTTGCAAATATTTTGATTCTTGTTTAGAATCAATGATTATGAGATGTGTTTATAAATAAGCTTCAATTAAATTATAATTTTATTTTTAATATTATCTAAGAAATTATTATAATTACGTATTTATTTAATATTATATTTATTCTTTCAATTTTGTTTAATTTTGAATATTTTATTTAAAATATTAAAGACATAAATTTTATTTTTGAAATATAAAATAAAAATTATTTTGATAATATAAATTATTTGACATAATTTTTTAATTATTTTAATTATTCAAATAAATTAAAGTAAATATAAAAAATGTTATTTTATGAATAATAAAAGCTCTTAGACACCCAACTAATAAACCCTAGCCTAATTGATTTAAAGGGATGCCTAAGTTAGAAACTTCTGAAAATATAATACTAAATCAGTTGTTATTTCAAGTAAATATTTCAAAATAATTTAGACACCAAATATTAAAATAATTAATATTTTTAAAGGTGATAAGATACTTTAATTCCAACTAATAGTTTTTGTCATTTTAATATAGACACCAAATGTTAAAATAATTTCACATTTTTAAAAGTAATAAGACACTTTTAACAAAAACAATTTTGTGAAATTTTAAAATATATACATGTTTACCGTGTGGGATGAGCATAGTATTTTTGTAACTTCATCCTCATCAATCATTTTTTTACCTCAAGAAGGCCATTTTTTCTGACACCATACTGAACCATTGATTTTGAATTCTTTATACTCATTTTACGTTTATTTTCAAATAAACAGGAAACATACTTCTCCCCCCAAATAAAACTTCTCTGCAGTTTTTCTGATCTTTTGGCAACAACAACCGACATTCTGACTAGGGACATTTGATAAAGAGGCAGGCTAGCAAGAGTGCTCTGTATCAAGGTGATCCTCCCACCTTTTGGGATGTAATTTCTTTTCCATACAGCCAATCTCTTGTGTATTTTTTCCTCTATATTGTCCCAAATAGCCACAGACTTGTGGTAGCTCCCAAGGGTAAGCCCAAGTAAGTTGGAAGATCTAGAGTTTGATTGAAGATGCAGAATTCGGAGGAGAAGGTGGTCGCTGTGATCATGGTGGGTGGCCCAACCAAAGGTATTTCCTAATTCTCTGTTGAGTTATTTTATTTTATTTTTTTTCTTGGGTTTTGTTTTTGAATCATTGTACGGATTTTTTCTTAAGGGACCTGATTCAGGCCTATTTCATTTAATACTCTTAAGCTTCTCTGTTTCACTGGCTGGGCAGCCAATGGTTCACCATCCCATTTCCGCTTGTAAAAGGGTATGTCTTTCTTTTTTCTTTTTCATTTAATTTTTCTTTTTTCTTTTATTAGGAATCCCATTTGGTTGATGAGAAAAATATGGAAAATCTGAGAAATTTCAAATTTTGAGTCATTATATCTAATAGTATGTTCCTTTTTTAGAAAGTTTTAGCTCAGTTAAGTAAACAAAGGTGATGTGATGGCATTGCACTGCCTTGAGGTTGAGGTTTTTAACGGGAAGTCTATAATCAGCTTCGTTTATTAAGAAAATAGGCACAGCTTCTAGGGGATATTGAGAGTAAATCACACTGATTTCTTACTAAGAGTTCTCATAGTGATTCTGATCATGGATTTTTGTTGTGTAGATACCCAATTTGGCACAAATATTTCTAATTGGGTTCTACGAGGAACGGGAATTGGCATTATATGTTTCTTCAATCTCTAATGAGCTTAAAGTACCAATCAGGTGAAGAGTCTGTTGAATGGTTCATTGGTTCTATGTGGCAGTTTTATTCTTTTCTATATTTCTTGATGTTGATGATATGAAGCACAAGATTTGTGGTGCTGCATCTTACCACAGTTCTTGTTGTGTTCGGCTTGATACTTGAAAGAGGATGCCTTCCCATGGTTCTGCTGGAGGACTTACTGCTTCCAGAGATGTGGATCATGAAGATGCCCCGGTTTGAACTACACTCATTCTATTGAACTGGCTTCGCAAGAACTCAGTTAGGTTTTGAACTTAACAAATCCGGCAAATTTTGGTGATACATGTCACTGAGTCCTCAAATCAGTTTATATTGAAAGCTGAGTTTCTCTAAACCTTGCTGCATTGACTAAATGTGTCCAACTGGTTAGTTTAAAACAAAAAAAAAGGAAAAGCACAGACAAAAAGAAAATTTTAAATGCTTCATTTTTTGTTTTACAATCAAATGTTAAATTGTGTACTCTCTAAATAATTACATTTGGTTTTGATGATTTGCTTTATTTGGCAGTCCCATATTTTCTGTTGAATTGTGATGTTTGCTGCACTTTTCCACTTCCGGATATGCTTGGTAAGTTTCATACTCTCCCATAAACAGCTCAATGCTCAATGCTCAATGCCCAATGCTCAATCCTGGGTTTGTTGACATATTTGATACTTCCTCCAGTCACGTCTGTGCTTATATACAATTATTTTTCACTATAATTTTGCTTGGCTAGTATGCATTTTAACAGTAACTCCTTGTTGGCAGTGGAACATAAAAGGTATGGTGGGATGGGAACAGTGTTAGTAATCAAGGTCAATTACATGCATGAACAGTTTTTTTTAGCTTATCCATTTTAGAATACAGTTTCCTCTTGATACTTATTATTCCATGCTCAGCTTTAATTTCTCATCATGTGCAGGTTTCTGCTGAATCAGCCAACCAGTTTGGCGAGTTGGTTGCTGATCCAATCACAAATGAATTGTTGCATTACATAGAGAAACCTGAAACTTTTGTATGTAAATGACCAAAGGCTCATTTTTCCAGCAAGTTAATTGGTGCTTGGTCACCTCAGTTGTTGATTTGAATCTTTGTTATGGCTTTCTTTTCCTTATGATCTTATCTTTTTCAACTACTGCAGGTAAGTGACTTAATAAACTGTGGTGTTTATGTCTTCACCCCAGATATTTTTACTGCCATCCAGGATGTCTCTATTCACAGGGAAGACAGAGGTTGGTTTTCTTCTATAACGCTTTGATTGATTGGAGTTATTATGTGCCTTCAATTAGAATCCCTAACTTCTATATGTTACATCAATTTTTATGCAAAAATACATCTTTATGAACTTGTGCCACAAGTTATGGAAAATTTGAAATTTGTCATAGATCTTATGTTAAAAGTCAATGGAAAGGTTCTTTTTTTTCTCTCCTTTTCACCAATCTTAGAGAATATACTCTCTTTTTTCTCTTTATAGGTAAATTTTTGTTCCCATTGAGACTGGACCTAGAACTTTAGATTCTAATTTCGTCTGGTTGACTTTGACTGCAGTTGATCGTAGGAGCACCCTTTCCTGCTCCGATCAAAACCTCCCATCCCTTACATCTTGAGCCTGACCTCAAGGGCATCAAACCTAGAGAATATATAATATGCAATGCTAGGAACACTTAGCTAAGAGAATGGTATGTTGTGTTATAAGTTCAGTAACAAAATATAAGGCTATTTGCAATCTAGCATTCATCTTATTTTCACCAGATGTGAGGCTTGCGACTATTGAGATTAACTTATGATAGATCTCATGTCTTAATTGCCTTCGACTAATTTGAAATGGCATGCAGGTTATATAGCTATCCTTGTTATTTTCCTCTTAACGAGTTTCCAGAATGTAATATGGGCTGGTTTAGTTCTTATTAGGTTTTTAGAGAATACATTCATGAAGGCAGGAGAAGCTTCTATTGTCACCATGTTTTTATGCATGGACTTCCTGATTCTTTTTAAATATTTCATTGATTGATGCTCATTGGAATCTATAGGACAATAGGTTAAATTTGTGTGGAACGTCAGAAAGTTGGCTGCCTCTGCTTCTCTCTTTTGTGGTTAAACCATTTGACTTAAGGAAGGAAAGCATCTTCATGGTTGATATTTCAACTACGCCTCTGTTGTTTGAAGACTTTTCAACACAGTGATCCTCAGTTCTGATAAAACCTTTAGTAAATATATATTTACAAAAATGGTTAGTGGACTTTTGAATACTGGAAGCATGCAGTTGAAAAAAGCATTCATGTTCGCTGAATCAACTGAATAATATGAATCATTCTCACATAACATGTTTTTTTTATGTTAGTATACTTGGTGCATTCATATTTGGATGTGCAATGTGCTGATAAATCCCCAAATCTGCTTATATCTAAACTCTATTTTATTTTTTGCAGCCAGTCTACGCAGTGTGCCTAGCTTTGAAGCCCTCCAATCAGCAACAAGGTATTACTGGTTTTAAACTTTTCAAATAAAAATCTGTTTCACTGCTTTGCTTGAATTTTCAGAATAAGAGTACAGCACAAATACATTGAGAATTATAAATCATACAATAATTTGAATTTTTCTAGTTGTTGATCTTGTTGGCAAATCTGTGTCAATATGACATATTTTGAGGGAAGAAGATCTCTGGGCTCATTTACAGGATACAGGATCTCAGATAATTTTATGCTCCTTTTGTTTCGGACATGGAAACAATCTAAATGTATTCAACAAAATGTTGAGATCTCTACCTGTGTTGCATGCATCATCAAACAGAATATAAGGGGATGACTTGTGCTATGAGCCATGCTCCCAAATTTGAAACCTCAGCAAGAATACTCACCAAGACTTGGGTTACTTCGATAAATTGTTGTGTAGCTTCAATAGCACTTTGTTATACTCTACAGCTGGGTGATTGGGATTTATACCATTTTCTAATTATGAAATGGATCTGATGAATGTAAACATCTGTTGAAAATTTGGATGAGTGATCAACACATTTTTGAGCCATTTCATTATCTTGCAGGCACTTAATAGGGACCTAATGCTTGGTTTAATAATCTTGAATTTCTAATAGATTTTGGTCTGAAGTATGAACTTTTAGATGAAAGTAGATTTTTCTCTTGGCAATATTTATGTTCTTTCAGGCTTAATTCAAGAAGAGGCATATCACTCAAAGCCATGAGTCTGAGATATGATTGTTTAATTGGAATTTTTCTCAATTTTAGTGGCTTGAATTCCTCATATTTTGGCAGCTTATTCTTCACCAGTGGTGCATGATTTCAGCAATATATGTATCCATATAATGCCAGGTCTTCCTTTTTCCTTTCTCTGAAAGCATAACCCATATGTTATATTAGATTTGCAGAGGCTGTTCTTCCCAGACCTATTAATTTTTGAAGACTGTATGTCATCAATTTTCATACTGATGAAACTTCTTCCTACAGGACCCATCCTATGGATTTTGTTAGATTGGATCAAGATATCCCTGGGTCTCCTCCTTTTGGCTGGAAAGAAGAATTGTGGATACGTATGAGACCGCAGACTCTGGGAACAGATTAAGACTCCAGGGTAGGATAATCCTACCAAATGCTCTCAAGCTTTACTCCTTTTTTATGGCTCATATCTGCATCCACCTTAAAGTTTGGCTTACCTTACAGGATGTCCTTGAAAATGTTCTTCTTTATATCTCTTCCACTTCGACACTGTCCCCATCTTCTGCCAGGCGGTGATGGTACGAAGAGTGCTACAATCCTAGGCGATGTCGAGGCCCATCCATCAGCAAAAGTACATCCAACTGCAAAGGTAATTGCACTCATCTCCTCACAATGTATGCATGCACATGCCCTTTGGAGGCTTACAGCTCAGAGGTAAAGGATGGAAATGAGGTTAAGGAAGTCCTAGGTCTCAATCACAAAAAGTTAGAAAAACATTTACCCATTAAAAAAGAAAATGTATACATGCACATGGTTAGAGCAGTATTGCTTTCATGAATTTAATGTGGATTTAATCATCAATTGTCATCATTTTACACCATGTTAAAAATAACTAAATTATAAACTACCCGAAGTTCATACCTTCAAAGTATCATGGAAATTTAAATTTTTAGTTTGAAGCAAGTAGGTTTTGTTATTCCATGAGTTTAAACATAGAAAACACTAAATTCAAAGAACAGAATGTGTTTTCAAAAACAGGAACCAAACATACTCAATAATTCTGGACTTTTTTTGGACTTATCCTTCTTTCACTGTTTTTTGTACCTTAATTTCATCTAAATCATTTTCTCATTTTTTTGGACAGATTGGTCCCAATGTCTCTATTTCAGCAAATGTCCGTATAGGTGCAGGCGTAAGACTTACAAATTGCATTATTTTAGATGATGTTGAAATCAAGGTATATGGAATGAAGAACTTGTGAAGTATTTATACCTGCATCCTGGAGCTAATACATTTTACTCTCCCAACAGGAAAATGCTGTCATTATCCATGCCATGTTGGATGGGTCATTTATTGGGAAATGGTCACGTCCAGGCAAGTCTGAAGACAGTTTCTTTATCTCCTACCCCAATATTCTGAAAAGTCACCCAAAGTTTAATTTGATAATCCATTGCTTGTAATTCAGTTCACTTTGAATCTTTTAACATGCTACAAACCCTTTCCCTTATCTTTACGTCATAACGCACTGTGGTTGTAAACGAAACAGTTCTTATTCAAGCGAGCCGCTAGTTCTCAATTCGTAAAATACTCAAATTCGACTGGAAGACTGAGCCGACCGAAAGATCATAATAATTCGACCAGCCTATGAGCTTCACATCTTATTAGTCAAGTTTGAATATAATTATTTATTAATTTTTTAATTGATTCGGAGCTTTTATTGAGTCGAGTTCGAACATCTAAAAAAGTTTGATCGAGTTCGAGTCGAGTTTTTTAATCAAGTCGAGCTTGAGGTTGGCTTTTGTTAAATGACCAACTCTCCTAAAAACTTAAACTTGTAGGATTTGAGTTTAATTTAAATATCATGTTTTTTAACACCCTTCCTCAGGTGTGGCCCCATACCCCGAACGTGGAGAGTCAAACAAACCAAATAATGCCCACACTTCAAATCAATAAATCGGCACAATTGCGTATATAGGTCCGAACTCACGATCCACCGCCGATCAAACCTAATACCCACGTTAAATTACCGACTCTTGTAAAAGCTCAAACTTGTAAGATTTGGATTTAATATGAATATCATGCTTTTTAACAGCTTTGTATCAACTCGATTACACACCTAAATGTACCTAAGTCATAACCAGTGAAATCATGCTTCTCTGCACTTTTCTTCCTGTTACTAGAAGTGATCAAACTTTTTGATTGTCTGGATCAGGCTGAAGGTGACTACAATGCAAAGCTTGGAATCGCCATAATTAAATCACTACCATCATCATCATCTTCCCATTTCTCTTTTCTTCACCAAGTCTGAAACTCTAATACACTTGAACAATATTGCTTTATGATTGTTTCATTTATAACACGCAGGAGAGTCCGTGACTGTTGAAGACGAAGTGGTTGTGATCAACAGCATTGTTCTCCCCTACAAAACCCTAAATGACAGCGTACAAGACGAGATCATTCTGTAGTGACACAGGGACTGAAATCCATGAGGCTTAATTTTAGTTTATTTGTTTCTTATCCTTTACCCTTTTTGTGCCTGTATATATTTTGTATTGTAGGGAAGTAGGAAACAGTTCTGCTGTCATATGCACCTAATGCCAGCCGCTTAATGGCTGGTATGTCAATTAAAATTTTGAAATAAGAAAAGAAAAATTTTAAACCGTCGAACACGTGAATGATGAGCCAGTGCCTTTTATAACTTAACCAATTGGCTAAGTTCGAAGCTGAATCGCAGTTATTGCCAGACAGTTTTACATTCTTTTGTAGTCTCATGGCTCAGATGAAGTGATTGGCCGCAAGTGGCAGATGACTTAAAACGTTTTCATATACAGATAGCGTATTCTACACTTCATATTCTGACCAAAAAGAAAAAAGAAAATTGGAAGGGAACAAGATATCTGAAATCTTTTCTTATTCAACCCAAATGGACCTGATTTCGATTTTCATAGAGTATTGGAATGAAACACAGTATTATTGAAATTCTTCTTTATGTTTTGAATTTCTATGTTAATATTACCTTGGATTCTTGACCCAATAAAATTGATATTTTCATTCTTGCTCTTTAAATATAAGGTTTTGGCTCCCTTGACAACTTTTGTGATCTACCTTCAATACTCACTGATTAGAAATTTCAGATTTTTTTTTCCTAATTTGTTAATTCTATTGCGAAATTTTTGGAAAAATATCCCAGCTAGATATGAACAACACATGGTACAATACAAGACAAAAACCATGAAAATTGGGTTTTGCAGCCTAATTATTTCCAGGGAGATTAAAATTTTCATAGGTAAAACCAATCATTTAAAAATGCAGAGTAACTGATGGAAGACAAAATCAATGGAAGAACAAATGACAGAGAATGAAACTTCCTTGCCTGAAGAAATTGCTTCATTAACAACACCAACCCTTACAGCAACAAAACAAAAAATAAGCAAATTATTATTATTTATTTATTTTCTCATCTGCCTTTTCAACTGTTTATTTTAAAAAAAAAAAAAAATTCCTGAGGGGTGTTGAGATAATTGATGATAAGGCCAAGAGTATTATTCAGTTGAGTGGTAAGATGCAGACATTATAAGACTTGCAGATAAATAATAAATAATAAGCAATTTTAAAATAATAAATTTCAAATAAAATTCTTTCTCTCTTAATTTGATACTTCATCTACTTGTCTAGACCCACCACCATTAAAAACAAGGATGTTTCTTCCTCTTGTGTTTCCCCATAAAACCCTCTATTTCTTCCCTTTTTCATTCCACACTCCTATTTATGGAATATTCAGCAAGTCTAGTCACATAACTTTCCAAAATTGTGCTTGATTGATGGAATAGATCAGAAGATAAAATTATAAAATTATAAAAAAAAAAAATCAAAAGAAACACAAATATAATATTTAAAATGCTATTTCTAGCCATCATGCCTTAAATCATGCCATAGAACCATTCAATTTTCCAAAGAGACATAACATAGAAAATGGAGGGATCCCCGTTCGAGTCTTAGTCGAAACAATTTCCTATACTATAAGTTTGTAACTATGATTTTATGGAAATATTTGCAGTTGAGGTGACTAAACAACCAACACGTCTTTGTTGTATTTGTTTTAAACGTGTCGGTTGAAGACTTTAGGAGTTAAAATTTAGTGCCTTGTATCATTTTTTCACATCCATTCAAATACATGTTACGTCTCTTTCTTGTGAAGTAAGAGATTTTTTTTTATTTATTTATTTTATTTTTATAACTGTATACTTTGGGTATCTTTTTCTATTTATTATTTTATCACACTGTGAGATTTTCCATCCCTACAAAATTATCAAAAATTGACATTTCTTATTTCTATTTAATAATGAAGAATAGTGCTTTGATTTTTTTTTCTTTGTCTAAGTAATTGTTGAATCATTTCCTTTAATAAATGTAACAATTTCCTAGCCTGTCCTCTTCTTTTCTCTTTAGCTTTAAGTCTTTGAACCACTTCTTGATTGAAGCACTGCTCCCAAGTGGCATCAATTTCCATTTAAACTGCATGAAAATGTTCTTCTATGATATCTCTAGTAGGACCAAATGAAGTACTACCCATCTGGAAGTATAAATTGAATTATGTAGCAACCAAAAAAAATATAAGGACTTGAAAGGATAATTATGCATGTACCCATTTCTTTCGGAAGTAGCTGTTGTAGTTCAATGATCTGGATGCATTGCCTGCTGTAATCTCATATCCAATAATTGAAGGAGAAGAAAAAGAGGTAAATTTGGTATGGATTTTTGTTGTCTTAATCTGAATAAGTGATCTAATACTATTTGTTAGTTGACAGTCATAGTTACTTACCTTCAACGTCATTAGTTTTCCATGGGGGTGGAGGCTTGATACCTGCATCATCCAATCTTTACTACTTGTTAGAAAGCAATTTGATATGGAATTGAGTGCGGATTTTGAGGCACAAAAATCACTATCTTTTCGCTTATTTCGCCCCTACGCCTTAGTGCAAAAGGGAATCGCGAAACGCTTCGTGATACAAACAAATTCTAATTAATTGTTTTGTAAGCCAATTAATTTATCAGCTGGTAATGCCTTTAATTTAAAGAAGCCGGTGAGGCAGCACTCAAGAAAGTAGCAAACTATAAACCGAAAAACACATCTTGGGCATAACACAAATGTAATTTCGTTAGGCTTTATTTCAATTTATGCCCAAGTGTCTTATTCGACTTTAAATATATAATTTAAAGCCTCATCACATTCTTCTTTCTTGGCCCATCCATCTGAGCTGTTGAGTCCATCAACATTTTGGGGCCAAGTCACAGACTCCTCTTCACCTGAGCAAGTGGACAAAACCCACACATACACAACCACTTTAACAATCCCCACTTAGCTTTCTTAGAAGGTCGTGATAGTCATGTATGTAGCAAAAACGTATAATGCAGAAGGTAACTATTGTTTTAAACCTTTAGTTAGTGTAAGATTTCAAGATGTTTAGCAAAAATCACAAGTGGCCCAAACTTAAACTTTGATTCTTGTGCTGAACCGAAATGCCACATATGTATTGCTACATTTGACTTATAAAGACGTCTCATAATAACTAGTTAACTATTACACATGTGCTACATCCCGAATTCATAGACATTTACAAAGTTTCTTTTCTTTGCTAAAATACACCTCTTCTCATGTCTACATAGGTAAATAATTTCATTAAGTAGTGTATACACTCACCCTCTTATAATCATGGTACTAACTTCATATCGTCCTAGTACTCAAAATCGTTATAATTAACTTTGTTATTACCCATTAAACTCTAACTTAGTGGTACGCTAATATAGAAGTCGGGTTCCACTAATGATGTTTAGTCATATTGTAAATCCATCTCAATAACAATACCCTTTACTAAGTCTCATAGGAGCTTTAGTAAACATATCCGCTGTGATTCTTCCAAGACCTTACATAGGTAATAGTTATTACACCATCGATTAATTGTTCATATTCATGTCGAAGACTTATATGTCTCTTGACTTTCCATTATATATCTTACTGAGCGCCTCGACATAGTAGCTTGATCTATCTCAATGCAAGAGATATATACTCTAATGGCTACAACTCTATATCTAGTAACAAATTTCTCACCATTCACTTCAGCCTACTCATCGCTAAGGCAATAAATTTTAACTTCATGGTCAAATGTGTTATACATGTTTATTTTTAGAAGCCCGTGACAGGACTGGGCCGCTAATATAAAATCCATCCGTAAGTCGACATTTCCATCATGTGTACTTGTTATCCAACTAGCATCGGTATAACCTTCTAACACAACTAGAAAGTTATTATAAAACAATCCCAAGTCTTTGGTCCTTTTAAGATAGCCAAGAACTCTTGTTATCGCTTTCCAATGCATCACTCCTGGATTTTTAGTGTATCTCGAAAGCTTACAAACTGCAAAAGCTATATTAGGTCTAGTGCAATGCATAAATAAGCATTGCACTTCCTACAACACTAGCATACTGACTTGAGTAACAACTCTTACTGTAGGGTTTTCATTCAAATGAATGGAAACATCATAAGGGAGCGCTTTGCCTCTTTAATATGCAAATGATTGAACTTGGTTAATGTTTTCAATATAATGAGATCGATTAAAGTGCAAACCCTCACTATGTCTCTTTAACTTTGACACTAAGATCTTGTCTACCTCACCTAAGTCTTTCATTTGAAATGTCGAAGAAAGATAAGCCTTAGTACTTCATTGACTCCATCCATGTTAGTACTCTTATTATAAGCAATGTCATCAACATAAAAGACATATAATTACAATTAAAGGTTTATGTGAATTTAGAATAAATGCATTTATCAAAGAACATTACGTTTGAAACCATATTCTAAAATCACTTAATCAAATTTTTTATGCCATTCTTTTGGAGCTTGTTTCAATCCATACAAAGATTTTATTAGCTTATATACTTTTTTGCTCATTTCCCTAAGAGTACAAAACCCTCGTGTTGTTTCATATACACCTCTTCATTTAGATCACCATTTAAGAAAGCAATTTAACACATCCATTTGATGAATACATAAGTTATAAATGGATGCTAATGTAAACAACAACCTTATAGAAGTAATCCGAGCTACAGGAGCATAAGTATCAAAATAGTCAACACCCTCCTTTTGTCGAAATCCTTTAGCCACCAACCTTGCTTTTAAAAGATTTCCATCTTTTATTCTAAATATCCATTTACATCCAATAGGTTTACTATTAGGAGGTGGATCAACTCGTAAACTATGTACCATTTGATAGTAAAGAATCTATTTCATCATTTATAGCTTTCCAAAGGATCTAATCTCTGAAGCCAAAGTTTTCTTATACGTCTTAGGTGTTATATCCCCTCTACATTTAATAAGCACAGAATCTTATTATTAAGTATATTATTATTTCTATCACCTTCCACAAGAAAGAAAGACAATAGCCAGAGGAAATGAACGATTCAATACTTTTTCTTTTCTAGTTCTCGACTTTCCTTATTTCCACTTGTTCTTGAATTTTAGTATTTTTTTACACAATACAAAGGAGAACTAGACCTATTGGGAATATTGATTTCATTTACACCACCGAATAATGATGTTGACTCATTTGTAGAATCATCTCGAGTTTTATTCTCAAGAAATTTGACATCTCTAGATTCCATGATTACATTAGAATCCAAGTCTAACAACCTATGTGCCTGAATTTTCAAAGATATCCTACAAAAACACTTTTCATACATCGTGGCCCTAACTTTACCTTGATTTGGAACTTATAAAGGCTAGACAACCCCAAACCCGAATATAACTTAAATTTGGTTTTCTACCATTCCATAATTTGTAAGGGGGAAGTCTTTGTAATCTTGAGTGGGTATTCTATTATGAATATGGCAAGCATTAAGTAATGCTTCTCCCCAAAGGTTGAAGGGAAGCTTAGAACTTAGCAACATTGAATTCACCATATCTACAAGGGTTCTATTCTTTCTCTCAGCCAATCCATTTTTGTTGAGGAGTATAAAGTGAAGTTCTCACGATATTCCATGTTCTTCATAGAAGGAAGAAAAAATAGAAGGAAAATATTCTCCACCTCTATCGCTTCTAAGTATTTTTATTTTCTTTTCCTTTTGATTTTCGACAATCGATTTATACAATTTAAACTTGTCGAAGACTTCATCTTTATGCTTTATAAGATATACATAGGTATACCTAGAGTAATCATCAATGAAAGTGGCAAAATATCTATTTCCCTCTCTAGTCAAATTACCATTTAATTCTGTTGATTCAAAGAAAATATCAAGAAAACTTACTCGTTGTTCCCCGATCAGATAAAAAAATTTGGATGACCGATGTATGTCTTCTCAATGCTTCAATGTGTTATTCCAATTACTAGAACTGAAAATCTTTCACAATCAACACCCTTTTTTTCTTTTCGTGCAAAAGTCTCGAACCTTTTGTTTCTTCCACTTTTAACTATCCTCTCATGCACGTTTAGGCTACGGGCGTTGAGAGCATTGCCCCAAGCATTAACCGCCTCAATCCTCAGCATATGGGCTAGCTCGAATCTAGCTCCATGCTGGGTGACCCAAACCCAAGTCCAATGATCTCCCACTACTTCCATAACGGGCTGGACTCATATCAATCAATGATAGCACTTTATATTCGCACTAGAAATCATTCATACAGGAAAGGACCTGCTGACCTAAGCACACCGGGATAATGAGCTCCAATATAGAAACCCCATACAGCCATACGGAGACATCAACTCAAAATATAATTAGTCCCAAAGTAAAATTTATATATACCCCAAAACATTTTGATCATACATAATTGAGTATTATTCAATCCCCAAGAATTTATACCAATTCATCACAACGATAACAAGTATTCTAAATCATATCAAACTCCTTCTCGAGTGAGAGATGATTCCACTGGCAATTACAAGCAAAAAGTGTAAAACCAAAATGTTCTTCTTCGCCTCATATCACCTGAGATCCGAATTAATCCCGCTTCCTAGGAATGCACCTTTATGCTCGAATCATTCCATGACCATAGGATACACTTTAAGGTAGCAAACATTAATACATCACATCATGATATAGTCAAAGTCGGAAGTGGTAAAGTGTCAGGATCTATATCAAGATCTCTTAAGGACTCACACAAAGGAAGGGCAGATCCATTCTTCGACTTCCCGATAGTCGATTAGCACATGCAAGATGAAATGCATGTTATGGCGTAGCTTTTCTTATCCTAAGATAGTTAATCGATGTCATCGCTTCTCCTCGCTAGAGGTAATTTACTACACGGTAGTCTTAGCTTTCACAATTAACTGCTACGCTAAACCTGAAATTCTCATCCTCTCACTGCTAATAGTGCTAGATGACTAATTTCACACTGGGCTTTAACAGATAGACACATAAATGGTGGATACATTCAGCATGCCGTTTTATTTAAGAATCTCATCTCTGTTCTAAATCCAAGGCGACTTCAATTTATGTTCCTTTGAATTAAATTACCCACTCGTGCTCAAGTCGCTAATCGAGCGCCATAATTCAAATAGTCTCATCTCTACTCACCTTAAGGAGGCGATTGCTCGTGTGAGTGAGCCAATCTTAGTCTATCGACATACTTTATTGAATTGTACAACTCTATTCTTACAGTATCACCATAAAATAAACGTTGAATAATATGTAAAAATAGTTAAATTATTCAACAAACTGTAAGCATCCTAATCACTTATTACATTCTGCATAAGCCCAGGGATTTAACATGTCTAACGAATACATCCCTCGCTATTGGCTCGGGTGAGGGTCAACCACCATATTGTTTGTATAAATGTATTTTAGACCACGCCCTGTCAAGAATGCATCTCAATATGTTGATATCTTTTCTGATATGTTCGGGCTCTTTCCCATGATATTTAGATCCTTGGCAATACCAATGCAAAGAAGAAGTTGTCACAAAAATTGTCACAGGCTCTAATGCCGATTTGACAATTTCTAAATGTCAGAGGGAAACTCCTTAAACTAAACTCAAGATTCCCGAAAGGCTTTAACAAGCTACGTATTCAGCCTCCATAGTGGACAAGGCTACACAGGATTGCTTTTTGCTACTCCATTGTATAGCGCTATTATTTAGCAAGAAAGCATATCCCGAAGTCGATTTGCACTGATCAACATCACCTCCCCAAATAGCATCGTAGTAACCAATCGTGACGCAAACTTCTTCTTCCTCGATAACACAGCACGTGAAAAGAAGTTCCTTTCGATACCGCAGAAAATCCTCTCGACTCGGCCATCCGCTGAAAGCACTGTGGTTTGATTGAAACCGCTTAATCAAACCAACAAAGATAACATATGCTCTGGACGTGTGCACATCATTGCATTACATCGCATCACCGACAGCACCGCATAAGGTACTTGACATTTTCTTTTTTCTTCTAGAGTCTTGTGACACATATCAAGACTTAGGCTCAAACTTTTTCAACAGGTATCCATCGGCTTGCTATCTTGCATGTGATAGTCATTTAACATCATGTAAGTCTCGAGATAAAACTCAAAAGCCTTTTAGCGCGATTCTTATGGATCTTCTACACTAAGCACGTGAGGCTAGCTTCACCTATATCTTTCATTTCAAAGTTCGATGATAACCACTTCTTAGCGTTGTCAATCATCTCTTTGCTATTTCCAAATTTATTAAAATGTCATCTAATATATAAGGATAAATTACAAAATCATCACTCGAACGCTTTAAATACATCGCGCAATGGTCTTCTTCATCATCGTAAAGCCATCCCTTTGATCAGCTTTTGATGAAACTTGATATTCCATCGCCTAGATGCTTGTTTGAGACCATATATAGATCTTTTGAGCTTGCAAACTTTGCGCCTTTCTTTTCCTTTAGATTCAAACCTAAAGATCCATATAGATTTCTTCATCTAGTTCTCCATTGAGAAATGCAATTTTACGCCCATTTGGTATACCCTAAGTCCATATAAAAGGACTATAAATGAACGAGGCGACCAAGTAATTCCTCACAACAGTGAGAATGTATCTTCATAGTCAATCCCCTTCAGGTGTAGCCTTTGCTACCAATACTTTATATCTTTCTATGGACTCCATCCGCCTGATGCTTAATTTTTGAGAATCCATTTATTTCCAATGGATTTTCGTCTCGCGTAGATCAAACCAAATTTATACTTGATTAGTTCTCATTGACTCCATTTCTTTCCATTCTCCATTCCTAGCTTTAGACCGTATAGAGCCTGTAATCAAGTTGTATTCTTTCGTCATCCTGAAAGAATCACGAATAAGTTTCCCCTCAATCTCAAATCGACGACGGGGAATACGTTCACGGATGCTTCGACGAGGTTGAGATTGCTCATGATCTTGCTCCATAGGAGTCGGATCAGGCATTATGTCGCTCCCACTTTCCTCAGGAGGATTAAGAGTGTCCTCTAATCCATCTACTGTGGTAGGGTCGCCATTTTCTTAGGTTTCTCATAAATTGAATATCTTATTAACCTTACTTCCCACAGAAAGTCCTCTTCTAAGAAAATGACATCACAGGACTCTAGCTCACGCCCATCACCCTTTTCACCAATGAAAACAAATCCTTTGAGGTTTCAGAGTATCTAATGAAAATACTTTCCCCTAGGACTAAGTTTCCCATATTGATGAGTATTATCATGAATGTGTTTCACACCCTCATGATGCAAATTTCCTAAGTCAGTTTATTGCCATTCCATAATTCATATGGGCGAGGGGACAGATTTAGAGGGCACACGATTAAGCACGTAGGCAAGAAGCACAACGCATTCCCTTAAGGAGATGGGGCTAAATTAGCCTCTATGCCATCATCGACCTAAACTAGTGTTTGAAAGAGGTTCATTCCTCCTTTCGACTCCATTTTCATCATGAGTGTATGAATAGTTAGCCGTCAAGCTATACCCTTTTCATCACAAAAACTTTGAATTGGCCTGGCGATATTCATTTAATTTTATCATCCCACAGCCATCTTCACGCTTAATCGATTCTCTACCAAATTAGTATATCGCCAAGGCACCCAATGCGTCGTGACTTGGTGAGAAATCAAATAAAATACGACCAAACGTGAAATCATCTATAAAAGTGGATGAAGTAGTCGGCACCATGTGCCTAGCCCCTCACATTCAGCTGGTCCACGATGTTCGAATGAATGTCGAATGGACTAACGGCTCTCGCTACTAAATGGTAATCTAGCTTGTTTTCCAAATGAATACCACATAGGTAATTTTACTCATGCGGGATCCCCAAGAGGCTTACTCGAGCCAATCTATTTAATCGGTTCGCCTAATGTGTCCTAATCTAGCATGCCAAATACTGTGATTAGAAATGTAATCGAATTACCAACAACATAGATAGACGAAGTGTCATTCAAGATAATATTATGGTGTCCAAACACCATAAATTAATCTAACATAAATTAACCATAATAAACGCTGTCTGTGTAAATACTTTTTACACAACCCTTATTAAATATAAGTTGGAACCTAATTTAGTAGAATGTCAAGAACAATAAACAAGATTTCCTCATTTAACTTTAGAGCATATAGCACATTATGAAGATAAAGCGTGCGACCACCCCACAACTCTAGTTTACAGGTACCGATCCCTAGCACGTCAGCGGAAGCATTATTCCCCATGTATATACTTCTACTGCCTTTAGGAATTGATTTAAATTCCACATGTTGTCTCGATCCCGCTACGCATGCCCAAGGTCGTACAAGTCTACAAATTCAAAAGGGAACAATTCTTAGCATTACGGTTTACCACAACATATAAGTTGGGAGAACGAGCTCCAGGTAAACAATACCGCCCAATGCAATCACGAGCAAAGTGACCGTGTTTGCCACAGCTTGCGCCTTGCTTCGCTTCATGCCGCCGCTTTCCACTAAGGCGCTTTTGTCCACTAGAACTTGCTTCATTTCGCCTTCGAAACCCTTACCTTCCAATTTTGCCGTCAGAGCCTTTGCCCGCGATTGATCTCGGGCCAAGGAAAGTTTCATTTAAGAAGTTTCAAAGAGAAGACGATCTTCCCAAGCTCAACATGATTTGAGCAACATCATCAAAAGTTTGATGTTCTCATTATGGGTATGTCAACACGCACGTGGTTCCCACCAGTTTCAAGAAAGAGCCTTACACAGATTGAACTCACGCCCATCGCCATGTCATGCCATGCAAATCTCAATTCACCGATCATGTTAGACATGATCAGAAGATGTCGCTCATGGTGTCATTATTCCGCGCTCTTATAAATCCATCAAACTCGAGGTCCCGACGGTCTCGTTGTCGAGGTTCCACCATATTGAACCCAATAAAGATCCCAAACTGCCAGGCCGAACTAAGGCCTCCCAAATCGCAAAGATCAAATCATTTTTTCATGCTACTTAGCATCAAAATGCAGCAACACGATCTTTGCGCCTTTGCAGTTTACAGGCTTCCAAGTCTCGCCTATGTCGAAAGCAAGAGTGCCTTGCTCAGTTCAGCCATTGGTCAGGTAATGGTTTCCCAAGATGTCTTGCCTCCAAGAGATATCAATCTTACGATGCCAAACATCGTAATTTTCATTCAAATTTTGTCTCCATGGTTCAAGTCACGATACCTTCATGGTAAATGCATTTCAACTATATAGAGACAATTACTTAAATTGGGATCTTGTATAATCTAATTAACAAAATAAGCTTTTACATAATGTACTAAATTAATTAATAATAATTTAACACATGCAACAAAGAACGAAGTAATGTTACACATTCAATCAATTTCACAAGATACCAATTATTATTATTTAATTTAAATACGCAAGAATATTTTGCTATTGTGTGAGATATATATTGCATAAATCTACTAACCTAAAAACCTCCCACTATCAGAATATTTCCATTCATGCTCATCAAATGTAATTAAATTAAAAAATACACATTAAACATGTCTTTAATGAAAAACATTCAATATATACATCAAGTGCATAAATATGTACATGCATAAAGAAATATATTGGAAATATGTAAGAATATATCTTTAAAACAGATCACATGCCGTACATAATCAGATCATCAACAATGTCATCTATGTTATCATCACGTCCATCCACTCTATACTCCTCATACCACTGAACTAATCTGCCAAAGATGCCCAAATGACCTCGCGCCTGGCCCAATCCATCATCACCCATAGCCTCTAGTCGACCCTTCCCTCCCCAAGCAAAGATATCCTCGCCGAGAGTATTAAAGCCTAAAGAGTCGCCAATCACAGCTTCAAGGCCCGATTTAACCCGACTTCATTCACCGGGGTAGAGCATCAAGCACAATTTGGATTTGTTGCTCGGCTGTAGAACTCATTTAACATCACGATGCTACGATTTTGCAATCCAATGATACATATAATCTATGTTCAAAAGAATGCGATGAAATGCACTATTCTTATATGCCAATAAATGAATTATTTGTGCTCAGATCCACTACACACACAAAATAATCACAATATATATTATCAATTAACCTTTTAATTTAGTTAATTATAACATACAATTTAATTTTCAATTATTCAAAAAATTCCGTAAAAATCATAGATAATCTAAAATTAATAACTAATTAATAACAAAAAAATTATAATATTCGATTATAATTATGGTATCCCATGTGATTAAAACTAGAATCATGGAGTATATTTAATATGTATTAAAATATGTATTTGAGTCCCATATATACTAAGTCGAGACTGGCCAGAATGGAATATAAATATTCAATTATATTCCATTTGCATGTGCTCGTGATCAGTCCGAATAATGGAAAACCTGCTTTGTCATACATGGGCCCCTTGGTGCTCTAATGTATGCAAGAAGTGGGCCTTGAGAAGAAATGTGTAGGAACTAAACCACTGTTCCATTGTGTTCACCCTACCCAGCGTCGACCATAACACCCTGATCGATCCATCCTCATTGATTTTTAATGAATAACAAATGGTTTCATAGCCAAACCAAATATCCATTTGCTAAATAGCCCATTTGTTTAATCATCTCGCCCTTCCTGGCCAAGAGATCACCGGAGAGAAACCGAACACTGGCAGCAAGTGTGGCTGAGAACCGAACTCCTAAGGCCGGCAGGCTGGGCCACGCCCCGAGAGCAAACCTCGCTCGTGAGGGGATAGTTTTCGTTACTTTCCAATGTATTTCTGGCTTGCGCTTTCTACCCATAGTTTCTCATCTAGTTTTATTCAGAATTTTCCTAAAATTTAATTCCATTTTCTGAATTAAACCCATCATTAATTCCTTCGAGTAACCTCAATTTTCGCGGTAAATATGAACTAATACAGATCGTTTCGATCTTTTAATCGCACGTAAAATACCACAAAATACTACATTCAAACATGAAAACATACGTAAATAGCTCTGATACCATTGTTGATTCAAAGAAAATATCAAGAAAACTTACTCGTTGTTCCCAGGGATTCGTGATAAAAAATTCTATGTAATCAAGGGTCTTCAATGCTTCAATGTGTTATTCCACTACTAGAACCTAAAATCTTCCAAGGCCAACACCCTTTTTTTCTTTCTCAGGCAAAAAGTCCTAACCTTTTTGTTTCTTCCAGAATTCCTTTAACTATCCTCATGTACGCTTAATGTATACGAGTACTGAGAGCGCTTGTCTCCAAGACAACTCCGCCTCAACTTCCTTAGGGCAGTGGCCAGCCGAAGTCTAGCCCATGGGTGACTCCGTTCCAAGTCCAAATTCACATATGTCCAAACAATAATTTGTAAAAT